>CM064876.1:66597900-67234907 GCA_032719365.1 Prinsepia uniflora
AATTTGGAATAAAGATGAAGCAGTTTGCTCACCAGATCTTCGTTTTGATCCAGTAAAAGATGAAAACAACTCCAATCACAACGGCAAAAGGAACCATCTTACGAATCAGAGCCTACAATGCAGATGGGTGAAATCATGAAATAAATTCCAATAACATACTAAAATAGAAAGTTTAAATACAAACTTAATGCTTTTACAGAAACAGCTCAATCCAAGCATGGCAGACTAGGGAAGCTAAAATAAGTTTTCTGTTCCGAATTGAACAACTTTAGCTATTAAAACCTATGGTGCAGGTAGTAGGGGAAAGAACAATCAAATGAAGACAGCTCAATCATGTGTGTTTTCCCACCAAACTCAGCAATAAGACCATCAGCCACAAGTAAATCTAATCGAATTTTATAAGACAAGCAGAAACGAATAACTAAAAGCATTTGAACGGGCATTCCAGTGTAAAGAAACAGTCATGTAATGCTTCATCCACAGTTGCATTCCTACTCACCGTGAGACACTGCAACTTGACTGAACTTACGACATTTTAAAGACGCCCAACCTAAGGTCATGATAATGGAAACACATAGAATCACCAAGGACGGGACATCCAGGGAAAGCATATTACAGAAAAAGTTTGCACGCTTCATGCATCTTTAAACTAATCAGATAAAGGCTAACCTGCCGATTCAAATCTCTCGCCTTATCAGCATATATGCGAGATTCTGATGTCAAACGACTGGACATTTCACTGACCTCTGCAAAATTGAAAATCAAGAGGAAATTTATCACCTATATACATACAAAAACAAGATAACTTCCATTAGAGGAAAATAAAAACTTACGATCCAACTTTTCACCAACACCAAGAACTTCCTGAACATTGCGAGTCATTATCTGGTGGACTTCATATAGCTCATCATTCAACTTTGCAATATTCCGTTGAGTACGAGTGTCCTGGTACAATTTCTTTGTTTTCTGTATGAATGTATCTTTTAAACATAAAAAGTAAACAGAAATCAAACCCAGCAAACGGAATACCAAAATGTGGACAATAAGTGGAGAATTCCACATAGAAAATGGTGGATGATAGTTTATGGAAATAGCCTTACCAAATTTAATGAACGCATAAGGTCTTGCAGCAGTTTCAATTTGGTTCCCATTAACACGCTCAAATTCATTCTTGAGATCTTCAAGGTATTGGAAAGCAAGTTTCTTTGGATAGGCACGGTCGCACATTGTTAAGTAACAGACGTGTCCTTCAATGATATAGCTAAGAACAACAGTCAAGGGAATCACAGTTCTATGCTCTACATCAAACTAGAAGAATTAATAATAGAACATTAAAGATAAAACATTGACAACAAATTGCTAAATGAAAGACCAAATATAATTGAAAGAAAGAAAAAAAAAATCGCACAAGCACACACACCCTAAATGCATAAAATTGAAAGGTGATATACTGGAAATTATTACCATGATTGTTTATAATCCATAATTGATGCTTCTTTTTTCTTTTGGCTAAGTAGAATGTTCAACAAAACATATATTTGATACCAAAAAAAAAAAAATAGAATTTTTTATTTAAAATATTGCAACTTTCATTCTGCATTTCACGTATTTGTTATCTTATTTTCTTTTAATTCATTTTTCTCTTCTAAAATATTATAAAATGAAAAACTACGGTACAATAATTAAATTTTACATTATGGTAATGTATCTTTCACAGGCAGATAAATTAACCCCATTCTTTTGTTAGGGTCCATTTGTTTAGGTAGAGATTTGAATTTGTACTTGTATTTACTAGCAAGGCTAAATTGGTTATTGAGACTATTACTTCATGAATACTAGGATTAGAATATGAAGAAAAAGAAGAATGCAAATGGATCTGAAATGACTTCAAATCCCTTGCACAAGCACTGCATCTAGTTATTTGAAATACATTTAGGTAGCGATTTGAATTTGTACTTGTATTTACTAGCAAGGCTAAATTGGTTATTGAGACTATTACTTCATGAATACTAGGATTAGAATATGAAGAAAAAGAAGAATGCAAATGGATCTGAAATGACTTCAAATCCCTTGCACAAGCACTGCATCTAGTTATTTGAAATACATTCAATCTAGTGGTCTCTAGTTATTGTAGCCAATTTAGCCTTGTTATCAAATCCAAGTTTCTACATACACAATTCGGACCTTACATAATTTCATATCCATAATGGGTCCTGTACGATATCCAACGCATGTTCTCCAAAAACAAGTATTTTTTCTTGTAAAAGGACATGTCTAAAATTGAATGACAAGTCATTAAATAAGGGAAAATCCTAAAAAAATAAAGACCATGGAACTTTAACCCCCCAAAAGAGAAGTATGGAAAGAGGCCTTGGGCTCATTATGCTATGATGTAAGTGTGTTCGAAAATCATGTCTAAACTAAAGATGTATTAACAGGTAACAGATAACAAACCTCACACCAATATTTTCAAGTGGGCTAAAGCATGTGATAATGTGTCATTCAAATTAAAATAAAAAATAAAAATAAAACACAAAACAAAAAAAAACAAAAAAGCTACAACACCTCTCATATCTCACAAATACTAAAGATGGGCACCTTAGTTTTTTATGACAACAACAGCCACAGGACACTGACATCCACCGTTGCTAAAAAGATACAAAGAAACATCTTTCATTACTAGACCAGGTCAATAGAAATGCATGCAAGTACACCCAAATATTTATCAACTAAGTTTAACAACTTAACGCTACTTCATATTGAACATAAATCCTATGCAAAAACTATAAGGGGATTGATTGTATGAATTTATAGGTAAGTCTCTCAAATCCTATGAAAGAAAAACAGAAGTAATCTGTGGATCATGCAGAAGAATTCAAAAATGAACATGGACACATAAGGGAGAAAACTCAAAGGATACTGGAAAATGTAAGGTCCAGTTTCAATTGACATCCTCGAAGGCTCATTTTGGCGTATTGACAAGTTCTTGAATAAAGACTTGACTTGTTGTTTGTAGAAGTCAGAGTCTTTTATATCACGTCCATCATCCAGTCCCTCTGCTAGTGGAAGACCGTCAGTAACACGAGCAATCATTGTCAGCTTCACCATCTTCACTTCACAACTTCCCAGCAGTGCGAAATTTACTGTAATATTTCAAATGTCAAAACCCAGATCCAGGAGAAGTAAAGAAATCCAAATTCCTCAAAAACACTAAGGAAATCTAAGTGCATTTCTAGATAGCCTTACAGCTTCTCTACCTTTATCCACATACGAAAGATCTAACACCAACAAATAACCACTCCACCCAAATTCTCTATAAGCTTAACATGTAGTCATAAACTTCGGTTCCCATGCCAATGCAATTTCTAGCCTCTCATTCAGATGGACGCTTACGAAAAAATCATGATATCAATCAAATCCAAATTCCCAAAAGAGAACCAATTTTATTATTATGGTTAAATGGGATTAGATAAAAGAATCAGAGACTACCCACTTCTCAAAATTCCAAGCTCATCGGTCTCAAGATGTCAAAGATCAAACCCAAGCCTTTAACTATCACAATTCTAAAACAAATAATACCCATGGATACCCTATACCAATTTACATAATTGCTCGTAAATCATCGTCAATGCTGGTAACTAAAAAAACTTTATGATAAATCTGAAAATAAGACCAGAAAATCCGAGTAATTGAATACAAATTCTTATAAATAAAACAAATACCTGCTTATAGCATTGATCTGAGCAACTGTGAGGGCGACGGTGCAATCTGAGCGAGGAAAATGACAAGGTATAGAGGGCTTTTCAAGGACCAAACGGAGTTAATGCGAGGGTTGGATTTTGGGTTTAATCTACGATCTCTGCGGCAATAGGTTGTACGTTGAGTTTGTGCGAAGCTTGAAATTTCAAAGGTACAACATATCAATGCAGTCAGACTGAGCAAGGAGAACGGGTCAGGCCGCCCGTTTAAACATCGCTGTCGGTCGGCCGAGTCGGGTCATTCTATGCGCCATAGCAGGCCCGCTAATGCTAAATTATGATTTACGAGCCGCAAGATTTACAATTAGTAATATAAGACAAATCTAAGAGAAAACCAGCATCGTTTGCTGGAATAGCTCAGTTGGTTAGAGCGTGTGGCTCTTAACCACAAGATTACAGGTTCGACCCTTCTTTCTAGCGATTACGAAAAACATTTAGTTATCGTTCATTTTGTTACTGGGCTGAAGATTCATTTTTTTTCCTTTTTCTTATTACTAGGTCGGAAATTCGAATTATGCGTTTAATAAAAACAAAAATAAAAAAGAGTTGGAGGGTTGGAACTTGATATTTTGGAATAGATTTTTTTGTTGGGTATTTTTTGAGTTGTTTTTAAAAACAAATGATTATCGAGTCGTAGATTCCAATGTGCACTTAGAAACCAAATAAAAATAAAAATTAGAACTTGATATTTATTGAAATTGCATTTAAAGAAAAAACGACACATGTCGAGACCAGCTTATACCACGTTCGAGTTCGTCATTGGGCATCCTCGGAGTCCAACTCCAAATAGCGATCCAATCGCCTGAAGTTGACCAATCCAGAAAACAGTATCCAAAACAAGCAAATTTTAAGTCAGGCATCAACTCAAAACATTTAGCTCGAGGGCACCAGTCCAAATCCCAGTTTTCCAAAAATCATGATAAAATCAATATCCAGAAATAATAACCACATCCATAATCATGGAAAATCATAGCATAAAGCCAGTAAAACACATAATAATGCATGCATTCGAGTTATGAAAAAAACTGTCCACTCACAGTACTGCCGTTTGCTTAAAACATGAGCTGTAAGCCAATCTGAAGCCTCCGGGACGTCTTGGCCTGCCAAAATCACACCCGGAGGTCACTAACAATCTATATAAGTCCATATATAAAACCCCCTTAAAAACGAAATCGAAAACACGTCCCGAACACGCTTTTCGAGGAGAAAAACCTCTAAAACACCAATCAAACAATTTCTGATCGACCTAAAATCACCACTATTGGATTCAGGATGTCAAAACCTTACAAACAAGTCTGGTCAACGCTGACGTCAGCTGCTGATATCAACTGTTGACGTCAGCTGCTGATATCAACTGTTGACGTCATCCCTAGTTAACGTCATGTTAGGACCCGTCCCAATCCCCCCGGGATTAACGAGGGACGCTCCTGATCCCGTCTGACACGAACTGTCAAACCAGGGAAAATTTGAACCTTTAGCCCGACCGCTTGGGATGGGTTGTGACACGTCACCTGACATCTGACAGCACTACCACGTGGCACCCCCTAACACATGCCATGTGGTACCACCTGACACCTGCCAAGTGTCACCTGTTGATGTCATAATGACGTCACTAGCTAACGTCATGCTGACATCAACCTACCACGTCATCTCTGTCATCTCGCCATATGGCACCAACCAACCACGACCACGTGGCCTGACATGATGATGTGGACTACCACGTCATCGTCGTCTTCCTCCCGTGGGTCGACCCCCGACCTTACAACCGGGTCTATAACAACCTGTCCCAAATTCACGGGATTAATTAAGGGTAATTATGATTAATTAAAGATTATTGTGACTAATCGGGGATTAGTTGAGGGAGTTTGGACGGATGGTGTAATATGACGATTTTGCCCCTAAGAATGGGTAAAATATTAACTTTTGACTTAGGAGGTCAAATACACGAGGACCAATGACTGTTATGTAGATCAGGACGTTACGAGTCCATAGACTAGCAGCACGTCAAAATCGGACGTTCGACGGGGAAGTTACGATTCACGGAAGGATAACAATACTATTCACACAAATTGAGAAATGCGGGCAAATGATATTTTTGGATTGGGTTGAGAATCTGGGTGGACCGATCAGTGAGTGACACCTGTCCCTCACCTGATTGGCCCAAAAGCCAAACACTTGGGATTATATTTCATTTTTCATTTTCATCTCTTTTCTTCTTCCATTAACCCGAAACCCTCCCTAACACACAAACAACCACACCACCATATCTATCATCCTTGCTATGGTTACTGAGAGACTAAGAGTGAAGGACTGAGAATGACAGAGAGGTTGAGTGGACAGCGGAGCACGGCGGAGGTAAAAACTAGAAACCTGTTTTAACCCCATTTTGTAAAATCGTGTTTCGCTGTGTGTTGACCATTTTGGTGGATTGGGTGATGTTCTAAGGACTTATGCGACTCAGTTGGGAATGGTTTCGAGTGGCTTGGTGGCCTAAGACGGTTGGAAACGGAGGAGGAAATTTGAAGCCACTGTTCATCTTTGGAAGGTGAGTTTTTGGTCTGATTCTCGTGTTTTTAATTAGATAGAGCTGAACTGGGGATTAGACGAACCCATAGGAAGAAATAGGGAGGAATTTGGTGCATAAATGAAGGTTTTGGAATCGGGTCAGGGTTGCGGGTCTATGCAACCCAATTCAAACAAACGGGCTTACCCGTCGTGAGGTTAGAGATGATGACGTCAGCATGATGACATCATCATGTTAGACTACCAAGCTAGGTGGCCCAATAGGAGGATGACATGTGTCACATGTTAGTGCACAGTCAGGCTGACATGTCAGTGACGTGGACCAATTAGGTGATGCCACTATCACTCACATGTCAGACATGTGGACCAACCGACTGCTAACACGTGGCACTTGTCAGGTCTGACACGTGTCAGACCTCACAGTTTCCAGAATGACGTCAGCGTTGACTTTGATCGTTGACCTAACGTCAACTTTGACTAGTGTTGAATTTTGCATTGACCCGCGTGTGGAGACGTGTGGCATAAATCTCGAGGTGGGACTAGTACCATTTTAAAGGTTTCGACGATCCGGATCCAATGGTGGTGGTTTCGGATCGATCAGAGATCGTTTGATAGGTCAAATTGGGGTTAAAGCCTTGGGAAACGAGTTCGGGACGCTTTCTAGGGATGGGACTGTTCATGGGTGTTATTTATGAAATTATAGAGTCTGTTAGTGACCTTTGGATATGACTTGGACAGGTCCGGATGTTCCGGAGATTGTGAATTAGCCCCGGAGAGGCTTATAACACGCGCGAGGCGCAGCAAAGACGGTATGTGAATGGACATTTGTTTTCTAAATATGATGCATGCATAACTGTTTTTCATGTTTTATATCTATGATTTGAAATGCTTGAGTGCATATTATTGTGGTATTTAGTACTTACATATTTGCACGTATTTCGAGGGCTTTTATACTTTATGATGTGGTTGTGATACGTGCTTGTGTTTTCAATAATGGATTAATGGTATGATTTCAGATTTAGAAATATGGAATCGGGCTTAAGACTCATTTGACTTATGAACTATCAGACTTGAAGTCCATTTGATTTAATGAGGCATCGGGCTGGAGGTCCAGTTGGTTATGATATCGGACATGAGTCCCAATTATAGTTTATGAAATGAAATTTCGGGCTGAGTCCCCTGATTTTGGGAAATTGGATTTGTAGAAATGGTTTATGAAAGTTCTACTTCGGGCATGAGACCCATTTGTGGATTTATGATGGTTTTATGGAAACATAATGGATGAAACTATATTTCGGGTTTGGGCCCCTTTGAGAGGTTTTGAAATGATTTATGAAATGTTTTCCATATACCATCCTTATGTATTACTATCTCCTCTAGATATTTGGTACCCTAGAGTAGTCACGGTGCATTAACTGCGAGGGGTCGCCCTACGAAGAGACTGCATAGAGACTCACGTAGAGAGACTCAAGAGCAGGATTACATGAGGGTAAAACCTCCCTCCAAGGAGGGTCATTAACCTGGGTGGACCTTGGGGAGACTCAGGATTGAGACCCCGGAGTAGCACGCGTAGCTTAGGACCGTGATATGACATCTGGGATGTCGAGGATTAGTAAACTGTATTTCAATGATCTGGTTATTTGGTATTAACGGGTTTGGGCTGTGACTCACATACATTGGTTTTACGGATTTGGGCTGCGACTCATATGGCTTGGATTTACGGTTATGGCCTGAGTTCCGACTTGGTTTGATTTTATGGTTTTGGGCTAAGGCCCTAATGATTGGAAAAAGGAATTAGCTTTGATTGATAAATAGTTTTGTTAACTTTGAGTTGATTGCTTTTTGAATGCATGCATGCATGCTTTTTAGTGAAGGGTATAAATGTCTTTTCTGAAATGTGTTTTATTAAATTATTTATTTTCGTCCACTCACAACTTTTTAATGGTTTTTAATACCCTTCAGGTTGATCACGGATGTAGGTTGTAGCAGAGACCGAGGCATCATGTAATGACTCGTCCCTAATTTTAGGGATTCATTAAGAAGTAATTATGGATTAGTGAAGCTAATTAGGGATTAGTTGAGGATTAATCGACGTTCAGGGTGAAATTACGATTTTACCCTAAATGAGGGTAAAAAGTTGACTTTTGACCCGGGAGGTCCGATGCCCGAGGGCCAAAGACCGTTACGTAGATCTGGTCGATGCGAGTCCGTAGACAGGTGACACGTCGAAATCGAACATTTGACGGGAAAGTTACGGTTCACGGAAGTTCCAAGGAACTAATGCACGAATCACGAGAAGGGTGGACTTTTATCTTAAGTGGGCCCCAGATATTTTGGACAGGCCCAATGGATGAGTGACAAGTGTCACCCATCCATTGCTCCTATTACACAGATACATGCATCTGTTTTTCCTTTGCATTTTCATTCGATCATCCTAGCTCGATGAACCCACAAACCTATCCCTTCATTCCATTTGATTGAAAGCAGTAGCTGGGCTGCCTGAGAGAGTGGCAGAGCGTGGCTGATGAACCAGGGCAAGGCAAGGAGGCGGCTGAGCCGTCGTGGACGGCGGAGGAAGGTAAAACCCAAAAGCCCCTCTTTAAGTTCAAATTTTGAATTTTTGGATTTGGACGTTAGGGAGGTTATCTGTTGATTAGGTTGTGTTTAGGGGGTTGGTAGGATGATTAAGGAATGGTTTTGGGTAGCGGAAAATGGCTAAGCAGCCCATACAGGGGCCGCGAGGATTTTCGGTGGCTGGCCACCGAATTCAATTTTCGGCCATGTAAGCTCAAATCGAACCCCCAAACATGCTTTTATGCATCTTAGGAGCTTAATGGAACCCTTAGGAGGTAGTTTTAACCTTTAGATGTGCTCAGACCGTGGGAGGAAAGATTGGGTTTAAATGGTTTAATTGAACCAATAGGTTTTAGGATTGTTTTATTCAATTTGATTGCATAGAACAATCCCTAGGATAGAATAGAACGGATTGGTGGAAAGAAGGAAGAAAAAGGAAGAAAAAATGGGAAGATATGGACCTGGACCGATCACGTCTGTTCGGTCGGACCAGCCAAACCAGTGAACCGGTCTGGACCGGCTGAACACGAGGTTGAAGACGCACTATGCAGTGGCACGTGGCTCCCACACGCAGGGCCTTTACGCTACGTGTGGGGGCGCGTGGAGCATTGTTTGGGAAAGTGTTCAACATATGAAATCATCATTTCGATGTAACGAACATTTTGGGACAAGTTTCGAGTCGATCAGACATTGTTTCGATATAGTTCGTGATGTCCGAAGGTTTAGGATCGAGTTTAAAATATGATAAAAATCTCGAAAAAGTAGGGTGTTTTAATGAGAGGTTATTAAGGTAGTTAGTAACCCTCTAGTATTATTTGGACAGCTTTGGGAACCCCAAAAATGGTGATTGGCCCGATAAAGTCTTATGGCTCGTATATCGAGGCGGCAGCTATGATGGTCTGTGAGTGGACCTTACTTTCTAAATATGATGCATGCATAAATGTTTTGTATGATTTTAAGAACATGTTTTGAGATTCCATGAGTGCATAGGATTTAAATATGATTTGTTGGGCATTTTCGGGGGAAATGCGTTAGTGCACGTAGTTCGAGATTTCTGTTTTATATGCTGTTTGGGCTTCGGTCGAGTATACTACGTGCATATGTTTTACACGGCTTATATGTGATTTTGAAGGTTTCACAGAGAGACGTGAAACTGAGGAACTGATTGAAGATTTTGAAAGATTTCACGGAAGTGCGTGAAATGGAGATTCGGGCATGAGTCTCAATTGAAAGACGATTTGAAAGGGATTTTGGAAATATGGAATCGGGCATGAGACCTATTTGATTGGAAACCATTGGACTTGGAGTCCATTTGTGTAACGACTCGTCTCGAATTTCGAGAATAGATTAGTGACTAATCACGATTAGTGAGGTTAATCGGTGATTAGTTGGGCGAAATCGGACGAACGATGCAAAATGACCGTTTTGTCCCTAGGCGTGGGTAAAATGTTGACTTTTCGTTCAGGCATTCAAATGGACTTTGACCGATTATTGTGACGTAGTTTGGGATGTCATGAATTCATAGACAGGTGGCACGTTCAATTCCGACATTCGAGGAAGAAGTTATGACGTTCGGAAGTTCAAGGGCATTTTGGGTAATTTTGGTTAAAAGGGGTAAATAGTTGACTTTTGGATCGGAAGGTCCGATGGCCGAGGGCTAAGAACCGTTACGTAGATCGGGACGATACAAATCCATAGACAAGTGGCACGTTGAAATCGGACTTCGAACGGGAGAGTTATGGGTCACAGAAGTTTGATTTCACTATGCACACTTTACGAGGCGATGATGACTTGGCTTATCTGATTGGGCAGATATTTTGGTGGGACCCATGGATGAGTGACAAGTGTCACTCATCCCATTGGCTAAAACCCCTAAATTGTGGATCTAACATAATTAAATATTATTATAATTATTATTTTATAATTAATCCATCTATCACTCAATCCTAACCCTCCATCTAATCTAAATCTCTTAATCCTCACCACTCATCTCATCTATCTCATTTCCCTCTCCCATCTGATATCAGCATCTCCTTTATTCTTCAAACACACCCGAAGCACTCACCTACCATTTCTTTATTCTCCATTTTCAAACAAACAAACACACCTCACCACCATAACCATTAGGAGTACTCGTGTGTGACCGTAAGGGATGACCTGAGAGACTGAGATGATGAGGACACGAAGGTGATGGGCCACGGCAGCGGTTCACTGCAGAGGGACTCGACCCGTGAGGTAATGGTTTCAAAAATTGGAGATTTAGTTCTAAAGGGTTTGGATGGATTTATTAATTGGAAATGGTTTTTGGAGGTCGTAGGAACCTGTTGGTATCAAAAGGGGAAGCTAGGATGGCCAGGAAGGGCGGTGAACGGCGGAGGAACCCGCCACCGCCATGGTCGAACTTGGAAGGTATGGGTTTTGAAGTTTTTCTTATGTTTTTAAAGTGTAAAAAGATGGGAAATAGGATAAGGAAACTTTAGAAATCAAATTAGGTTGAAATGGACCGAAAATGGACCAGTTAGAACCTTGAACCGGTCCAGACCGATTCGACCGATCCAGGAACCGGAGAACACGGTTCAACCATTGGAGAAGATGAACAGTGTACCCGGCACGTGGGCTCACGCGCAGGGGCTTCATTGGGCTTATGAGGGCGCGTGTCCTATCTTTTGGGAATGTGTTAAACACATGAAATCTTCTATTCGATGTAACGAACATTTTTGGACTAGTTTCGTGTCGATCGGACACCGTCTTGATAATGTTCGCGGCGAGTGCTATGTGCACGGCGACCGAAGATACCACGCTCACCTCCGGATTGGGATGTGTTCCTTCCGGAGAGGTCACGATGTGTCAAGACCCAACCCACCTCGGTCAGGACCCGACTCATCTAGCACCATATTGTCCGTTTTGGGCCTCGCCCTCACGGTTTTGTTTTCGGGAGCTCATGGTGCAACTTCCTAGGGGGTCACCCATCATGGAATTGCGCCAGCCTCAACTCGCTTAACTTTGGGGTTCCAATCCCCCCCAAAGCCACTTGAGCTCCCAAAATGACAGGACTCATCCCAATCCCCCCAGGATTAACGCGGGATGGCCTGCTCCCGTCTGACACGAAGTGTCAGACAAGGGATATTTCCGACCTTTGCCCTCCCGGGCTATCAGAGTACGCCAGGATCCGGAGGAGGCATGTGATATCTCAGTCTCTGCTACAGTCCACATCCGATGTCAACCTGAAGGGCAGTCAAAACATTAAAAGCTGTGAGTGGACAAAACCAAGAGTTTATAAAAACATTTCATATGAAGACATTTGTACCCTTCACTAAAAAGCATGCATGCATTCAAAAACCATTTATCTGAAAGAAACCATATGTGGGACTAAGCCCAAAACCATAATCAAATCAAATATACGGGCCGCTGCCCAAATCCTGTGCACACCCCGTGCACACCATATATCAAAGAATCATAAAGATTCAACCATACGGGCCACTGCCCAAAACCATACGGGACTCAGCCCAAAACCATCATGAAACCACCCATACGGGCTACTGCCCAAAACCTGTGTAACCATACATCACATTCATATATCACATATACATATAAGTCACACAACCAATCCTGTCACGGTATCCAAAGTTACGCGCGTGCTACTTGGGTCTCAATCCGAGTCTTCTCAAAGTCAAGGTCAATGTCCGCAGACCACTGATCCTACCCGAGGTATAGTAACCATAGCCTTCCTGAGAGTAAGCAACCCAACTAGGGGGTGACTCCAATCAGTCGGTGCTCCGTGACTACTCCGGGGTCCACCCAGGCCAACGACCCTCATCGGAGGAGATAATAGAAGTAAAGGAAGGTATATGAACATATATATAAATATATATATACATAATACAAATATCCATACCCGGTTCCCCTGAACCGTCATGATCCATAGCATCCATGCCATTCATATATATATATATATATATATATATAGAAAACATCCTTCATGCACGGTTCCCATAAACCGTCATGTACCACCATAACATAACCAGGGTTCATGCCGGTTCCCATAAACCGTCATGTACCGTAATAACATAACCAGGGTTCATGACGGTCCCCATAATCCGTCATGAACCACAATACCATAACAAGGGTTCATGCCGGTTCCCATAAACTGTCATGAACCGGGAAATCCATTTAAGGTTCCCTGACCTGAAATCAAAACCATAAAGTAACCTGGGTCTCGTGCTCGAACATAGGACATCAGCTGGGCACCGTGCCCGATATCTGAGGTCGTATGCCCGAGACAAAACCAAATGGGTCTCATACCCGAGTTTATCCTTTTATAAATCCAAAACCTTTTCATTTAGACCAATAAAGAAATACAGACCTATATAAGCACCTTATAGGGCCGAAACCTCGAAATACGTGCCTATACGTAACCACACATCCAAATGTACTCATGGCATTACAAACAAGTATTTAAAACATATAATAAACATTTATGCAGGCACCAATTTAGAAAACCAAGGTCCACTCACAGACCGTCCGAGCTGCCACCTCGATTTGCGCGCCATAGGCTCTCCCGAGCCAATCGCTATCACCGGGACTCCCAAACCTATCCAAATTGTAATAGAAGGTTACTAACTACTTAATTAACCTCCCATTAAAGCCCCGTAATTTTACCGAACTTTTAACTATTTTTAAACCGATCCTAAACCTTCGGACAGCCCGAAACCTATTGAAACCATGTCCGATTGGCGCGAGACCAGTCCCAAAATGTTCGTTACATCGAATAGAAGATTTCGTATGTTGAACACTTCCCCAAATTACCGTTCACGCGCCCTCACACGTCCCAAGAAGGCTCAAAATACTATTCATCATCTTCTACACATAGCCGGTTCACCTGGTTTGGCCGGTCCAACTGGACCGGAGTGACCGATTCTGTGCTCTAAACTCCCCATTTTTCATCCTACTTCTTCCTTTTCGATTCCTTTCTTCCTATTTTCAAGTTTTCTATCAATTCCAATCCTTAAACGCACCTAAAAACACTTAAAACCCAAGGTTTGATTTTGAACCAAACGGTTCAATGATCCTAACTTCCTCCCACGGCTTCACAGCCATCCTAAGCTTCCTAAAAGCATCCTAACACAATCCTAGTAACCCATTTAATTCATTAAAACCATCAAAAACCAACCAAAACGCCAAAACCGAATTAAAGGTAGAAAATGGGCTAACCGTGAAATCCTCTCGGGTTTCTCCTTCTTGCCGCCGTCCACGGCGGTTCTGGCCACCCAGCAAACTCCTCCGTCTCTCACTCACTCTCTAGGTCTCATAGGTGATCATATGGGGTTGGGTTGGATTGGTTTTGGGTTGCACAGAGGAGAGGAAATGAGATCGGGTAATGGGGGTGTGTTTTGAAATGAAGAAATGGAATGGCAGATGCATGTATGTGAAGGAATGTCCAGTGGATGGGTGACACTTGTCACTCATCCATAGGGCATGAACTAAATATCCGAGTCCACTAGTGTAACGACCCGTCCCGAATATCGGGATGTAATAATATTTAATTGTGATTTACTAATCTGGGATTAGTTGAGCGATTTCGGACGAATTGTGCAAAATGACCGTTTTGCCCCTGAGCGTGGGCAAAACATTGACTTTTAATTCGGATGGTCAAATGGACTTTGACCGATGACCGTGACGTAGTTCGGGACGTCACGAATTCATAGACAGGTGGCACGTTCGATTCCGACGTTCGTGGTGAAAGTTATGATGTACGGAAGTTCAGGGGCGTTTTCGTAATTTGTACGAAATAAGGGAAAATGTTGACTTTTTGATCGGGAGGTCCGATGGCCAAGGACCAAGGACCGTTAGGATGGTCTCGATGCCCTGAGTTCGTAGACAGGCGGCACGCATCAATCGGAGTCCGTATGACCGAGTTACGGGTCAGGATGCGTGAGGGGCATTTTGGTAATTTACTGCACAAGGGCAGAATGGTAATTTCATGGAGTGTTTGAACGGTTACTGTAGCACCGTGGAGGGAACATGGCCAGCGCACGGGTGGTGCGTTTATGGAGCAAATTGATGGCCTAAAACTATTGTTTATAGGTTGTATGGATTGTTTAGTGGCATTGTGCGATGACAGGCTGTGTGGGACGGTGGATTTGGCCATTAACTATGGCTGGTGCACGATGAAAAGCAGAGTGCTTCCCACATGTGTTCAGCCTTTCCAGGGCCCAATTGAGCGAATTGTGGTGGGCAATGTAGTTAAGGGACTGAGTGAAGTGTTCTGGGATTGAGAATGAGAGGGAAGGAGCAAAATTGGTGTGGAATTGTTCAAAAACCCGAAACTGGGTTTTGTGAAATTCAAATTCGAAATCCTAGTTTGAGGCCAGCCCAAGCCTAATTGATGATGGATTGAGCTTCCTGGAACTTCAACGAGTCGAACCAGATCAAATGGGGCAAGCTTTGGGGCTCCTAGGGCCGTGATGGACGAGGTGGACGGCCGGAAAACTCAAGCTTGAGTCGTGGTGATTGAGGTAACGTCGTGTTCAATTAATTATTCGAATTGGTTCGTTTTAATCCTAATAAGCTTCCTGTGAAGTTAATTTGGCAATGGTTGAGGATTGGAGGAGTTTTGGTGATTGACCCGTTTTGGGTGATCACGGGTTGATGGCTGGTTTAAGGAATGGTTGATGTTGATCGATGTCACAGAACTGAAATTGGTTGGTTGATGATTGTTATAGGATCAAGAACGGATTGAATTGAGGTCGATTTGGGTGTGATTGAACCGGATCCTATCGCGGGTAATCAGACCCGTTTACCAGTCATTCGGGTGAAGAAGGAACAATGTAGTAGTCACTGTAGCAGGCGCGTGGCTTTCACGCGCAGCCACTCACGGCGGCGCGTGACGGCGCGTGGGCACGAATCTCGAGGTGAGGTCAACATGACTTTTATCCTATACAATGTAACGAACATTTTGGGATTGGTTTCGTGTCGATCGGACACCGTTTCGATATTGTTCGGGATGTCCGAAGGTTTTAAATCGAGGTTAAAAATACTTAAAAATTCGGGAAAATTACGGGACTTTGATAGGATGTTAATGAAGGGGTTATTAATCCTCTAATGTGATTTGGACAGGATTGGGAGTCCCGGTGTTAGTGGTGTGGCCCGGGAAGGCCTATGACACGCGTATAGAGGCGCTCGGTTAAACGGTCTGTGAGTGGACATTGGTTTTATAAATTCGATGCATGCATAACTGTTTCATGATTGTTATAATTATGATTAAATGATTTACTTTGGATATCGGTGAATTTAAATAATTTCACGCATTTCGAGGTGATCTACGTGTTTGCACGTAAATCGAGATTTTTCTGGATTTACACTGATTTCCAAAAATGTGGTTGGATATGATTTCATGAAACGGTTACGGATTTGATAAAGTAAAATCGGGCCAGGGGCCCAGTTGATTGATATATGTGATTTCGGGTCGGAGACCCTAAAATGGAATTGAATAAAGGTTTCCTGGTTCACATTTTATATACATATTCACATGCTAAAAACAAATAACGGATTGATGATATGGAAATTATGGTTATGGCACGTTTCACGGTATTTGGGCTTGAGACCCGTCTGATGAAATTTAAAGGATTGGTTTGGATTTTATCCATGTATATATATATGCTTTGCATGTGGATATCAATAAAATTTATTTGGTACTGCACTGTATAGATCCTTCCATAATATATTGTCTCCTCCGGCGAGGTACCCCGGAGAGGTCACAGACGTCTAGTACGTCCAGCGTCTATGACGCTAAGCATCAGGTGATGCTGCATCAGGTGATGCTGTACCCGAACGGGATTCGGGGATTTAACTCGGAAATTGAGACCCGAGTGGCACGCGTAGCCTTATTATTATTGTGACCTTATTAGGCGTCAAGAACGTCAAAACATCAGGTGATGTCGGGATTGGAGTGTATAGTGCAGCAGCTAAAATTATGGTTATGGTTTTATTAAATGCCTTATGATTCGTATTATATGATATATGATTTTAAATGATGGTGCATGCATATGTTTTTACTGAGGGGCATAAATGTCTTATAAATGTTTTAAACAGACTTGTTTATTTTCGTCCACTCACAGCTTTTGTTTTTAATGCCCTTCAGGTTGATTCTGGAATGCGGCTGCAGTAGAGACTTGGGCATCGCACACCTCCTCCATCGATCCTTACGCACTCTGGAAGCCCGTTTGGGCTCTGGCAATAGGTTATCCCTTGTTTGACACCTTTTTTCAGACAGGAGCATGGCACATTCCATGGTAATCCCAGGGGGGTTGGGATGGGTCGTGTCAACTAGAGTCCAAAATTTAACTCGTTTTGTAATTCGTGCAATAGTGCACTTAAACTTCTGTGAACCGTAACTTCGTCGTCGAACGTCCGAATTCGACGTGCCGCCTGTCTATGGATTCGTATCGTCCTGATCTACGTAATGGTCCTTGACCCTCGTCCATCGGACCTCCCGATCAAAAAGTCAACATTTGCCCTTTTTTAACCAAAATTACCAAAATGCCCCTAAACTTCCAAACGTCATAACTTCCCCCTCGAACGTCGGAATTGAACGTACCACCCGTCTATGTACTCGTGACGTCATGAACTACGTCACGGTCATTGGTCAAAGTCCATTTGATAGCCCGAATGGAAATTCAACGTTTTGCCCACGCCTAAGGGTAAAATGGTCATTTTGCATTGTTCGTCTGATTTCGCCTAACTAATCACGGATTAACCTCACTAATCGTGATTAGTCACTAATCTAATCTTGGAATTTGGGACGGGTCGTTACACAAAAGGCCTAGTGCTAGATAGGTGTGTTTCTACACCTTTAGAGCACACCACCATCCTCTCTCAGACCATTCCCCCTCGCAGGAATGTGAGATTGTTCACGTTCCCTACAGGACACGGGTCTTACAATCCACCCCCATTTGGGCCCAGCGTCTTCGCTGGCACACTTCCCGGTCGGGGTCTGGCTCTGATACCAAATTGTCAAGACCCGACCCTTCTCGATTAGGACTCGACTCATCTAGCACCATATTGTCCACTTTGGGCCTTGCCCTCACGGTTTTGTTTTCGGGAGCTCATGGTGCAACTTCCCAGGGGGTCACCCATCATGGAATTGCACCAGCCTCAACTCGCTTAACTCTGGGGTTCCAATCCCCCCCAAAGCCACTTGAGCTCCCAAAAAGCCTAGTGCTAGATAGGTGTGTGCCTACACCTTTAGGGCACACCACCATCCTTCTCCCAGGCCATTCCCCCTTGTAGAAATGTGGGATTGTTCACCGTTCCCTACAGGACACGGTTCTTACACGACGCACGATTCGTTGTCGGGCAGCTGATGGAGGCTCGACTTCGGAGTGTTAACGGTTCAAGATATCGATCGGTGATGAGTGCACCATAATCTAGTGGTGGTCGTGTCAGTTGATTCGTTCACGGCGACATACCAGGATTGAGGGCGGTCCTGGATGGATGGTTGTACGCATCACTACGATCGGAGTCGAGACTGACCTTGAGATATCAGGCACGATGCCCAGTTGAGTCATATATTCGGGCACGAGACCCAATTACTTTACATTTATGATTTTGGGTAGGGACCCTAATGGATTTCCAGGTTCATGGCGGTTTATGGGAACCGCCATGAACCCTTGAAAGGTCTTTATGATTCATGACGGTTTATGGGAACCGGGCATGAATCCTTTGAAAGGTTCTAAAGATGTTTTCTATATGTATATGAATGACATCAATGAGTTCGTTATATATATATATGTATATATATTCATATACTTTCCTTTACTTGAACTATCTCCTCCGGGGAGGGTCGTTAGCTTTGGTGGACCCTGGAGTAGTCACGGAGCACCGATTGAGTGGAGTCGCCCCCCAGTTGGGTTCCTTACTCTTAGGAAGGCTTGGATCGTAACCTCAGGACGGGTCATTGGTCTACGGACATTGACCTTGAACCCTGAAAGACTTGGGTTGAGACCCCGGGTAGCACGCGCGTAGCTTTGGAAACCGTGACAAGATTGGTTGTGTGATTATATGTATATATGATATATGATATGTGATGTGTACAATATATGATGTGTGATGTGTACAGGTTTGGGCTGAGTCCCGTATGGATTTGGGCAGTGGCCCGTGTATTCCGTTTCATTTATGATTTTGGGCTAAGGCCCTAATGAAAGTTTTGATAAATGGTTTTCGAATGCATGCATGCTTTTTAGTGAAGGGTACAAATGTCTTCGATTAAATGTTTTTATAAACTCATTGTTTTGTCCACTCACAGCTTTTAAATGTTTTGACTGCCCTTCAGGTTGACAGCGGATATGGACTGTAGCAGAGACCAACATATCACATACCTCCTCCGGATCCTGGCGTACTCTGATAGCCCGAGAGGCCAAGGGTTGGAAATTTCCCTTGTCTGACACTTCGTGTCAGACGGGAGCAGGGTCATCTCGCTTTAATCCCGGGGGGATTAGGACGGGTTGTGTCAATTTGACTTGATGAGAAATCGGTCTAGAGGCCCATTTGAGTTCTATGATCGGGCCGGGGGCCTGTTGGTTTACGAATTGGGGCTTGAGGCCCAGTTATGGTTTATAAATGTGATTTCGGGTTGGGGACCTCAATGGAATTGGATTTGGATTTATGATGGTTTTATGGAAAACCCGGGCGTAGCCCTTTGAACGGTTTTGAGATATTTTGTGAAACAGTTTTCCATATACCATCCTCATGAACGGTTGCCCTCCAGACGTCCCATAGTAGCCTGCAGTGGCGGGTTGTCTCCTCTAGACATCTCATAGTATCCGGGAGTAGTCACAAGGCATTGCCTGCGAGGGTTATTACACGGAGCGACTGGTCCGTGTAGTGACTCAGGAGCAGGATTGCCAGAGGTTAAAACCTCCCCCCAGGGAGGGTCATTGATGTACGGGTCATTGACCTGGGTGGACCCTGGGGAGACTTAAGATTTGAGACCCCGGGTAGCACTCATAGCTTGGAACCGTGACAGTGGAATTAGTTGTGACCTCTCGGATGTCAGGCATCAGGGATGCCGAGGATCGATTTTGGGCTGAGTTCCCACTGGTATTGGTTTTGGGCTGTGTCCCATATGATTTGATTCACGATTTTGGGCTAAGGCTCTAATGGTTTGATAACTGGTTTTCGAATGCATGCATGCTTTTTAGTGAAAGGCATAAATGTCTTTTTATGAAATGTTTTTAATAAATTATTTGGTTTCGTCTACTCACAGCTTTTAAATGGTTTTAATGCCCTTCAGGTTGATCGCGGATGTGGGCTATAGCGGAGACCGAGACATCACATTTCTCTTCCGATCCTGGCGTGCTCTAGAAGCCTCGGTGGGGCTAAAGTTGGAATTATCCCTTGTCTGACACTTCGTGTCAGACGGGAGTAGGCACGTCCCGCATTAATCCTGGGGGGATTTGGAACAGGTCCTGTCACATCACACTCCTCCAATGATCCTGGCGCACTCTGGAAGCCCCGAAAAAGGGTCAAGGTTTGGTTATCCCTTGTCTGACACGTGGTGTCAAACAGAAGCATGGCACATCCCGCGTTAATCCAGAAGGATTGTGATGGGTCGTGTTAGAGTGGTATCAGAGCGGGGTTGTCAACTTGGAATTAAAGCAACCCAATTGCTCTTGTAATGTGCGCCTGTGCATGATGTGATGTCTCTATGTGGTGTCAGCTTGTCATTAACCTGAGAGTTAGGGTAAAGAGTAGGAGAGTCTAGTGGAACCAAACTTTGGATAGGTTACGTTGGCACAAGATGCTGGAATGCAGTGAGACTAGACCCTGCAGAGGGTTGGATTTGACGACTTTTCTGAGTACGACAGATGATTGTTCTGAAACTAGGGTCGTCTAGTTGAGTCAGGTGGACCAATTTCCAGAAAGAGGTACTTGTGGATTGGGTCCCAAGGTGGACCAATCGGGGGATTATACGCTTGTGAGCGGATTATGCGGGCAAGTCATTATCGTTATGAATGATTGGTACACATCGTTATCGAGGGTGGTGGCAAAGTACTTTCTTGGTTTCGTCTGCACGAGGTGGTGGCAGACATCGTTATCGAGGGTGGTTGTAGTTGAGATTGTTGAGAATTGGGTGACATTCGAGGAACGTTTCTTATGTGGTTTTCCCAGAGTTATGGAATATGAGGGAGGCAAGGTTCCTCCGACATAAGCAAGGGATTAGTTGTTAGCTTTTACCGAGATGATGAGCACTGAATAAGAGATGACGAGTTAACGAACACTAGATAGGAGCTAACGAGCAGAAGGTGTGACTCAGTTGTGGTGCACTCGTGTTTGGTGTTGACCAGACGATGAGGATTTGTCGGTTTATGTTGGGCCTTGGGAGTGTAACCTGAGTGACGGTTGTGACATCTCAGGTAGAGAGGAGTTTGATGGAATCCCAACGTTAATTGAGTGGTTCTGGATGATACAGGAACGTCGTGGAAATTAGTGGATTTGGGGAGCTGATGATAATTCTCTGAGCCTTGAGTGGCAGACACGCGAGCTACTGTAATTGTTGAGCGGGACAGTGAGGATCCCGAGTTGTAACTACCCGAACATGATTTTATTGTAATTTTCTACTAATTAATGCAAAATGACCATTTTTCCCCTAGTGGGAAAAAATTTAACTTTTGAACCGGGATTCTTTTTGGACTCTGACCTATAACCGTGACATAGATCGGGATGTTACGAGTCAGTAGACAGGTGGCATATCGAAATCGGACGTCGGACGGAGAAGTTATGGTCACGGACTCGAAATCGGTTTATTTTTACGTTATCGGGATTTGAAATTAATACTTAATTTTAATTGGGTGAATAATTAATGTGGGACCCTTGGATGAGTGACAAGTGTCACTCATCCCATGGCTAAAATTTCCTAAATTGTGGATCTATGTCCATTGGTTACCTTGTTATTTAATTCACTCATTCCTCACATTTCTCATCCCCACCGTGCATCATCTTCAACATCTATCATCTTTCATTTGCCTCTAAGCCATGAGCCACCATCACACCCAAACACCACAGCCTCACGCCACTACCTTCATCAGCCACTACGACCAGCTGAGGGTGAGGCCAAAAAAACAAGGACGACATGATGGTGAAGCTGGGCACGACGGAGAGGTGAGAAAAACCCAAACCCGAAAGCCCGTTTAACCCATTTTTCAAAATTTGGACTTTGACGTCTATTAATCAAAGAGGTGGTTTGGGTTTTGTTCTAAGGACCTGGTGCGTTGGGCCTGTTTGGGAGGATTTTGGTGGCTAGGGTCGACGGGGAACAAGATTGGAAAACCGGTTGCTGTTCATCGATCGAGGGTAAGATTTCAATGAGTTTTTCATGTTTCCAATTTGATGGATCTCTTAGTTAGGATTAGACGAACATGTAGGAAGAAACGGGGATGAATTTGATGTAGAAATGGAGAAATGGGAGCCGGGTCAAGGTCGCGGGTCTATGTGACCCGAATTGTAGACCCGACGAGAAGACAGGGACGATGACATCATCAGTTGACGTCATTCCCCTGTCAGATTGTCAAACACGTTTGACAGGACCCGCCCCGATCCCACGGGGACCATAAAGGGACGTGCCCTGCTCCCGTCTGACACCCAAATTAACATACCAATTCTAACCTCAAACGTTCAAAAGCATAAATAATCAAATTAAAGTTTTACATCAAATCCGAAATAAACAGATGTCAGACAAGGGATGAAATCCAAAATTACAAGTTGCGAGCACGACTCTAAAATAAACTTGCGGGTAAACCACCCAACAGGGGTTCAGGTACGCAAAAGTAGATCTATGCCTCAGCCTCAGGATCCTCCTCTACCTCAGTAGCACCGCCTGAAGGGGTTACAAAAAAAATAAGGGTGAGTGGGCCGAAACTCAAGTTTATAAAACCATTTAATAAGTAAAACATATAATTTACCCTTCCGTTTCCAAACATGCATGCATCAGAATTTAAAACCGTAAATCATATAGTATGAACCATAAGGCATGTAATAAAATCATAAGATAATTTTAGCTACTGCACTATATGCTCCGATCCCGACATCCCAGATGTCTGACGTCCCTGACGTCCAATAGGGTCACAGTCTCAAGGCTACGCGTGCCACTCGGGTCTCAATTCCGAGTCCAATCCCCGAACCCTGTCCGGGTACGGCATCTCAAATGCCTAGCGTCCTAGACGCTCGACGTCCCTGACGTCAAATAAGAAATCCTGCTCCTGAGTCATTTTACGGTCCGGTTCCTCCGTAGAATGACCTCTCGCAAGCAATGCGCTATGACCACTCCGGGGTACCACATCCGGAGCAGACAGTATCATAAGAATGGATCTATACAGTGTAGTACCAAATACATTTTATTGATATCCACATGCAAAACATATATATACATAGATAAAATCCAAACCGATCTTTAAGTTTCATCAGACGGGTCTCAAACCCAAATACCGTGAAACGTGCCATACCATAATTTCAAGATCATCAAAACCGTTACATGATTCCAGCATGTGAATATATAAGTAAATCAGAAAACTTTTAAGCATGCAAGGGTTTAATGAAATCGGGCCCACTCACTGTACAATCCTGCTGAAAACCGAACGTATACCCTCGTCCTGGTACTATTGTACAATCCCTGTCATGTCCAAAGTATACGTAAAAGTCAATATAAGCCCCTAACATTTAACAATGAAACCCTAGACTGAAACCGGCCCGGAAAAGCCGCCCGAACGCGCTTCCTGAGGTAATAAAGCTCATTTTGACCAACTTAATTATCTCCGATCGACCCGAAACCACCGCCATTGGATCCGGATCGTCGAAACCTAAAGAATGGTGGTGGTCCCAGCAAAAGTACTGTTCACATGCGCCCACACGCGCTGGTCAACGCCCCGGTCAACGCAGGAACAGTTCCTGCTAACGTCATCTGAAAGCTATCAGGTCTGACATGTCAAACTCTGACAGGTGCCATGTGTCAACACACGATTGGTCCACCTCATTGATCTGTCAGGCCACATGTCAGATCTGACATGTGCCACGTGTCAGCACGGCACTGGTCCACGTCACTGACATGTCAGTGACACGTGGCAGTCCCTGATTGGGCCACGTCACTGACATGTTAGTGTTGATTGTGCACTGACATGTGACACGTGTCGTCCGAAGAGTGGTCCACGTCACCTGACAGGTCTGACAGGGTGCCACGTCATTACCCCTGTCCTCCTGACGGGTCGACCCGTATCTCTGCAACTGGGTCGATCAGACCCGCGATCTGACCCGGTCACCATTTCTTCAATTCTCAACCATTTACGTTCTAGTTTCTTCCTAAATGCTCGTCTCAATCCCAGTAAGAGTTCAATCAAATTAAAAACATTAAACAAGGGCTGAATCGAAGTCCTACCTCGATGAACAGAATCTGGGTTTCCCTTCGCCTTTTAACCTCTGTTCAGGCCACCACTGGTCACGAAATCAAGTCAAATGGGTTCCTATCAGTCCCTATAAGTGAACAGAATCAAAAGGAATCGAAGATAACGTTGAACCATCAAGCTTCCATTTCTGAGTTTTTAGAAAGTTTTCGGGTTTCAAACCGCTTACCTCACCGCCATCTGCCGCCGTCTGCCGTCGTTCACCGCCGTCTCTCAGCCTCACCAGCTCAGTCCAGCAACACACAAACACAAGGAATGGGTGCAATGCTGGTGTTTGATTATATGGGCAGTATGTGTGTGTCGGGTAGGAAAATATATAGAATGGAGGGAAAAGGAATGGACGGTCCAGATTTAATCTCAGGAATGAGATCAAAGGTTCAGATTAAGTCTGGGGTACTTTAGATGAGTGGCTGAGATCAAAAGTGGGTTTTAATTCTATTTAAATGCTTAGTGGAGCTGATCCAATCTAGCCAATAGATGAGTGACACTTGTCACTCATCCAGGTGTCCTCTAATCATAATATCAGAATAAAATATTCGACACGATTACCGAGACGCAAACCTCCCGATTTCACGTTTCTGACCATAACTTCCTCGTACGAAGTCCGATTTCGGCGTGTCGCCTGTCTACGGACTCAGGACATCGAGACCTACCTAACGGTCCTTGAGTCACGTGAAAATTAGTTTCCAAACGAAAAGTCAACATTTTTGCCCCAAAAGTCCAAATTACGGTAATGCCCCTGAACTTCCGATAGTCATAACTTTTTCCGTGATCGTCTGAATTGGACGTGCCACCTGTCTATGGACTCGTGACGTCCCGAACTACGTCACGGTCATTGGTCAAAGTTCATTTGACCCTCAAATCAAAAAATCAACAATTTGGTCATACCAATCACAAGGGTAAAAACGTCAATTCATACATTAAATTACATTATCATAATCCTCGAATTTCTGGGGTGTTACAACGTGGGCCAGTAGGGATGTGACACGTGTCACTTGTCAATTATGTGGCCCAATCAGGGCTGCCACGTGTCACTAACATGTTAGTGACGTGGACCTATCAGCAGCTGACACGTGGCACTATTAGGGTCTGACACGTGGCAGTGAAGTGGACCAACCACCTGTTGACACGTGGATGGCCAGTGGAACCCTAGAGTGAGTGATGTTGTCACTGCTAGGGCAAGTATTCGATGAGGTCCAGATACACCCAAGTTGAGTGAGATTTCGATTTGTGTATCCACAGGTTGAGTGAGTTGGTGGTTAGTGTGATCACATGTTGAGTAAGATGTCAACGTAGTATATTCAGGGTAAGATGAAATACTGTAATGGGACTCTGGTAAGAGTTAGTTTGAGTACAAAACATGAGTCAGGATCATAGCATTGGACACTAAGTGAGACGAGGTTTGGTACGAGGTATACTAGTAGGACTCCGGCGTGAGTCAGAGTTTGTGTTGGAGACTCGAGTAGTGAACAGTGTAGTCGTGAGTGCCAGCTAAATATGACGTTATGAAGGTAGTTTAGTTTGATGAATAAGTTGAGGCTGATAACTCCCAGTGGGAGCATATGTCGGCTTGGCGTTATGTTGGATTGGTGATTGAGAATGATCGTCAGGCTGAAAAACGGAAAGGTGTCAGTTTGGTATGTCAACTTAGCTTATCAAGCCGACAATCTTGATTTGTCAACCGAGCAGAACGGTAAGTTAACTTGTCAGGTGGTATCAGTTGGACTCGGAGTGCCCTTGTGTTGGTGATAGGTGAGTTAGACGTGTATTGACGTCTCAGTTGATGTTTGGATTCCTGAGACTTAGATTGTGATTGTATCCAATCCAATGGTCAATGTTGTTCTTGGTGGACGTTAGATTGTGGTTAACATCGAGCGACGTTTGAGTACAAACGAGTACTATGGTTGGTGGCTAAACGTGCACGTGTACACGAGGGTACACTGGATGTAAAGCAGGTTTGACTTTCCACAAATTGGATGTGAACTTGGGTTAGTTTGAATTTTGGGGACGAAATTCTTTAAGGGGGGAAGATTATAACAACCTGTCCCAAATTCACAAGATTAATTAAGGGTAATTATGATTAATTTAGGATTATCGTGACTAATTGGGGATTAGTCGAGGGAGTACGGATGAACGGTGTAAAATGACGATTTTGCCCCTAGGAATGGGCAAAATGTTGATTTTTGACTCGAGAGGTCAAATGCACAAAGACCGAGGACCATTACGTAGATCGGGACGTTAGGAGTCCGTAGACAGACGACACGTTAAAATCAGACGTTTGACGGGGAAGTTACGGTTCAAGGAAGGATACCGATACTATTCAAGAAAACCGAGAAATATGGACAAATGGCATTTTTGGATTGGGTTAAGAATCTGGGTGGACCAATCAGTGAGTGACACTCGTCCCTCACCTAATTGGCTAAAAACCCAAACACTTGGGATTATATTTCATTTTTCATTTTCATCTCTTTTGTTCTTCCATTAACTTGAAAACTTCCCTAACACAAACAACCTGTAACGACCCGTCCTGGAAATTAGGTTTAAGACGGTGATTAGTGAAGGAGTAGTAAGCTTAATTGGTGGTTAGCCAGTTACGATAGGTCCATTAGCTTAGAATGACGATTTTGCCCCTAGTTCGGGTAAATTAATGACTTTTAGTTCGGGCGGTCAAATGGACTTTGACCGTTGACTGTGACGTAGTTCGGGACGTCACGAATCCGTAGACAGGTGGCACGCCCGATTCTGACATCCGAGGAGGAAGTTATGATGTTCGGAAGGTTGAGGGCATTATCGTAATTTGGGTAGAATAGGGGGAAAAGTTGACTTTTCGTACGACCGGGTTTTAACACGTTGACCTAGGACAGTTAGGTAGATCTCGTCGTCCCGAATTCTACGACAGGCGGCACGTAGTCATCGGAGTTAGGATGTGTGAGTTACTGGTCTAGGAAGGTAGTGGCAAAATGGTAATTTTGGCTTAAAAGGAAGGGCATTTTGGTCTTTTGCACATGGGGATTTGTGCAACAGATTGGGACAAGTGGAAGGTTGAGATTGAGACACTTGTGAGAGGGCTGTGAGATGGTAACACGTGTTAGGGGGTCTAGTGGATTCTAGGATTTTGTTTACGGGTCCAAATAATTGGGGGTTAACCGTGCATTTGAGAGCGGAGACAGAGTGAGGCGGTGAGGACATCGATCGATGGCCGGGAAGGTGTGAGTGTTGTGAGCTGGTGAGGGTGAACAGAGGTTAAGGGAGAGTTAAGGAGTGAATTGGAGGGGTTGTGTGCTCGTGAGTGAGTGAGAAGGAAGGGTGAGTTCACGGGAAATCAGAAAACAGAGAGGAATTTGAGTGGTGGTGCTACCATATTCGACCAGTCGAGGCTGGTGGTGGCATCTAGAGGACGGAGGAGGATGAAAGGAGCTACTTACGCACGGTTGAGCTCACGGCGGTGGCCTGAGCAGAGGTAATTTTGTGTTCTCCTGTAATTACTCTGGTTTGCCGTAAATTTCAAACGGGAAGTTGTGGGTTTTGAGTGTGAGTCGAGAGATTTGGTGAGTTGAGTGAGCTTCAGTATGTCCTTAGGAGTTGTTTAGTGTGGTTGCCGTGAAGGGGGAGTGGCTGGTTGGCCGAGAGGAAGAACAGGGGACAGACGAGTTGTTGTGTCGAGTTTGGGACGATGATCTAGGGACTGTGTCCAGGTGTTAGAGTAAGGGGAATGGGTTGCTTAGGATTGAACGGTGAGGATGGTGAAGAGAAGAGTCGAATTGGTGGACGGACGGAGAAGAACCGGGAACGCCGGTTCAGTACAGTCGAACCGGTCGACCCGAGGTAGACGATGACACTGTAGCAGGCGCGTGAGGCCCACGCGCAGCCACTTTGGGCGACACGTGGGGGCGCGTGCGGCGGTGTTGGGGAAAACGGTCAACATGGTTTTTGGTCTAGGTGTTGTGACGAGTCCATTGGAATTGGTTTCGGGTTGTTCGGACGTCGTTTAAAGTTAGTTCCGCGATGTTGAAGGTTTAGGGTTCCGGTTCGTTAGGACCCGGGGATTTTTGGGGAAAATTAGGTGGACCTTCGTAGATGTTTTAGTAACGTACTTTGGTGATTGTTGACAGGATCGAGATTTCCCGAGGAAGCTGAGGAACGTACGGGGCGTTCGGGACGCGATTGAGGGCTTGGTACTGTGAGTGGACCCTTTCTCTAAACTCGAGCATGCATAACTGCTTTTAATTATGTTTTACGCTATTAAGTATGTTTTTATGCTTCTCATACGGTTATATGTTGGTTTTACCTAATTGTACGTTTTTCGAGAAAGTTCGGTTTTTAGTACGTTTTACGATAAAATGTTGAGTTCTGATTATAATGTTATAGTTTCGGGATTTCAAATGATAAATGATTTCTAATGGTTATAAGGGATTTTGAAACATGATTTCGATGATTAAAGGTTTTCGGTTTTAAAATCAGATTTCGGGAAACGAAATTTGGTTTTAAAGTTGAAAAGTGGATTTCCGGATTTAGGTTCGGAATGATGGTTCTAGAAGCCGAAAGGGCATCAGACCAGTGATTTCGGATTCGGGTTTGGATGTGGAAATGGAAAATGGTTTTCAAATGGTTTTGGATTGGATTTGCTGGATCTGGTTATTGGGTTTAAAGACCCGGATATTGATTTGACGGGGGACAGGCCCGGATTGAGTTTAAAGACTCGAGAGTTTAAAGACTCGGATATATTGATATTTACCCCGTAGACCTATTGAGTTTAAAGACTCGGATATTATTGAGGCCTGGATTGAGTTTAAAGACTCGGGAGTTTAAAGACTCGGATAGATCCAGCAGGTTTAATCGGATAATGATGGCTTGATATTTATGTTTTGTGATACGGTTTCATGGTGCTTATTGTAACGACCCGTCCCGAATATCGGGATTTAATAATATTTAATTGTGATTTACTAATCTGGGATTAGTTGGGCGATTTCGGACAAATTGTGCAAAATGACCGTTTTGCCCCTAGGCGTGGGCAAAACGTTGACTTTTAATTCGGATGGTCAAATGGACTTTGACCGATGACCGTGACGTAGTTCGGGACGTCACGAGTTCATAGACAGGTGGCACGTTCGATTCCGACGTTCGTGGTGAAAGTTATGATGTACGGAAGTGTAAGGGCATTTTCGTAATTTGGACGAAAGAAGGGGGAATGTTGACTTTTTGATCGGGAGGTCCGATGGCCGAGGACCGAGGACCGTTAGGAAGGTCTCGATGCCCTGAGTTCGTAGACAGGCGGCACGCATAAATCGGGGTCCGTATGACCGAGTTACGGGTCAGGACGCGTGAGGGGCATTTTGGTAATTTTCTGCACAAGGGCAGAATTGTAATTTCACACGGGGTACTGTTTCATTGAACATCCGTGAAGGTGGAATGTTTGTGCGATTGATCCCATGGTTTGTTTATCAATTTTATGACTGAATTGGGACAGTGTGAGGTGTGATTGCACATGTATGGTGCTGGCAATCGATCAAAAGGGCATGGGCACTGGTTTGTTTAATGTTTTCGGGTTAGTGCAGGGGATCTTTACACAGTGGATTGAGGACGGTTTTGGGTGCTTTTAAGAACTGATTTGGATTGTTAGAATTGAGAGTGAGTCGAGAGGGTCACTCTGCGATTGAAAATAAAAGGAATGAGTGAAATTGGTGCTGGATATCTCTAAAAACCCGAAACTGGTTTCTGGGAAATTCAAATTCAAACTTCCAGTTTTAGGCCAGCCCAAGCCTAATTGATGATGGATTGAGCTTTCTGGAACCTCAACGTGTCAAACCAGATCAATTGGGGCAAGCTTTGGGGCTCCTAGGGCCGTGAACGGACGAGGTGGACGGCCGGAAAACTCAAGCTTGAGTTGTGGTGATTGAGGTAACGTTGTGTTCAATTAATCATGTGAATTGGTTCGTATTAATCCTTTTAAGCTTCCTGTGAAGTTAATTTGACAATGGTTGAGGATTGGAGGAGTTTTGGTGATTGACCCGTTTTGGGTGATCACGGGTTGATGGCTTGATTAAGGAATGGTTGATGTTGATCGATGTCCTAGACCTGAAATTCATTGGTTAATGATTGTTGTAGGATCAAGAACGGATTGAATTGAGGTCGAATTGGGTGTGATTGAACCGGATCCTATCGCGGGTAATCAGACCCGTTTACCAGACAAACGGGTGAAGAAGGAACACTGTAGCAGTCACTGTAGCAGGCGCGTGGCTTTCACGCGCAGCCACTCACGGCGGCGCGTGACGGCGCGTGGGCACGAATCTCGAGGTGAGATCAACATGACTTTTATCCTATACAATGTAACGAACATTTTAGCGTTGGTTTCGTGTCGATCAGATCCCGTTTCGATATTGTTCGGGATGTCCGAAGGTTTTAAATCCAATTTAAAAGTACGTAAAAGTTTGGGAAAATTACGGGACTTGATTAGGATGTTAATGATGAGGTTAGTGATCCTCTAATGTGATTTGAACAGGATTGGGAGTCCCGGTGATAGTGGTGTGGCCCGGGAAGGCCTATGGCACGCGTATCGAGGCGCTCGGTTAAACGGTCTGTGAGTGGACATTGGTTTCATAAATTCGATGCATGCATAACTATTTTATGATTGTTATAATTATGATTAAATGATTTACTTTGGATATCGGTGAATTTAAAATGATTTCACGTATTTCGAGGTGAATTACGTATTTGCACGTAAACCGAGGTTTTCTGGATTTGCACCGATTTCCATAAATGTGGTTGGATATGATTTCATGGAACGGTTACGAACTTGAATAAAGTAAAATCGGGCCAGGGGCCCAGTTGAACTATGAAATCGGGCCAGGGGCCCAGTTAACATGTGGATCGGGCCAGGGGCCCAGTTAACTTGTGAAATCGGGCCAGGGGCCCAGTTGATTTCTACATACGATTGCGGGTCAGGGACCCTAAAATGGAATTGAATAATTTTTTCTGGTTTACATTTTATATATGTTCACATGCTGGAATCAATAAATGGTTTTGATGATATTTCGGTTATGGCACGTTTCACGGTATTTGGGCATGAGACCCGTTTGATGAAACGTAACGATCGGTTCGGATTTTACCTATGTATACCTATATGTTTTGCATGTGGATATCAATAAAATGTATTTAGTACTGCACTGTATAAATCCTTCCATATTATATTGTCTCCTCCGGATGAGGTACCCTGGAGAGGTCACGGACGTCTAGTACGTCCAGCGTCTATGACGCTAAGCATCGGGGATGCTGTACCCGAACGGGGTTCGGGGATTGAACTCGGAAATTGAGACCCGAGTGGCACGCGTAGCCTTGTGATTGTGACCTTATTGACGTCAGGGACGTCAGACATCAGGGATGTCGGATTGGAGTGTATAGTGCAGTGGCTAAGATTATGGTTATGGTTTATATTATATGCCTTATGGTTCATATTACTGGATTTATGAAATAACTCTTGGATTGACTTTTGGAATTTGAAACTATGCTTTGGTTTCCGGGCTAAGGCCCTAATGGTTATTTCTAAATAAATGTGTGATCATTGGTTTTTGGCGCATGCATATGGTTTTACTGAGGGGCATAAATGTCTTATAAATGTTTTAAACAGACTTGGTTATTTTCGTCCACTCACAGCTTTTGTTTTTAATGCCCTTCAGGTTTATTCCGGATACGACTGCAGCAGATACTTGAGCATCACACACCTCCTCCATCGATCCTTACGCACTCTGGAAGCCCGTTTGGGCAATGGCAATCGGTTATCCCTTGTCTGACGCCTCTTGTCAGACGGGAGCATGATACATTCCATGGTAATCCCGGGGGGATTGGGATGGGTCGTGTCAAGTGGTATCAGAGCAGGTTTTGCTCTTTTGTGCGAGAAGGACGAGGGTGTGATGTCTCTTTGGGCTGCCTTTCCGTTGTCAACCTGATAGATAGTTTTGGGTTTGAATGGTGGATTGGGTGTGTTCGGCCCGATACGCCGTGCCTTGATGCGATTCAACCCAAGTGGGGTTGTATACGATTAACTGGTAATGTGGGACCGTCGGTTCGGTCATGTGATTATGGATTGTTGTGCCACTGGGCACAGCCGAGTTCGGGGAACCCCATTGGAATAATGTTATGGAAATACGAAACTTAGTTAAGTAATGGTCTAAATTATGGACCCTGGTAGTGTTGGCTAGTGTACGGGGTGTTGGTGCATCGGAGTTAGCCGATGACCTTCGTGGTGGAACCCACGTTGAGTTAACGATTGGATTGGATTTGACGTCTATGCGATGTCAGGACCGCGGGGTCGGTCAGGTTGTGGATTTTACTACAGAGGGTAGTTGGGTTCGGTGGAACCCTAGGGTGTGATTTTGGAACCCTAAATTATAATTGATGGACCGAAGGGCGAACCTTAAGTGAGAACTTGTGCTGCGACGAGCGGCTGAGGTCGTGGATGACCATGTGGATGGCTCTAGTGAGTCTTATGGGTTCGATCCACGGATGCGGTTATGAAATATGGATTTCCGTGTGGGATCGAATGGTAGTGTGATGTGTGGATACGGATCTTGACAACGATGACTGTTGGTCGGCAGTTGTGTCGAGATAACTGGCTATCGAGGGTATTTAGTCTGGTTTTAATACTTGGGGATGTTCAGGGAACGTCCATTATCCTGATGTGCCAGTGGTCAAAGTGGAGGTACCTATAGTCGTGGGGTACGAGTGGTGTTACGGGATCGTCGTTCGGAATGAACGGAGATCCAGGGTAACAACTTTGCACACTGTGTGCTAGCATGGATGTTCGTGTGCTATGTATGAATGTTGGTATGTTGGTGCTTTTATGCCAATGCTAGTATGGATGCCTGTGTGCTGATACTAGTGTTGATGATGGTGCGTTGGTGTTGGTACTAGCGCTGGTGCTGGTGTTAGTAATTGTGGTGACGATGAGCCACCAGTTGGGGTGTGACTCTGTCATGATGGACATATGATCGGTATCTGCGACTCAGTGGTGGTTGAGTCTTGGACTGGATGGGATCCAGTGGAGGTTGTGTCGTGTTGGGATAAGTCCCAACAGATTTATGATGACAAGTGATGAATGGATGTAAAGGTATGTTTGAGACTTGAGAAATCTAGGGACGATGTTCCCTACGTCATGAGAATCAGTGGATTTGGGGGAGTTGTTGTCAACTCCGAGATTGGTAAGATTGTTTACTTCTTATATCCCCAGAGAGTACAAGGAAATTATTGAAATTGGAAAAGTGGGGGAAACCATTCGTGGTATTGAGGTGTGATTTTGTGAATCACTTGGAACCTGAGGATTGAACCTGTAAAGGTTGAGTTGTGAAACGAAGGCAGTTGGGTATGCACAGTTGTGGATATCCCGTTCGGAACCGGGGTGTGTGCATACATGAGTATTGGCGGATGTGAGGTCCGAGTAATGAATTGATTTTGGACACGTGGTGGTCCAAGTGAGGTATGGACGTGGGAAGTCCAGTGGTTGGACTTGACACCTCATTGGGAGCATGTCTGTTTTCAACATGGTTGGAACTCCCGTTTCGGGGAGAGTTGCGATTGGGAGATGAGAGGAGTGCTCGTTTCCGCATCGGTGATTGGTATTCCGAAGTCATTGGGGTTGACTTCTTATTTCCAGCCGTGGCAGATGATGATTGTGGCTACCAGTACGTTGAGCGTGTATTGGTGGGTGGACCCATGTTTGGCTTGGGTTCATTGGACACAAGAAGTTTTGTATGATTTTGGATTTGGTGGTGATATGCGAGGTCATCTTTCCACCAAGGGAAAGTTGGCGAATGATTTAATGAGGGTGTAAGACCCCACGATCAGCTTTCAGATGGATTGTGAGCTATGTGAGCATGTGTGGATCCTAGGTGGATCTGATTGTGATGTTGTCGACTTTGGTCGATGTGACGATCTAGGATCGTGTTGTTACTTGTCGGGTGACGTAGCAATGGATATGGATTGTGATCTTGATGATCCAGATGGGTGGAGAGTTTATCACTCTTACCTTGATATGTGAGTCGTAAATGACGGGACTGAACTTCGTTTCGAAGTGGAGTCCTTATGGTTGTGACTTGGTTGATTAGGTTTCCGATGTGGTCGGATTTTGTCAACCTTTGACGTGAGGATATTGGGATTGGCTTCCCTATGAAGTCAATCGAGTGTTTTGGACAGGCAACCGATAGGTTCGGTTATGTTACGTCTTGATGGACGTAAACGAGATTTTGGATTTTGGAATCGAATTTCTGGGTGACGATTCAGGATTCGATTGCGAAGCTCGAAAATGGATTACTGGATTTGGGTACGGAATGATTATTCCAATGCTAGCTTACAGAGTAATGATTTCGGATTCGGATTTGGAAATGGATTAAAAACATGATGTCTGGGTTCGGATTCGGGATTTCTTACGAAATTGCAGATTCGGATTCGGGATTGGAACTAGATGATGGGTGGAGTTCGTTTTGTCTCATGTTGGTTGGGCAAATGTACTCCGTTACTAGAACGTGTTTGACTATGACCTGGGTGGTTGTAGGCGGATTGATGGATTGATGTACGTACAGGGTACGTTGTGCAAGGATTGATACTGGTTAGGCTGAGTGATGCCTAATGGCGGTACATGGGATGTACCGGTGGTGTATGATTAAACGTATTGGTGATCGGTTTGGTTCCGATATCTTTTGTTTGGTTGTGATCGTGGACTGGACATTGGATACAGTGCGCTGTGCAGAGTGATTTTGTCGGGTTCAGTGAGTGTATGAGCAGGTGCTCTTGGCCATGGTTGGCTAGTGGAACCCTGGTATTGAGATGTGTGATCACTGCTGGGCTGGTATTCAATGTGTTCCAGTTACACCGCTTGATGGAGTAAGTTGACGGTATACGTACACTCAGGATGAGTGAATTGGTGGTCTGAGTAACCACGAGTAGCCTTGTGTGACTTGATCACACCGTGATTTCCCAGCGTCTTGGTTCGCTGAGGGAGTCGTCGGATATGGACATTGAGATTTAGTTATATCGCAGGAATGGGCTTGCCCTGCGAATTGAGATCATGTGGTTGATCTTACGCTACATCGAGAGTGATGTAGTACGTGGTGTTGTCACTGACTGGACAGATGGTTGGGGCTTTACTAGGGTGGTAAAGCTTAGTGGTGACAGTTTGACTGATGGTGTCAGCATGGACCGACAAATGAGATTTGGTGACTCCCAATGGGAGCAAATTTAAGGATATATTGACAATGGAAGGGAACCATCTAGCTGAAGAAGTCAGCTAAATGGTTAAGCGATTTTATCGCGAATCAGGTGATTATGTCCACTCGAGGTGGTCGAATGTTGTTGATTGTGACGTATGACTGTGATGGGATGTCTGGGTACAAACGAGGGTGGTGTTGTCCCAGTATGTGGGTGTACAAGTGTACACAGATGTGTGATCGAATTGTTTTCCACGAGGTGTTTGTGGAATAAGGTTGTTGGTAATTTCGAGAACGAAATTATTTAAGGAGGGAAGGTTGTAACGACCCGTCCCGAATATCGGGATTTAATAATATTTAATTGTGATTTACTAATCTGGGATTAGTTGGGCGATTTCGGACGAATTGTGCAAAATGACCGTTTTGCCCCTAGGCGTGGGCAAAACGTTGACTTTTAATTCGGATGGTCAAATGGACTTTGACCGATGACCGTGACGTAGTTCGGGACGTCACGAGTTCATAGACAGGTGGCACGTTCGATTCCGACGTTCGTGGTGAAAGTAAGTGTAAGGGCATTTTCGTAATTTGGACGAAAGAAGGGGGAATGTTGACTTTTTGATCGGGAGGTCCGATGGCCGAGGACCTTGGACCGTTAGGAAGGTCTCGATGCCCTGAGTTCGTAGACAGGCGGCACGCATAAATCGGGGTCCGTATGACCGAGTTACGGGTCAGGACGCGTGAGGGGCATTTTGGTAATTTTCTGCACAAGGGCAGAATTGTAATTTCACATGGGGTACTGTTTCATTGAACAGCCGTGAAGGTGGAATGTTTGTGCGATTGATCCCATGGTTTGTTTATCAATTTTATGACTGAATTGGGACAGTGTGAGGTGTGATTGCACATGTATGGTGCTGGCAATCGATCAAAAGGGCATGGGCACTGGTTTGTTTAATGTTTTCGGGTCAGTGCAGGGGATCTTTACACAGTGGATTGAGGACGGTTTTGGGTGCTTTTAAGAACTGATTTGGATTTTTAGAATTGAGAGTGAGTCGAGAGGGTCACTCTGCGATTGAAAATAAAAGGAATGAGTGAAATTGGTGCTGGATATCTCTAAAAACCCGAAACTGGTTTCTGGGAAATTCAAATTCAAACTTCCAGTTTTAGGCCAGCCCAAGCCTAATTGATGATGGATTGAGCTTTCTGGAACCTCAACGTGTCGAACCAGATCAATTGGGGCAAGCTTTGGGGCTCCTAAGGCCGTGAACGGACGAGGTGGACGGCCGGAAAACTCAAGCTTGAGTTGTGGTGATTGAGGTAACGTTGTGTTCAATTAATCATGTGAATTGGTTCGTATTAATCCTTTTAAGCTTCCTGTGAAGTTAATTTGACAATGGTTGAGGATTGGAGGAGTTTTGGTGATTGACCCGTTTTGGGTGATCACGGGTTGATGGCTTGATTAAGGAATGGTTGATGTTGATCGATGTCCGAGACCTGAAATTCATTGGTTAATGATTGTTGTAGGATCAAGAACGGATTGAATTGAGGTCGAATTGGGTGTGATTGAACCGGATCCTATTGCGGGTAATCAGACCCGTTTACCAGACAAACGGGTGAAGAAGGAACACTGTAGCAGTCACTGTAGCAGGCGCGTGGCTTTCATGCGCAGCCACTCACGGCGGCGCGTGACGGCGCGTGGGCACGAATCTCGAGGTGAGGTCAACATAACTTTTATCCTATACAATGTAACGAACATTTTAGCGTTGGTTTCGTGTCGATTGGATCCCGTTTCGATATTGTTCGGGATGTCCGAAGGTTTTAAATCCAATTTAAAAGTACGTAAAAGTTCGGAAAAATTACGGGACTTGATTAGGATGTTAATGATGAGGTTAGTGATCCTCTAATGTGATTTTAACAGGATTGGGAGTCCCGGTGATAGTGGTGTGGCCCGGGAAGGCCTTTGGCACGCGTATCGAAGCGCTCGGTTAAACGGTCTGTGAGTGGACATTGGTTTCATAAATTCGATGCATGCATAACTGTTTTATGATTGTTATAATTATGATTAAATGATTTGCTTTGGATATCGGTGAATTTAAAATGATTTCACGTATTTCGAGGTGAATTACGTATTTGCACGTAAATCGAGATTTTCTGGATTTGCACCGATTTCCATAAATGTGGTTGGATATGATTTCATGAAACGGTTACGAACTTGAATAAAGTAAAATCGGGCCAGGGGCCCAGTTGAACTATGAAATCGGGCCAGGGGCCCAGTTAACATGTGGATCGGGCCAGGGGCCCAGTTAACTTGTGAAATCGGGCCAGGGGCCCAGTTGATTTCTACATACGATTGCGGGTCAGGGACCCTAAAATGGAATTGAATAATGTTTTCTGGTTTACATTTTATATATGTTCACATGCTGGAATCAATAAATGGTTTTGATGATATTTCGGTTATGGCACGTTTCACGGTATTTGGGCATGAGACCCGTTTGATGAAACGTAACGATCGGATCGGATTTTACCTATGTATACCTATATGTTTTGCATGTGGATATCAATAAAATGTATTTAGTACTGCACTGTATAAATCCTTCCATATTATATTGTCTCCTCCGGATGAGGTACCCTGGAGAGGTCACGGACGTCTAGTACGTCCAGCGTCTATGACGCTAAGCATCGGGGATGCTGTACCCGAACGGGGTTCGGAGATTGAACTCGGAAATTGAGACCCGAGTGGCACGCGTAGCCTTGTGATTGTGACCTTATTGACGTCAGGGACGTCAGACATCAGGGATGTCGGATTGGAGTGTATAGTGCAGTGGCTAAGATTATGGTTATGGTTTATATTATATGCCTTATGGTTCATATTACTGGATTTATGAAATAACTCTTGGATTGACTTTTGGAATTTGAAACTATGCTTTGGTTTCCGGGCTAAGGCCCTAATGGTTATTTCTAAATAAATGTGTGATCATTGGTTTTTGGCGCATGCATATGGTTTTACTGAGGGGCATAAATGTCTTATAAATGTTTTAAACAGACTTGGTTATTTTCGTCCACTCACAGCTTTTGTTTTTAATGCCCTTCAGGTTGATTCCGGATACGACTGCAGCAGAGACTTGAGCATCGCACACCTCCTCCATCGATCCTTACGCACTCTGGAAGCCCGTTTGGGCAATGACAATCGGTTATCCCTTGTCTGACGCCTCTTGTCAGGCGGGAGCATGATACATTCCATGGTAATCCCGGGGGGATTGGGATGGGTCGTGTCACTTATGATATGAGTACTATAACTGTTTTTATAATGATGCTGTAAATGTTTTTATAATTATCTTCACGTGATTTATAATTGTTTTCAGCAACTGGGTTATGCATGTGGTTTTCAAAACGGAGGGCTAAAATCCTGGTTTTATTATGAAATGGTTTTCAGAAAATATTTTTTTATTTATGGTCCACTCACACCTTCTGTTTAAAATTGCCCTCTAGGTCGTGGAGCTAGAGCGGGGTTTCGGCGTCGAGCCAACGTCGGAGGCATAGAAGTACGAGAGCGACCCGTCCCAACTGGACGTCAAAAACCGTACCCGGTCCTGCTCCCGTCTGACAAGTCCACTGAAAGTACAAAACAACCCTTCAGCACCTGCCAGACAAGGGAATTTTGCGCCTATACCCACGCATACCTCCACCTCTGGAATAGCCTCGATCAATGCGCCACGACCTGAAGGGTTAATAAAACAGAAAAGGTGTGAGTGGACAAAAATGACCTCTTATAAAAACATTTATCAAGATACATTCTTACCCTCCAGTTTTCACAAACTTGCATGCATATCGTAAAACATGAGTAATAGTATGAAATCATTCAAGTATGTACAGTGGACCGATAAAATCAAAACATATTTTCCCATGGTCCACAAAACTCATGCTCACCAAATCAGTTCATGTTATAAAACATCAAATCCCGGCTCTCAGGCCAAACCATATGAAAACATAATCACTGGCCACAAAGACCAAAATCCCGTACTCAATACCAGTACGTCATCACAATCAATACCAATCAGCACTAATCACCAGTGCACAAGAAATATATCAATCCAATCAATCCGCACTACTCACAAGTGCATAAAATATCACAAATCACATCTGCACTACTCACAAGTGCTGCACTACGCGTAGGCCAATATCCAGTCACTCTCTCGGGAATAAACACCTCTGGGCTCAACCTCCTCGGGCTCAGTCACCTCTGGGCGAACACATCCCCAGGATCAGACACCTCCGAGTGGTACATCCAGGCTCAGTATCATCCGAGAAGCTGACTACCATAGGATCAACTCCCGATCCTACAATCACATCCCCCAAGCTCTGGTCGTCTGGGTAATCCCCCCAAGTACCGACCGTCTGGGAATATCACAATCACAATGAAAACCATCCCGGGAATTACATCCCAAAACATTTCAATCAAATCTTGACTTCATACCAAGTCAAGGTCATTCTCAACTGGGTCTCAAGCCCAAAATACCTTTTACACATAAACCGTTAAAATCACATTTAAATCAATAGAATAATCTGAAAATCATCATTGACTCACCAACCAAGTCAAAACATCATTTTAGAAATCATTTAAACTCCGGGCCTAGCCCAAAACATCATCTGCACATTCCTCGTAAAATGTGCCCGAAAGACTGATTAAAATAATCATAAAATCCCAATAAATCATTAATTTCACAATTTCACAAATGACTCCAAATCCGAGTCAAAATCACTATTCACTTGGGTTCTCATGCCCAAAATAACATTATCACGCAAATCCATGCGTTGCAACCTCTGTTGCCATTTTCACGTAAATCCACGAAATCCTTGACTCATTCCCGAGTCACAACATCATTCTCAATCCATGACTCATAATCCGAGTCCACACATTATTTCCAACCAATTTTAATCCCGGACTCACAAACCAAGTCCAAACATCATTTTTACCAAATTTCGTAATTTCTCGAAAATTGCCCAATAATAATAATATAATAATCATAAAACCGAGAAATTACCGGATTGAAACATAAATCATGCCCAAGCATATAAAATCATATAATAAGGCATAAAAACCATATATGCATGCATCACAGTTAGAAAACAAAGTCCACTCACACACACCGTTCAAAACGGTTCGTTTCCGAACTGCACGTTTTTCCGTAAAATCTGGAAATCACAACTCCTGCCCAAAATCAATATAGAGGGTCACTAACATCCCAAAATACAACATATAATTTTCCCCAATTTTTCCGGGATTTAAATACGTATTTTAAACGTAAAACAAAACTTCGGATACGCGGAACATTATCGAAACAATATCCGATTTCACCGAAATCAACGTCAAAATGTTCGTTACACTGAGAGGATCAAAAGTCATGTTGACCTCACCTTGAGACTAGGCCGGACGCGCCCCCACGCGCCGCCGTGAGTGGCTGCGCGTGAAATCCACGCGCCAGCTACAGTGCTGCTACAGTGCTCCTCCTTCACCCGTTTGTCTGGTAAACGGGTTGAAAAACCCGCGAACAGACCCGGTTCAAACTCACCCAATTCGACACCAATTTAGTCCGTTCTTTCCACTGATCCCTTCTAATCTAACTCTAATTGAGTTCTGCAAGTTCAATTACTTGAATCATGGTCTAAATCCTCACGACTCTCGAACGATCCTCGACGGGTTTCCAATTTGGGTTTCACGATTTCATCCCTGGTTTTCAAATTAATTCATTCAGTTAGCATCGTGAGAGTGTAAGGAATGTTTCTACAAGATCAATTCGAAGAATTCTTACCTCTAACCCGTCGAACCCAAGCCCGAATTGAAGCTGCCATGGAAGCTCAATTCATCCTCAATCTGACACCGTTTTCACTTCGTTTTTGTTGCAGAAAGGTTCGTATGGATCCCAGAAGTCGAATTGAATCATCAATTTCGACCCTCACGGCTCACAATCTCGAATTCGAAAGTCCCCCCAATTTTCAAGATTTTTCGATTCGAAATTAACCCAGGGGCCTCACTGTCACTCGAGTCTCTCTCTCAATTCGACTTCCTCAGTCTCCCAATTGCACAATGAGACCGAAACAATGGGTTATCAGCTGTTAATGGACAATCATTAAGACAACCCACAATTTAGGGAATTTGTGTCTAAAGTGGTATAATTGTGTTTCCCATGATTCCCGTTTCAATGTTAGCAGCTGGGGTATGGAAGATGAAAAAGTGAAAAATGTCACAATCTGGTAGCAAGAATCAATGTTAAAAGACCATTTTGCCCTCCGTTCGACAAATTACCATTTTACCCCTAGACATCCGTGACCCGTAACTTGGTCACCCGAACTCCGTTTTCGACGTGCCGCCCGTCGTTGGATTCGTATCGATGAGACCTACGTAACGGTCCTTGGCCCTCGTCCATCGGACCTCCCGATCAAAAAGTCAACATTTGGCCCCTAATATGCCAAATTACCAAAATACCCCTCAACTTCCGAACATCATAACTTTCTCTACAAATGTCGGAATCGAACGTGCCACTTGTCTATGAACTCGTGACGTCCCGAACTACGTCACAGTCATCGGTCGAAGTCCATTTGACCGCCCGAACTAAAAGTCAACATTTTGCCCACGCTAGGGGCAAAACGGTCATTTTGCACGTTTCGTCCAATTTCACTCAACTAATCCCCGATTAGTCATTCTAAATCATAATTAATTAATATTCAATCCCGATATTCGGGACGGGTCATTACATGGGTCCTGACACAACCACACCATCATATCTATCATCCTTGCTATGGTTACTGAGAGATTGACAGTGAAGGGCTGAGAATGGCAGAGAGGCTGAGTGGACGGCAGAGCACGACGGGGACCCACGGCGGAGGTAAAAACAAGAAACCCGTTTTAACCCCATTTTGGAAAATCATGTTTCGACGTGTGTTGAACGTTTTGGTGGATTGGGTGATGTTCTAAGGACTTAGGCAACTCAGTTGGGACTGGTTTCGAGTGGCTTGGTGACCTGAGACGGTTGGAAACGGAGGAGGAAATTCAAAGCCACTGTTCATCGTTAGAAGATGAGTTTTTGGTCTGATTCTCTTGTTTTTAATTAGATATAACTATTACTGGGGATTAGACAACACATAGGAAGAAACGGGGAGGAATTTGGTGCATAAATGAAGGTTTTGGAACCGGGTCAGGGTCGCGGGTCTGCGCGACCCAGTTCAGATAAATGGGCTGACCCATCACGAGGTTAGGGACGATTATGTCAGCATGCTGACGTCACTATGTCAGACTGTTAGGCTAGGTGGCCCAATAGGAGGATGACACGTGTCATATGTCAGTGCACAGTCAGCCAGACATGTCAGTGACGTGGACCAATCAGGTGATGCCACGTGTCACTAACATGTGAGACATGTTGACCAATCAGGATTAATGACGTCAGCATTGACTTTGATTGTTGACCTGACATCAGCGTTGACTTTGACTTTGACTAGAATTGACTAGTGCGTGGGGCGTGTACGCATAAATCTTGAGGTAGGACCAGTATTATTTTCAAAGGTTTCGACGATTCGTATCCAATGACAGTGGTTTCAGGTCGATCAGAGATCGTTTGATCGGTTAAATTGGGGTTAAAGCCTCGGGAAGTGTGTTCATGATGCTTTCTCGGGCTGGGACTATTCATGGGGTGTTATGTATGAAATTATAGAGTCTGTGACTTGGACAGGTTCGGATGTTGCGGAGATGGTGAATTAGCCTCGGAGAGGCTTATAACACGTGTATCGAGGCGTAGAAAGGACGATCTATGAGTGGACATTTGTTTTATAAATATGATGCATGCATAACTATTTTACATGTTTTATATCTATGATTTGAAATGCTTGAGTTTTTATTATTGTGGTATTTAGTATTTACGTATTTGCACGTATTTCGAGAGCTTTTATACTTTATGATGTGTTGATACGTGCTTGTGTTTTTAATAATGGATTAATGGTATGATTTCGGATTTAGAAATATGGAATCAGGCTTGAGACCTATTTGACTTATGAACTATCGGACTTGAAGACTATTTAATTTAATGAGGCATTGGGCTGGAGGCCTATTTGGTTGATACTATCGGGCTTAAGGCCAAGTTGGTTATGATATCGGGCATGAGTCCCAGTTATGGTTTATGAAATGGAATTTCGGGCTGAGTCCCCTGATTTTTGGAAATTGGATTTGTATAAATGGTTTATGAAAGTTATACTTTGGGCATGAGACCCATTTGTGGATTTACGATGGTTTTATGGAAACGAAATGGATGAAACTATATTCTGAGCGTGGGCCCCTTTGAGAGGTTTTCAAATGATTTATGAAATGTTTTTCATATACCATCCTTATGTATTACTGTCTCCTCCAGATATTCGGTACCCTAGAGTAGTTACGGTGCATTGAATGCGAGGGGTCGCCCTACGGAGAGACAGCATAGAGGCTCACGTAGAAAGGCTCAGGAGCAGGATTACATGAGCGTAAAACCTCCACCCAAGGAGAGTCATTGACCTGGGTGGACCTTGGGGAGACTCGGGATTGAGACCCCGGAGTAGCACGCGTAGCTTAGGACTGTGACATGACATCTGGGATGTCAAGCATCTGGGATGCTGAGGATTGGTAAACTGTATTTCAATGAATTGGTTATTTGGTATTTACGAATTTGGGATGTGACCCACGTACCTTGGTTTTACGAATTTGGGATGTGACCCACATGGTTTGGATTTATGGTTTTGGGCTGAGTTCCCACTTGGTTTGATTTTACGGTTTTGGGCTAAGGCCCTAATGATTGGAAAAAAAAATGGTTTTGATTGATAAACAGTTTTGTTAACTTTGAGTTGATTGGTTTTCAAATGCATGCATGCATTTTTTTTTTATTGAAGGGTGTAAATGTCTTTTTTGAAATGTGTTTTATTAAATTATTTATTTTCGTCCACTCACAGTTTTTTAATGGTTTTTAATACCCTTCAGGTTGATCACGGATGCGGGCTGTAGCAAAGACCGAGACATCACACTCCTCCACTGATCCTAACGCGCTCTGAAAGCCCCGAAAGTGGGTCAAGGTTTGGTTATCCCTTGTCTAACACGTGGTGTCAGGCGAGAGTATGACACATCCCGCATTAATCCCGGGGGGATTGGGATGGGTCGTGTCAGGGTCGGTCGACCCCAATCGTGACCAACTCTAACTTTGCCATTTTATGTCCAAATTTCACCATTATTTCACCATTCTACTCGCCAATCTCCCAGAAACAACTTTACTTCCTTAAAATTGAGAAATCGTACCTAAAAATAATCAAGCCAAGCTCGAACTTCACGGGTCACCTTCGAGCGCATCCCTAAGATTGTTCCAGCGACTATTTTCCTTCTTTTTTGGTTCTACAAACTCGCATGGAGTTAGAGAAGATGAAGGTGATCAGAAAACAAAGTTTTAATGCCTAAAATCCAAAACCAAAAATTCAAGCTTATGGGTTCACGGGTTTTTACCTTGGTTTTGGGTTTCCAACCAGCCTTCACGGCTCCACGTCCCTCCCCTGTCTCTCTTAGTCTCTCAGCCTCACTCTCTCCCTCATAACCGAGCAAAGGATGAGAAAGTAATGTCCAAATGGGGTGGGGTGTTTTTGGGTTGTTTGAACAAAGAGAGAGAGATAGATGTGAGGTTAATGGATAAGGATCAATGGGTGGGTGACACTTGTCACTCACCATATGGTCCAGACTAGATATTTTAGGTCCCACTATTCAAGCAACAAAAGTCAACCTCCTCGAAGTACGTGCACTATAAAATCTGATTAAAACTATCATTGATCTGTAAAATAACCTCACGAAGTTCAAATTTGATGTGCCGCTTGTCTACGTAATCACAATCCTGCGATCTATGAATGGACCTCGGTAAACATGCAAATAACCTTCCGAGTCAAAAGTTAACATTTTTCCTACCCAAGGGCAAAATCATCATTTAACCTCAACTAATCTCGAAATTCCTTAACTAATTCTCGATTAATTCCCGATAAGTACGTAATTAAGAGTTAGGTCGTTAAAATTTGAGATTGAGATTTTCAACCATGTGACTATGGGCATCAGAGTCGAAGTCATCAAATTGAACAAGGAGAGAGTTTGAGCGGTGAACGCTCTGCTCCTTTTGCATCGACAGATGTGAGATTTGAATGAGTTCATTTTTTTTATATTATTTTTTAAAAAATAAATCCACATGTCAACAAATGATTGGTCTATGTCATGGAGGTGGTATGAGGGCATCACACCAAGATGGGATGCAAGTAATGTCTTTTAAAATAGAAAGATTTCTCATTTTTATCAAACAATTTTGTACTACTTTACTTTCAAATAAACCACCAGCCTTTTAAGAAAGAAAAAAAATACCAAACATGGCCTAAGTAACATGTGATTACAAATGAATTTGTGTTGTTTATATGACGTGTAGGGATGACAATAAAACTGTGGATGCGAGTACTTGCGTATACCATACTTGATTGGGGAGGGTATGGAGGTCAGGAAATGAGTATGGTATTTTAAAAAATACCTACATCGGTTTCGATTGGGTATAATATTATGTCCTCCCACTCTGGATTCGACTCACATTAAATTATTCAACCTTAACACATTATCTTTTTTTTTTGTGTAATACATTTATAACAAGAACTTCCTTGCCTAGAGTTTTATCGCGAAGATGAAGCCTATCGCGAACGAATAATCATGGAGTATTCTTCTTTTCGAACAACACATAAAGAGAGTCGTCAATAACTTTAAGTAATTAATGAATTTATGAGAGATATTTAGACTTGGTTTTTTTTTTTGGGTGGTGTGAGGGGACGTATATAGTACAAAAAAGAAAGTTCAGATACCTTCTTAATTATTTAATAATTTAAATTTAAATTTAAACTTATGTTAAAATAATAGTTAATTATATAGCGAGTTTCCTGGCGATGAATCATGGGAGAAAAAATTGTAGCGAGCAATACACATAACACATGGATCATGAATGTACTAGTATCCGAACCCGACTCTCCTTAGTGCACTTCCTAATTATTTAACATGAATGTACTAATATCCGAACCCGACCCTCCATGATGTGATCCCTAATAGCCTAATAATAAAGAACGTTCCTTAGAGCATGTCTAATAGGTTGAGTTTGGCCAGGACTAGGCAGCAACTAGCCCACAGCCCTCCAATCACCATTTCTAATGGCTGCAATTTTGGCCAGGGTAAGGCTAGCCCCAGGGCTATTCTTGCCTCCCACCTTGCCTGGGCTGGGCAGTTGAGCCACCAAACAAAGACCAGCCAACGACTACTTTGCTCATCACCCACAACCCCCATTCAACCAAAAAACTCAGAATTCATAGAGAATGCCAACAAAATCCCAAAATTCAATTATGAACACAAATTGGAAAAAATCACGGATGAACAAAAATTGGGAAAAACCCACAATTATTAAAACAATCAAATACAATAATCCAAACATACTACAATTCACGGATGAACAGAAAATGGGAAAAAAAAACAAGAATTGGACAGCAATCACAAATCTGTCAACAATTTGGGGAAAAGTAAAAAATCACTCAATTACACATTTGCCTACAAATTACAACACTCACTCACCTCTTGGAGAAGAAAAGGACCAGTCGAACGCCTCACATCGTCGCTGGAACCTCGCGAAGTTCGCTCGTCCTCTCGAAGCAATCGACGGCTCTCAAACGGTAGAACAGCTCGACGGCCTCAGTGACGGCTCTCACGGTCTTTCCCCTTCCAGACCTCTCTTTATCAACCAGTGTCTTCTCCCCTCTCGACCGCTCTCTCTCGATCATCTTCATCCATCTTTCCTCTCTGTTTCAATCGTTCGAAAACGATTGAGAGAGTCGAGAACTCTCCATTTTGTACAAAATGACCGAGCTGCAAAACGGTGCGTTTTGGTCATTTTTGTCTACATTTATTAACATGTTTTTTCATTTTTTTTTCTTCAGATTTATTTGTTTCTTTATATTTATTTGTTGGTTATTAAATTTTCTCAATTTAAATTGATAGTAGTATGTGTTTTATTATTATTATTATTATTATTATTATTATTATTATTATTATTATTATTATTATTATTAAAGTCTAACTTGATACTTACGATATTATTATTATTATTATTATTAAAGTCTAACTTGATACTTATGATATTATTATTATTATTATTATTAAAGTCTAACTTGATACTTATAATATTATTATATTATTATTGTTTTTAATATGACAATTTAAACCTCCACATGAAATTAATATTTACTCCTATAAATATGGCACCAAATCATAAATGGTCAAATGAGGAAGAAGTGATGTTATGCAAAGCTTGGGTAGCCGTTACTTCAGATGCAATTGAAGGAGTAGATCAAACAAACAGTGCATTCTGGGTACGAGTTCGAAACCATTATATCCAAAATTGGGATGGCCCTGTGGAAGGTATCCGAATTGTTCATAGGTTTTCAAATAGGTGGAAAAAATTACGGCCGATGCTCAAAGAGTGACAAATGACTTCAAAACAAGTTGCGGGTTTTCATCATAGCGGTGCCAATCAGATGGATGAGGTGAGAATTTGTAAATTTATAAATGTAGTATCATTGTGCACAATTTATTTTTTAAATTAATCAATTGTTCTTGACTATATATTTAGCTGATACAAGTAGAGGTCTATTATAAAGCAAAAATGAATTCTCAATTTATGTTTCATCATTGTTGGGAGATATGTAAAGATTGCGAGTATTTCAAATATCCACCTCAGAGAGAGTCTGAAGTAAGTCAAGTACCTCTATTTGGCTCATCACCACTTGAAGATTGAATTAATTTGGATGAAGACAGGGAAGAAGAAAATCTCGGAGCCAATATAAGTTCCTCTGTAAGACTTCCAGGAAGGAAGCAATCAAAATAAACTCGGAGAAAGGGAAAGTCACATAAGATTGATAATAATCGATTGTATGCCACCATGGAGGCCATTGCATTGCAAAATTTGGAAGAAACGACATTGAGGAAGAAAAGAGATAAAGATTATGCAAAGGCATTACAATTTGAATAAGCATTGGAATTGCGAAAAGAGAAAGAAAGACGAATAGAACGAGAAGATAGAATTATGGAGAAGGATACCGAAAAGATGAGTCCAAACAAACAAAAATATTGGAGAAAAAGGCAATTGATAATCACAAAGGGATAAGAAAGTAATCTTAGTGGTAACGGTCATGAATATCATGAAAAAGGTGATTATCACTCTCAAAATGATCAAGAAGGTGATTATCAGCCTCATAATGATCAAGATTGGTTCACCCCATCCTTACTAGTTGATTTTAATTTTCAATTTAAATTGATGATTATATATTTTATTAGACTTATTAATGATTGTGATGTAATTTAAATTTTAGTAAAAGAAAGTTTCTTCATTATGATACTGTTTAATGTTTTATTTATATATTCATATAAGTTAAATAAAATAAAATATAATTAAATTGTATTTTATATATATTATGCAAAGATTTGAATTCAAATAAAAATTTGAATTCTTGTATCTTACCTCTCCTTATTAGAAATACTAAAGAGAGAGAGAGAGAGAGAGAGAGAGAGAGAGAGAGAGAGAGAGGGGGGGGGGGGGGGGGGGTTGGTTGTATTCAATTGAGATTTTAATGGGTTTTAATAGATTGTAAATGATTTAGAATTATAATGGATTTTATATAATTTCACCGTATTTTATATGATTTCATTCAAATCATTTCAAATTTTAATAGATTTTGTAATAAATTTATATAGATTTCAAGTGTTTCTATGGATTTTATAAATATAAACCATGTCCAACAGGATCAGATGTGCACATTCCTCATTTCTCCTCTCCCCATTACCATTTGGTGATGACAGTCACATACTACAAAGTATCAGACATGACTTCTTTCAATAGACAAAATTTCGTACCAAAACAATGAAACAAGACCGTAGTCACACTCTTCCAAACGAAATTAGCTTAATAAAACGTTTTATCATTGTAATTATCATAAAAAAAGAACAAAAAAAAAACCAAAATACATTAAAGTAACCAGTCAAAGTTATAAAAAATTAGGAAAGTAACTGCAAATAGAATGTTCAATCCAATAAACCAAGGGAAAGGGAGGCAAGAACAAAAAGATGGGTAATAATGAAGCGTGAGCTTGTTATAAGTCAAACTTAGATTGTTAGTTGGCTCTTTTTATGGTTTTGTATTACCAGATGGGGATTTGGTCTTGTTCCATGTAACATCTGTTATTAATATATCTTGTTATGTTGTCTTCTCTTTTGAATAACTGTTTCCACAAAAAAAAAAATGACAGTGGTGGTGGTGCTGGTTCTATTAATGAGAGTGGTGGTAGTGTCGCTTTAGTTAGGATGAGGAAGGGGGACAACGTAAAAATGTTTTGAGAAGGAAGATTTTTTTTTTTTTTTCAAATCCAATGAAATATTAGGTGAGGTGTGATGATTTTGATGGTGGAGTAATATGTGTATTTTTCATTAGCAAATCTATCAAAATCCACCAATTTTAAAAATTATATGAAATCATCCAACTTTTGAATACACCTATATTTGTAAATTGTATTTTACGATCTTAATTGAATACACCTAGATTTTAAAGAATTTTAAAATAATCAATTAAAAGATAGATTGAATACATCTTGATTTATATAAAATCTATTAAAATCCTAATTGAATATGTATGGATTTGAAAACCCTATAAAATCATTTAAAACCCAAAATTGAATACACCTCCCTAAATCTTACTCTGAGTAAGATATCATAAATTATAAAATTTGAGAGATTAAATCTTCCTTACCTTTAGTCCCTTGCTCTTATTCTTTTTTTTCCTTTCTTTTAATTGCTGAGCTGGCGATTGGATCGGTACCATTTGATGACAGGTTTGCGATTCGAAGACATTTGTTGAATAAAAAACGTAAGGAATCAATTCTTGCAATAATAATAGAGAGAACCAAATTTATAGATCCGAGTTTAATCTTAATGGGTTTGTGTTTGGAAACGTAAGTCGGAAGGCGAAGGCGAAAAGCCCAAATGACCGATCTTTAAAAGACTCGCCATCTTTAATGGATTTAATCCCCACAAATTTCATCGTCTTCTTCTCCTCTTAATAAATCACACCTTTCGTTTTCACTTCGTCTCGGCAATTTCCTTCTGTTTGTTCCAAAACCAACCGCAAATTTCCCGCGAAGTACATCAACAAACAGCCACCGAGGTCTAAAGATACTCCATGAACAATCGAGGCCAAGCTCGAGGAAGCCCTCGAGGTGGGCGATCAGCGACTCGCTGTCAAGCTCGAGGAAACCCCAGAGGTGGCCGACGTTCTTCACGCACTGACGTTCATCACTACAACTCTGTAATTTTATCAACCCGTTACATTTCTTCTTATTATGTACCGGACCTGTTTTCTTGGCTTCTTTTCATCTTTGATTTGCTAATAATTTATAAAATTATGGGATTAGTTTGCTGGTTTGTTTTCCCTTAGATTGAAGTGAAAGACTTTTTGACGTGCATGCATTATGTATCTGTTAAGCTAAGCTGGTTGAAAAGTTTGCACTTTAAAGTGATTTTGCGGTTTGGGTTTTGTTACGATGTTATTTGCAAGCTGAGTGTGAGTAGTAGGAATTCAAGTTTGTGATGGTCTATGGTTTAAAAATGGATATTTGGGCTAAATTTTAGACAAAGCGTAGGCTGTTTGTGTTCTGATTTGTAATTCAATATATGATGACGCTGCCACTCGAAAGCTGTTATGAATTTGGGGCTGGTCATTTAGTTTGGGTGTGTTTACTTCAGCTTCATTCCTTAGCAGATTTAGTGCCATTTAGTTTTGTTTTTGTGGCATGAATAAAATTTTAACTGGAGAAAGTAACATGCTGAGCATTCATGTTATTTTCTTTCCTTTATATTGTTTTATTGCATATCTTCATTTATCTTGCACAAGACTATGGAGTTGATTAAATTGACTGGTTTTATTCACATTCGCAAACAGCTGGCTGGAGCTAGAAGTAGTGGACCTTTTTCTAATGAATATTCTGGTGGCAAGGAGTTATCATCCAACTGTGAAATGGAAAGTCCCCAGCAAACATTACCAATTAGCTACTCAAATCATTCTGGGCGTAGACCTTCCTTCAGCTCTTTACAACGACAGGTTTGGGTTCCATCTGCTACCAAAGACACACTTTCTTGTATTGACAGTTGGAAGGAGGGACATATCTCAACTGAATCTTCCGGTGTTAATTCAAAAGATTTAAAGGGCTCGGTTGCTTCCGAGGCAAGCCTTAAAGACGATTCATTATCTACTCTGAATCATCCTGGGAATTTGCATATGGGGGTAGAGAGAATGCAGATTAGAGAAACCCCAATTGGGATAACAAGAAATAATAATACTTCTCTGCCCTCTGAAGCCAACAATGGATCTTTCCATACTAACAGTCCTGTAAGTACAACCAGCCATCAGAATTCAGAGCTTCCTGAGCACTCAGCTTTTGACTTATGCCCAACTAAAGCTGGTGGTTCTGTTACGCTAAAGGCTCCTTTAATAGTACAAAACAGAGAACGGCGTAATGAAATCAAGCGCTCCTTGGAACCGAAAAATGGAAGTGTTTTGCGTTCTGGAATGGTTCTTCTTAATCGTTACCTTCCCCTCAGTGAGCAGGTGATACCTTGTGCACTTTTAGTTTCTCTGTTTTCTGTGATTAATTTTCATTGCTGATCATTTTCCCCTGATAACTTCATTGACCTTGGACTCTCATTAGTGAAAGGTTTCTTTCCCTGTGAATTTATCGTTACAAAAGAGCTGTTTCTTTCATCATATGTTACAGATCTGAATGTGTGAATAGCATGTGAATATTGTAGAGTAATTTGAATAATTGATATTTTCTATTTTTGGTTTTTTTTCTTCCCCCAGATCAAAATAGTGAAGCTATGCCGAGACTTGGGTAAGGGTCCTGGTGGTTTCTACCAACCTGGTTACCGTGATGGAGCAAAGCTGAACTTGAGAATGATGTGTCTTGGTAAGAATTGGGACCCTGAGACAAGTGCATATGGGGACTTCCGACCTTTTGATGGCGCCAAACCACCCAGCATTCCTGTTGAATTATTCCAGTTAGTTGAAAGTGCGATCAGAGGGTCTCATTCCCTTATAAGTAAAGATTCTAAAGCTAGCAAATCTGAAGTCATACTTCCATGGGTGTCCCCAGACATTTGTCTTGTGAACTTTTATTCGTCTTCTGGGCGACTAGGCCTTCATCAGGTTTGTAATTGTTGTGCCTTAATCTTGAAAGCTCTTGTGTTTGGTTGCATGCTAAATGGTTTCTTTTCTTAGATTTGAATTCAATTTTCTCCGAACTCAATACAATAAAAGTCGCCCCACTTCCTTATTGATGGGACTTTATTAAGCATTACATCAGTGACTGTCGCCCTTGGAAGTTAAATAATTATCCATCAACCATCGTGTATGAATTGTTTTGAAGACTGAAGCAAGCTTTTCCAGATACCTAAAGTTCCTTACGATCTGTGATTCCCAAAGACTTTTGACTTCTAGGTTGTGTACGCCTTTTTTATCCTCTCGACTTATACTAACATCTTACGGCCATGCTTCTACAGGATCGTGATGAAAGTGAACAAAGTATCCATGGAGGATTGCCTGTTGTCTCCTTTTCCATTGGAGATACTGCAGAATTCTTGTATGGCGATCAAAGGGATGTTGAGAAGGCAGGTAAGGTTTTACTGAAATCTGGAGATGTTTTGATATTCGGCGGAAAATCAAGACGTATATTTCATGGTGTAGCTTCTATACAGCCAAATACTGCTCCTAAGCCTCTACTGGAAGAAACCAATCTCCGGCCTGGCCGTCTGAATCTCACTTTCAGACAGTACTGAAAATCTTGTGCTGCGTGTACAATGTAGTCTTCTTCTCTAGTGAGGATTGATAAGAACTACACATGCTAGCTTCATCATGTAATGACAGTTTTTGTTGATATGCAGGGAAGTGGTTTATGTTTTTTCATTTAGATCTCACTTTCAGACAGTACTGAAAATCTTGTGCTATGTGTACAATGTAGTCTTCTTCTCTAGTGAGAATGGATTTATAAATACACATGCTAGCTTGCTTCATCATGTAATGACATTTTTTGTTGATATGTAGGGAAGTGGTTTATGTTTTTTTCATTTAAACGAGGCCGTTTCTAGCCTCGTCTCTTTTTGGTAATCAAATGGTGAAAGATCTCCATGATTCCAATTTCCCCAACTATGTGGGTTATGTTTCTTGTTGAGTATACATTTAAAGATGAATGAAAAAATTCAGGGTGGATATCGAAGCAACCCCTACCTATTTTGCAACTTAGTAGTTGGAGTAGCTTAGTTGGTATTCAAAATTTCAAACCATTATAAATTAAATTTCTTAAAGTCGAATCCTTTTTTGGGCTTCGGGTCGGATGCATAAGGAGTACATATCCCATAGCCAGCAAACATGGCCACACCAAATTGTGCACCCCGGCTTAAGATGTGACTTTGGCTGGAGAGGAAGCCTCTTTTTTTGGCGGCCAAACTTCAACGGTTGCTGAAGCAAAGTTGTGTTTGGTTCAACATTCTCTGGCTTGGCTTAAACAACAATAAATAAATGCTTATTTTAAAAGCAAAACCAAAAGAGCAACAACCACCCTACCACCAACAAAAGTGCTTGGCTTGCCAAGCTATTAGGTATTTTATATCCATCAAGTACGTTTTGCTGCATATAAATTCCTCTATAATCTCTCACATGTTGTATTATATCTAATCATTACCATAATATGCTTCTTATATTACAATTTCAATAAAACTTGCTTTCTACAGCGAATTGCTGTTCTTTCATCATTTCAACATACCGGTCGTAACACCGATGGACGCAGACAGGGAGAAAGAGCCATGCTGGAGAAGCAGGGCACATGCTAGATACATCGGATTTTGAATATCCGAGAATTTTGCATGTGCTCTAGCCCTCCATCTTGGATTCTCTCCTTTTCCGGCACAAGGTTCATACCCGACCTCGACAATTAGGTTAGTTAGTTTCTTTGTATCTCACATTGTATTCTATTTAACTCATACGATTATAGCAGATTTTCTTCGTACGGAACATCATGTCTTTTTAATAAAGACAAAACATACTTTGTGAAAATCTCATTTTATTCAATCGTGTTCAACTTCGATCACCGTTATTAATATAGTTGATTTAGGGAATAGGATGGTCGTAAGTGCTACACGTTCTTGGCATTTTTCTTCTTTGATTCCTATATGTTAACTAGAGGATCAATAAAAGATCAAACGCAAAATCTCACCACTTTTATTGATGCAGATAAGACTTCAATTGCCTCATTATTTTCTGTACATAATTCAACATCCATAAATAATTTCATCACCATATCCACAAGTTAAACGATAACAATGCCTGGCTCAAATCACATTAGTTTTCCAAATCAACACCATCTTATTTCCAATAAATTACTTAATATTTTTGTCGAATCAACCACGAATATCAGATCTATTTTCAAGAGCTGATGCAGCAGATTCAACATGAACAAGTAAACAACCATATACTTTTTGTTTCAACATCTCAATGGTCTCCACCAATCCCATATTCTCAGAGCTCAAATTGTTCCTCATTTTATCCAAACACTCATTTGCCTTCTTAAGATGTGATAGTGTCACAGCAATATTGGTGTCTGGCTCACCACGCCCCCCGGCATTGTCCTTCCCTTTCTTCTCTAGGGTCTTGAGTTGAAATCCTGCATCCAATGCTTCCTCCAAGAACGTCAAGTACCAAATTCTGGATTCATTTACAAGACTCTCTCTCAGTTCTGTTGTTTCTTTCACGCTATCGGCTTTAGCCCATTCTAGCTTCTCAGCAACATTTAGCTCAGCAGGGATTTTTGGAGACTTCAATGTACTCTTGCCATGGATTTGACCTGTTTTTTTGTTTATTTTCTCAACTTCGGGAGGAAAAGTTTTTGTGGTTAAAGGAATTGATTTGTCCTTCAATAGATAGTTTGGTTGGTCAATGAGCTGGTGGAGTATGAAAAACTTCTTGAGAGAGAGGTGGGGATCGTCCGACGATGCAGAGGAACGTAGCTCAGCAAACATACTGAAAGAGAAGATTTTTAGTAGTGAATTAGAATGACAAATTAACATTTGTTTTGTGAGTTGTAGAAGCAAAGAGATTGAAATGTATAGTGGATACTTGAGACATTTGACCAGAGTTGCAGCTGTTGATGCTTCCTTTTGAGCTTCTGCTGCTACCAAAGAAGCTAAATTTCTCCTCCTAAGCATTCCCTTGTAAAATTTAATTCAAACATAAGATGACACGTCACATTGCAATGGTATACTGGAAACAAGATTTTTTTCTTCCAATTCAAGGTATTGTCGCCTAAAATACTGATACGAAATATAAATAAAACTAAAAGGTCTAATAAACACATAATATAGATTTATCAACTAAAATTAAAATCTCTAGAATTTCCTTATTAAATAAAAAAACTATCGAGTTTGTCGCTTATGACATAGAATTTAATTTTTAAGTTCCATAGCCATAAGCTAAACCTTGAAAGCTAAATCATAAACTATAAACTCTCTAACCACAACAAACAAAACAAAATGATTGTGGCCCATATTTTGAGTTCACGAAAGAAAAGAAAAAATGTATGCCAAGGAAACAAGGAAGGGTACCTTTCCGAGCTTCAAAAAGTTGGGCGGCAGAGAAGCCCACAGAGCTGCCTCTGGTGAATGGCTCTTATTTTTTCTGTTTGACAAGCAGTTGGAGTTCATGTTTTCCTGTTTGGTTGAAGTGCGTTTCGCAGAAGTGCTTCTAGAAGGCAAAGCAATCTCCTTGGTGTTGGACACAGCTGCTTCTGGCTTTGAAGAAAGTGCACCAGATCGATTGCGGGAAGGAGTCACTGGACGTGCCTGTAACACTAGTACACATAGTTATATCACAAAATTGGTTTTTAATTCAAAATTTCTCATTTTCGATCTAAGTTGGTCCTTTCTTGTTAATTTTTATTAAAAATTATATTATTGTATATGCTAAAACATAATAAAATTGATAATCACTTCGAAAATAAGTTTCGATCAAAACAAACTGGATAACAATCGTTGTGAAAAAATCATCATGACAAGACAAATACGGACAATCAATATAGCCAACAAATTTAAACCACCCTCCACCGTTTCCCCCACCCACAACCTCCACCATCAACTTCATCCTACAACGTACACCGATTTAGAGAGAGAGAGAGAGAAAAAAAAAAAGAGATTGCAGGACAGTGGGGGTGTGTAATCTGGTAGACTATGAAAGACTCAAGTACAATTTCAGGACTAGCATTAGGTTAAATTTAACAAAACTTCTGTATAAATATATAGAAAATGGCAAACTAAAAGAAAATGAGGAATATATAGTTTTCAAAATTAAGTGAGATGAATTTGGTTTTCGGATTCAAATTGAGACCCGATGTGACGTTTTGGAAGTAATTTCAGAATTAAGTGGGACAAATTAAGTTTTTGGATTCAAATTGAGATCTAATGTGACGTTTTGGAAAGCATTTGGATAAATAAGCCTCATGTGTCATGTAGTTTAAACTAGACAACAAAAGTACATATATCTTCGAAATGAAAAAAGAAAATGTTTTGCGAAAACCATACCTGACCATTAAGCTCTTGTTGCTTCCCCTTTGTGAAGCCAAACTTCTTAGCACCACCACCACCAGTCTCATTGTCAATATTGTTCTTCCCACCTCCATTAGAATCCACTCCACCAGCTTTCGAATTTGATGTCAAAACACCCTGCATATACCTAGATGCAACACCTGTCTTCTCCTCTTTAATCACAAACTTATTTGGCCTCAAGTTTTCATCTCTCACATCAAATGTTTCCCTCGATTTCAAATGCCCGCCATTGCTTCCTTCATACACAGGGCCAGGACTTTCCGAATCCGAAGGCTCCAACATCTGCATCAAGTCCTTCGGATTCCCCACGAAGGGGTGCCTCCCGGGCACCGGCCTGACCCCGACAAGGAAAGGAACCGGTGTCCCTGCCTCCACTCTGTCAACATAGAAAAATTGGCCTAGCTGCAATTTGTTGTTCATTATGATCTCATTGTCTTGCTTTGATAGGGATACATATGTTGAGTGGGACGAATCCGAAACTTTTATGAAGAAGCCTTGGTTAGGCCACAATTCGGAGCCGTTCAAGGCAGGCACAATGCTGATCACTTGGAGCAGAACCGATCTGTATTCGCCGCGGACTTTTACATTCGAGTTCATGGTTTGGAGAAGCTTGAGTAAAACTCCGGGCGTAAGGGATGCCATTGACCTGAATCAAAAAAAAAAAAAAAAGCTAGATACAATCAGTCTGCTTGTCGAATCCTTTTGGTATTGATGTGAGGGTTCTTTGTTTACCTGATGTGAGGATCGCATAAAGATATGCAAGAACGTCGAACCAGAAAGATGGAACAAAATGAGAACCAAAGAATGATAAATTTGAGAAGTGGGGGGCAATTTGGCTTTGACCAAATGAATAATGTGTTTTTAGGTTTTAGCTTTGCATGCCAGGCAAGTAACCATCATCAGCTGCTGCTTCTCTTGGCTTCAAATCCAAGTCCCAATTATATAAATGTGTGAAGTTTATGCCACCATTAATTAAGAATATTGTGATCGATCACCCTCTTTTGTTTGTGGTTGCATTTCCCCCTTTGCTGCCTTAAAAAAGAATTGACTAGAATTTTTGTACGTGTGAATCTTGATAAATAAGACATATATAAACATTAAGCAGACCTATTTTGGGCAAATGTGAGGCATCTTCTAATCTAATGGCATTAACAAGTGAAATATCGTTAATATAACGTAGTACATTGATTAGAGCGCATGTACTTTTATTTATGCACATAAATTAAAATTCCCGTTTTTTCAATTTAGATTAATTAGAGTAACAAATTTTTTATATGAAAGGAAAGAATCAAGTGGATCGAATATCAAAGATCTTGTTTAATGGCTTTTGTCTTGACTTTCTTACGGTAGATTTCTGATTTAAAAATTTCGTTGACAAGATTTGGGGCCAAAAGAAAATCAAAATATCATTAAATTTGGAGTAAAGAGAAATACTAATATGTTTATTTTTCACTATTTAGAAACACACAGTTGCTAAATAATAGTTGCAACAAACGGCCACTAATGCTACAGTTTATTGGTACTTCCACATACTCCATTATTCATAAGGACCTCTAAAGAATAGCATAAATATTTTTTTCCTATATAATCTCTTCCCTTATATCTTTGTATTAAAAAAAAAAAATTATGCACCAACTTGCCAAAGCAAGCAAAGAATAAATGCTTTACAAGTTCAAGGGTCACCATTATGTTGTTGGTACATCAAATCCTTAAAATTCCATATAATAATAAGAATAGACCAAATAATGAAATTAAAATAAAATGGGCTTCATTTCTCTACAGCTACAAGAACCGCTAATGTATCCCCATCACAAAAAGTCCAACATTTTGTGTGTGTGTGTGTGTGTTTTTTGTGCATGTGATGTGAATCTATGATCTACATGACTTCATTTTTTCCAACTACCATTTATATGTATTGTCAGCTTTAGTTGATCACGGCTCAAAATGCGTTGGCTTCCGTTTCTGCACGAACCAAGCTAGCGTACACACCGTTAAGATGGGAAGTCATGAGAGCATCGTGGCTTCCATATTCTGTGACGGCACCATTGTTCATGACTGCTATCATCTCAGCATCTCTGATTGTCGAAAGCCGGTGAGCCACTATGATGGTTGTGGCCCTTTCCGAAATTTTTTTAAGTGCATCTTGGATGTGTCTCTCTGATTCCAAATCCAATGCACTACTTGCTTCGTCTAGAAGTAACACCTTTGATTTCTTCAATATCGCCCTCGCTATGGCAATCCTTTGCTTCTGGCCCCCGGATAGCTGAGCTCCGCTTTCACCAACCTAAGAAGATATGACACGTTAATGAACACATACCGAAAGTCTAGCTTTTGTAAAAAAATAAGATGTGTTGTATAGAGGTGGATTAAGGAGAACTAGGGTTGGGCTATTGCGGACGAGCCCAAGTCCAACTATTTTTAAAGATTAAAAATAAATAAATAAATAAATAAATTAGCCCCGACTTCAACTAGAACATTGTTGAGTTAGATTAGGTTGAGATCCTAACCCGCCCAAACTCCACCTACCCCAATTTTAGATTAAAGAACACACATGTAAATAATCTTATTTGACTCTAAATAGGTTTCATTAACAAATATGTAATTCCTCTAGTTCTAATTAATACCATTTAAATTAATTTGAAAAACAAAATACTCTTTAAATTAACCTATGATGATTGATCTTAGCCTATTTGTTTCTTTTGTAAAATTAATTATGATAATCATGAAAAATTTGTGTAAATGGGAATATTTGAGCTTCTGATTATTAAAAAATGTGATTTTTTTTTCTTCTACTTAAAGGGTATATTTTGAATTTTTAGATTGAACCTGAACTCATTCTCAAATCAGTAGAAACCAGAATTAACCCAAACCCGATATTGTAAAGGTTGGATTAGGATTGAGTTGATCATCCAATCCACCCAACCTGCCCTAGTTGCACACCAACAAAGAAAATAATAGTATTAAATGTTGAAGCATACCTGAGTTTCATAGGCTTGAGGGAGGCCACAAATAAAGTTGTGAATGTATGCTTCCCTTGCAGCATCTTCAATTTCTGCCCATGAAGCATTTGGGTTGCCAAAACCAATGTTCTCTCTTATGGTCCCAGCAAACAAAGTAGGCTCTTGACCTACTAAAGCTATTTGCCTTCTCAACCACTTCAAATTGATCTCTCTCAAATCCATGCCTCCCATCATCACCTTCCCTTGGATTGGATCATAAAACCTTTGTATCAACCATATCACCGTTGATTTACCCGATCCGCTTCCGCCCACCAATGCCACCGTGCTTCCCCCTTTAACCTTCAAACAAAACTTACTCAACACAGTCAATTCTGGCCTACAAGGGTAGGCAAATGTGACCATTTTGAACTGAATATCTAATGGTTTCGACCGGTCCAGCTTCCTCTCTTTCTCCCTGCCGCTACCCTCAATCAATGGCTTACGCCTAATGATCTCAAAAACTGCTGGAATTGATGTTGAAGCCATGGATGTGTCTGGTGCAAGACCGGCCAATTGCCCAACAGAAAAAGAACTCAACACAAGAATGAGAAAAATTTTGTACACTTCACCAAACCCTGCTTTGCCTTCTTTCACAAGGTAGGCACCAAAGAAAAGAGCTAGGGTATATGCTCCATACATAACACCTTGGGAAAACCCTAATGCCAGTCCCATGATCTGTGATCTTCTCACCGATTTGCGCATAGGCCCAGATAAGGCTCGCTCGAAGGACTTAACCAACTGTTCTTGAGTAGAAAATGTTGTAACCGTCCTTATATTTGTAACTGCACCAGCAGCAATGTTACTAGCCTTGGCATAAGCATCATTGTCAAGTTTTGGGCCTAAGTTTATAATCAAGCTTAAGTAACTTGCACCAAGAGTGAAAGGAGTTAGAGCAGCAACCAAAAGAGTTAGCCTCCATTCAAGCCAAAAACAAAGACCTAGTCCCACCATGGCTGAGCTCAAACCCATTAAAATGACTGATAATCGATCAACATGGACAGAACGAAGACTTACAGAATCAATTGAGAGCCTTTGGACCAGAGCTGATTTGGAATTCTTTTCAAAATCAAACCAACCTGGTTCTTGTTTTAGCATTGATCGAAACAATAGGCCTCTTACTCTCATTGTAAGTTTTGTACCCGCCAAGCCACACAAGCCTTGTTGTCCTGTCATGAAGAGGATGTTTCCGAATCCAAGCCCAACAAGTACCAAACAAAGGGGCTCAATATTTTTCTTGATGTTTTCACTTTTCCCGAAATAGATCTCAAGGGCTAGGCCTAGAACATAAGGGAAGATTGACAAGATTGCACCTGCAAGCATTCCCAAGAGAAATCCAATCAAAAGAAATGGAAGCTCGGGTCTTTGTAACAGCCATATATCTGTAAGTTGAACCTTTCTTGGCTTTGGTTTCAAGACCTCTTCCTCCTCCAATTGATTTATATTGATCGCCGATTTTGATCTTGATACATCATATGTTGATTTATCCATCACGAAAACTTGATGAGTGTCACCTTGAGTATCATTTTTTTTCGACAGAGGCTTTGTTAATCCATCTGCCGCAAGCTCAACAAGGCTATAATACGCTCCGGCCTTTTCCATGAGCTGCCGGTGATTGCCTATCTCAACCACAGAGCCAGAGTCAAGAACAACAATGGTGTCAGAGTTTCGTACTGTTGACAGCCTGTGAGCAATTACAATCGTTGTCCTGCCTGAGGAGATCTTGTCAATGGCCTTTTGAACTGCAACCTCCGATTCAGGGTCTAACGCGCTGGTTGGCTCGTCCAGCAGAAGGATTCTAGGATCTTTGATCATAGCTCGTGCCAAGGCAATTCTTTGCTTTTGTCCTCCCGAAAGCAGGGCTCCTCTGTCTCCAACCTGCCAAATCGCACAGTACTTGAAACATAAGTTACCAGTAAAACGTGACAAATTACCACTTACCATCTAGGAGGGTGTTTTTGATTTCGAACCTCAGTGTCATATCCGTGGGGAAGGCCGGAAATGAAGGTGTGAGCATTGGCAGAAATGCAAGCAGATATTGCTTCTTTCTTTGTGGCGTTCTCCTTCCCCATCATCACATTTTCTAATATGGTTGTGGCAAATAGCACTGGCTCTTGGCCAACCATACCTATTTGCCCTCTCAACCAATTCACTTGCAATGTCTTTAAATCATGACCGTCCAACGTAATCGTACCTGCCAAACCAAACATTCGGGAGAAAAAAAATCATATCGGACATGGAGTAAAACGGTTTGAAATTTTATCGTACATGAATTTGCAAACCTTGTGGTTATGGTACCTTGGTTAGGGTCATAGAATCTCTCTATAAGGGCAAAAATGGTGGATTTTCCACCCCCGCTAGCTCCAACAAGTGCAAATGTCATTGAAGATGGAATAACAAGATTGAGAGAACGCAGAATTGGAGCATCAAGACGCGACGGGTATGAGAATGAAACGCCTCTAAATTCAATCCTTCCGCGAGTGCTTGGGAGGGTCCTACCTACCGGGCTGTATGGGTCTATCTCAGGAACCCTATCTATAATCTCAAACACCCGCCCTGCTGCCACCGTGCCTTGCGAGAACTGCGCAAAGTATGACAGTGACAATGCCAAGCCCCTATGGAAAATTTAGTCACATGGAAAATGTATCAAGAAAATACTGTTGAGTTCTATATAAAAAATGTCTATAGCGTCGCGAAGACAAGAATTTACCTTCCTCCAACATTGACACCAAAGAAACAAGCAATGGCGTCACCACCCTTGATCTCCCCCCTAGCAACCAAGACACCACCGTACCAGAAAGCCAATGCCCATGTTGAATAAGTAACAAGATAAATAACGCCAACTCCTGCACCTTTTGCAAAGCCAATCCTTGCACCAAAAGGCACCAACTTGGCCAATAAATCCGCGTATTTTTCTGCCAAATTATCCTCTGCCACAAAAGAAAACACGGTCCTAATTGAACTGATGGCCTGCTCAGCAACACTCCCAGCTTTCCGATAAGAAATCTACAACGAATTGAACACACCAGAAAAGAATCAAGAAAATACAACAACAATTCTGGTTGAATTTGCTAATTTGTGTTGATTTTTTATTTTTTTTACCTCTTCTTTCGTGGTTAGGCCAACATAGACGGCTTTATAAACAATCCCACAGGACATCATCAATGGTATGACTGAGAAAACTACAAGAGATATTTTCCAGGACCTAATAAATCCAACTATGTATCCACATATGAAGGTACATATATGATGAACAAAATGTGCCATCTGCAAAATCGTATCATGTAAAATTCAAAAATGTATCGATGTTACATCAGAAAAATTAAGAAAAATTGCTACGTAATCATAAATTTGATCAGTAGCTGACCTTCTCCCCCATAACTTCTTGGATTTGAGCAACATCACTTGAAATTCCATGCATAATATCACCCGCGGCGATTTGAGTGTCGAAGAAACTAATGTCTTGTCTCAGAACTGCTCTTAGATACTCTCTTCTTATTCGTTGAGCAGATCTCTCCCCCACCATTCTCCAGCAAGTAATCTCTGCCGATTAAGTGACAAATAATTTAGTAAACTAGAATCTTTGACAAAATTTCAATTTTGCAAAATATTTTAGACCACAAAAAAAGGGAATATAAAAGTAAATTAATTAGATGTATATGATCTAACTTACCCATGTAAGCTCCAACTACAACTATTGCTGCTAGGGCAGCCATATATAGGCATATCTGAAATGAAATTAAAAACAAAATGAACTTCCAATTATCCATTTGAATCAAAACAGAATTAATGGATAGATAAAATGGTAAAAAACTTGCATACTATCTCAACATCCTTCATCATCTGTGTTTTATCTGCGAATGTGGATTCAGTGGCGATCTTATTGACGAACTGTCCGAAAAAAAAAGAGTACCAAGGAAGAGAGCCACCATTGATGAGAGCTCCAACACAACCCAAAAACACAAGAACAATATCCCACTTTGTTGAATACTTGAACAAACTAAACAACCCAACTTGCTTGGGTGGCAAGGCATCATCTTCATTCTCCTCTTCATCAAAAACCGAACCATGATCACTGAATCGATCATCGCCTTCGTAATGCCGACTCGTGGCATTGGATTTCCATGCATCATCATCATTATAGCCATAACCATCCTGACGATGTCCTCCAAATTTTGACGTGCCATGATCATAAAATCGGCCACCTGCGTCATGACCCAAATTATGTGACGTACCATGACCCAAATTATGTAACTGACCCATAAATCCAGAATGATTCTCATCATCATAATGATCATGTGGTGTTTGATCATCAAGCTCAATCAAACCAAGAAGTGCATCTTTTTTAGCCAATGGGCCGCCACTATAATTCCCACTTCCCAATTCCTTAATTTTTTCTAATTTTGGGGACTTTTTGTAATTAGCATCGTAATTACTCTTCCCAAAAATTAAAGACCTATCAGTACGATTATTATTATTATAAATATTATTTCTAGAGGGAGCAACATAACTTTGAAGCTCAAGCCTGCCATCAAGGGCAGAATCGTAATTGTGGATATTAGTGGCGGAGCCCCTGAACCCACTGGAGGTCCGGGAGAGATAGTAGTAGTTGGCTGAGCGGCGGACTATATGGGCCTCTGAGGTTGTGCTGGCGGTGGCCCATGGGCTTAGAGCAGAACCCAAGTTTCGAGTGTCACTCCACCCAGTGGGCTCAAACTGCCAAGAAATCTCCCCTTGCCATGACACGTCATTGTCGGCCGCGAACGGCGTGGTGGGGGGCGTTGTGTGGCGGGACCTCCGGCTCCTGGGGGTTCGGTTTTGGGTCGACCGGGAGTGGGAGCTGACCGGGGTGAATGAGCGGGAGCCATAGCGGGAGCTCACCGGTGTTGGGTGGTGGGGCTGGCGGTGGCTGGAGGAGGACTGCTCAAATTCAAAGGAGGAGTCTATGGCATTGCTAGCCATGATGTGGGAAGTGTTTGATGGGAGGGAAAATTATGTGGGAAAGTGTGGGATAAAAAGGGAAAGAAAAAGAGCTCCCAAGTATGTAGGCATTGTATGGTTGCCAGTTGGAGGAGCTGTGAATAAAAATGTGAACTGGTTGATGACTTCTTGTTGTTGTCCAAAGATATTGTTTGGCGGTTTATTGACAAATCCAAAGACTTCGTTGGATCCGTCTCTTTTTGAATGGAACCAAATGCCATCTAGGGCCGGCTCTAAGGATAATCGGATGAGACAGTTATTTAGGGCCCCTACGTCAAGAAAGTCCTGTATTTTTTTTTATATATATAAATGTTATGTAAGTTTTGTATATAATTTATGTACTTCATCATTATTTAGGGTACTGGTTATTGTTGTTTTGTAAGTAGCTTTATTTTTTTTCCTTTTCTTTTAAGGAGTCTTTTTCCTTTTAGTACTTCACCCGTCTTTTTCCTGGTTATTGTTGTTGTTAAAGAATAATGGGTCTCAATTTGAATATTCACTTTAGACCCCCAATATCTTAGGACCAGTCTTGATGTCATTCTTCATCTTATAAGGTGAATAATTTCTTTGTTATTTTTCTATGACTTATTGAATATTAACACGGTGGATGACAAATGTAATTTTGAAATCGTAGCCTTTATTTTCACTTTGTTGAATAGATTCTAAATTCAAATCTCATGAATGATGGCTTCAATAAAAAAAATACTAAGAAGATCATATTTATAAATTATATACTCATACATGTGGTGCATATTTATATTGATGGATTATATGTAAATTTGTATGTGGTTTATTAATTTGGTGAACAAATATAGTATTTTTAGTATTATCGAAAAAAAAGAAAAAAATGGTGGGTTCAAATTAGAATGAATCTTCCTCTTTCCTTTTGTTTTATTAGAAAATATAGTTTGTCGTGTGATATTTTTTATTTTTTAATCAAAGTTATAGTATGAGATCGAGATATTCTCAGTTCAAAAACATAAAAACAAAAGTATATATCAATTGACAAGAAGATACAATGAAAAGCATGAATTATTAAAAAAATTAGCCCTTGTTTAAACACTATTTTATTTTTCATTGTTTATATGAATCAGAAATAAATAAAAATGCATGAAACAAACGTGTAAAAGTAAAATGAATTATAATATTTTTCAATTTCTTATATACATTTGCTTCACCATATATTTTTCCCCTTTATATTCTCGAGGATAAAAATAATTGTAATATTTATTTTCAAAAATCTAATTTCATAACTTCAAGTAGCTCGAATTCTAATTTTTTACGACACAAAATTTATTCGTTTTCTTTTAACTCCAAAATAAAAACTAAAATCTCTTTTCATAATCAAACCTTATTGTTTTGAAATTATATGATCAAGAGACACAAAGCTCTATGCCTTTAGCCCCAAACCATATACTCTTCTTTATTATCAATGAAATACTGTTTGGTAAAAAAAAAAAAACCTCTATGCATTGATCTGTTATTTTATCAAATTCAGCGGTTGATTTTTTTTAAGCTAATTATGATTTTATTTTTGTCTCCTACAAATTGGACAACTTGTACGATTAAAACTGAAGAAGCAGTCATGATGTAGTACTTCTTTCTATCGCACTAACAAGACACGTCATCTATTATTATATTATGTCTTCTTCTTTTTCCGAAATGTATTATTATATTATGCCACATGAAAAACAAAAAGCAGGTCAAATTCAGGCCGGCTAAAATCGGAAAAAAGAAAAATCAGGCCGGCCGATATACTAAGAATATTTAATTATGAGTAAATTATTATTACATTTTTAATCACTTTTATTTTTATTTAAAATCTTTAATATTTATATATTATATAAAATAAGATATTCTCTCAATTTTTTTTTATTTAAAAGTCTCTAAACAAAATTTTTAAGTAATAAATTCCACGTTTATCATTTTATATTTCAATAAGCAGGATTAGTAGGTTATTGAAATTTTTTTAAAACAATTAAAAATAACATTTTCAAATAATTTTTAAATTTAAAATTTAAAAGTATTTTTGAAAAATTAATTCTTTTAATTATCTTACTTTAAGTTAGATTAGATACTCATATTATTTTTAAAATAAGCAGGTGAAAAAAAAATTATAAATAGGAGTAATGTTTTCATAATCTTTAATATAATCTTAAAATAAAAAAAATAAAAGTAAAAGGTAATGTTGAAATCATGATATATTTTGGTAAATATTTTTTAAATTATTATTATATAATCTTAATTTTTCTATATGTAAATTTTAAATAAATTTATATATTAATAAAGATCTATAAATTAATTGTCCTATATATGAGGATAAATCATTATAGAAGCGCTTAAGTTCACTTTACTTGGTTGTTTCGTAAGAACCGATCAATTATCTTTAAATACAACTTTAATCATTTATTTGAGTTGACTTACCCAAAAATGTTATAATCCACTTGGTTGTTTAGCAAGTTCTCATTGGAATATTACTTTTGTAGAAATTTATTCAAATTAGTAATTTTTTGATTATTCACCAAATAGACGAACAGGGGAACATAAAGTATCTAATATATATTCATTGATATTCAAGATAATATATATTGATATCATATCAATTCAGATTTAATAAGTCTAATACTTATAACCCAACACACTCTTATAAGTTCAAGGGATCCAAGCTAACACTAACAAATAAACCCTAGTAAAGGTTAATCAGCATCTGACACGTGTCAGCCTCACAAAAAATACACATTCTCCCACATTAGAATAACTCATGTATTATCATTCTCACACTTATACAAAAGGGATCATTTTCCCAATAAAAATAACTACGTATTAACTATTCACATATATTTACGAATTACTATTCACCACTTACCCCTTGTGTCACGGTCCGACCCATCTAGCACGATATTGTCCGCTTTGGGACTAACCCTTACCGTTTTGTTTCTGGAAATTCACGTGCAACTTCCCAATAGGTCACTCATCCTAGGAGTGCACAAACCTTAACTCGCTTAACTTTGGAGTTCCAACCAAACTCAAAACCAGTGAGCTCCTAAAATGCCTCATGCTAGATAGATACGTGCCCACACATATAAGACACTCCACATTTCCCTCCTAAAACGATGTGGGATTGTTCACTGTTCTTCACAGGACACGAGTCTTACACTTTATACACATATACTCACACTGACTTGAGTGTCGGAGCACCGTTAGGCCGGCACAACACCGGTGCCTACCTTTGACCGACAACTAGTTATTCTCTTTTGACATGTCAGTTTAAGGACACGTGGCTGAGTAGGATTCCATACTAAAGTTGGTACTTTTTTTGCATCAACGCCGGTTGTGGGAATTTTGCATAAGTCTGCCCACCACTATATCGAGCCGAACACCACTTTTTTTGGCCATCTCACCAATATGAAAGATCACGTGGATGACGAGGTCACACCCACACCAGGCAATCGTGGACCAAGGGACACCTCTCCCCACTTAGCCCGAGTGCTAGAAAAACTACATTGCGAAATGGTAGAGATCAAGGCCAATAGAACCGAAGTCGAGGTACGATTTCAAAAGCCGAGCAAGCAATACACCAACGCGGTGGTACATCTGAAAACTGCTCAGGCCAAGCTGACTACCAGCCGTGCTCAAGAGGATGCTCGCGGAGCCGAGAAGGTCGTGGCCGACTGCGTCGAGCGCGTGCGATGTGCGACTAAAAAGGAGAAGATTCATGTTGCGTTCAAATTGATCGACAATGCTTCCCGATTCCTGATCTTTCTAGGGAGGGCCCTCAAGGAACTAGAATCTACCGCGAAGCTTGAGAAGTCCTGAGCGACACATCCCGATAGGATCTAGACAACTCAGCCCTATCAAGCTCACATTCTCCTGGGAAAATAAGCTGCCACCAATAGAGCAGACCAGTTGGATGCCCTTCGTGGCCGATCTGCGGCAGCCCCTCCCCCCCATCCTAGGGAAAAAAACCCTTATCTCTGTCACAGAGGGTGCCGAATCCTCCCAGAAAGTCGCCAATATACGACGATCCGCCAGACCTCCCTGTAGTACTCGATCTAAGAGACACAAGGAAAACTTCTCCCGACAAAAAAGGCTGTGGACCCTTCCAATATACCAACTACTAGAGTCAGAGCAAAGGCCCCAATGCGGACCCGCTAGTCCAGCAGCTTTTGGACCGAGTGAGGACTTTCGAAGTTGAAAAAAGGCCACCCTAAACACCGACTTGTGGCATGACCTGTCTGGGCCCATTCACCAACACGATCACGAGATCAAACCACTCAAAATCCCTTTCTACATAGGCAAGGGAGACCTCATGACCCATCTCAGTCGACACTGGCTTTCAAGAATCTATCCAACTAAACTCGGTGTCTTACTTTCACCTTTACCCTCGCCGAGGACGAGATCAATTGGTTCTACCGTCTGGAGCCTGGTACCATCGAATCTTTCGAGCAACTCCAGACAGTCTGCCTCAACCTATTCATGATCCAGACTGACTGCATGTTCTCAACCGAGGATTTATTCCTTTTGAAACATTGGAGACTGAGTCACTGCAGAAGTATATCGCTCGATTCAGCCGCTAATACTCTCGGTGCGCCAAGACGGATGACAAAGCAGCTTACACAGCCTTCAAAGGCGATATGCACAAGTCACACTTCAGGTACCCCGCACATACTCAAATTTACTCTACCTACAATGAACTTATGAAACAGGTCGTGATTCACGCCAAAGTCCAGTTGCTAACCAACAAGGGAGACACTACACTAGCCAACACATACCAGCCTAGCACTGGGGACTTGATCAACACATACCAACCGAGTAACTCGAACACTCAGCCCTTACCTTAGTAGCCAACTTTCGACCATAATCACAACTAAATCTGTCCAAGTGGGTCTAAGAAAACACCCTCACTATTATCACTGCGGCTCAGATCGAGACATTTATATTCCAAAACATCGTCTGCTGATTTAACCTCCCCCACACCATCATCACCGACAGGGGGGAGCAGTTGGACAAACACCGACTAGAACAAGTCGAATCTGTTAACAAAATCATCAAACACATTATGCAGACCCAATTCGAAGAAACAAAAGGAAAATTAGCAGACATCCTACCTAATGCCCTCTGGTATACCGAACCTCATACAAAACAACCACCAACGAGATACATTTCTCCTTAGCTTTCGCCATTGAGGCAGTCGTCCAAGCTGAAGTCCACGAGACATCCTACCGCATCCACACCTGTGATACTGACCAGAACGATGACCAGCTGGCGCTCAGCCTAGACCTCATTGAGGAACACCGAGAGAAGGCCCACTTTCGTAATGTCGCCTACGAGCAAAAACTCTGCCAGTATCACAACTTAAAAGTAAAGTCATACATTTTCCAAGTGGGGGACTGGGTACTCGTCAGTCTAGCAACCAAGAACCGATAGACATGCACGCTCAACACCAACTGGGAGGGCCCCTACAAAGTCATTCGCATATGCCAACCAGACACGTACGAGCTCTCTAACACCGAAAGACACACCTTTGGCCACCCATGGAATTCCGACCACCTCAAAAGGTATTATATCTAGCTCGACTAACGGCCGGAATTTTGTAAGCCGTACTAGTAATACAAAACTATCAATGACAAGATTCCCACTTTTTTCTACTCTATCTCAACACACACTGAGCTACCCTTTAATACATTTACACCGGGAAAACACTTACCACTAAAATACCACATTATCTTGGTCCGAGCGAACCAACCGCATTCCACAATACTCAATGATTAGTTCCCACAAAAAACTTGTACTTGCATAAGGACAGGTCCCCACCCCACTTGGTCTATTGACCACTGCTAACCGACCACACTGGTCTCGCCCTAACACATACGTCAGTTAGGTAGCAGGCGAACATGTCGAGCACACAACCAGTCACACTACAACCTTTCACCACTCCGACTATGTCACAAAATAATTACGAGTACAACACTTAAAAAAAATTTTCACCTCTGCTTCCCCCCCTCGGGGACCATCCTCGACCGAGCACTTAGGGGATTAAGGAACACACACCGACTTCCACAACTCAAGAGGTCATCATCATTCATAAGTCCTCGGCCAAGGCAGATGCCTAAACACTGGGAATATTTTCTAAGTTATAAGCTGAAAATAATACTGTGTTCTAAGACTACCTTACAGACACACTGGCATACATTTTTCTAACTTAAATACATGACGACCGGACACATCATCGGTCAGTCTACAAGGGTTAACACCTATGAAAACCTAACAACCCATCGACTAGTCTTACTAAGCATACATTTACTTAAATACATGCAAACCAATCACACTTTTCAGTCGGACGACACCAGCATACATTTATTTAGATACACGCAAATGATCACACTTTCGGTCAGATCACACGAGCATACATTTATTAAGTTAAATAGACCAACACCTCATCGGTTAGTTTAAAAACCAGCATGCACTTACCGAGCTAAGTACATGCACGACAGAGCAACGCTCGAAGTAACCAACACTTAGACAAATTTTGACATGAAAATGTTGACATATTTTGACATGCCAAAGACCTTTCGGTCTTCCAAAATCACAAAAAAAAAGCATAAAGGAAATCCTACACTACCCCGACACGCAAGTTGGTCATATCAATTACGGCCTAAACTAGGCATGAGGCAGATCTGTCTGCCCAACAGCTTTGGCAGCCGACTCTATTTGACTCGCTGCTGAACAACCGCTTCTTCGGTCGAAAGGGGCTTGGCTGACTCAACCTTTAGGGTCGAAACGGTCTGCTTAGGAGCAACGGTCGACTCCACCTCTAGACCCCCTTCCTTGTCATTCAAGCCACCTACCATCGCCGCAGACAGCGTTATTTGGAAACCGAGAAAGGGAAAAATATCCAAGTGGAGGTCTAGATAGGTGACAAAGATTTTCTGGTACACCTTCCATTCAGCCGCCGAGGTGAAGTCGTCATGAAACTTCGGATACTCCTCTGACCCCATGAACTCGATCACAGCATCCGACTTGGCAGACACAATTGTAGCCTCAAGAACCTCTATTTCCACTTGTTGATCCACAACTTCAGCCATCAGTCGCTCGACATCTACCTTTAGCTGCTCAACCTCTAACTCCCTGTGGTCTCGCTCCTCATCCACACTAGCCAGCTCTGACATGACCCATCCCAATCCCCCCGGGATTATCGTGGGATGTGCCATCCTCCCGTCTGACACGAAATGTCAGACAAGGGATAACTCAAATTCCTGAGCCCGAAGGGCTCCCAGAGTGCGCCAGGATCCTAAGGAGGATTGCGATGTCTCGGTCTCTGCTACAGCTTGCATCCGTGATCAACCTGAAGGGTATTAAAATCATTTAAAAACTATGAGTGGACGAAAATCAATAAGTTCATAAAAACACATTTCATAAAGATATTTATGCCTTTCACTAAAAAGTATGCATGCATCGAAAACCAGTAATCAAAACATTTACTTAAATGAACCATTAGGGCCTTGGCCCAAAAACCGTAAATCCAAACATACGTGGGAACTCAGCCCAAAACTGCAGGATACCAAAATCCGTAAATCCAGAACCGAGTGGGCCACTGCCCAAATCCATAAACACAAATCCATAACCACATAAATACCATTTCATAAATCTAATAATCCATATTTACACATAACCATCCTCGACATCCCAAATACCTAGCATCCCAGACGCTTGACGTCTCAGATGTCATATCTCACGGTATAAGCAACGCGTGCTGCCCGGGGTCTCTTCAGGTCCATATCTTGGACATCCCAGAAGTCTAATCATAGAAATATATACGGTCCGGTCGCTTCGTATAATGACCCCTCGTAGGCAATACACCGTGACTTCCCTAGTGTCCCAGACACCTGGAGAAGACCATCCATAGATCCTCGTATCAAGATGGTATATGGAAAACAGTATTATAAAGTCATTTCAAAACATCTTAAAGGGCCCTGTCCGGAATTTCTATAAAACACCACAAATCCATTTAGGGTCCCCGACCCGAAATCATGTTTATGAACATTGGGTCCCAGACCCAAAATTACATTTATAAATCACAAATGGGCCTCATGCCCGATTTCATAAACCAACTGGGCCCTCGACCCGATCACATAACTCAAAGGATCTCAGCCTGATTTCGTAAACTAATAGGGCCCCCGGTTTGATCGCATAATTCAAATGGGTCTCATGCCCGAGTTCATCTTTCCAAAACCAAAACTAGTTCATCAAACCATCAATGAAACCACATGCACGTAAAACTACAGTAGAACCATAAATCTCGATATACGCATAAATACGGGATTACCTTGAAATACGTGAAACCATGTAAATATTCATGCCATAATCATCACTATAGAAATTACATATATAAAACAGTTATGCATGCATCATAGTTTAGAAAAAATTGTCCACTCACAGACCGTCCTACACTGCCGCCTTGGTACACGTGCCATAAGCCTCCCTGGGTTAATCACAGTCACCGGGACTCCCAAACCTATCCAAATCATACTATAGGGTTACTAACTACCTCATTAACCTCTCATTGAAGCCTCATAATTTTCTCGAATTTTTAAACATTTTTAAATTCGATCCTAAACCTTCGGACACCTCGAAATATATCGAAACGATGTTCGATCGACACGAAACCAGTCCCAAAATGTTCGTTACATCGAATAGATTATTTCACATGTTGAACACATTCCCAAAATACCCCCCCCCCCCCATGCGACCCCACGGGCCGCCCAAAGGCGCTGCACGTGGGCCTCATGCGCCTGGGCACTGTACATCTTCAACCTCCAGCCGACGGGTCCAAACCGGTTCGACTGTGCAGCTGGTCCAACTGGATCGGCGTGACCAGTTCGAGCTAATATCTCTCGTGTTTTCGGTCCATTTTCTTCCATTTTCATTCTTAAACCTTCCTCTAATTATTCCTAATTTTTTTATTATTTCAAATGTAACAACCCGTCCCGGGAGCCGGGATTATTAGACTGATTAAGGTGTGATTAGTGAGGTTAAGCGGCGGTTAGTTGGTCCTGATAGGTCCTTGAGCCTAGAATGACGATTTTGCCCTTGGTTCGGGCAAAATGTTGACTTTAGTTCGGGTGGTCAAATAGGTGTTGACCGGTGACCAGGACGTAGTTTAGAACGTCACGAATCCATAGGCAGGTGGCACGCTCGATTCCGACATCCGAGGAGGAAGTTGTGATGTTCGGAAGGTTGAGGGCTTAACCGTAATTTGGGTAAATTAGGGGGAATAGTTGACTTTTTGTAGAATCGAGTTTTGGTATGTTGACCTAGGATGGGTAGATCGTTCTTGTCGTCCTGAGTTCAATGATAGGCGGCACGTATTCATCGGACTTACGAGGCGAGAGATACGGGTCTAGGAAGTTGTGGCAAAACCGTAAAAATGAGTTAAAGGAAGGGTAGTTTGGTCTTTCTGCACATTGGGATTTGTGCAGAAAGAAGGAAATGGACGGCTGAGGTTGGGCCAGGTGTGAGAGAAAAGGAGTGGATTGTGACATGTGGCACAGGACTAGAGGCTTCTGGTGTAATCCTGTGCATTCACGGCCCAATTATTTGGGGTGCACCCGTGCCATACTTGTGTTGGTTCTTCAACACAGACAGAAACAGAGGGTGAGGGAATTGGAGGACGGTGGTCGATTCTGTGCAAGAGGGAGTGAAGAGCGGTTTGTGAGAGTGACAGAGGGAAGAGTTTGAGCAGGTGGTCGTGTTTTGGTGGCGACATCGTGCACGGCGGCACGGTGGTGGTGCGGCAAAGTTTTGGGGAAACAGGGAGACCGTGAGAGAGTTGGTGGTGGCTACGCCGTGTGGTGGCTCAAACCAAGGTAGGGGGAGCTGTAGGAGGTTGCATGGGATCCAACGAGCACTGTTGCACGCGGCGGTGCGCACGGCGGAGACGCAATCAAAAGGTGAGATCTCTTGCTCTGTTTTTCCCGTGCTGTTCAATTTGAAAGTCGTGAGGTTGGGCTTAGAGTCGAGAGGAATGGAGATCAGGGTGAAGTTCAGGAGGGTCCTAGGCGTCGACTAGGATGGTCGCCGTGACGGGGGTGTACACGGCGGAGATCAGACGACGGCAGGCACTCTGGTGCTCTGTTTTGCCGTGATGTTTGAACCCAAAGTCGTCGAGCTTGGGGTTGAGTCGAAGGTCTAAGAGGGTTGGTTTAGGTTCAGTGAGGTCCAGGGAAGCGTTTGGTGAAGCCACCGTGAAGGGAGGTGAGCAGGGTGGCTGGATCGTGAAACAGTGGGAGTTGGCCGTCTGGTTTCGAGCTTTAGTCGACGGGCTAGGGACAGTGTCGAGGTTAGATGAGTTGGGGAATGGATAGATTGGAACTGGATGAAGCTTTAGGTGAAGAAAGGGAGAGAAATCGTGCAGGCACGGCGGTGAACCGCTGACGCCGGTCTGAGTTGCAGACCACTGTGCCGAACCGGGTTCGTCTGAGGAAGACGGTGCACTATAGCAGGCGCGTGAGGGCCACGCGCAGCCACTTTGGGCGGCCCGTGGGGGTGCGTGCGGCGGCGATGGGGAAAACGGTCAACATGGTTTTTGGTCTAGGAGTTATGGTGAGTTCAATGGAGTTGGTTTCGGGTTAATCGGACGTCGAATCGAAGTAGTTCCGCGAGGGTGAAAGTTTAGGGTTCCGTTTTGAGATTTCAAACGTTAAATGATTTCTAATGATTTTAAGTGGATACTAGAACATGATTTTGAGAAAGGGTTGGTTTTGAAATCGAATTTGACAATTGGACTTTGGTTAAAGGTTGAAAAGTGGATTCCGGATTTGGGTTCGGAATGACGGTTCTGGATGCCGGAAGGGCATCGGACCAGTGATTTCGGATTCGGGTTTGGATGTGGATTGGTAAATGGTTTTCAAATGATTTTGGGATTGGATTTGCTGGATCTGGATATTGGGTGTAAAGACCCGGATATATGTGACGGGGGACCGGCCGGATTGGGTTTAAAGACCCGGATTGAGTTTAAAGACTCGGATATATTGATTTCCCCCGTAGGCCTTGAGTTTAAAGACTCGGGAGTTTAAAGACTCGGATATGATTAAGGCCTGGATTGAGTTTAAAGACTCGGATAGGTCCAGCAGGTTTGATCGGGAAATGATGATTTTCGCTTTATGGTTTATGATACGGGTTTTGATACTCATGCCATGATTTCCATACCTGTTTTATAGTGTTTCTGTTTCTTATGATGTTTTATGAGAATTGATTTATAACTGTGTTAATAACTGTTGGTTATGCATGTGGTTTTCAAAACGGAGGGTTAAACTCGGTTTTCTCACAAATGATTTTAGAACTTTTCTTTTATTATGGTCCACTCACACTTTTGTTTTAACTTGCCCTCCAGGTTGTGGAGCGAGCGCGGGGTCTTGACGTCGAGGCAGTGTCCGAGGCATAGAAGTGACGCGAGGGATCCCCGGAATAGTTCAAAGTCTTCCGTGTGCGTGTAGATTATCGGTTTCTAGTCCCTTGTATTTTCGTACTATGCTCTGTAAACGATAACTTCAGGATATTTTTTTGTTTACTTACTCCTGCGTCTGACTGGGTTGAGTGAGTTTTACTTAGGTGTTGTGTCGAGAGGTCAGACGGGAGCGGGATTTACCTCGGGTTTCGGGGTGAAACCGGGGTGGGTCCTGACATCAAAACATGAAAACCAAGCCAAAAACTTACCTCCCAAACGATTTGCTTGAACTAGCCAAACACCCCCCGTCGGTTTCCGAGATTCCAGCCACCAATGGCCAACGTTCCAAGTTCCTTGGTCTCCTAGTAACCTCAAAAACACTTCTCCATTAACAAAACCCATCAACAAACTCCAAAAACGCAACTTCCAAATTTTAAACACAAACTCACCTTTCATGGTTTATCAGGCCACCGTCCAAGACGGCGTAAGCCGTGGCCACCATCCTCATCGTCTCACCTCCCTTTCTCTTTTTCATTCACAGTCCAAGTCTAGAAAATGACGATTGAAGGGTTTGGCTTGAATGGGTTGCATGGTCACGGGTTTTGGGAGGAAAAAATGAAAATGATCGATGATGGTGAGAGGAAAATATCCCACCGTGTGGGGGAATGGGCTAATCAGATAGGTGACACTTCTCACTCATCTGGTGGTTCCTTCTAGAACCTTCACCAATCAAAATGACAGGACCTATCCCAATCCCCCCGGGATTACCGTGGAATGTGCCCTGCTCCCGTCCAACAAGAGGTGTCAGATAAGGGATAACCAAAAGTCACTGCCGAAACAGGGCTTCCAGAGTGCGCAAGGATCGATGGAGGAGGCGTGCAATGTCTCAGTCTCTGCTGCAGTCGCATCCGTAATCAACCTGAAGGGCATTAAAACCAATAAAAACTGTGAGTGGACGAAAATCATTATGTTCATTAAACACAGTTATAAGACATTTATGCCCTCCAATAAAAACGTATGCATGCCACGAAAACCAGTAACCAAAACGTTTGTTCAATCAAGCCATTAGGCCTTAGCCCAAAAACCGTAACTCAAAACCAAGTGTGGGAACTCAGCCCACAACTGTGGAATACCACATCCAGACATACAAAACCATGTGGGCCACCGCCCAAAGCCATAAACATAAATCCATAAATCCAAAACCATTTAGGGTCCCCGACCCGAAATACCATTTCAATAACCAATAATCCATTTTTACCACAAAAACACAAATCCAACTGAAAAGCCATTTCATAGATTCATTAATCCATATTTACCATTGCCATCTCCAGCATCCCAGATGCTTAGCGTCTCAGACGTCATATCTCACGGTATAATAAGCGACGCGTGCTGCCCGGGGTCTCTCCGGGTCAATATCTTTGACATCACAGATGTCTGACGTCCCAGACGTCAATCATAGCAATCCTGCTCCTGAGTCACTATACGGTCCGGTAAATCCGTACAATGACCCCTCGCAGACAATGCACCGTGACTTCCCCAGTGTCCCAGACATCTGGAGGAGACCATCATATATCCTCGTATCCAGATGGTATATGGAAAACAGTTTTATTAAATCATTTCACAACATTACAATGGGCCTTTGCCCGAAATCTCCATAAACATTACAATTCCATTTAGGGTCTCTGACCCGAAATCACATTTATTAAACATAGGGTCCCAGACCCGAAATCACATTTATTAACATAGGGTCCCAGACCCGACATCACATTTATAACCCAACTGGACCTCATGCCCGATTTTATAAATCGCTGGGCCCACGACCCGATTTTATAAACCACTGGGCCCATCGCCCTAATTCGTAAATCAACTGGGCCCCTGGCCTGATAATATAACTCAAATGGGTCTCAGCCCGATTTCGTAACAACTGGGCCCCTGGCCCGATTTCATAAAGCAACTGGGCCCCCTGCCCGATTACGTAACTCAAATGGACTCCAAGTCCGAGGTTTCCAAAATAATTGGGCTTCAAGCCCGAGTTCATCTTTCCAATTTCAAAACCATTTCATCATATTATATCCAAGTCATAAGTATGGAAAAATTCGTGTAAAACCAAAAAAACCTCGATTTACGTGCAAGCACGTAAATCGCCTCGAAATACGTGAAACCTTATAATTTACCAATATCCAAATCAACATCATACAATCACAATCATAATCCATATAAAACAGTTAAGCATGCATAGAATTTATAAAACCAAAGTCTACTCACAAACTGTTTAACGATACGCCTCAATACGCATGTTATAGGCCTTCTCGGGCCACACCACTATCACCGGGACTCCCAATCCTGTCCAAATCACATTAGAGGGTCACTAACCTCTTCAGTAACATCCTATTAAAGTCCCGTAATTTTCCCAAATTTTTATCTATTTTTAAACTCGATTAAAAACCTTCGGACGTCCCGAACAATATCGAAACGGTGTCCGATCGACACGAAACCAAACCCAAAATGTTCGTTACATTAAATAGGACAGAAGTCATGTTGACCTCACCTCGAGATTCGTACCCACGCGCTGTCACGCGCTGCCGTGAGTGGCTGCGCGTGAAACCCACGCTCCTGCTACAGTGTCATCGTTCCAACCCGTTTCTCTGGTAAACGGATCCTGTTGGCCCGCGAGATGACCTGTTCAGTTCTCTGTCAATTCAGCCTTAATTACTTCAATTGATCATTCAACCAGGTTCATTTTAAGTTCGATTAATGGTCTGTAAACTCAATTACACGATTGCTTACCTAAAATCCAACGATTCGACGATGAACAACGAAGAACACCAAGGTACTGTTCATCCTTCGAAATTCCTCAATGGCAACTGATTTCTTCCAATAAATTCACCCAGAAGCATCAATGGACCATGAGAAACTATTTCCCTACTTCAATTTCGTCATTTGATCACTCAAAGATCACGACTCAACTTCGAATTTCCTCCTCTGTTACCAAGTCCGTTCAGAGCCCAAAAGTCATCGATTTTCTTCATTCTTAATATGGATCGACTCGTACTGACCTCAGGAAGCTAAATCGTGCTTCAATTTCGATCCCCAAGGCTTCAAACTTGAATTTCGGATTTCCCCCCTCAAATGTCCAAAATTCGAATTCTGGTCTTACTACTCAGTCTCAATCCCCGTGTTTTCCCCAGCTAATTCAGTCTCTCCTAACCTTCAATTTTCTCTCAAGAACAGCTAAGGAAGGAGGCCAATTCTCCCAGCTCTCATACGCTGTTTCTGTGTTGTTCCCACGGTTCAAAGAAAACAGAAGATAAATGAATAATGGAAGACAAAGATGATTAGAGATGATGATGATGTAGGAATGATGATGTTGGGAGGGAAACATGGATCGGATTTTTGGGCTTAAATCAAGGGATGGGTGACACTTGTCACTCATCCAGGTGTGCACAGTCAATGATCACTATTCATTATTTTAATATTATTTTAATTGAAGTCTCGGTTCGTTCGGTTAATCGAATTCGCTCCCGTGACCATAACTTCGTCGTCGAAACTCCAATTTCGGCATGCCGCCTGTCATTGGATTCGTATCGACACGCTCTACGTAACGGTCCTTGGCCCTCGTTCATTTGACCTCCAGGGTCAAAAGTCAACATTTGACCCCCTTTCCACCAAATTACCAAAATGCCCCTCGACTTTCGAACATCATAACTTCTTCCTCGAATGTCGGAATCGAACGTGCCACCTGTCTATGAACTCGCGACGTCCTGAACTACGTCACGGTCATCGGTCAAAGTTCATTTGACTGCTCGATCAAAAAGTCAACATTTTGCCCACGACCAGGGGCAAAACGGTCATTTTGCACATTTTGTCCGATTTCGCTCGACTAATCATCGATCAACCTCACTAATCAAGATTAGTCACTAATATAATCCCGAAATTCAGGACGGGTCATTACAACCTTCCCTCCTTAATTAATTTCTTCCTCGAAATTCCAACCGATCTAATCTCAAACGTTCTTCCCTCCTTAATTAGTTTTGTTCTCGAAATTCCAACCGTCCTGATTCCACAAACACCCCGTGGAAAATAGAATCGACCTCGTAACACTTGTACATCTATACACCAACTAATCAGAACAAAAACTTGTTTGCACCCAAACGTTCCACTAGTATTTATGTCGTATCGACTACATTCGACCCCGTCGAATGACTGAAACCACCCATTTCGAATTGACACCACTTGTCAAATCTACCCTTTTGTTGACGCAACAACTTGACAGTTCCTTTCTCATTCACCAATCTATCCTGGTATTTACTCCTACTGGGAGTCATCCACGTTGACACACCCCGACAATCTGTCACCACACGGCAGTTGTCAGTCGAAGACTGACACTCTACTTACTCGTGGCTACACAAGCCACCAACGTACTTGACTCAAATATACACTTACCGACATTTCACACGACCCGTGTGTAATTAGACTCATCGGAAATACCATGACCCATTGCATAGTATCCAATGTCCAGTTCTCGACCTCGACTAATCCAATGGTATCGGAACCAATCCAGCTACGAATCCGGCTACCCACACGCTCACCGATATACCTCGGGGATAACCCGTATACCATTACCAGACACTACAAGTCTGCAAGGTATCGTACCTCGAACCATGTACAACGTACACACATCTATCCATCGACCAGACTAAAACCACCTAGGTCATAGCCAAACACGTTCCATTAATGGAGTCCATTTTTCCAAACCAGCATTAGACAAATCGAAGCTCCACCCATCATCCAGTTCTAAATCCAAATCTGAATCCGCAATTTCGTAAGAAATCCCGAATCCGAACCCAGACATCACATTTTTAATCCATTTCCAAATCTGAATCCGAAATCATTATTCCGTAAGCTAGCATTTGGAATAATCATTCCGTACCCAAATCTGGAAATCCATTTTCAAGTTTCAAAATCGAATCCTGAATCTTTACTAAGAAATTCGATTCTAAAACCCGAAATCTCGTTCACGTCTACCAAGACACACCAAAACCGAACCTATCGGTTACCTGCTCAAAACATTCGATTGACTTCATAGGGAAGCCAATCCAACCTCCACACGTCTAAGGTTGACAAAATCCGACCACATCGGAAATCTATTCACTCGAGTAATATACCATACGGGCTCTACTTCGAAAAGAAGTTCTGTCCCGTCATTTACGACTCACATACCAAGGTAAGAGTGATAAACTCTCCCCTTATCTGGATCATCAGGATCACGACCCAGATTCGACACTGCGTCCCTGACCATAAACGTCACGATCCTGCTCCACCTAGGGTCCACACCGTTAACTACTAAATTCCAAACCATAGGGTCTTACACCCTCATCTAATTTGCATACTGTCACAACGTTCGACAACCAATTCCCACAACTAAACAGATCAGTCAACGACGAAACACGCCGAGACTGTGGTTTCTAACTGATTACCTTGTATCGATCCTTGTCATCCACCTAGGAAAAACCAAGGACGATCCAAAATGATGACGTCAATACTCATCCTACGTGGATGCAAGCAAAACTCGCTGCACTCACCACGCCATGCATCCCAACATCGTCTGCCACCAAGCAGAAAATGAGAAATCTCGTTTACCTAATTTTGAATACGCAACTCCTCCTGATGACCCCAAAACACACATGGGCCCACCAACCAATACACGCTCAACGTACTGGTAACTACAATCAATGTCTGCCAGGGCAGAAAATAAGAAGTCAACCCCAATGACTCCAAAATACCCATCACCAATGCGGAAACGAGCACTCTTCTCGTCCACAATTACAACTCTCCTCGAAACTAAGGTTCCAACCGTGTTGGAAACGACCATGCTCCCAATGAGATGTCAAGTCTAACCACTGGACTTCCCACATCCTCAACTCACTTGGACAACCACGTGTCCACAATCAATCCGTTATTGTTTCGTTCGCACATCCTAACCTTTACAGGTTCAACACTCGGTTTTCCAAGTTCTCAATTACAAATCCCCACATCTATACGACCAATGGTTTTCCTCGTCTTTTCCAATTCCAATCATTTCCTTGTCCTTTCTGGAGATATTAGAAACATACAATCACACCAACCTCGGAGTTTCTAACAACTCCCCAAATCCACTAATTCTCATGACGTAGGGGACATCATCCCAAGGTTCCTCAAATCTCAATCATACCTTTTTATCCACTCATCACCTGTCATTTCATCACTGTTGGGACTGATCCCAACACATCACAAGCTCAACTGGATCCCATCCAGTCCATCATGCAACCACTACCAAATCTTCAAATACCGAACATATGTCCATCATGACGGAGTCACACCCCAACTCGTGGCTCATCATCATCACAACCACCGACACTAGCACCAGCGCTAGTACCAGCACCAACACACTATCAACAACACTAGTATCAGCACATCGGAATCCATACTAGCATCAACACAAAAGTACCAACATACAAACATCCATACTGGCACACCGTGTGCAAATCGGACAACCCTGGATCTCCGCTCATACCGAACGATGATCCGAACCTCTACTCGTACCCCACAACTATGGGTACCACCATTCTGACGATCCACACATCACACTAATATCCGGTCTAACTCGGGATTCCATATTTTATCTCGTAACCGTACCCGTGGGTTGAATCCCATCATTCCGACTAGACTCACTAGAGTCATCCACATCGTCATCCATGACCGCAGCCGCTCTTCGCAGCACAAGTTCTCATCCACTAGTCACAATTAAGGTTTACCTTTTTAATACTAGGGTTCCACAATCACACCCTATGGTTCCACTGAACCCAACAGCTCTCCGTAATATAAAATCCACAACCTGACCGACCCCGCGGTCTAGACATCGTATAGACGTCAAATCCAAACCTACCATCAACTCAATATGGGTTCCACCACTAAGGTCATCGCCTAACTCCGGTGTACCAACATCACTAGCAATCACCACTAGGGTTCACATTTTAGACCATTACTCAACTGGGGTTCTTCGAACCCAGCTGTGCCCAACAACACAAAAATCTAATATCACATGACCGAACTGACGGTCCCACATTACAAGTTCATCACAATCAACCCCACTTGGGTCGAATCACATTAACGCACGGCGTATCGGGCCAAACACACTCTATCCGCGATTAAAACCCAAAAAATATCTATCAGGTTGATAACGAACTGCAGTTCAAAGAGACATCACACCCTCGACCTGCGCGCACAAGAAGAGCAAACCTGGCTCTGATACCAAGCTGACAGGACCCATCCCAATCCCCCAGGGATTACAGTGGAATGTGTTCTGCTCCCGTCCAATAAGAGGTGTCAGACAAGGGATAACCAAAAGTCACTGCCCAAACAGGGCTTCCAGAGTGCGCCAGGATCGATGGAGGAGGCGTGCAATGTCTCAGTCTCTGCTGCAGTCGCATCCGTAATCAACCTGAAGGGCATTAAAACCAATAAAAACTGTGAGTGAACGAAAATCATTATGTTCATTAAACACAGTTATAAGACATTTATGCCCTCCAATAAAAACGTATGCATGCCACGAAAACTAGTAACCAAAACGTTTGTTCAATCAAGCCATTAGGGCCTTAGCCCAAAAACCGTAACTCAAAACTAAGTGTGGGAACTCAACCCACAACTGTGGAATACCACATCCAGACATACAAAACCATGTGGGCCACCGCCCAAAGCCATAAACATAAATCCATAAATCCAAAACCATTTAGGGTCCCCGACCCGAAATACCATTTCAATAACCAATAATCCATTTTTACCACATAAACACAAATCCAACTGAAAATCCATTTCATAGATTCATTAATCCATATTTACCATTACCATCTCAAGCATCCCAGATGCTTAGCGTCCCAGACATCATATCTCACGGTATAATAAGCGACGCGTGCTGCTCGGGGTCTCTCCGGGTCAATATCTTTGACATCACAGATGTCTGACGTCCCAGACGTCAATCATAGCAATCCTTCTCCTAAGTCACTATACGGTCCGGTAACTCCGTACAATGACCCCTCGCAGACATTGCAACGTGACTTCCCCAGTGTCTCAGACATCTGGAGGAGACCATCATATATCCTCATATCCAGATGGTATATGGAAAACAATTTTATTAAATCATTTCACAACACTACAATGGGTCCTTACCCGAAATCTCCATAAACATTACAATTCCATTTAGGGTCTCTGACCTGAAATCACATTTATTAAACATAGGGTCCCAGACCCGAAATCACATTTATTAACATAGGGTCCCAAACCCGACATCACATTTATAACCCAACAGGGCCTCATGCCTGATTTTATAAATCGCTGGGCCCACGACCCGATTTTATAAACCACTGGGCCCACGGCCCTAATTGCTAAATCAACTGGGCCCCTGGCCCGATAATATAACGCAAATGGGTCTCAGCCTGATTTCGTAACAACTGGGCCCCTGGCCCGATTTCTTAAAGCAACTTGGCCCCCGCCCCGATTACGTAACTCAAATGGACTCCAAGTCCGAGGTTTCCAAAAAAATTGGGCCTCAAGCCCGAGTTCATCTTTCCAATTTCAAAACCATTTCATCATATTATATCCAAGTCATAAGTATGGAAAAATTCGTGTAAAACCAGAAAAACCTCAATTTACGTGCAAGCACGTAAATCGCCTCGAAATACGTGAAACCTTATAATTTACCAATATCCAAATCAACATCATACAATCACAATCATAATCCATATAAAACAGTTAAGCATGCATAGAATTTATAAAACCAAAGTCCACTCACAAACCGTTTAACGATACGCCACGATACGCGTGCTATAGGCCTTCTCGGGCCACACCACTATCACCGGGACTCCCAAACCTGTCCAAATCACATTATAGGGTCACTAACCTCTTCATTAACATCCTATTAAAGTCCCGTAATTTTCTCGAATTTTTAACTATTTTTAAACTCAATTTAAAACCTTCGGACGTCCCGAACAATATCGAAACGGTGTCCGATCGAAACGAAACCAAACCCAAAATCTTCGTTACATTAAATAAGACAGAAGCAATGTTGACCTCAACTCGAGATTCGTACCCACGCGCCGTCATGCGCCGCCGTGAGTGGCTGCGCGTGAAACCCACCCGCCTGCTACAGTGTCATCGTCACAACCCGTTTCTCTGGTAAACGGATCCTGTTGGCCCGCGAGATGACCCGTTCAGTTCTCTGTCAATTCAGCCTTAATTACTTCAATTGATCATTCAACCAGGTTCGTTTTAAGTTCGATTAAAGGTCTGTAAACTCAATTACACGATTGCTTACCTAAAACCCAACGATTCGACGATGAACAACGAAGAAGACCCAAGTACTGTTCATCCTTCAAAATTCCTCAATGGAAACTGATTTCTTCCAATTAATTCACCCAGAAGCATCAATGGACCATGAGAAACTGTTTCCCTACTTCAATTTCGTCGTATGATCACTCAAAGATCACGACTCAACTTCGAATTTCCTCCTCTGTTACCAAGTCCGTTCAGAGCCCAAAAGTCATCGATTTTCTTCATTCTTAATGTGGATCGACTCGTACTGACCTCATGAAGCTAACTTGTGCTTCAATTTCGATCCCCAAGGCTTCAAACTTGAATTTCGGATTCCCCCCCCCCCCCCCCCAAATGTCCAAAATTCGAATTCTGATCTTACTACTCAGTCTCAATCCCCGTGTTTTCCCCAGCTAATTCAGTCTCTCCTAACCTTCAATTTTCTCTCAAGAACAGCTAAGGAAGGAGGCCAATTCTCCCAGCTCTCATACTCTGTTTCTGTGTTGTTCCCACGGTTCAAAGAAAACAGAAGATAAATTAATAATGGAAGACAAAGATGATTAGAGATGATGATGATGTTGGGAGGGAAACATGTATCAGATTTTTGGGCTTAAATCAAGGGATGGGTGACACTTGTCACTCATCCAGGTGTGCACAGTCAATGATCACTATTTATTATTTTAATATTATTTTAATCGAAGCCTCGGTTCGTTCGGTTAATCGAATTCGCTCCCGTGACCATAACTTCGTCGTCGAAACTCCGATTTCGGCATGCCTCCTGTCATTGGATTTGTATCGACACGCTCTACGTAACGGTCCTTGGCTCTTGTCCATTTGATCTCCCGGGTCAAAAGTCAACATTTGACCCCCTTTCCGCCAAATTACCAAAATGCCCCTCGACTTCCGAACATCATAACTTCTTCCTCGAATGTCGGAATCGAACGTACCACCTGTCTATGAACTCGTGACATCTTGAACTACGTCACGGTCATCGGTCAAAGTTCATTTGACTGCCCGATCAAAAAATCAACATTTTACCCACGACAGGGGCAAAACGGTCATTTTGCACAGTTTGTCCGATTTCGCCCTACTAACCACCGATCAACCTCACTAATCAAGATTTATCACTAATCTAATCCCGGAATTCGGGACGGGTCGTTACACAAAACCTGCCACTTGTCCCCATTCCTCGATTTTCATGCAATATTGCCATTTTCCGTTCTAGACCCATATCTTCCCCGTCGAACCTCCGATTTCAACGTACCGCTTGTCTATGGACTCATGACATCTCGATCTACGTCACGGTTATTAGTACTTGTACGTTTGGCTCCCTGAGTCAAAAGTCAACATTTTACCCAAGACTAGGAGCAAAACAGTCATTTTACACCGTCCGTCCGATTTCGCTCAACTAATCACCGATTAATCTCACTAATCCTTCATTATTCACTAATCTAATTTTGGAATTTGGGACGGGTCATTACAAGCTTGGTCCTTAAGCGGTCAGCCTCTACGTCGCCCCGCCCGAGCTACCTTGACCTCTTGTTGGTACAACCCTAACTGAGCAGCCTACTACTTAATTTTATGCCGGTGCTATTGGATTTTCCTCTCCAAGTCATCCTTAGCCTTGATGGTCGATTAAGATTCATGAGCTTGTGGGCATGGAGCTACCGACTGCTCCTTACACTTGGCCTTCTCCTTGTCGACAACAGCAACCCGCCTCTGCGCATGAGTATAGTTGATAAACATCTCATCGAGGGACTGCACAGACCAAACACATGTTAACAAAACATCAAAAAACCTAAAAAAAAATATGAGTGTGAACCAAACTGAGCACTTACGTGGGAGGAAATGAGGAGAGACTTCGTCATGCATTCAGACATCGAGCCCTCAGGGATACCGTCCAGCTCGCCCAGCTCCATCGGTGACCCAGTCGCTATGCCATTTATGACCGGAAGCATTTCATCCTTGAATCCGACTGAGACGTCAGCCCATCTCACACCTAGCTTGGTGAACTCATCGAGATCAACACCCGCGTAGTCAATTAGATCGTCCTCTCGCCGACCTACACGGTAGGGAGCTTGATGATGAGATGGTGGTAGAGGATGATGAGATAGTGGCAGATGATGATGAGGTGGTTTTAGAGGATGATGAGGTGGTGCTAGAGGTCCAATCAGAAACAGAAAAAGAGGATAAGATAACCCATAAAACAAAGGGGGGAGGTAGTGGAAACACGTCCCACACTCACTCACTTGGATCTAGGTATGCCTCACATGATCAATAACTTGCTCAAGTCCAGCTCAGATCCGCCTCTCCTCATCGGCATCCAACTCAAGCGCCACAGACCCAACAGTACCTTCGGACTGCCCCATCTATCTAGGATCATCGACTCCCTCCAGATCCAACTCAATAATCAGAGCCACCAGTTCACCGACCATCTCAATAGGAGGATTGACCATTAAATTTGTAGCCCCCGCAAGCACTTTCTTCGCCTTCTTGGCTTTACTCCTCTCCATCAGAATGCTCATCCTATTCGCAGCCCTCTAATCAACGATTGGGGTCCCTTGTGACTGAGACCCTTGCGCGCACGCTCAGTCCCTCTTCCTCTTCCTCTTCCTCTTCCTACCACTAGCTGATCATTGTGAAGAATGAGTCACGACCGACTTAAGCACTAGGTCCTACTCATTAGAAGTAGCTATCTCCTACCTACTCCCTTCCAACGCCTCATTTGTCGCTTGACCGATGCACTTAATAGCTTCTTTCGATGCAACTGCAAAAGAACAAGGGGTCAATACACAAACCCCAGCTACCAACAAAACTTTTCACAAGTTAAGATCTTTACCCAAGGACGAAATAAGGCTGACCTCCAATAGCGTCTTCGGCACCTGAAGAACGTAGCGATCATGTAACGACCCGTCCTGAATATCGGGATTAAGTACTAATTAATTAGGAATTTAGGATGACTAATCGGGGATTTGCTGAGTGAAATCAGACTGACGATGTAAAATGACTGTTTTGCCTCTAGTCTTGGGCAAAATGTTGACTTTTGACTCGGTGAGTCAAATGTACGAGGACCGATGACCGTGATGTAGATCGGGACGTCACGAGTTTGTCGACAGACGGAACGTCGAACAGGGAAGTTATGGTCACAGGATCGAAATCGGGTTAATTAACATCTCGAGATTCCCATTAATAATTAGTTATTGTGTTTGGCAGATATTTTATGTGGGGCCCTTGGATGAGTGACAAGTGTCACTCATCCTATTGATCCTTGCCCCTAAATTATGGATCTGTGTTGTGATTAGGGGGAGGGGATTATTTTATTCATTCATCTCTCCCTCACGTGTATCACCATCTTCATTCCTCTTTAATCGAACACATGACACACCACACGAACAGCCTTCAATATGCACCATTTGATGTTGGGCCTTGAACAGAAATGAGAATAAAGACCAAGACGTATCGTATGGTGTCAACGACGGTGACCGTCGTGGACGGCGGTGGTGGCTAGGAACCGAAACCAGAACTCTGTTTATGGGTTCAAGCTGGTAGGATGAATTTTGGGGGCAGTCGAACGCGTTGGATGATGGGAGGAGGTTTCTGAGGTTGAGACGACCATGGTGGTGGCCACGACCTTGTACGACGGCGACGGTAAGTTTGAATTCCCGAAAATGTTCTGTTTAGGTTCAGAAATGGCATATCATGATCTGAGGGTTTTTGATTGATTTGGTTCATTGGATTATGTTTCTGAGGTTGCAAGGCATCTATAGGACTTGGAACGGAGGCCAACGGTGGACGGGATTGTGAGAACACGGCGGATGAATGTTGGCCCGTTTAATCATCATTCGGGAAGGTATGATTTTGGATAGTTTTTAGGTTTTTGAAATCTTGAATGGATAGAACACGATTAGACGAAGCTATAGGATTGAAAATGGGTGAAAACGGGCCAAAAACATGGAAGATATGGTCCGTAAATGGTCATTCCGGTTCAGTTGGACCAGCCGAGCGATCAGATCGGACCGGACCGGTTCACACGAGGATGGAGATGATGAATAGTATTGGCCCGTGAGGCCCACCCACAGCGCGTGTGGGGGGTATTTTGGGAATGTGTTTAACATGTGAAATCATCTATTCGATGTAACAAATATTTTGGGACTGATTTCGTGTCGATCGGACATCGTTTCGATATAGTTTTGGGTGTCCGAAGGTTTAAAGTCTATGTAAAATACGTTTAAAAATTTGTAAAAATTACGGGGATTTAATGAGAGGTTAATGAGGTAGTTGATAACCCTCTAGTGTGGTTTGGACAGGTTTGGAAGTCCCAACAATAATGATGTGACTCGGGAAGGCTTACATCATGTGTATCGAGGAGGCAGCGTAGGGCGGTCTGTGAGTGGACAATGTTTTCTAAACTGTGATGCATGCATAATTGTTTTATATGCTTTATATATGTGATTTCTATAGTGGTGATTGTGGCATGGGTGATTTACATGGTTGCACGTATTTCGACGTAATCCAGCACTTGCACGTATTTCGATGTTTACGATTTTATAATGTGGTTTTACGTGCTTGTGGTTTCGGTGATGGTTTGATGAAATGGTTTTTGTTTTAGAAAGATGAACTCAGGCATGAGACCCATTTGAATTATGTGATTGGGCCAGTGGCCCAGTTGGTTTACGAAATCGAGCTGAGACCCATTTGAGTTATGTGATCGGGCCGGGGGCCCAGTTGGTTTATGAAATTGGGCATGAGGCCCAATTGTGATTTATAAATGTGATTTCGGGTCTGGGACCCTATGTTTCATAAACGTGATTTCGGGTCAGGGACCCTAAATGGATTTGTGATGTTTTATGGAAATTCCGGGCATGGCACTTTGAGATGTTTTGAAATGACATTATAAAACTATTTTCCATATACCATCTTGATACGAGGATCTGTGGATGGTCTCCTCCAGGTGTCTGGGACACTGGGGAAGTCACGGTGCATTGCCTGTGATGGGTCATCATACGGAGCTACCGAACCGTATAGTGACTCAGGAGCAGGATTGCTATGATTAGACGTCTGGGATGTCAAAGATATGGACCCGGAGAGACCTCGGGTAGCACGTGTTGCTTTTACCGTGAGATATGACGTCTGGGACGTCAAGCGTCTGGGACGCTAGGCATCTGGGATGCTGAGGATGGTTATGTGGTAAATATGGATTATTGGATTTATGAAATGGTATTTCGGTGTTTATGGATTTGTGTTTATAGATTTGAGCAGTGGCCCACTTGGTTCTGGATTTACGATTTTTGGGCTAAGGCCCTAATGGTTTATTTAAGTAAATGATTTGATTATTGGTTTTCGAATGCATGCATATTTTTTAGTGAAGGGCATAAATATCTTTATGAAATGTGTTTTTATTAAACTATTGATTTTCGTCCACTCATAGTTTTTAATGGTTTTAATGCCCTTCAGGTTGATCACGGATGCGTGCTGTAGCAGAGACCGAGATATCGCACTCCTCCACCGATCCTAGTGCGCTCTGGGAGCCTCTTATGGGCTGAGGTATTCATGTTAGACAAGAGCATGGACGCATTAATCCTGGGGGGTATTGGGCTGGGTCATGTCAAATCACGCCTGATTGGTCTAAGCCTCTCCCTAATCAGTTCGCAAAATGATTTGCGCCTATCAGAAATCAGTACCTCCAGAAGAGTACTTGCATACACACACTTAAGTTAGTCAACAAAATACTGATCAGCTTAAACAAAAATAATGACAATTACCACAAAGATCGACCCTGATCATCCAGATCTTGGAACTTCGACGGGATGCCCTCCCCACCCTAGTTTCCACCAACAAAGATAAACTTTGTCTTGTACGTCTTCTAGGATGATTGCAGACGGAGGATGAACTCCCCTTAGATACCCTTCTCCCAACACCGAATGTGCACCCAACCCCTGTTCTTCTATTTCTAATCGAATTCAATCAAGTGCACCAATTTTCCATACAACGGTTCTGAATTCCATCATTCTGAAAAGTTCTATACATGCTGACCAGTATAATCCAGACATTAGGGTTGAGCTGACCTAGAGCCACATTCAGCTTCTGAACCATCATATTCAGCCAGGGGAATATGGGAAGCCTCACCCCATGCATATACAGCTCGAGGTAAAAGAGTGCAAACCCGGATGAGGATTGCTCGACACGTCCCTAGGACTGGCTAGCTTCAACTCCACATCTGAGGGGATATTCCAGGTTGATCGAAACTTCTACACAGTTGACTAAGCCCAAACTACGCATTAAATTAAACACGTAATTTGAGTATTGTGCAATTTAAACCCTTTTTGTGTAGATATAGTATTGGTAAATAGGGATCGTTCTTAACCGGGGAAATTATGGAACATTAATAATGTGTTAGTGGGAGATGAATAAAAGAATAATGAATTAAAGAATTAAATAATCAAAGAATTAAATAATCAAAGAATTAATAAATTAAAGAATAGATGAATAAGAGAATAAAGAAATAAAAGAATCAAAGAATAAAGAATTAAAAGAATAAAAAAATAAAAGAATAAAAGAATAAAGAATAAAAGGAATCAAAGAATAAAAGAATTAAAAGAATTAAAAGAATAAAAGAATAAAAGATTAAAGAATAAAAAAAGATCAAAGAATAAAAGAATAAAAAGAATAAAAGAATAAAAGAATAAAGAATAAAAAGGGGGTTTTGAAAGAATTTATAATCTAAATTAAAGAAAACACTAATTAAGAATTAAAATGCAAATGCTCATGCTAATTGGAACTTACAAACCATAGAGTAGTTTCATAGAAAAAACCCACACTTTTACGTAAGTAATTTCGAATTAATAATCACATTAATTAAACTATTCCTAAAAATAGACTTCCTTCAAATACAATTTTTACCAACATTCTAACATTTTGCTCATAATAAACCAATCACGAAATCCTACCTTCATCATCTCAAATACTTACATATATCTTTCAATATTATAAATGCATCAACCATTAATGTGCGTCAAACATCAATATGCTTCAAACATTTACAACATGATTCACCTTAAGTTTATAATTAAATGCGTCGACAGCGATCAACATTTAATCTCTTCAATTCTACTCTAAGTGCACCGACAGCGGATAAAACACTTAACATCAAATTGAAGTTTAAGCACTAAAACATATGAAGTAAAAGAAATTCAAAAAGTAAAACACATGGAGATTGCATTCTTACTTACAAATGTTAGAAAGAAAATACCAAGAACAAAGTAAAGAAGAAATGAAAATAACATAAAAATAACATAATTTAAGAATAAGAATTAAAAGGAAACTACTTAATAAGAAAATCTACAAGAAGTTAAAATGGTCCCCAAAAAATGTCTCTCAAAAGAGAGAAACAAAAGAACTAAAAGAAGAGAACTAAAAACTAAGCAAAATGGAAGAAATAGAGCTAATGGGGGACTCTGGGGACTCCCCAAAATACAAGGATTGAACCCCTATATATAAGGGGAAAAAGCTAATTACACTCTAAAAAATTAAATAAAAACAAATAAAAGTTACAATAAAAATATTAAAAAGTGAAATGATGAGATTTGGTGGTGTTTGTGGGGGAAAAATGTAAAAAAAAAAAAACAAAAGAAATGCTGCTGGAGAGAAGCTGTCAGAAACAACTGAAAAAGGAAGGAATATTCGGTTGGAGATTGGGTGGAAGCTGCTGGAAAATAATTCAGCAGAGAGCTGCTGAAAGGAGGAATGGAATTTTGGTTGGAGGCTGCTGAATGGAGGAACAGGCGCTCGGCAGGGTGGCGCTGAAGAGAGAGTTGGGAGTTCGGCGCGCGCGTGCCGAAGGGAAGAGAGGGCTTTCGGCTAGCGCGTTTCGACGGGTCCGCTGGGCTGGAAGAACTGTGACGCGGGTTGCGGGTCCTTTGGCATTTGTCCTCCTCCGTGCTCACGAATGATGCAGCGAACCGGGAAAGTTTCCCGAAAGTTTGCTCGTAGTCCGCAACGGACATATCACCCTGCTCCAGTCGCAGGAACTCGGCCTCCCGTGCCACGCGGAACGATCGCGGGTAGTACTGGTCCAGAAATCTGGAACGGAAAGCTTCCCAAGTAGTGGTATGGACAGACCACCCAGACATTTCGAGTCCGTGCCACCACTGGTAGGCTCCTCCTTCCAGTAAGAAGGCCGCCAAGGTCACTCGTTCGCCCGGAGGGCAGTGCATCACTGAGAAGATCCTCTCCCACTTGGTGATCCAATCATGAGCATCCTCGGGGTTTGATCCCCCGCAGAAAGGAGTGGCTCCCAATGACAGGACCCATCCCAATCCCCCCGGGATTAGTGCGGGATGACCCTGCTCCCGTCTGACACGAAGTGTCAGACAAGGGATATTTCCGACCTTTGCCCTCCCGGGCTATCAGAGTACGCCAGGATCCGGAGGAAGCATGTGATATCTCGATCTCTGCTACAGTCCACATCCGCTGTCAACCTGAAGGGTATTAAAAACAGAAAGGTTGTGAGTGGACAAAAATAAAGAATTTATAAAAACATTTCCATAAGAAGACCTTTATACCCTCCACTAAAAAGCATGCATGCATAGTAAAACCATTTATCCAATCATATATGTTAAAACATCCATAAATAGGGTCACAACCCCAAGTTCCATAAATACAAGTCACACGGGCTCCTGCCCAAAACCAATTTACAGAAAACCCGAACATAGTAAACATATGTGGGATCTCAGCCCAAATCCATTTATCATCATAAAACACAGTTTCCCAAACCAATTTAAACCATGTTTATCCAATATATTTCATATCCAGAACCTGTCACGGTAAAATAAAGCTACACGTGTGCTAACCGGGGTCTCAAACCCAAGTCTCTCTAGGGTCCACCCAGGTCAATGTCCGTAGATCAATGACCCTCCCTGGAGGTAACGAACCATGCCCATCCTGAGAGTAAGGAACCCAACTGGGGGGCGACTCCACTCAGTCAGTGCTCCGTGACTACTCCGGGGTCCACCCAGGCCAACGACCCTCCCCGGAGGAGACAATCATATATAAAGGATGGAATATGAAAAACCTTTGGAAATCATTCTTGAAACCTTTCAAGGATTCATGCCCGGCCCCCATAAGCCGTCATGAACCATAAAATCCTTTCATGGGTTCATGCCGGTTCCCATAAACCGTCATGACCCGTAAATCCATTTCAGGGGTTCATGCCGGTTCCCATAAACCGTCATGACCCGTAAAAACCATTTGTAACACATAGCTGGGCACTAGGCCCGAATTCACATAGAAACTGGACCCCCGGTCCGAATCGTAAACCAATTGGGCCTCTGGCCCGATTCCGTAAATCAAATGGACCTCAAGTCCGAGAATTACCTTTTCAAATCCAAAATTATTTCATTAAATTATTTCCAAGACCATAAGAATGGAAAATCGGAGTAAAACCGAAAAACCTCGATTTACGTGCAAGCACGTAAATCGCCTCGAAATACGTGAAACCATATAATTCACAAATATCCAAATCAACGTTATCAAATCAAATTCATTATCCTTTTGGAAATCTAAAACCATTTCATTTAGACCAATAAAGACATACGGCCCCGTATAGGCACCGTATAGGGCCGAAACCTCGAAATACGTGCCTATACGTAACCGCACAACCAAATGCACTCATGGCATCACAAACAAGTATTTAAAACATATAATAAACATTTATGCATGCACCAATTTAGAAAACAAGGTCCACTCACAGACCATCCGAAGCCGCGTCTCGATACGCGTGCCATACGGCTCCCCGAGCCGATCACCATCACCGGGACTTCCAAACCTGTCCAAATTAATTTATAGGGTTACTAACTACTTATATAACCCCTCACTGAAGCCCCGTAATTTTCCCGTATTTTTAACTATTTTTAATCCCGACCTAAACCTTCCGATGCCCCGAAACATATCGAGACGGTGTCCGATCGACTCGAAACCAGTCCCAAAATGTTCGTTACATCGAATAGATGATTTCGTATGTTGAACACATCCCCAGAAACCCTAGCACGCGCTGCCACGCGCCGCCCAAAGGCCCCTGCGCGTGGGCTCACGCGCCGGTGAACAGTACATCGTTCCCAGCGATCGAACCGGTCTGGGCCGGCCGGTCCGGTCCGACCCCTGCAACTGGACCGGCGTAACCGGTCCAGGCCTCCTTCTCCCTCATTTTCGGTCCGATTTCTTCCATTCCAATTCCTAAATTCCTCTTTTAATCCTAGGAGTCTAATCATGTAAAGAAAACTAAGTTTAAGCCCCTAAATCGACCCGTTCTAAAACCCCTCACGGTCCCCATTTTTTCCGATTAACCCCCACGGCAGCTCAGCCCTTCACCGCCGTCCAAGGCTCCCCCACACACTCCTAGGGACCTAACAATTACCATCTAATCCCCAGATATCATCCCTAGTACCTAAAACCCGAAATGAAATTTTGAATGGAAGACTTACCCGCTCGGGTTTGTCTCCTCCCCGCCGCCGTGGACGGTGGTTCCGGCCGTCCAGCAACCTCCGCCAGTCCTCAGTCATCTCATGTGCCAGCCTCAAGTGAGACCAAGTGAAGAGAATGGGTTGGGTTGTTCAGAGGAGAAGAAATGGTGTGAGATCGGGTAATGGTTTGAAATGGAAGGAATGATCGATGCATGTATGTGGGAAGGTGGGCAATGGATGGGTGACACTTGTCACTCATCCATTAGCCTGCCAAAATATCTGGGTCCACACTAAAGACAAACTGTCCTCGTAAAACGTGTCACCGGGAATAGTATCCCGAAACTTTCGTGAACCGTAACTTCGCCGTCGAACGTCCGAATTCGACGTGCCGCCTGTCTACGGATTCGTATCGTCCTTATCTACGTAACGGTCTTCGGCCCTCGGCCATCGGACCTCCTGGTCAAAAAGTCAACTTTTGACCCCCTATTCACCCAAATTACCAAAATGCCCTTGGGCTTCCGAACGTCATAACTTCTTCTACGAACGTCGGAATTGAACGTGCCACCTGTCTACGAACTCGTGACGTCACGAACTACGTCACGGTCATCGGTCAAAGTCCATTTGACCGCCCGAATGAAAAGTCAACGTTTTGCCACCATCAGGGGCAAAACGGTCATTTCGCATCGTTCGTCCGATTTCGCTCTACTAATCACGGATTAGCCTCACTAATCGTGATTAGTCACTAATCTAACCATGGAATTTGGGACGGGTCGTTACACCCAAACGTTGAGCCCTTTCAATGCTCGCGCATTCCATCTCCCTTTCTAGATCCTCGTCTGTTCGAATATGAGGAATTCTCCTAGGAGGCATAACCAACTGTCAAGAGGCATAGATCAGAAAACAATATTCTTAAAAGTCGAAAAGTAACTAGTACTAATCGCTAGTCTAGCATGCTGACCATACCCTAGTACTGACCACAACCTAGTGCTTTGATACCAAGCTGACAGGACCCGCCCCGATCCCACAGGGATCACAAGGGGACGTGCCCTGCTCCCGTCTGACACCCAATAATTCATACCAATTTTAACCTCAAAACATCAATTGCATAAATAATCAAATTAAAGTCATACATCAAATCCGAATTAAACAGATGTCAGACAAGGGATGAAATCCAAATATACAATTTTCGAGCACGACTCTAAAATAAAACCTGCGAGCAAACCACCCAACAGGGGTTCAGGTACGCAGAAGTAGATCTATGCCTCAGCCTCAGGTTCCTCCTCTACCTCAGTATCGTGACCTGAAGGGGTTACCAAAAACATTAAGGGTGAGTGGACCGAACTCAAGTTTATAAAACCATTTGATAAGTAAAACATATAATTTACCCCTCCGTTTTCCAAACATGCATGCATCATTATTTAAAATCATAAACCATATAATATGAACCATAAGGCATGTAATAAAACCATAAGTATAATTTTAGTTGCTGCACTATACACTCCAATCCTGACATCACCTGATGTTTGACGTTCTTGACGCCTAATAAGGTCATAATAATAATAAGGCTACGCGTGCCACTCGGGTCTCAATTTCCGAGTTAAATCCCCGAATCCCGTTCGGGTACAGCATCACCTGATGCAGCATCACCTGATGCTTAGCGTCATAGACGCTGGACGTACTAGACGTCTGTGACCTCTCCGGGGTACCTCACCGGAGGAGACAATATAATATGAAAGGATCTATACAGTGCAGTACCAAATACATTTTATTGATATCCACATGCAAAGCATATATATACATAGATAAAATCCGAACCAATCATTAAGTTTCATCAGACGGGTCTCAAGCCCAAATACCGTGAAACGTGCCATAACCATATTTTCCATATCATCAAAACCATTATTGTTTTAGCATGTGAATAAGTATAATAAACCAGAAAACGTTTATGCACGCAAGGGTTTAAGAAAATGGCCCACTCACAGTACAATCCCGCGGTGAACCTGCGCGTACGAACTTGTATCGGGAGTATCGTACAATTCCTGTCAGTCCAAATCACACGTAAGGGTCACTACAAGTCTAAAATGTTTAACCACAAAGTCTGAAATAGAACCCGGCTCGGGAAATCCGTCGACACGTTCCCCGAGGCAACCGGCCCTAAACTGACCCATCAAAAACTATCTCAGATCAACATGGTTACTTCACCAAAAATGTTCAGAATGATGAGAGGGATAAAAGTCATGTTGATCGTGATCGGAGATAAGCCCCAACGCGCCCTCACGCGCTGCCCAAAGTGGCTGCGCGTGAAAGTCACGCGCCTGACACTGTAGCTACAGTGTCAGCACCTTCACCCGTTTGTCTGTAATTCGGGCCTGCCACCCGCGGCTTGACCCGGTTAATTACCCATCAATTCCTACTCGATTTCAATCCAATTTGATCCTAACATGTTATTTAAACATTCAATTTAAGTTCTGGGTGATTAATTTGCCAAATCGAATCCTCAAACGGCCCTTCGACCCGTGATCATCCAAACGGGTTGATCACCCCAACTCACTGGTTTCTAAACCGAAATCAAATTAACCTTTCATGAAGCATCATAGTATCACAACGAACTGGAAAACACACTCAATTGAATCAACACTCACCTGGAAGTAGCCGTCCAAACCTCTGAAATTCCTCTGAACACGGCAGTCACCGTCCCAGCTCACCCGTGGCTAGTTTCCTTCGATTTTGATATGGTTGTGTTCCAAATGCTCTCAGAAAGCTTACTCTACGATTAGATTGGCTCAACACACCGTAGAAATCAAAAACCCGATTTCCCTCCAAAAATTCCCGAAATGGTTTCTCTCTGGTTCCACCCTTATTTTCAGTCCTTTCAATACCAGAGTGAAGCTCACACACTATATAATCAGTTTTAATTAATTTCAAGCCGTCTCAGAAGCTCGTGGGTGTCCAATTGTCCACTGAAAAATGTCCCCCGAAAAGCTTCGAACTTGAATTAATAATAGGGTCGTGCACGGTGGATGCAACAGACCACGGTCTAAAGCACCAGACACTCCCAACTTTCCAGCACACAATTGCACAACCAATTGCACGATTGAACCACCGCACATGGTGGTGCCGCCCATGTCCCCCGCGGCCTGCTACAGTAACCAGGGCAAAAAGACCAAAATGCCCCTGGTTCAATAATTACCAAAATACCCCTCACTTCCTAGACCCGTAACTCAGCCATACGAAGTCCGATTTTGGCGTGCTGCCTGTCTACGGACTCAGGACGTCGAGACCTACCCATCGGTCCTTGAGTCGCGTGAAAATTAATTGTCAAACGAAAAGTCAACATTTTCGCTCGTGAAGTCCAACTTACGGTAATGCCCCTGAACTTCCGATAGTCATAACTTTTTCCCTGGTCGTCCGAATTGGACGTGCCACCTGTCTATGAGCTCGTGGCGTCCCGAACTACGTCACGGTCATAGGTCAAAGTCCATTTAATTCACCAATCAAAAGTCAATAATTTGGCCATACCAATCACAAGGGTAAAAGCGTCAATTCACCCATTAAATTGAAATATTAAAATCCTCGAATGTCCGGGGTGTTACACCCACACTTAAACTTTGCTAGTCCCTAGCAAATACTAAAATCAAACTACGAATTCAAAACAAGTAAACATTTAACCATTTGTCTCAATATTTCATTATTACAATCATGGCATAAAAGATTTTCACTTAAAACATTTAAGCATATGGAATTCAAGAGTTAATACATGGTGACAAAATGTTTCAACAAGTAAGATAATGAGTAAATATGGTGAAATGGATCTCTACATGAATAAAACGAGTATGAATCAAATCACAAGGATATGCACTCATAAATTCACTCAATTTGTGAGGGTTTGTGTTTGCACTCAAAATATGTGAGAAAAATGCTCACATAATAGAAATGAAGTACTTTTGCAAAATTTCAAACAAACACCTCAAGATAAAAACAACACATACTTGCGCAAATGAACCAAAACCATAAGCTTACTCAAGTGATTAACTCAACTAATCAAAATTTACCATCTTAAGGATCATAAGGTCTTTACGAAGGTTGTAATGGGGCTAAGATTAGAGGCAAGGAAAATATAGGACAAGTGGTGCTCAATTCGTTCCAAGACTCAATAGACTCCCAAAACGTATCATAGCTTCCCAACCTTAGTGCAATGATGTCAGTAATCCATCCATTCGAACATAGGCCTAATTCCATCATGTTGGGCCTCACAATCATTCTTTGTATCGGATTTACCAATGTAAGGGACTTAACTCAAACATTACATAACCAAACCTTATTACCTTGATCGAGACTCAACTTTTTTTTTCTTTTTTTTTTCTCTTTTTTTTTTGATTTTTTTATATCAAGGTAATAACATGTGTCAACAATACAACAAAGCTTGAGTCGGTAAATCCAAATAATTCACATAAAAGTCTTTCCAACATCATTATTTTCTCTTTACACAATCATTATGTCTTCAACCGAGTTCTTGGAACAAGGGTAAAGGACGTCTATACTAAGCTCAAGTGTTTAGATAATCATGGTGATGAAAGAAAGGCTTAATGTGGGCTTGAAAGGGTTAAAACTAAGGGGGTCGCAACTTGTGCGCACAAAATAGGGAACATGGATGTTTGAATTTGTGGTGTTAACCCTAATGCCTTAATCATATCCAAAATCAGAGAGTTTATTGGCTCAAAAACTTTGAAAATCACATAAAATAAGTTCTAGTACTCTAGAGTTCATTAAAAACCATGGCAAGCAGTTATGAGACATATGTATATCAATTTAAACAAAGAACTTATGAAGCACTCATCAAAGATGTATATAAAGTTCTAAAGCTCACATAAGGTTCATATGATTCATACTTATCTTATCATGCTCGTTTATATGCCAATTTACATGCATTATCTTTAAGTTATAACACTTAATCACAAAATATTAACAAACAAATTCAAGTTGTAGTGATTATCTTTATGGTCATAACATATTCATTTCTGTTCATTTATGTCATTGACAAGTTAAATGGCAACTTAAAACTAAAAAAAAACACTAAGTTAAAACAAAAAGATTCAAGAAAACAATAATATTTTTTTTTCACCTTTTTAATTTTTCTTTAATTTTTAATTTTTTATTAATTTTTTTTTTCAATTTTTTTTTCAATTTTTTTTTGAACAATTAAAATTGTAAACCATTCCCCCACACTTAAACTCTACATTGTACTCAATGTAGGAAAATACGAAGTAATTAAACGAAGAATCAAAGTAAGGAAGATGATTTACGAAAATAATAGGAAAACATTAAATAAACAAAATAAAAGAGAGTGAAGGGTAGAAGGATAGCAAATCTGTATTGATGACTCCTTTACATCCCGGGAACACATTGGGTTGCCTCCCAACAAGCGCTTGAAGTTTAACGTCCATCCAGCCTAGACAGAGATGCAAGTTAGTTAGTCAGAGATGTACGTTAGTCAAGACTGCAAGTTAGATATGCAAATTGAAGTTAAGGATGCAATTTGAGTTAAAGATGTAAGTTAGAAGAAGAGTGCAATGCAAGTTAAAAGAAATATGCAAGTTAAGTAAAATGCAAGTTAAATGAAAGATGTAATGCAAGTTAGAATGAAAGAAGCAAGTTAAGTGAAAATGCAAGTTAAATGAAAATGCAAGTTAAATGAAAGATGAAATGCAAGTTAGAATGAAAGATGAAATGCAAGTTAGAATGATTTTTTTTTTAATTAATTAAAATTTTTTTCGGAATTTAAAAATTAAATAAATGAAGAAAAGGATTATTTTTTTTAACGAATTTTATGCTCTTTTTTAAAAAAAAATACAAAAACAATATAAAAATAAAAATAAGGAAAAGAGAATATTTACCATAAGCATTTATGAACAATTAAAAAGAATGAATATTATGTACAAGTATGACAAGAATAATATGAAAAGTAAGAGAATTATAAACAAACATAAATGAAAGTCTATTATGAACAAGTATGTATGTATACTATGAAATATAAAGGTTATGAACAAGTATAAAAGGTAACAAGTAACACATATACAATATTTATTTACAAGTATGAATTAATACTAACATAAAGCTAAAATACGATTTTTTTTCTTTTTTAATATTTTTTTATTTCGAAATTTGTTTAATTTATTATTATTACTATTATTAATTTTTTTTTTAATTCCGATTTTTTCTTTCCTTTAAAATTTTAAAGTCTAAAAAGACATAAACAAACAATTAATTACATAAGAATAAAATAAGTGTAAACATAAAGTTATTGGAACATAAAGTTGATAAAATTAATGGAAAAGAAAGTTAATGGAATAAAGTTAAAGGAATATATTTAAAGTGTAATAAAGAAAAAATAAAGTGTGAATATAAAGTTAATGGAATAAAGTATAATGGAATAAATAAAAGTAAAAGTAAAGAAAAGTGAACATATAAAATATGCATTTATGATAAGTACAAATGAAATTAAATTATGAACAAGTATCAATTTTAATATGAACAAATATATAAAAAAAATTATGAACATTTATGAACAAGTATAAATTAGAAATTAAGAATAAGTAAAGTATGAGTATTATAAACAAAAATAATAAAAACAATAATAAGATGGATAAATAAAATATAAACAAGTAAGTAAATGTTATAAATAAATATAATATTAACAATAGTAAAATTTATAAACAAGTATAATATGTACAATTTATATACATACACTAACAAATTAAAAATGATTTTCAATTTCCCCGGCAACGGCGCCAAAAATTGACTAAGCCCAAACTACGCATTAAATTAAACACGTAATTTGAGTATTGTGCAATTTAAACCCTTTTTGTGTAGATGTAGTATTGGTAAATAGGGATCGTTCTTAACTGGGGAAATTAGGGAACATTAATAATGTGTTAGTGGGAGATGAATAAAAGAATAATGAATTAAAGAATTAAATAATCAAAGAATTAAATAATCAAAGAATTAATAAATTAAAGAATAGATGAATAAGAGAATAAAGAAATAAAAGAATCAAAGAATAAAGAATTAAAAGAATAAAAGAATAAAAGAATAAAGAATAAAAGGAATCAAAGAATAAAAGAATTAAAAGAATAAAAGAATAAAAGAATAAAAGAATAAAAGAATAAAGAATAAAAAATGATCAAAGAATAAAAGAATTAAAAGAATAAAAGAATAAAAGAATAAAGAATAAAAAGGGGGGTTTTGAAAGGATTTATAATCTAAATTAAAGAAAACACTAATTAAGAATTAAAATGCAAATGCTCATGCTAATTGGAACTTACAAACCATAGAGTAGTTTCATAGACAAAACCCACACTTTTACGTAAGTAATTTCGAATTAACAATCACATTAATTAAACTATTCCTAAAAATAGACTTCCTTCAAATACAATTTTTACCAACATTCTAACATTTTGCTCATAATAAACCAATCACGAAATCCTACCTTCATCATCTCAAATACTTACATATATCTTTCAATATTATAAATGCATCAACCATTAATGTGCGTCAAACATCAATATGCTTCAAACATTTACAACAAGATTCACCTTAAGTTTATAATTAAATGCGCCGACAGCGATCAACATTTAATCTCTTCAATTCTACTCTAAGTGCACCGACAGAGGATAAAACACTTAACATCAAATTGAAGTTTAAGCACTAAAACATATGAAGTAAAAGAAATTCAAAAAGTAAAACACATGGAGATTGCATTCTTACTTACAAATGTTAGAAAGAAAATACCAAGAACAAAGTAAAGAAGAAATGAAAATAACATAAAAATAACATAATTTAAGAATAAGAATTAAAAGGAAATTACTTAATAAGAAAATCTACAAGAAGTTAAAATGGTCCCCAAAAAATGTCTCTCAAAAAAGAGAAACAAAAGAACTAAAAGAAGAGAACTAAAAACTAAGCAAAATGGAAGAAATGGAGCTAATGGGGGACTCTGGGGACTCCCCAAAATACAAGGATTGAACCCCTATTTATAAGGGGAAAAATCTAATTACACTCTAAAAAATTAAATAAAAACAAATAAAAGTTACAATAAAAATATTAAAAAGTGAAATGATGAGATTGGGTGGTGTTTGTGGGGAAAAAATGTAAAAAGAAAACAAAAGAAATGCTGCTGGAGAGAAGCTGTCAGAAACAACTGAAAAGGGAAGGAATATTCGGTTGGAGATTGGGTGGAAGCTGCTGGAAAATAATTCAGCAGAGAGCTGTTGAAAAGAGGAATGGAATTTCGGCTGGAGGCTGCTGAATGGAGGAACAGGCGCTCGGTAGGGCGGCGCTGAAGAGAGAGCTGGGCGTTCGGCGCGCGCGTGCCGAAGGGAAGAGAGGGCTTTCGGCTAGCGCGTTCCGACGGGTCCGCTGTGCTGGAAGAATTGTGACGCGGGCTGCGGGCTTGGTTGTCTGGGCTGGGCCGCACGGGCCTGGCGGGCTGGATCACTACCGTGCGGGCTGGGTTTCTTTTTCTTTTTTTCTTTTTTTCTTTTTTTCCTTTTTTTTTCTGTTGGGCTGGGCTGCAAGGTTTATGGATTTGGGCTGTAAGAAAACTGAAATTAATTTATTAATTTAATAATATTTCACCGAAATTCTTCCATAATTTATTTGTTAAAATTCTGATCGAGACGATTTGTAATGACCCGTCCCGAATATCGGGATTGAATATTAATTAATTACGAATTAGAATGACTAATCGGGGATTTGTAATGACACTGCTAGGCTTGTGTTCAACGTGTTCCAGATGCACCGTCTGTTTGAGTGTGATGACGGTATGCGTATACTCAGGATGAGTGAGTTGGTGGTTGGTGTGACCGCAAGTTGCTTTGCGGCGAGATGTTACCTTGTCGTGACCTTACCAGCATCTGGGATCGCTGAGGGGGTGACAGTTGTGGTAACTGCTGTAGGTATTTGTCGCAGGATTGAGTTTTCCCTGCGAGGGGAGATCATGTTGATGATCTTATGCTACATTGACGGACGTTGCAGTGTGGTGTGTTGTCACTGATTTGTTACTGGTTGGCGCTTTGCTAGAGTGGTAAAGCTTAATTGTGACAGTTTGGCTTGTGGTGTCGGCTTGGACTGACTAGTGAGTTTTGGTGACTCTCTATGAAAGCGAAGATCAGGGCACATTAGTGAGTATGTGGGGCTGTCAAGCTGAAGGAGTCAGCTTAACGGTGACATTGCCAATTTCTGGTAATCAATTTCATTCGAGGTAGTCGAATGTAGTCAGTACGACGTGTATCTGTGATGTGACGTCTGAGTGCAGACGAGTTCTGTGTTGGCTAGTGGGTGTACAGGTGTATACGTGTTGTGTGGCCATTTGTTCTCCACGAGGTAGTTGTGGAATACGAGTAGTTGGAATTTCGGGGACGAAATTCTTTAAGGAGGGAAGATTGTAATGACCCGTCCCGAATATCGGGATTGAATATTAATTAATTACGAATTAGAATGACTAATCGGGGATTAGTTGAGTGAAATCGGACGAAACGTGCAAAATGACCGTTTTGCCCCTGGCGTGGGCAAAATGTTGACTTTTAGTTCGGGCGGTTAAATGGACTTTGACCGATGACTATGACGTAGTTCGGGACGTCACGAGTTCATAGACAGGTGGCACGTTCAATTCTGACATACGTAGAGAAAGTTATGATGTTCGGAAGTTGAGGGGTATTTTGGTAATTTGGCATAGTAGGGGCCAAATGTTGACTTTTTGGCCGGGAAGTCCAACGGACGAGGGCCAAGGACCGTTACGTAGGTCTCGTCGATGCGAATCCAACGACAGGCGGCATGTCGAAATCGGAGATTCGACGACGAAGTTATGGTCACGGAATCGGGCTCGATTAACCGAACGAACCGGGATTAAAATAATATTTTAATGTGAACACTACCCGGTGACTGAACACACTTGGATGAGTGACACTTGTCACTCATCCCTTAAATTGAGGCCTAAAACCAGGATCCTTGTTTTGGGGAGAATATAATTATTGTGTTTTTGTGATGATTAATTAATTAAAAATCCATTAAACCTCCATTTTCCCTTCTATGATTTCTTAACCCGTGCACCACCAAAATTCAAAATCCTTCCACCCTTAATCTCTTCCCAATCCACTAAACTTATGAACGGAAATTGGAGAGAATTCAGAGACTAATTGAGTGAGGAAAACACGGGGGATTGAGGGTAACTACCGAATTGGAATTTCGGATTTTGAGTTTTGGGAGGGAAAATCGAATTGGTCGAATTGAGCTGTGATGATCGAATTGGACATTGGAAATAGCTTCCTGAGGTTGAGACGAGTTGTTTCAAATCAAAAACGAGAGGAATTCATGTCCAATTGGCTCTGAACGGCTTTGGTAACAGTGGGAGATATCGAGCTTGAGTCGTGATCAATGCGTGATCAAACGACGAAATTGAGGTGGGGAAACAATTCCCCATGGTCCATTGATGCTTCTGGGTTCATCAATTGGGAGGAATCAGTGGCCAAGGTTGAAACTCCATGGTTGCACAGTGTTCGGATGTTCGAGTTTGAGTCGTGAAGATTGAGCAATGAATTGATCCAATTGAGTTGGGGGAAAGGTTTACCTGAGATCAATGAAGCTTCTTGATGAATCAATTTGGGGAAATCTTGTGGAATTGAGGTAATTCGACTGATGAACAGTGGCCGGAGGTCCTTCGATTGTTCATCCTTGATCGTGAGGATTGAGGTAATGTTTCAAGTAATTAAGGTTACAGAACCCTAATTGAACTTATAACGAAACTAACTGGATGCTCAATTGATGAAAACAGTGTGGAATTGACTGAAAACCAGCCGGGTCTGATCGCGGGTTAAACGACCCGTTTACCAGACAAACGGGCATGAACGACGACACTGTAGCTGGCGCGTGGGTTTCACGCGCAGCCACTCACGGCGGCGCGTGAGGGCGCGTCCGGCCTAGTCTCAAGGTGAGGTCAACATGACTTTTGATCCTCTCAGTGTAACGAACATTTTGACGTTGATTTCGATGAAATCGGATATTGTTCCGATAATGTTCCGCGTATCCGAAGTTTTGTTTTACGAGTTAAATACGTATTTAAATTCCGGAAAAATTGGGGAAAATTATATGAAGTATTTTGAGATGTTAGTAACCCTCTATAATGATTTTGGACAGGAGTTGTGATTTCCAGAATTTACGGAAAAACGTGCAGCTCGGAAACGAACCGTTTTGAACGGTGTGTGTGAGTGGACTTTGTTTTCTAACCGTGATGCATGCATATATGATTTAAAATGCTTTATTATATGATTTGATATGCTTTGGCATGATTGGTATTTCAATTCGGTGATTTCTCGGTTTTGTGATTATTATATTATTATATTCTGGCACGATTTTCGAGAAATCATGAAATTGGTTAAAAATGATATTGTGGGCGTGAGAACCCAAGTAAATAATGATTTTGACTCGGATTTGGAGTTACATGTGAATTTGATGAATTTGATGATTTTTGGTATCCTCGTGATTTTGTGATTATTTTAATCAGTCTTTCAGGCACGTTTTACGAGGAACGTGCAAATGATGTTTTGGGCTAAAGCCCGGATTGAAAATGATGTTTTGACTCGGGTTATGAGTCAGGAAGTTGAAAATGATATTTGGACTCGGATTATGAGTCAGTGATTGATTTCATGGATTTACGTGATCGTGGCAACTCGGGTTTACAGTTGCACGGATTTACGTGATATTGATATTTTGGGCTTGAGACCCAATGGAATTGTGATTTTGGTTGGAATTGTATTTCCATGTGATGACATGATGATATTAATGATTTTCGGATTTATAAAGTAAATCGGGACTTGGGGCTGAGACCCTGTATTGATATATGATTTGGTTTTCAATGCAACTGTTTTTCACTGGTTTTAGTGATGGTGATATGTTGCGGATATTTAGGGCTTTCGGGAGAAAATATGTTTTTCCCCGGAGTGCACCCTGGAGATAACGCTCGCCTTCGGGATGGAAGTGTTTACCCCGAAGAGGTCACGTAGCACGATCTTTGTCTTGCAGCCCAGGGGAGGCTTGACTCAGATCAGATGTGCTGGATTATATGGATCGGTAAGTGATGTGTTCACGAGATCCGGATCGTCGGCTGGTGAGGTTTTTCCCAGCGACGGATTGCTGACTGATGATGTGTTCACAGCAGCGGATGCTCGGATTTTGAGCGGTCCTTGAGCCTATTGATATGCACGCGTTGCAGGGATAAACATGACTCTAAGCAACAGGATATGGAAATAAGTCCCATGGTTTATGGAAAATGATTTTGAGGAAACCGTGGTTTAGCGGTTAAAATGATTTAAAGAAACTGTGAACTTTTTGAGTTGTTAAACTGATTTGGTGAACATGAGTTTTTGTGGACCATGGGAAAATATGTTTTGATTTTATCGGTCCACTGTTCATACTTGAATGATTTCATACTATTACTCATGTTTTACGTTATGCATGCATGTTTGTGAAAACTGGAGGGTAAGAATGTATTTTGGTAAATGTTTTTATAAGAAGTTATTTTTGTCCACTCACACCTTTTCTGTTTTGTTAACCCTTCAGGTCGTGGCGCGTTGATCGAGGCTATTCTAGAGGTGGAGGTATGTGCGGGCACAGGCGCAAAAATTCCCTTGTCTGGCAGGTATTGAAGGGTAGTTTCGGACTTTCAGATGACTTGTCAGACGGGAGCAGGACCGGGTACGGTTTTTGACGTCCAGTTGGGACGGGTCCTTTTGATATGTGGACGGTTTTTGACGTCCAGTTGGGACGGGTCCAGTTGGGACGGTTTTTGACATGTGGAAAAATCTCCTCCATCCATCGTCAAGACACGTGTCAGCCTCACACCAAATGCACATTCTCCCACAGTGGAATATCTAATTTATTATCACTCTCACACCCATACAAATGGGTCATTTTCTTAATAAATGTAACTAAATATTTACTATTCACATCTACTTACAAATTACTATTCATCACTCACCCCTTATACACAGAGACCCATATTGACTTGAAGTCGGAGTACTCTTAGGCCGGCACCACACCAGTACTTACCTCTAACCGACGATCAATTACTCTCTTTTAACAGGTCAGTTTAAGGACACGTGATTGAATAGGATTTCATACGAAAATTGGCATATTTTGTACATCAACAATATATAATTAAATAATCAATAATTAACTAATTTTCGATTTTTGAGGGATACTTTTAAAAATAACCTTTTAACAGCTTAATAATTGAAAATGGTTTTTGTTTGATTGTATGTTATATTGCATGAAATTGTATGTGGAAGAAAAATGGTAAACCCTAATGACTCGTCTTGTCTGCAGAAGTTGTTTTTGTTGATGTTTTTCTAACTGCAAAATTAACTTTCTTCAAACAAACAAAAATAAACTTGATAAGTTATTGAAAATATCAATATTTTTTTTTTCAAATTTTCTTTTTAATAATTATTCAAACTTCATTAACAATATTTTTGAAAGTTTCCAATCTCTTAACAATCATAATAATTACTCAAACAATGAATTTGACCCTTTAAAACTTTTAATCCTTATTTATTAGGTTTTTTCCCTTTGTATTTTATGAAAACACTATTCCCACTTACAATCTTCTTCTTTTCACTTATTCATTTTAAGAAAAACTAAATAAAAGTATTCAAATTATAAGGCCAATTTCAAAAAGTATCTGAATTATAAAAAAATTCATTTTCATTCTCAAACTATATTATTGATTTCAAAATAGTACATCCATCACAAATTTCGTCCATATCTCAATTAAATGTCTACGTGACAGAAAGAAAAGTCATTCAACATATGATGTGTTAAAATTTGAAATGACAATTTGGAAATAATTATAATTCGTCATCTTCTTCAACTGTGAAGCTGCAAATCATGTGTTCCCCGAGAATCAAACGCAAAAATGAATTGAACACCCACCCCACCTACCCATGTGTTCCAAGAGAATCAAACCCAGAAATTTCATGAACAAAAACTCAGCAATTTCATGAACAAAAACCACCTATTTCACGGACAAAACCCTAAAAATTTCATGAACAAAAACCCCAAAATTTTATTTATTATGGTAGAAGATTAATGTCAGACTTGTCATTCGAAATACTTAGTTCGTGAACTTGCGGTATAAAGTGCCGACCACAATCTCTACGAAGTCGCTTTGGTGCTTGTAGAGGGAAAATTTGTTTCCCAACATAATCTCACCACCATGCCTAACTGCTGGCGGTTTTATTATTTTTAGGGTACGACCCATCCAAGGCAAATGTGCCTCTTAATTATATCCTCTTGTTACCGAACTAAACCTTTTGATTCTGCTTACAAACGAAAATAAATATGAGAGTAAAGTGTATATTTGATTTTTTTTTGCAGCTGCATCTAAGTCGAACCTTAGATTGCCTACGTATCCGTCTCCGGAATCAAGCCACTCGTAGTTCCAGAATTTTTAATGAGTGGATGACTCGTTAAAAATAAGCATTGTGTTTGGAAATGTGTTTGGAAATATATTTGGGAGAATTTAGTTAGAAATAACCAGTGATTCAAAGATGGTTGCGGTACGTCCAGCCTGAGTTTTAGGGATGCTACGGAAGAAGACAGTGATTTGTGGTGCCATTTGGATACCTGAAATGTGAGGACAATATAGAAAAGTGGTTATTTCCGTTGCAATTAGAGATGAAAAGGAAGATGGATCCCACCGGGCGTGCTAAAAACTATGTAGAGGGAAATTTGTTTCCCAACATAATCTCACCACCATGCCTAATTGCTGGGGGTTTTATTATTTTTAGGATACGACCCATACAAGGCAAATGTCCCTCTTAATTACATCCTCTTGTTATCGAGCAAAACCTTTTGATTCTGCTTACAAACAAAAATAAATATGAGAGTAAAGTGTATATTTGATTTTTTTTTTGCAGCTGTATCTAAGTCGAACCTTAGATTGCCTACGTATCCGTCTCCGAAATCAAGCCACTCGTAGTTCCAGAATTTTTAATGAGTGAATGACTCGTTAAAAATAAGGATTGTGTTTGGAAATGTGTTTGGAAATATATTTGGGAGAATTTAGTTAGAAATAACCAGTGATTCAAAGATGGTTGCGGTTGCATCTAGTGGGTATGCTAGATTGCCTACGTATCCCTTCGCGGGAATCAAACCGACGTAGTTCGAAACGATTTTTAATGAGTAAATGACGCATTAAAAAAATGTGTTTGGCTATTTTTAAAAAAAATAGAATTAACTTCAAAGATATACGAATTTTTTTGGGCCCGTTAATTTTCAGAAGTGATTTTAGGCCTTTATGATGCCTTGAGCTTAATTAATGAGCATTTTGATTACTGATTAATTATTATTCATTAGCCCACTTTAGCAAACTTTTGAGCCCCGCTTCAAGTGTATCTGCTGAAGTAAGTGAAATCATCATTGGACTCTACTTGTTGATGAGATTAGAACAAATCAACAAGAACCTAGCCGAACTAAAAGAAACATACTGCTTTTTTATTCCCTGCCATCTGTTCCTTTCTCAACTTCGCATATACCATCTAAGTTCATGACCTTGAAACGGTAAGACCTTTACGCTTTTTTGTTTAAAATCCTCTACTCTGTTCCTTACTTCAGATCTCCGCTCATGATGAATTAGTCACCTGCACCCTCACAATTAATACATTTCTCTTGCTTTTAACAATTCGGCAGGTCTGTGGCTCGCAGTTGCAACAAGCAAAGACCTCACACTCATATTGTAGCAGCTAACAACTAAGCAGAGGAGACCCTGCTCACGTCTCCATCACCTCTTTTTTTTTTGTCCGTAGCTATAGAAGGTAACTAATATATGAACATCATTTTCCACGGTGATGCATGGGCATCACAAAACCCTTTTCATATATATTGACTTTGTCTTTTTTTCCACATGACTTTTGGTTGTAGAATCACTTTTCTCCTTTTTTGTCTTTAGCTTATGATGATGGTGAATTCATCCTTTTATCCATGATGTATATGAACATCATCTTTTACCCATTTGATGTATAAACATCACAACCAACTTTCCTTCTTTCCTGTAGCCCATTTAAAAGTTGTGATATTGATGCATGAATATTATAAACATCCCATTGACTTTTCAACATCTTTGGCTATTCCTTCATCTGCTCCCATGTTCTTTTCTTGTCCCTCACCTACTCAAAAAGAGAAATAATTTTATGGGAACTATTTTTATCAAGTGATGCATGAGCATCACAACCATTTTTTTCCTTGGGAACGTTTTGATGGTTGCTTTGTCATCTCTTCATGCTAATTGAACACAGAAAAGATTAACATCTCCAGTCTTCCTCATTTCACCGCATCATGCATTTAGCAATTCAAATATTTTTCTTTTACACTTGCAGTCTATGCTTTTTTTGATTTCAAAATTGTTTCCTTTCGCATGAATGGATGTTCATGAGCAAATTCTCTCGGCCGATCATGATCGACCAAACTTTTAATGCTCTTGAACATCCCATTATTTTTCTTCTTCATGATCATTACTATCTCTCGAACTTCTTGGACGATCATGATCGTCTATTTTCTTTGAGGTCCATGAAAATCACCTCCTTTCTTGCCATGAACGTTCATGATCGCTCACCTTCATTAATATTCATAAATTTATTTTCATGAATATCGCAATTTCCCAGTCGATCATGATTGACGGCTGCCCTTGATATTTGTGACATTGAACCTGCCATGTTAACTTTCCCGAAATATATATATATATATATATACATACATGTATGTAACCGTACAATTATTTTTCTATACACATAAATATTTCTCTTCTTTTTTTTCGGGAAGAATTTTATATTCTTGCCACTTGAAAAAAAAATATGAGACACCATAAAAATCATTTTATACCTCGTGGGTTTTGGATCCCGCTGCTTGATGGAAAATTTCTTCTTTTTTCCCTGCAGCTTCCTTTGCTGCGTTTTTTCTTCTTTCCTCCTTTTTTCTTTCTTCTTCTCTTTGCTGACTTCTCTTCTCTCTTTTCTCCTTTGATTTTTCTCTCCGAACTCCCTTTGCTTTTTTCCCCCTCTTTTCTCCTTTGATTTTTCTCTCCTGACTCCCTTTGCTTTTTTCTTTCTTTTCCCTCACTCTTTGCTATTTTTCAACTTTTTTCTCTCTTCACCTGACACACACACAAACTTTTCTATTTTTCCAACTTTTTCTTCTTCTCAGCCGTCCCATGTGCCTCTCTATATATAGGCAGTGAGAGAGAGGTAAAAATGTGATAAATCTTGGATTTTGAATTAAAAAATAGTTGATGATTTTCCCATTCAAATTTCAAAAAGTTGGTATTTTTTGAAACCAAATCTTTCCTGGTTTTATTTTTATTTTGTGGATATCCTAAGGATAAATATCCCACAGCTGATTTGAATGAGTTCTCTTTTTTATGGACTCATTTGAATATTTTCAGTCATATATTGTGTTAGGGATTTTATTTCCTTAATTATATATTTTTTTGTTTCAACAGTGCTTTAGGGTTTTTTCAATCTGAACTTTTTCACCTTCCCTGGAGAACTCACCCAATTCACAAAAGCAAGGCATGATTGTGTACTCAGAAAAATGGTGGTGAACGAGACTCAAAGGTGACAAAAAGATTGGAGCTTTGCGTAATCCCCAGTGTTGGGTTCCCTCTACTCCAATTCATCATCTCATCTATCAGTAACTCCTGGACCCATCACGCCTGAATCCGACATGTTGAGGCTGAAGATTGGTTGGGTCAGCAAGCTTAACTGTGGGAGTATCACTCATGGCGAGAGCAGAAAGCATGCCCAGAGTTTCCTTGTCGACCTCGATTCCCTCAATCATGATAGCGGACTCTGCGGGAACGTAGTCCATGCGTCACTCACGCTCCTCCTCCTGCAGCTTCAGTGAGATGTCGTGAATCGGGCCCTTCTGGATCCACTTCATCAAATGGGTCGAGAAGCCGGCGATCTTGAATATTTCCTTGTGATTAGATGTAAATTTTTGGGGGGTTGTTCATGAAATTTTGAGTTTTTGTTCATGAAATTTTTTGGTATGATTCTCTTGGAACACAGGGTAGGTGGGGTGGGTGGGTTTTTGTTCATGAAATTTATGGATTTTTGTTCATGAAATTTCTGAGTTTTTGTTCATGAAATCTCTGAGTTTGATTCTCTTTGAATACAGGGTAGGTGGGTGGGTGTTTGATTCATTTTTGGGTTTGATTCTCTTGGAACACAGAAGTTGCAACTTCACAGTTGAAGAAGTTGATGAATTATAACTATTCGCAAATTGCGCTTTCAAATTTTGCCACATGATGGTCGACTGATTTTTCAATTTCCCTCACCTAGAAAGGAAATTGATTTGTGAATGGTCTTCCTCATCGACGACATACAGGATCTATTAGTGATTTTGCCAAGGCCCCCTCTCTTTTTGAGAGCTCCCTCTCTTCTTGAGAGCCCCTGCAACTTTGTTTGCATTCAAGTCACCCCATCTACCACAACCATTTCCAGAAACCCCTACATTCAATCCAACAACCCCTGCATTCAACCCAGTTCACCACTCTTGCGAGCCCCTACCACTTCGTCTGCATTCAAGTCACTCCAACTACCACAACCATGTCCTGAATCCCTGCATTCAATCCAGCAAATCACTTACAACCTACCCCTTCCAACTTGACTATATCCACAGTTCCCCAATATCCCTCTCTTTGTTGCAGACACGTCACCTAAATGCCCAGAACTTTTCCACCAACAACCTGCATTCAATACACTAAACTACCCACAACCATGCTCCTTCAAATCACACAACCATACATAACATTTGTCTGAAACAGCTTAAAACATCCCATCAAATTTATTCTCTGGTCAATCTGGACACTGGCATAGGGGATACAACAATTAGCTTTCAAAGTAGTAGGACAATAAATTCTCCTTACCCAGGGATCCCGGCTGCGGCACATCTCCTTGTTGTTGCGAGGATGGACGACAACTCCCTCTCTGACGCTGATAAGGACCTGCACCTGGGCATTAACTCAACACAACCACAAGCTACCCCCGCTGCACCCTACGATTTATCTGTGATAAGCATTTTCACAAACCAAATTGAAGGATACGGCGACAAGACCTCACGGACAGTGCATTGGAACCTAGTCGACCATCAGGAAATTAAGACTGAAGGGGGGGACGGGAAGGAGGGGCGACTCTTAACTGAAGGACTATAAATCGATCCCTGGGTGGGAAGAACGAACACATTCTGAAACCCAGTTGGAACCAAGGAGGAGACCCAGCCCTAAGCCGCCAGATCAAAGCCCCTGCCTTATTCAGAACCTGGTGCTTCAACCCACTCTCTCCTGCTGCTCGAGTGTTCAGGGTGAACTACGAATGGCTACTATCACCACAGACGACCTCATCATCAAGTTGGAAGGAGCGATGGGCCTCTCAGATCTGGAAAGTGGCCTGAAACTAGTTGGTATTGTGATTGCAGACAAGGCCCCAAACAGGAACGCGGTGAAGAAGATCCTCTCTACTGCCTGGAATAGCTTTGGTCAATCCCGAATTACCTGTACCAAAGAAAACACCTACACTGTAATGGTCCAGGATGAAGATATGGCACGCAAGACCATTGATGGAGGCCCCTGGTCGGTGATGGGGTACTGTTTCTCAATCCAACGGTGGCCCTCAAACCTGGCTATTGAGGAAATTGCCCTCCATCTCGTCCCATTCTGGATCCAGGCACACGGGGTGCCTCTGCAACTATTAACAGAAAACAATGCGCGCCTTGTTGGAGAAAAAGCGGTGGAAGACCCCTGGGCTTTTGGGCCTCGTGGTTTCCTGCGATTCCGAGTCAAGCTCGACACCTCGAAGCCCCTTCCTTTGGGATTCTGGCTGCCAAGAAAGGAAGGTGATAATACTTGGGTGGAATTCAAGTTGGAGCGACTATCAGACTTTTGTTATAGTTGTGGCCGTCTGGGTCAATCTGAGCGAACCTGCCCCTACCCACCAATCACGGCCAAGAATCAAGAGGCTGCGGGCTACGAAGATTGGCTGAAAACCAGAACCCCAAGGGATGAAGTCAACATGGTTTCTCCGCCATTGCCAAGGGGGTAAGACGGGCGGCAGGAACGGCAAGTGTAAAACACACTCCGGAAGATCGCGTGACTGGGGGGGATATCGAGGAGCCCCGTAAAAAGGATGGGACTGGGCAACAACCGTACATTCAGGACCCCAGAGACAGCGAGCAAGTTCAGTGACCTACTCCTTTGCTGTTTCCCCCCCCCCCCCTCCCCTCCCTGCGGTCACAGCCCCATGGCAAAAAAGGGCGAACCCATACCTATTCGGTCTGACAAATCGGCTATGGTAGCAAAGCTACTGAATTTTACTGCAAATGACCGACCAAGTGGGATGAAGAAGCACTCTGGTCTTACTTGTGGGCCAGACTCGACACAACATCCAAATGTTAACTGGACTACCTACCCAGGTGGCCCATACCAATTACTCTCTTCTCTATCTTGGGCTAACTTGCACAACCCATGCGACCCATTCTATCCGTCTCCAAACCATAACCAGCCTTGGACCCATACTCTTCTTCCATTCGAGGAATATAAGGCTACTAAATGGGCCTGTGCTGGCTAGAGCAGTCTTGGTAGCGGACTGGACGCCTCTCAACCCATAAGCTGGTCCTCCATCCCTCCTCCCAATTTGGTCGACACAGCCTTCACTAATATGGGACTCAAAAGAAATGCTTATAATGAACATGGCTCTGCTGCTCCCCCTAAGAAAAGAACCAAGCTGGCACTAATTGAGGAATTCTCCCCCCAACCCCAAGAACGTGCCCAGAGGAAGGGGAAAAAGAAGAGTCTTGTGACAGAGGCTAATGGAACCGGCAGGAAAGCAAATGCCTCATTCTCTGAATTCAATCTTGTAGACGTGGAAGTGCTACTGGCTGGGGACAATGGTAATGCAGGAAGCTCTCAGATGGACGGTGGGAGCACTCCCAACCAAATTGGCAGCGAGGATACTGAAGGTGGCTGGCTGGAGCCAGCTGCCGGGAAAGAATGAAACTAATGAGCTGGAACTGTCAGGGCCTCGGGGCTGACCTGACAAGCAGATGTTTTTCGGGAGATGGTCCAAAAGCACAAGCCCTCAAATGTCTTTCTGATGGAAACAAAAATGAAAACGAATAGAGTTATGTCCTTTAGTCGTAGAGCAAATTTTCAGAACTGTTTTTGTGTTGCCCCAGTTGGTTCTGCTGGAGGCCTGGCCTTACTTTGGAATGGATTGGTTGATGTTAGTATTTATCACTCATCAAAGTTTTTGATTGATTCCACTATTCATGATAAAATTTCTGGTTCAGTCTTTCAAGAATTATGGGTTTATGGGACTCCGTATCGGGCTGAGAAAGTTGAAATGTGGGAGTGGCTCGGTGGTTTTCTCTCCCCAATGGACATTCCTTGGATTTGTGTAGGGGATTTTAATGAATACATGTGGTCTCATGAGAAGCAAGGGGGGCGCATGGACTCTTGGAACCGTAGGAGATTTCTGCTTGATTTTATGGAATTGACTAATCTGATGGACATGGGTTTTAAGGGACAAAAGTTCACTTGGAGGGGGATGCGGGGGGGAGATATGTTAGTTCAAGAGAGATTAGACAGATGCCTAATAAATTCCAATTGGCAGCTTTGTTGGCCTGCCTCTACCCTCACCCATCTACCAGCCCTTGGCTCTGACCACTGCCCCCTGCTAGTAGATACATCCCCAGCTCCGAAGAAAGGTAGGAGGCTGTTCAAGTTCGAATCATACTGGACCAAGGAACCTGACTGCGCGGAGATTGTGAGGGCTGGTTGGGAAAATGAGTCTCAATGCTCGAATTGGGGTTGGGGGAAAAAGCTTTCAACCTGTAAGGATCCTCTGATGCGTTGGAACAAGCATAAGTTCTCCAATAATAGAGCGCGGATTGACTCTCTGCTTGGGGATTTGGAACTGCTCCAACGTGACTGGGAGCGGAATATCAATGCTATTGAGGGCATCAATGCTGAGCTTGGGAAACTGTGGGGCTATGAGGAAAAGTATTGGCAACAACGGTCAAGAATTAAATGGATATCGGCAGGGGATTCCAACACTGCGTTTTTCCACCGCTCTACAATTCAAAGAAGAAGACAGAAGTTGGTTTCCAAGATTAAAAAGATTGATGGATCGTGGACTGAGGAGAACTCGGAAATTAGAACTACCATTGATACCCATTTCCAGGACTTATTTCGGAGTGCCAGGCAGCGTGAGTGGGGGGACATCCTCTCATTTATAATCCCTATAGTACCTGACTCTGTGAATGAGGCCCTTTCTGCTGCTTTTACTGAGGATGAGGTTAAATTGGCAGCCTTCCAGATGGGGCCTCTCAAGGCTCCTGGCCCGGATGGTTTCTCCGGGGTATTTTATCAGTGTTACTGGGATACTATTAAGGAAGATGTGATGGCCCTGGTGAGACATCACTTTGAGGGTTCTCTCCCTATTCGTAGATTGAATGGAACAAACATTGCCCTTATCCCGAAGCTTCCAAATCCGGAGTGTGTCTCCCAATTCAGACCCATTGCCCTATGTAACTACTCTTACAAGATCATATCGAAGGTCCTCTCTAACCGCCTTAAGCCCTATCTTGCTGACATGATCACACCTCAGCAGAGCGCTTTTATTTCCGGACGTCAAATTCAAGATAACATCTGTATTGCTCATGAGGCCTTCCATGCACTCAAATTGAGAAAGACCACAAAGAAGTATGAGATGGGCCTGAAACTTGACATGAAGAAAGCCTATGATCGAATTGAGTGGGATTTCTTGGAGGCAGTTCTTACTAGAATGGGCTTTGCTAATGTTTGGGTTCGGATGGTTATGGAGTGTGTTAAATCGGTGCAGTTTGCTGTCCTAATCAATGGGCAACCTGGGAGTCCCTTTTCACCTTCAAGGGGCTTGAGACAAGGGGACCCAATCTCGCCCTACCTTTTTATACTGGTCTGTGATGTACTGTCCAAAATGATGATTCATGCGGTCAACCATGGAATTATTGAGGGGCTCAAATTCTGCAATGACGGTCCAATTCTTTCACATCTTTTCTTCGCAGATGACTCACTATTTTTTCTGCAGGCCACAACTAATAATTACAGGGTGGTCAAATCACTTCTGGAGGTTTACTGTCGGGCGTCTAGTCAGGTGGTCAATTTTGAGAAGTCCAACATGTTTTGTAGCCCCAACACCCCCCCAACTCTACAACAACAACTTGGGGACATTCTTGGAGTCCAAATCACTGTGGACCCTGGTCTTTACTTGGGACTACCAACTCTCTGGGGCCGCTCTAAGAAGGAAGCTCTCCTCTCAATGAAAGAAAAGATCTTGCGGAAGGTTCATGGGTGGAAACAGGGGCTCCTCTCCCAGGCTGGTAAAGAGGTTCTTATTAAGGTTGTTGCCAATGCCATCCCGACTTATTCCATGTCAGTTTTCCGGTACCCCAAATCCTTATGTAAGGAAATTGATGCCATTCTTGCTAACTTTTGGTGGGGGCAGAATCAGGACAGAAACAAGCTCCATTGGCCCAGTTGGAAGGAATTGGGGCTCTCGAAAGTCCAAGGAGGGATGGGATTCTGAAATATGGAGGATTTCAACAAGGCTCTCCTTGCAAAACAGTGTTGGAGGCTCATTAGTGAGCCCATTTCCTACTGGGCACAGATGATTAGAAGTAGATACTATCCTGACACTTGTTTTTTGAAGGCTAATCGGGGGGCTCGAGCGTCATGGGGCTGGGCGAGTATTCTAGAAGGGAGAGACCTCATCCTTAAGGGGGCCCAATGGCAAGTCCTAGATGGCAACACCGTCAAGTTTTGGACTGATATTTGGGTCATTGGCATCCCAAACCTCCAGGCTGTTAACTCCGTGCCGGAGGAAGCGAACCTTGAGGCTCCGGTGGTGGATTTTATCGATAGCCAATCCAGGGACTGAGACAGATCTAAGCTTAGTGGTGTCCTAAATCATGAATGTGTGCAGTTAATTTCCACCATGCCGCTTAGTGATTTGCAGGAGGAGGATCGCCTTATTTGGCCTTTTATTGCTGATGGATACTATTCGGTGAAGTCTGGCTACCACTGGTTGAGGAAATTGGATCCTCCCCCATCCACGAATCGCCCCTCTTCTTCCTACATAATCCCAGAGGATACTTGGAAATTAGTGTAGAGCCTGGTTACCCCTCCAAAGGTCTGAAACTTTATTTGGAGGACGATTCGTGGCTGCATCCCAACCAAGGACGCCATCTTTCGCCGACACTTGGGGTCTTCCCCTTTGTGCCCTGTTTGCTCGGAGCATCCTGAGTCCGTGGAGCACCTTCTTCTACAATGCAATGGTGCGAGAAGTGTTTGGTTTGGCTGCGCCTTGGGGTATTGTGTTAGCCTTCTCAATATCTCCACTTTTGAATACTGGTTTTCAAATATTGTAGCTCCTCTACCTGGCTGGAATGCAGAGAGACCAAGAATTTTGGCTATGATTGCGTGTTATTGTTGGGCCATTTGGAAGAAACGTTGCAGGGTCTCTTTCGAGGGATGCCCTTTTAACCCCTGGCGAGTTATTGAGACCGGGAGATCCCTTCAAGCGGACTACTGGGGGGCGACTGTCCTAGCCCCCTCTACCAGAAGGGCTGATGTTGAGATTGGCTGCTGTAACGACCCGTCCCGAATTCCGGGATTAGTTTAGTGATTAATCTTGATTAGTGAGGTTGAACGGTGGTTAGTCGGGCGGAATCGGATAAATTGTGCAAAATGACCGTTTTGCCCCTGGTCGTGGGCAAAGTGTTGACTTTTTGTTCGGGCGGTCAAATGGACTTTGACCGATGACCGTGACGTAGTTCGGGACGTCACGAGTTCATAGACAGGTGGCACGTTCGATTCCGACATTCGTAGAGAAAGTTATGGTGTTCGGAAGTTGAGGGGTATTTTGGTAATTTGGCTTATTAGGGGCCAAATGTTGACTTTTTGATCGGGAGGTCCGATGGACGAGGGCCAAGGACCGTTACGTAGGTATCGTCGATACGAATCCAACGACAGGCGGCATGCCGAAATCGGAGATCCGACGACGACGTTATGGTCAAGGAAACGAACTAACGAACCGAGGCCGGGATTAAAATAATAATATAATAATGAATAGTGACCGTTGACCCTACACACCTGGATGAGTGACAAGTGTCACTCATCCCTTGAAACCAGAATCCTTGTCTTAGGGGAAACATCATTATGATGTTTTAATATTTATTAATTAATTAATTAATCATTTTAATTTCCATTAATTCCATTTGTGTTTTCTTAACCGTGTACAACCAAATCCAGTTTTCTCCCACCCTTGATTCCTCTTCCATTGCTGAACCTGAGAGTGCGAATTGTGAGTGAGTTGAGTGTGATTTCAACTGGGTAAACACGAGAGAGTGGCAGTGAGGAAGAACTGAGAATTCGAAAAATTGAGTTTTGGGAGGGAAAATCAAATTGAAGGAATTGGGCTGTGATGATCGAATTGGAGGTTACAAACATCTTCCTGAGGTTGAGACGAGTCGATCCACATCAAAAACGAGAAGGAATGGTGCCGTTTTGGCTCTGATCGAGCTTGGTGACAGAGGAAGAAATCGAAGCTGAGTCGTGGAATTGGAGGCTTCGTTGGATGCAATTGAGGTGGGGAAACTACTTCTCATGATCCCACGATGCTTCTGGGTTCATCAATTGAAGGAAACTGATCGAGATCGATGGACCTCCATTGATGAACAGTGACGGTGCTCGAGTTTGTGTCGTGACGATTGAACACTGGATTGAAGCAATTGGGTTGGGGGAAATGATCTACGGAGTCCATGGAAGCTTCTGGTTGAATCAATTTCAGGATATCGATTGAAATGGATGGGGTTCGAAGGATGAACAACGGACGGGTGTTCTTGGTGTTCATCATCGAATCGTGGAGTTGTAGGTACGGTCTTGTGTAATCAATGTTACAGAACTTAAATTAAACTTAAAACGAAGCTAATGGAATGATCAATTGTTGTAATTAAGGCTGAATTGATAGGATTGGAACCGGGTTGTGTCGCGGGTGAATTGGACCCGTTTACCAGACAAACGGGTTGGGCTGGTGACACTGTAGCAGGCGCGTGAGTTTCACGCGCAGCCACTCACGGCGGCGCGTGACGGCGCGTGGGCGCGAATCTCGAGGTGAGGTCAACATGACTTCTATCCCATTTAATGTAACGGACATTTTGGAATTGGTTTCGGGTCGATCGGACACCGTCTCGATAGTGTTCGGGATGTCCGAAGGTTTTAAATTAAGTTTAAAAATAAGTAACAATTCGGGAAAATTACGGGACTTTGATAGGATGTTAATGTTGAGGTTAGTAACCCTCTAATGTAATTTGGACAGGATTGGGAGTCCCGGTGATAGTGGTGTGGCCCGGGAGGGCCGGTGGCACGCGTATCGAGGCACACGGTTAAAACGGTCTGTGAGTGGACTTTGGTTTTATAAATCCTATGCATGCTTAAATGTGTTATATAGTTTATATATATGATTTCTATGATGGTATTTGTGAGTATTGATTTTGGGTATGTTGCACGTATTTCGAGGTGTTTTCCGTATTTCACGTGTATCGGGATTAACGGTTTATTTGTGGTTTTGCATGCTTGTGGTTAAATAAATATTATGATGAAATGGTTTTGAAATTGGAAATATGAACTCGGGCTTGAGGCCCACTTGTTTTGGAAATTTCGGACTTGGAGTCCATTTGAGAATCGGGCCGGGGGGGCCCAGTTGGTTAATGAAATCGGGCCAGGGGCCCAGTTGGTATGAAATCGGGCTGAGACCCATTTGAGTTATATTATCGGGCCAGGGGCCCAGTTGATTTGTGAATTCGGGCCGTGGGCCCAGTGGGTTTATAAAGTCGGGCTGCGGGCCCAGTTGGTTTACAAATCGGGCCGTGGGCCCAGTGGTTCATAAAATCGGGCATGAGGCCCAGTTGGATTATAAATGTGATTTTGGGTCAGGGACCCTAAATGGGATTACGTGGTTTTATGGAAATTTCGGGCAGGGCCCATTGTAATGATGTGATAAAAGGATTTAATAAAACTGTTTTCCATATACCATCTGGATACAAGGATATATGATGGTCTCCTCCAGATGTCCGGGACACTGGGGAAGTCACGGTGCATTGCCTGCGAGGGGTCATTATACGGAGCAGCCGGACCGTATGATGACTCAGGAGCAGGATTGCTATGATTGACGTCTGGGACGTCAGACATCAGGGATGTCAGATATATGGACCCGGAGAGACCCCGGGCAGCACGCGTAGCTTATGAAACCGTGAGACATGACGTCAGGGACGTCTAGCATCAGGGATGCTGGTGATGGTAATGGTAAAATACGATTTAATGAAATGGCTTTCCGGGTGGATTTATGATTGTGTGATTTTAATGAATTAATGTTCATTTATGGTAGTGGGTGGTGACCCACATGGTCGTATATGTATGGTGGTGGTATTCCACGGTTTTGGGCTGAGTTCCCACACTTGGTTTTTGGTTAACGGTTTTTGGGCTAAGGCCCTAAGGGCTCGGTTGAGCAAACGTTTTGGTTACTGGTTTTTGTGGCATGCATACGTTTTTATTGGAGGGCATAAATGTCTTATAAATGTATTTGATGAACTTACTGGTTTTTGTCCACTCACAGCTTTTGGTTTTAATGCCCTTCAGGTTGATCACGGATGCGCTTGCAGCAGAGACTGGGACATTGCACACCTCCTCCATCGATCCTTGCGCACTCTGGATGCCCTGTTTGGGCAGTGGCTCTTGGTCATCCTTTGTCTGACACCCCTTGTTGGACGGGAGCAGGGCACATTCCATGGTAATCCCGGGGGGATTGGGATGGGTCCTGTCAACTTGGTATCAGAGCACGGTTGCTCTTTTGTGTGCGCAGGTCGAGGGTGTGATGTCTCTTTGGGCTGCAATTCGTTATCAACCTGATAGATAGTTTTTGGGTTTGGATAGTGGATGGAGTGCGATTGGCCCGATACGCCGTGCGTTAATGTGATTCGACCCAAGTGGGGTTGATTGTGGTGAACTGGTACTGTGGGACCGACGGTTCGGTCATGTAATATTAAATTGTTGTGCTGCTAGGTGCAGCTAGGTTCGGGGAACCTCATGTGAGTAATGGTCTAAAATGTGAACCCTTGTGGTGGTTTCTAGTGTGAGGGATGTTGGTTCATCGGAGTTGGCCGATGACCTAGTGGTGGAACCCACGTTGATGGGATGGTAGGATTAGATTTGATGTCTATTCGATGTCTAGACCGCGGGGTCGGTCAGGTTGTGAATTTTATATTACGGAGAGCTGTTTGGTTCGGTTGAACCATAGGGTGTGATTGTGGAACCCTAGTATTAAAAAGGTAAACCTTAATTGTGATTAGCGGGTGAGAACTTGTGCTGCGAGGAGTGGCTGAGGTCATGGATGACCATGTGGATGGCTCTGGTGAGTCTAGGCAGAACTATGAGATTCGATTTACGGATACGGTTCTGAGATAAATTATGGAATCCCGTGTTGGATCGGGTATTGGTGTGATGTGTGGATGTGGATCTCGATAGCAATGACAGTTAGTCGGTAGTCATATGGAGATGACTGGCTATCAAGGGTAATCAGTGTGGTCATAATACTTGGAGATCAGGGGACGTTCGGGGAACGTTCATTTTCCTGATAAGGATTGTCAGAATAGTGGTACCTATAGTCGTGAGGTACGGGATCGTCGTTCCGTATGAACGGAGATCCAGGATTGTCGTATTTGCACACGGTGTGCAGTATGGATGTTTGCGGGGTTGGTACTTTTGTGCTGATGCTAGTATGGATGCATGTGTGCTGATACTAGTGATGTTGATAGAGTGTTGGTGCTGGTACTAGCGCTGGTGCTAGTGTCAGTAATGGTATTGACGATGAGCCACAAATTGGGGTGTGACTCCGTCATGATGAACATATGTTCGGTCTTTGAGATTCGGTAGTGGTTGAGGGATGGACTGGATGGGATCCAGTTAAGATTGTGCTGTGTTGGGATAAGTCCCAATAGTGGTGAGATAACCAGTGATGAGTGGATTAAAATGGTATAATTAAGACTTAAGGAATTTTGGGATGATTAGTGGATTTGGGGGAGTTGTTGGCAACTCCAAAATTTGTGCGTTTTTATGTTTTTAAATATCCCTAAAATGTACATGGAAATGATTAAAACTGGAAAAGACGAGGAAAACCATTAGTGGTATAAAGGTAGGAATTTGTAATTGAGAACGTGGAAAACCGAGTGTTGAACCTGTAAAGGTCGGGATGTGCGAACGGGACAATAACGGATTGATTGTGGACACGTGGTTGTCTTAGTGAGTTGAGGAGGTAGGAAGTCTAGTGGTTAGACTTGACGTCTTGTTGGGAGCATGTCTGTTTCCAACATGGTTGGAACCTTAAATTCGAGGAGAGTTGTGATTGGGGAACGAGAGTGGTGCTCGTTTTTGGTGATTGGTATTCCGAAGTCATTGGGGTTGACTTCTTGCTTTCTGCCCTGGCAGACATTGACTGTAGTTACCAGTACGTTGAGCGTGTATTGGTTGGTGAGCTCTTGTGTGTTGCGAGGTCATTAGGAGGAGCTACGTGTTCGAAATTAGGTAAACGAGATTTTTCATTTTCTGCTTGGTGGCAGACAATGTTGCGGTACATGGCGTGGTGAGTGCAGTGAGTTTGGTTGCATCCACGTAGGATGAGTTTGGACGTCATCATTTTGGATCATCCTTGGTTTTTCCTAGGTGGAATGACAAGGATTGATACAAGGTAATCTGTGAGAATCCGCAGTCTCGACGTGTCTCGTCGTTGACTGATCTGTCTAAGTTGTGGGCGTCGGTTGTCGATCGTTGTGGCGATCTAGGATTTTGACGTTATTGTCAGGGACAGTGTCTATCTGGGTCGTGATCTTGATGATTCAGATAGGGGGAGAGTATATCACTCTTACTTTGGTATGTGAGTCGTAATGACGGAATTGAACTTCTTTTCGAAGTGGGGCCCGTATGGTATTCTACTCGGGTGAGTAGGTTTTCAAGGTAGTTGAATTTTGTCAACCTTAGGCGTGTGGAGGTTGGATTGGCTTCCCTATGAAGTCAATCAAGTGTATTGAACGGGTAACCGATAGGTTTGGTTTTGGGGTGTCTTGGTAAATGTGAATGAGATTTCGGGATTTGGAATCGAATTTCTGGGTGACGATTCAGGATTCGATTTTGGAACTTGAAAGTATATTTCCGGATTTGGGTACGGAATGGTTATTCCAAATGCTAGCTTACGGAATAATGATTTCGGATTCGGATTTGGAAATGAGTTAAACTGTGATGTCTGGGTTTGGATCCGGGATTTCTTACGAAATTGCGGATTCAGATTCGGAATTGGAACTAGATGTTGGGTGGAGTTTCGATTTGTCTCATGCTGGATTGGGCAAACGTACTCCATTATTGGAACGTGTTCGGCTATGACCTAGGTGGTTGTAGTCTGGTTATTAGGTAGATGTGTGTACTTCGTACATGGTTCGAGGTACAATACCTTGTAGACTTGTGATGTCTAGTTACGGTATACGGGATATACCCGAGGTGTGTTGGTGAACGTGTTGGTAGTCGGATTGGTTCCGATACCATGGGATTGGTTGTGGATCGGACATTATTATGCAATGGGTCATGGTAATTCCGATGTGTTTAATTACACACAGGTCGTGTGAAATGTCGGTAAGGGTATTGGTGAGTCGAGTACGTTGGTGGCATGTGTAGCCACGAGTGAGTCTAGTGTCAGTTTTCGACTGACAACAACTGTGTGGTGACAGATTGTCAGGATGTGTCAACATAGATTGTTGAGTGGGGTCAGCTGACTCCTAGTGGGAGTGGGAAAGGAACCGTCGAGTTGTTGCGTCAACGAGAGGATTGATTTGACAAGTGGGGTCAAATTCGAAACAAGTAGTTTCAGTCATTCGACGGGGTCGAATGTAGTCGTTGCGTTTTGAGTATTAGTGGTACGTAGAGTGCAGACAAGTTTTGCCTGGTTAGTTGGTGTACGGGTGTACACGTGTTGCGTGGTCGATTCCACTTTCCACGGGGTGTTTGTGGAATCAGGGTAATCAAGTTTCGAGAGCGAAACTTATTAAGGAGGGAAGTACGTTGAGTTTAGAGCGGTTGGAATTTCGAGGACGAAATTTATTAAGGAGGGAAGGTTGTAACGACCCGTCCCGAATTCCGGGATTAGTTTAGTGATTAATCTTGATTAGTGAGGTTGAACGGTGGTTAGTCGGGCGGAATCGGATAAATTGTGCAAAATGACCGTTTTGCCCCTGGTCGTGGGCAAAGTGTTGACTTTTTGTTCGGGCGGTCAAATGGACTTTGACCGATGACCGTGACGTAGTTCGGGACGTCACGAGTTCATAGACAGGTGGCACGTTCGATTCCGACATTCGTAGAGAAAGTTATGGTGTTCGGAAGTTGAGGGGTATTTTGGTAATTTGGCTTATTAGGGGCCAAATGTTGACTTTTTGATCGGGAGGTCCGATGGACGAGGGCCAAGGACCGTTACGTAGGTATCGTCGATACGAATCCAACGACAGGCGGCATGCCGAAATCGGAGATCCGACGACGACGTTATGGTCAAGGAAACGAACTAACGAACCGAGGCCGGGATTAAAATAATAATATAATAATGAATAGTGACCGTTGACCCTACACACCTGGATGAGTGACAAGTGTCACTCATCCCTTGAAACCAGAATCCTTGTCTTAGGGGAAACATCATTATGATGTTTTAATATTTATTAATTAATTAATTAATCATTTTAATTTCCATTAATTCCATTTGTGTTTTCTTAACCGTGTACAACCAAATCCAGTTTTCTCCCACCCTTGATTCCTCTTCCATTGCTGAACCTGAGAGTGCGAATTGTGAGTGAGTTGAGTGTGATTTCAACTGGGTAAACACGAGAGAGTGGCAGTGAGGAAGAACTGAGAATTCGAAAAATTGAGTTTTGGGAGGGAAAATCAAATTGAAGGAATTGGGCTGTGATGATCGAATTGGAGGTTACAAACATCTTCCTGAGGTTGAGACGAGTCGATCCACATCAAAAACGAGAAGGAATGGTGCCGTTTTGGCTCTGATCGAGCTTGGTGACAGAGGAAGAAATCGAAGCTGAGTCGTGGAATTGGAGGCTTCGTTGGATGCAATTGAGGTGGGGAAACTACTTCTCATGATCCCACGATGCTTCTGGGTTCATCAATTGAAGGAAACTGATCGAGATCGATGGACCTCCATTGATGAACAGTGACGGTGCTCGAGTTTGTGTCGTGACGATTGAACACTGGATTGAAGCAATTGGGTTGGGGGAAATGATCTACGGAGTCCATGGAAGCTTCTGGTTGAATCAATTTCAGGATATCGATTGAAATGGATGGGGTTCGAAGGATGAACAACGGACGGGTGTTCTTGGTGTTCATCATCGAATCGTGGAGTTGTAGGTACGGTCTTGTGTAATCAATGTTACAGAACTTAAATTAAACTTAAAACGAAGCTAATGGAATGATCAATTGTTGTAATTAAGGCTGAATTGATAGGATTGGAACCGGGTTGTGTCGCGGGTGAATTGGACCCGTTTACCAGACAAACGGGTTGGGCTGGTGACACTGTAGCAGGCACGTGAGTTTCACGCGCAGCCACTCACGGCGGCGCGTGACGGCGCGTGGGCGCGAATCTCGAGGTGAGGTCAACATGACTTCTATCCCATTTAATGTAACGGACATTTTGGAATTGGTTTCGGGTCGATCGGACACCGTCTCGATAGTGTTCGGGATGTCCGAAGGTTTTAAATTAAGTTTAAAAATAAGTAACAATTCGGGAAAATTACGGGACTTTGATAGGATGTTAATGTTGAGGTTAGTAACCCTCTAATGTAATTTGGACAGGATTGGGAGTCCCGGTGATAGTGGTGTGGCCCGGGAGGGCCGGTGGCACGCGTATCGAGGCACACGGTTAAAACGGTCTGTGAGTGGACTTTGGTTTTATAAATCCTATGCATGCTTAAATGTGTTATATAGTTTATATATATGATTTCTATGATGGTATTTGTGAGTATTGATTTTGGGTATGTTGCACGTATTTCGAGGTGTTTTCCGTATTTCACGTGTATCGGGATTAACGGTTTATTTGTGGTTTTGCATGCTTGTGGTTAAATAAATATTATGATGAAATGGTTTTGAAATTGGAAATATGAACTCGGGCTTGAGGCCCACTTGTTTTGGAAATTTCGGACTTGGAGTCCATTTGAGAATCGGGCCGGGGGGCCCAGTTGGTTAATGAAATCGGGCCAGGGGCCCAGTTGGTATGAAATCGGGCTGAGACCCATTTGAGTTATATTATCGGGCCAGGGGCCCAGTTGATTTGTGAATTCGGGCCGTGGGCCCAGTGGGTTTATAAAGTCGGGCTGCGGGCCCAGTTGGTTTACAAATCGGGCCGTGGGCCCAGTGGTTCATAAAATCGGGCATGAGGCCCAGTTGGATTATAAATGTGATTTTGGGTCAGGGACCCTAAATGGGATTACGTGGTTTTATGGAAATTTCGGGCAGGGCCCATTGTAATGATGTGATAAAAGGATTTAATAAAACTGTTTTCCATATACCATCTGGATACAAGGATATATGATGGTCTCCTCCAGATGTCCGGGACACTGGGGAAGTCACGGTGCATTGCCTGCGAGGGGTCATTATACGGAGCAGCCGGACCGTATGATGACTCAGGAGCAGGATTGCTATGATTGACGTCTGGGACGTCAGACATCAGGGATGTCAGATATATGGACCCGGAGAGACCCCGGGCAGCACGCGTAGCTTATGAAACCGTGAGACATGACGTCAGGGACGTCTAGCATCAGGGATGCTGGTGATGGTAATGGTAAAATACGATTTAATGAAATGGCTTTCCGGGTGGATTTATGATTGTGTGATTTTAATGAATTAATGTTCATTTATGGTAGTGGGTGGTGACCCACATGGTCGTATATGTATGGTGGTGGTATTCCACGGTTTTGGGCTGAGTTCCCACACTTGGTTTTTGGTTAACGGTTTTTGGGCTAAGGCCCTAAGGGCTCGGTTGAGCAAACGTTTTGGTTACTGGTTTTTGTGGCATGCATACGTTTTTATTGGAGGGCATAAATGTCTTATAAATGTATTTGATGAACTTACTGGTTTTTGTCCACTCACAGCTTTTGGTTTTAATGCCCTTCAGGTTGATCACGGATGCGCTTGCAGCAGAGACTGGGACATTGCACACCTCCTCCATCGATCCTTGCGCACTCTGGATGCCCTGTTTGGGCAGTGGCTCTTGGTCATCCTTTGTCTGACACCCCTTGTTGGACGGGAGCAGGGCACATTCCATGGTAATCCCGGGGGGATTGGGATGGGTCCTGTCAGCTGCCCCCATTTGGGTTGGACCCCCCCTCGACGAAACACTGTGAAAATCAACACTGATGCCTCCTGGTTGGCCTCCTCTTCACGGGCTGGTCTGGACGTTGTTGTGAGAAATGCGGCTGGTGTTTTCCTTGCTGGAAGTTGCTCAATCAAGGATGTGGGTTCTGCCATAGTGGCGGAAGTTTGGGCCATGCTGGATGGCGTTGAATTGGTTGTCCATCAGGGGTACAGTAATGTGGTTTTTGAGTCTGACTCGTCAGAGCTGGTCAAGGCGGTTCGGGGCTCGATACAGAAGGGTCGGTGGGAGATCTATCCTATCCTTCGTCGGATTAAGTCAGCCATGGAAAAGTTTAATTCAGTGGAGGTTGCTTGGGTTCCTCGTTCTGCAAATTCGGCAGCTGATGCCTTTGCTTCACATGCTCAACGATTTATGCGTCGGGAGGTCTGGCTTGACCGTCCCCCATCTTCCCTAGTGTATGTGTTATCCCGTGATGGCCTGCCTTATCCTCCGCCAGATGGAGACTGCTAGTACCCTCTGTGGGCGTAGTCGTTTTGTTCTTCTGCTGTTTGTTTGATCTTGTCCTGTGTTGTTGTTGTTTTTTTCTTGTTTGTTTCCCCTCTGCTCTCTGAGCTCAGACCCAAACAAAAAAAAAAATTTGAACCGAATTTATGATGGAGGTACTATTTTGAAATGGACAGTATAGTTTGGATATGAAAATGAAATCTTTTATAATTTGAGTACTTTTTGAAATCGATCCTATAATTTGAATACTTTTATGTAGTTTTTCCTTCATTTTAAGTAGTAATGTAAGGATAATCTAACTTAATGCAAGATATTAAAATACTTCAAAAATACTTTTAAATATTAAATTTGAAAAATATTTATTATTTGATATTAAAAAATTAGATTAATCAATTATGATTTAAGATTTAGGTCTTAGATATTAGGCACCATAAACTCTAAGCTCTTCCACCCCAACCTGCCTAAAACTTTTTATACATTACGGTTAAACTCAAACAACACAAATTTTATTCTTGATTTTAAAGGGGAAAAAACCAATTGTACTATATAAGTTTAATTATAAAAGTATTTCAAATTTAATTATAAAATAAGGCTTAGATTCTAATTATGCATTGTATAAGAAGATAACCATCAACATGCATAACTAATAATGTAGAAGCCTAAAACTAAAAAATTATTGTATTTCATTTTTCACTAAAATATTTTTTTTTAAGAATTAATTAATAATTTATTTAAAAAATATGCAAACAAAGCTAGAATCAAACCAAACAATTTTAATTTTTTTTTGGGACAAAAACCAAACAATTTTATTTTCCTCTCTTTCACAAAGTTTCTCCACTGTCGTTAGCTCATGATTTACACTTATTTTTATTCAGATTCATGGTCTTGATGTTTTGACCAGTCAACGGCTGATCACATACATTTTTGGTATTTGAATTGGGTGAAATGTTGTGCTTCACTAGTAATGTGATCAATTTTTATTTAGATATTTAACTTTGGATTTCAATTTCAATATAGAATATGTATTCATAAATGAATAAAAAATTAAGATATCAAAATCATTTTTATTTTTATATTTTACTAAATTTAGAAAAGAGAAAGTAACGAATCAAAATAATTTTAAGATATTTATATTTTTTTTAGTTCCAAGTAAATGTTCTTAATCAATAGGACTACGAGAGAATTGATGAGGCTATTTTACTTCATGACTAAACCACCGAAACCCTTATTCCACATATCCTTGCTTCTTTCTCAGGAGATTTACAGGAACCAAAATTGCACCAAACTTTGCCGCCAACCCTGGCTTTGGCTGGGGCCAGTTGCATCCTCTTCAACTTCTCTTCCATCCCTCTTTCTCCTACTTCTCTCTTCCTTCTTCTCTCGTCTCCGCCGCCTTCACATCCGACTCTTCACCATCAGTCTATTCTTTTTTTTTTTCCCTTGGCAGTCACTGTCTTGACTTGCTACTCAGCCCTCTGTGGTCTCTATCTCGACGACTCCTTTGTGGGGACTTTTGTTTCACCATTGTTGGTGAATCTTGATGTTTCTCCAGATCTGTACTCCTATCATTATCTCAAGTTTCATCCACAAAACCTCAAGCCTCCTCCTTCCTCACCAAATACTCTCTACCACGACTTGCTTTGGTCTCTACCACTGGTTTCTACCTTTCAACCCATTAGACTCTGCCTCTGATATTTTTCGGTAGACTGTGGTTGTGGGTCATTTTTAAAGTGTTTGATGCATTCCTTAAATGGATTATGAAAACGCTCTACACGCGAGTGGCTTGCTCACCTCAATTTTCCGATTGGTTCTTCAATTTCACCTTCCTTATTATGGATGGTGGTGGATTTTACAATGTTCTAGTGGCTACAGTGACTGTTAAAGATGTTGAATTTCTGCTATTTTCAAATCTAGAATTTCTTTTAAGTTTTTTTATTATTTTTTATTTTAAGTTTGTTTTATGCTTATGGGCCTTTTTATTTTACTATTTGTATTTCATTTTATGTTAGCAAGTCTTCAAATCTATGTATTTATTTGTTCAATCCAATAAATATACTTAATTATCTGATTAAAAAAAAACAATAGGACTGCAACTCTAAATACATAAATCTCATAATTTCACGATGTCTTCTTCCTTCAGGTCCAAAAACATCAAAATGTTCACAGTACTGCCTTAAATACATAAGTAGTTCCCTTTTTTGGGCAATAAAATAGAAACCCCTTTTAAAGTGGTAAATTAAAATTGGAGTGAACGATGGGAGGTCTCTTACAAGCTATATTCTGCGTAATCACAACACCCTTTCTTAAACTGTCAACAAGGTTGGGCAGTTCTAACAGAAGTTTGAGATATACAAATCACGCAAAGGCTATAAAACCACATGAACAGGGGGAAAAAGAACGCCTCTGGACTATCAAAAATACGATTACATTACGCCAATAATCCCCCATCGATCGACTCATTGTCCCCAATACAATATACAAATCATTTTTCAACACAACTACGTATATATAGCTCTAACTAAACGAAAACACCTCGCCAGTCCAACATATACATAATCCCATTGTTGTGCCTACTCGATCCTTTCGTAACTTATAGTATGATCAATCATCCTTTAATCTACCTTGAAGATGAACCAAGCACTTGTTTCTTTAAGAGGTAATCAATCACCTCAGCTTTGAGTCGTTTCCCTTGCTCCTGAATGATGAGAGTGAGAAGAATGACCGTGGAGCTGTAACAAAGAACCGTAGGTACATCACTGTTAGAAACATTCTACAAAAATTCCATAATGGTAATGTTTGGATGAGGAACTTAAAAGTTCCAAGAATCTAGCCAAAACTAGTTAAAAATAAGGAACTTCAAAGTTTCAAGGAATTTGGAAATTATTAGATGCAAGACATTTAGATGGGATTTGTAAATAACACCTTGATAATGTTACTCTAGAAATTCCTTGTTTAATGGTTTTGCTATGCTCATGTGGTGATGTGCCCCCTTATTTGTAATGCATTTATTGCTAATAACCCTCCTAAATCCCTTGGAACTTTTAAGTTCCTCACCCAACCATAACCTAAGAAACATAATCATTTCCTTCGTGCCATCCTAAATGAGTAACACAGTCAGAGATATCGTTGATAGATAATTACCTTTCAATGAGCTTCCTGACAAATGATCCTCCCGAAGTTTAAAGTTCACTGGAGGCGCTGGGATAGAGCTTCGTAATGCTTGAACTGCATAGAGAAGTAAATTCGGAAATTCAGCTCTACATTCGTTTTCTCAAATGGAGAAATGCAATAAAATTAAATTCTTCGGAAAGAGAACAATTCAACTAGTTCATAGCAACAGATGAAATGAAAATCAAGCATAATTTGAAAGTAAAAAATACAAAAGAAATCATACGGGATAATTTGTTCATTGAAGTCTTAAGATTTATGCCTATCTACACATAAAGACAAACATATATAACATATGTATGTATATGTGTGCGCTGATCTGGATTAGCACTCAACGTACTAGCCTATATAAGAATGAAATAAAGGACCGCATGGACGGTAAAGCTGGGAATGGAAAGTGGAGTTGGGTTTCTTAAGGGTCCCAAGAGTCTTCAAGGATCATTAGGTTTCACAGGTTTCAGCCACTTTGGCTTTTTCAACCTAAAAGAGAATGGTTAGGACTTAGAACTCAATATTTTGCTACGGACAACTAGCTCTAAATCGCATAAGTTAAATGAAGAAAGCATATAGGACTTGTTTGGTGAGGGAGATTGGATTGGATTGGATAACTCCTCAAATTCAATGTATTTTGAATATGAAAATTGATTTATATTCAATGTAAGGGGATTAGAGAGAGTAGAGATAGAAGAAAATTTATCCTATCCAAACCCCTTAAAATAGTAGGATAAGAAAAGGTAAGTTTTCATCTATGTCTAGTCCTATCTAATGCTTACTACAATGAAACGCATCCATTTTCACATTCAAAATACATTGAATTTGGCGAGTTATCGAATCCAATCCAATCCCATCCAATCATGGCCACCAAACGTGGCAATAGGTTATATAAGTGAGTAATTGGCAAATTAGTATATCTGTTAGTTACCCTGTTCATTGAACTCGCTTTCATTGAAGCCGTCATCAGGACCCTGTGTGAATCCCATTCTTGATTTCCTCAAATCTTCTGATGATCGGTTTGCAAGATCTCGCCCATCTTCTGTATCATCATCTCCTTCCGAAGTAGTAGCAGAGATCCAGTCAACCATATTATCGGTCCCACGACTTTTTCTTCCAAACTTTAACAACCGTTTAAATCCTTTAGTCATATCCTTGCGTGACTGATTTTGAGATGAATTGGTAGCAAGAACAGGTTTCTGAGCACTTCCCCATTTCTTTCTCATCCGAGCTGCATCAACATCAATTTTTGTAAGACCATGAGAATTCCATGAAGCAGGGCTCCCAATTGGAGAGTCTACAGAGGCATCAACATCTGAGGTCTCATGCGGGTAAGAAAAGGGATGATGCATGTGCAAGCTCCATGACATGGGGCTTTCCCCCGGTGAATCTGGTAGAGACCCTAAAGCAAATGTTGAAGGTGCAACAGCAGGCAATTCGGCAACTGAAGTAGAGTCCACCTGAGAGAGAGATCTTACGGAACTGATATTATCGGACCCAGAGTTACCAGACTTTTCAGATTCCTGGCTCAATCTTGGTTTCCCATTATCCATGTCAACACCATCCTCAACTGCCATAGTATCAAGCTCTTCTTCATCTTCCTCTTCTTCCTTGGCCATATCAACTGAATCATCTGCCTCAAAGGTCAACTCATCCACTTCTTCTTCATTTGTTGAAGTCTCAGATATCATGGACCCTTTTAGCTTCGAAATGCTAACTCCAGAACTAGCACCTATGCCACTGCCCTTCCTGAGAAACGACTTTGGCTCGACATATTTGGGATATTTGTCATAGGGCCCCTGCTCAACTTGCTCATTATCAAATGGCACCATGACAACACCATCAGAGTTTAGAGGAGATAAGTTGTTAAATTCTGCAGGATTCGCAGAACTTTTCCTCAAGGACTGAGAACAGCGTGGCTTCTCTTCCTTGGCCATTGTCTCTTCACTAATGCTCTTGCTGCGGGAATAGGTTTTGACCTGCGAACGAGCTGCTATTTTGCTAACAGCTGCTTTGCTAACTCCTGAAGATGGCTTCGTGTTTTCTTTCCTGAAATCAGAAAAGTTGGGAACTGACTGTGCAAGAGGATTTTCTAACTCTGGTCTTCGCCGCCCTGAACTAAGGTTGGAAACTTTGGCAGATGACCGTGGAGCTGGTGTGGTTGGGGTCCAGGGAGTGGAAGAGGGAACATTTCTATTGGGGAAAAGCTTTTTATTTTGAATGCTTCTAGAAGCACCATCTCCTAAGGATGCCTCGCTAGAAAACCTATCTTCCCCAAAAAATTTCTGACCTGAAAATTCAGAGAGATCCTCATCCTTCTCCCATTGAATGGAATCTATTGGCTGTTGTCAAAACATAAAATTAACATCCTAAGATACAAATACCAATCAGCAATGAAAAAATAAATAAATAAAAACAGTTTTCCAGTAATCAATTTTACAGCTAATTTCAAGATAAATTAAAAACATTCCATACCTGCTCCCTCTTCATGCTAGATCGAAGATTAAATGTTCTCAGCTTGTCTGCACGTCGGCGAGCACTAGATACTGAATCCTGTCTGTCCGCTGACCCGGAAAACTTGGCTTTTAACTCTGCCTTACTTTGCTCAAGGCTATTTTCCATAGCCTTCAACTTGGCTTCCTTCTCTTCTCTTTTAGTGCTCCATTCCTCTCTCAGTTTAGCATTCCTTTTCTGCATGTACCTCTCATAGAATTTTCCTTTAGAATCAAGAGAGAAACTAGGCGCCGAGAAATTCTGCCTCAGAGTATCACCATAATCCTGGACACCTGCCATCTTTAACGGTGGTGGAGTATTTAAATTGTCCATGTCACTGGAACCACCCAATGGTTCCATCACTGTACTACTGTCCAAAAATTGTGGAGGAGTAATCTCCTCCGCTGCAGATTTTCTGTATTGTGAACTTATTGCCGGTTCCTTCTTCACATCCACTGGCTTGCTTCTCTGAGCAGAACTAGACTGATCCCCGGGAATCCGTAGCTTGTGCTCTGCAAAAAGCTTTTCAAGTTCATTCGCCTTTATTTTAAGCTCATCATTGAGCTCTTGATTTCCCTTGGTCTGTCTAACTCTCTGAATTTGCTCGACTGGCGCTGCCATTGTAGCAAAGCACTCTTGATTCATTGAAGCCTTGTCAACTGGAACTTCCAACTTGCTATTTTTGTAACTACCGTTGCTTTCATCTCTCTTGCTGTCTGACTTCTTAATCTGTTCGCGACTGGAAGAAACCGATTTCTGGAATTTCATTTTCTGAGATCCAGAATCTTCCACTTTAATGTGCTGCTTATCAGATGATGTCTGGTCAGTGTTACTAATTTCTGCAGATGAAGATCTCCACAGTGGCTGGGGAGGCAGTGGATCAACGTCAACTGCTTTGACCTGTGCTGGAGAGGCTTCTTCAAATTTTCTTCCGACACCGCCCTCAAACTGCCCTGAGAAAGATCGGGAATGATCCTGATAACTCCTAGAACGTAACTGAGTCATTGGCTGATCTCTCAGTCTAGAATCTTCGACTTTATTCCCAAACCCACCACCTGTTGCCCCCCCAACCTGGTTCTTCCCTCCAACAACCTCTGCACGACCAGAAAAACCTTTGGACTGTGTCTCAGGACCGGATTGATCCTTAAACCGACCGCCTCTCTCTTCGCTACGGGGAGACATCTTCAGCTTCTCCACAGAAACCCCTTGATCACTCAAACCAACCTGCTCTGTTCTTCCACTAGAAGACATGGATTGGGGATGAGAAGTCACTTGCTCCTTTGCCTTTAACCCCACCTCCTCCTTACCATCAGCTTGATCTTTCAGCTCAATATCCTCAACTCTGCCAGAAGAACTCGTTCCCTCAACCTTAAGAGAGTCCTTTGACTCAGACAGCCCCTTCTGGTCCTTATCCTCCGCCACACCAGATATTATATTGGTCGCGAGCTTTGTATCAGAAGTTGTATGAGAAACAGCGGAAACAGAGGAAGGTGTGCACAAGGGACTTCCTGTTTCTTTCTTCTCCGCACTCAAATCGATGCTCATGTCACTTGCACCGCTCCATCTTCGCAGCACAGCTGGTGCAGATGACACATCAGAAGACAGCCTCCGGAGGTCCACAGGTTTGGCAACAACAGGTTTCCCACCACTGGAGGAACTACCGGAACTCTCCTTCTGCTTACTCTCAAAGAGACTGATACGGTCCTGGACGCTGAGCCGCCTCGTCGGTTGACTCACGCCCAAAGGAACGGGCAACTCGGTCTGGGGCTCGTCCTTCTTCTCCACCTTCGCCTTGTCTTCGCCTTTGTCTTTCTCAGTTACGTAGTTACGTTGTTGTGTAGGGAGGTTGGTGTTTAGCGACTTGGGTTGTTGACACGTGGAGGATCCTGATAGGTCTTCTAGTTCCTCCTGCTTAGTTTGGGGTTGGCTGTGGGCCTTACCATGGGGCTCAGATGTATCTTCGGTGGGGTCATCAATTGACATGTCAGACTCACATGAAGATCTGACAGCTCTGTCGTCGACACTTGGCTTCCATGGCTTGATCACGTCGGATCTTCTTTGGCACAGTGAGATAAATTTGGTGCAAGCTTCGCTGCAAATATTTGGAAAAAATAAATAAATTATAAAATTATAATTTGTACCATACATAAAAAGAAAAGAAACAAAATTAAAAATGGTTTATTTAGGTGAGAAGTACAAGGCAGTTGAGATTTGAGAAATGGAAAGGACCCTTGCAACTGCTGGACCTGCCAAATTGTGACAGGGTGCTTTACTACTTTTCTAAGTTATACCAACCTGATTTTTCCCTATGCTGGACCATTTGTCAACTATCAGAGTGGGCCAACTAGGCCCAACATGACGAACTTTATGCTTCACATAAAGAGTCCAACCAAACATGGAAGAAACCAAGCCTTAGAAACTTTTTATTTTTTTAAAATATTGGAGGGGTGTTACACACGATAAGTATCGCTCTTCACAAAAGTCGAACCCAAACCATCCCATTACATACTGAAAAGGAATACCACTAGTAGAAAAATTATCATACGCTCTTATTTTGAACATCATGAATAATCCTATCAAAAGAAAAATGGACTTTAGTAAAATAACAGTGAAAAAATAAAAAACTGTTTTGGTTGTGTAAGGTCTATGAAAACCTTTGTCAAGCCATGAAAGAGATGTAACCAGTAATATGCAGACAAGAAAGCTGGAGTTTCATTCTGGCCAAAGAAACACATGGAGTCACATTGTGATCTCTTATTCGCCAATCTAAAATTTCTTATCATCATCACTTTTAAAAGTCAGATGGCATGCTTCAATCAGGACACGCTATTAAAAGTGTTAAACCTTTTGGATTTTAGAGTTACACATTTTTAAGGTACAGGATATTATGATTAGCATTTCACTTTCCAAGTTTAGCTTATGTCCACAAAGAGATGTGATAACATATCACTTTTACAGTAACGCATTATTAGCATATAATTGGAGAACCTGGATTAAATTATCAACATAAAACAGTCAAAAGGAAAATTAGAAGAATCATTATGTACATTCCTTATGTTAGTAATTCTAGAGAGATTTGGCTCAAATTTTTCTCAATGTTTGTATTCTGTTTGGCGTTCACTGACAACCACACCAGACAGACTCAACAGTACCATCAAGATGCAGAAGCACAAAAGGCAAGTTTTGACAATGTAGACATGCAGACATAGAGGTAAGCATATGCAGTGAGAGCACGCACGGACGCACATACCCACAGGAATACATATGGAAGGGACATGAGCTAAATGATTAGAGAGGTGGGATTGAAAAAATGTCGTATAAAAGTTGAAAAAAACAGCCACTAGTAAGTACTACGCTCTAGTGGTCTCCTCCCCACTATGCAGCGGGTGGTCTCGGGTCCGACTCTTAGAAAGAAAGAGATTGATACCCAGAGTACATAATCTCCCTCCCCCAATATTGTTGTTTCAAAACAAAAAACAAAAAATTTGAAGAAACAAACAAAGGGATTTTCCGAAATCTTACTTCAAGCGATGGGCACCAAATTGATCTGCAAAGAGTTGTAGTTCAGAGATTGAATCAGGATTAAAACCAGCTGCAGATGCACGTGCACAAGTTGTGGTTAAATCCTGCCTAACTGCAAGAAGTCGTACATCAATAGCCCTCAAAAGCTCCTTCCTGTAAGAATTTCAAAAAGGGAATAAAAAAATGAGAAATCAACTTTGGGAAAGGGAAGGCAGTAAAATGCTTTTAAATAGAATATAGTAATATACATCTTAGCATGATTATCTACAGCCATCCTGAATGGTGATGGCAGTGTTATGACCAACTGTTCAAATGAAAGTATAGTCAACTAGAATCATTATTGTAGCATGCCAATTTCAACCTAGTAGTGGATTTCAGTAGAGATATAACTACATTTCTTTTTCAATTTCAAGTTTTTCCACAGAACACTCAATATGTCATCAACATAGAGAGCACTACATCCTAGGTATTTTTTATTTTTTTAATGATTCGACTTTTTTGCAATTGAACAACAAAATGCAAAATGCAAAACAGAGTGGTCAAGAAGATTGTTACCTAGAGCATTAAAAAGAAAATAACAGGAAAATAAAAACAACGAAACAAAAGACCTCTCCCACGAAGAAACTAACATATAGCTGATTTTCAATCAAGAAAGGTAAGAGAGAAAGAGCAGCCCCTAAACTCAGAAGAAAGAGATGCCCAGAAAGCTGACCAATAACACACTTTATCCCAAAGCTCCTCCACCCCTAAGTATTAGAGATCATCATACACTATTCTGTTCCTCTCCGTCCAGACCACCCAAATCACAGCCATGACCGTAACACCCAAAACCAATTTTTCTTTCTTGCCCTTCCACGGCAGGGCATGACTTCACATAAGGCAAAACCACCCCTAGAAGGAGCCTGGAGTATATGCATCTCCCCAAGCAGCTTTAGCCATAAGCACAAGCCACAGCACAATGAAGGTATGATCAATAGATTCTGAATTCTTTCTTAAACAAGAAAAACCATTGCAGGGACAAGCACGAGTTCGGATCTACATCTTTGAACTATATCATTAGGGTTCATCTCACAGTGGTAGAAGCCCTAGACTTCCAAACTAACCTGTATATATGAAATAGGGACTCCAAGCCCAATTACAAATATACGGAAAATATGACTTGCTAGTGAACTACAAATAAGATCCAACCTCCACCTAAACAACTCAAACCACAATAACTTTATATGAAACAGCTTCTGTAACCTCATCTCATGGTAAAGGAAAAATTGTAGTCACCACAGGAATCCATCACCTTAAATAACCTTGTACAAAAAATCTTTCCCCACAGCTGACTTCATGGATCCAACACAAAGAAAAATTCAGAATGAGGCCAACCTAATGAGTTCAAATATGCTTCTATAACTGTAACTTACTATAATTCTTACATCACTTGAAACTCTGACAACAGTTAATGAACCAAATACTCATTTCAATTATAGGCAATGTTAAGTAAATTATTGAAAAATTTAAATTTAACAGAGTATTACTTTGTTGCATCTGCTGCTGCTGTGATACCTCCATCCCCACCTGATCAGATCATCCAAAAGCTAGGTCAGCATCAAAATAAAACTCATGCTTCATTGAATATCGACATGCAACTAGGTACATCACTACTAAATACTGGATAAAGCTTTCGGAAGCCCAAAAGCACAGGTAAAATGCTATGACATTCTGAGAGCATGAGAGTAATCCTTTCAGCATTTTCTTCACCGCCACGTTGAAGAATTGAAAATGCCAAGTCGGATTAGCTGTACACTAACCTTTGAAAAAAGTAGAAAAATAATTATAAAAGTAGACTGACTTATTTATTGCATGTCAGAACATTTTACTATGCTGACCTAAATTGCCTATTCACCAGTTCATTACATAGCATTTTGAAAGAAATTTCTTCTTCTATAGTCATTATAGGAGTTCTGGTTATATCTCATATTGTTGGCAACAACCTCCAAACATGCAACCTTGCATTTAACTGATCCGTGGTACCCAAACTATGCCCACAAAACCAGACATAATCTTGTCTCACTTCCTCCCATGCCAGGCTAGGAAAGATTCTGCTGGGCCAGCTAGCTACACTGAACTAATTAAGCACTGTTTATAATGGGAACAACCAAATATTGCCATCTGGGCAATGTGTCTCCAACCAAACAAATATGATACTTCCTTTTCAAGGAACAGACCCATTGGCACTGCCGAATGAGAAAAGGACATCCAATCTTTTTTTGGAAATAAAAGATTCCCCTCGTTCATGTTTGGGACTCGATCCAAACCATTAGCAAGAAAGGATAGAGTACTAGCAAACTTCTAGGCCCAAAGAGAAAAAACCTTGAGAATCCACCAAAGGGCCATCGACAAGGAAAAAAAACACAGAACAGTGTTAATCTCATATACATAAAAAAACATATTACAAAGGTTCCCATAAGCCCCTATGTATCCTATACTAGCATTCTTAACTTGGAACTAAATCAACAATAACAACCACAGAATGAACCTGGAGAATTATCTTATCTTGGTTTTACTTGACTTTGAACCTAATTCGTGTTTCATAGACTGAAGGGCCCCTGTATCTGGTTTTATTTTTGTATTAAAATTGAAATATTCACCAAGCATGACAGACCTAGGATTCAGGATACATGACTCTGGTTCATAGTCAAACAATATGAAAATAAGAGCATGCTCCAGATCCCCACTGAATATTGTAATAGCCCATTACCTGAGGACTTTAATTACAAAACAAACAGAAATTAAGCAATGCATAACTTTAAGTATCTTAATCCACTATAAGGCCTGCTTCTCATAACAGGCCATGCTATACAACACTCCAGAGAGTTTTGAAGCGGATAATAAGATAAAAATGTCAATTAATACCAGTCAACGAATAACAAAATGCCAAAACAAGTTACTACATATCTATTCAAGTTGTTATCAAGGGGTTGACACAGAAAAACAAAGACTTCAACCTGGAAAAAATATTGAAATAACTAAACTAAAGATTTTATTTTTTTCTGCTCTGTTAAGTTTCATAATCAGTACAAATCAGTGCCAGCTACATTTCTTCAAAATGAAGCCAGAGATTTCATGCTGTGTGGTTATCCGATAGAAAAGAGCCCAGGTCACATGAACATTTTCTTTTGTATGTGTGCACATGTGTGCATTTCCACTTCTATTTCTATGTGATGCATAGAGTTTGTGGCAGACAGTCTACAAGGATATCAAGCATGAATTGGAAATTTTAAAGGGCATGATAGAAAGTACTTGTGGCTTTTCCTTTACACACTTACTAATCTACAGTGATTCTTCAGTCTGACCTATCAGTAGCAATCTTATATAAGTATTACCTTGAAAAGTAAGCACAAATGAGATGCCAATTAATAATAAATAAAAATATTAGATATAGTGTATCCTATCTCAACCACTCATACAGATACATTCATGACCAGTTAAAACTTATTAGGAAGTAAGGTCAATATGGAAATAGATCCTCTAATACTAAAGCAGATACAATTAAGACCATATTCAGCAAGATGCCAGAGACTACATTGCGAGAAGACAATCAACTATCAAAAGTACAGTTAGAAGAGATGAACATACCCAATGCACCAGCATGTTGACCTCCCATTCCCTGATATAAGACACTTCCTGATTTCAGTTAAAACAGAAAGTATGCTTCCAGTTAGCATTACAATATTAACTCATCAAATGGCTATACCTGAGAATATATGTTCCGTGCGGCCTCCAACTGGGACATCTCTGCATCAAATGTATTGACCAGTTCCAGTACCTCGGGTGTGCTAACAAAACGCACAAACCTGTACACAATAGTGGCTAATCAAGTCAAAGAAGCCTCAAATATTACAACATAAAAGACCAGAAGGATTTACAATAACTAAAATTATCTCCACGGGCAACCCAGATAACCTTTCAAGTGTTCCTTTAGTGAACCATGCCTCAGCATATTTACGTTTCTCAAGTTTAATTGACTGAACTGCAAGTGCAACCTGCTCCTCTGCAACTTTTAAATGGGTCACAAATGGCTTGACTGAACCAGATGCAAGTTTCTCAGTGTTCCCGCCACTAGAAACAAACAATTCACATCTGCAAAAAAGCAACAAAAAAAGATGTGAACAATAATAATTCTAAGTGGAGAAATTAAAAGAACATGATATGTAAAGAGTAGTAACACTCACCGTGAGTGCTTCGGTGACAATTGGAAAACTGCATAATCAAGAGGCGTATCAGATTTCATTTCCTCTTCACTCTAGTTCCTTTATCCCAAATGGCCTCTTCATATAACAGACTGAACTTTTAAGCCCCAAGTGCCTGAAATTCTCACAATTCTGATTAACTCATTCACAATGCATGATCTGAACCAAAAGAAGAACAAGAAAACTTTAAAACTCATTATACCGGTTCTTGCAAGTGACAAGAGATTGCCTGAGTCCATAAGCAACAAAAGTTCGAAATTATTAAGGACTAGATGAAACTTTCTATAATTGAATCAAATATGAGAATCCCACAGCGTAAAAGTCCACATTCTAAATCAAAACAGGTTATTTGAAATAAGCATTTGCACAAAGAAAGAAGGAAAAGCCCACGAGCGAAAACCTACTACTTTTAGACCAAAATACTTACCAATAATACAGTACCAGATCCCAATCCAAAAACTCTTGCCAACGGCAAAATGCACCTAAACTCTACTTCTTGTACCAAAATAGAAACCAATACTTCAAATATAGCATTGAAATATTTCTCAGATCTGATTACGCAGAATCCAAACTCAAATGCTAAGCCAAATAAAAAACCCAGATAGTCAAATGCCCAATTCACCCACGAAAAAAATTCAATTGCAAACCCAAACTCACGCAACCCCATAAATCAAAATGCGCACATTTATTTGCACAAAAGCAGCTAAAAAAGGCATCCAATAAATGCAAAAAACCAAACCAACCGCACCCAAAATGAAGACGAACGTGAAGCCGCTCGTGTGAATAAGAAGCTACCTGAGCTCAACCACTCGGAGATCTTCAATCGCACAATCGGATCCTCTGATATGCTCATGCTGGTGCCAGCATTTCACAGTGTTTTTATATGTGCCCTCCTTCGGGTCTTTGAGATCAGCTGTTCTTTTTCAAATTTTCCACAATGTTATTTCTGTTTTCAAATTAATATTGGGTTTTTTCTTGTTTTTCTCCGTTAGGCTTTTGGGCTATAAGAAAACCCTACTAACAGCAATGACAACATAGTTTTTGCTTTACTCATTCCTCAAATGTACCTTTTTCTTTTCCCCCATTTTCTTTCCCAAATTCTTTGTTTTGTGTGTTTGTTTCTCTCTCTGCACTCTCCCTATTTAAAAATACACAGTAGAGAGAGAGAGAGAGAGAGAGAGCTTTGCTTTGTGTGTGTCTCTGTGTTTTGAGCTGAAGACAAAATTTTGGCTTTTGTAATTTGTTAAAAATTCTTCCTAACTAGGATTTTGAAAGACAGAGAGAGACTCTTTGGTGGCGCTGATTGGAAGTTACAAAAATGGAGTTCACTGTTGTTGACTCCAAATTTACCATGATGCCATGCCGTCTATATTTATGCCCTTTATTTACTAGTTTAATCTAACTCAATTTGTGGCAAAGGATTAAATTTAAACTTTAATCCAATCAAGAGTGGTGGACAAAAATCATAGCTTATGGTTGGAAGAGTTTTTTTTTATTATTATTATAGGAAATAGGGGAATTTTTTGAAATTTTTTATTTAATATGTTATTGGATTTCAAACTTGAGATTAATTGTCTACAAGTCAATATTAACCAATTGAATTCCAATAGTTTTGAAAATTTTGAATAGATTAGACAAAATTGAAAATAAAAATATTTTATTTTAGATGGTAAAAATCAAAATTGTTATATTTCGTTCTGTCAATTCAAAAATTGAAAATTAAACTGATCAAACTATCTCTGCTAGTTTTGTTGGGTCTTATTAGTGAAATTGACTCATTACTTTTGTGGATAGCATGAGTCTAAGTTGGCCCAAGCCTAAACCCACCTTTTTAGTTGTACTCCTCAGCTTCCCATCAGCTCGATATCTCCTCATAGCGTCTTAGTCTCTATCTCATTCTAGTTTCCATTGAAACAAAAAATCACAGCAATGCTACATTACCCACATCAAGTGGACTTCATCCTTCAATGCGATACGATACCATAACACACCAACCTCTATTCAACATCCTCCTCTAGCTCTTTCGAAGGAAGCCGAGAGCACATGTCGCATTCATTGTCCAAAAAATTTGAACCAGGATCCACGATCACACCCATCATCTCCATCTTCTCACCTCGAGTTCAATGAGTTAGGCAATGAGCCACGAGGACCATCGTGGCTTAAACAGCGACGCAAAACCCAGTAAAACCCAAGAACAACTTTGAGAGTTTGAGGCTAAATGAGGTAAAGTCGAACCCTCTAAACTTAACCTTAAGTTTATTCGTGAGATATTCTTCTTAAACTGATTGCATGTCGGTTTAGGTGAGGATTGACGGTGGTTGCATCGTCGGAAGTTACAGAGCGCATAAACATCCTGAGAATTTCAAATGGGTTTTTCAACTAGATAAGGTATGCTTTCACCCGTAGGATTCCACAATTGAGTTCTCTCATCAAGACCTTCAATCTGACCTATTTTCATGTAGGATTTGAGGGGAGATTGATGATAGACGAACCTTGCTGGAAAAATGGACATGTTTGAGCTATCGAGGCTTTCCGCCTAATTTCTGGCTAATTTAGGTAGTCTTTTGAACTGAAAATGTGATACCTGGAATCCTGGTCGAGTTCCGAGCCGAGTGGTAGTCTTTAGAATGAAATTTGAGTTAAGTTTGTTTTTCTGGTAATCCCATATAGCGGCGACGGCGGTAGTGAGTGGCAGCACCAGTCACCGGTCTACAAACTCACTTGGAAGCCACATGGCCGCCACATAGCAGCCACGTGACTACCACCTCATAGCCACATAAATGCCAAATTTTAGCCATAGAGCGCTACGTTGAGCCAAGTTGCAATTGTGTGGCAACACACTCAAAACACACTCAATAGGCGCGAGAGCGCGCGTGATGACTTGTGCCACATCTAGTTGATGCGTAAGGTCACTTCAGGATGGCTTTCCCTTGGCGTCTTCGGTTGTTGTCGCTGGCCGTGCGCCGGATGTAGTTAGTGTTGGTGGTGATGTTGTTGGGCTCAAGGAGCCTGTTTTGGTTGGGAAGTCTGGTCTTGGACTCTTGCCCACTGATGCTGTTTTGATGGGCCCTGGTTCTGTTCGATCTGGTCCTACGGATGTCGTTGTTGGGGACCAAGATGTTGCTCCAACTGTGGGGGCAAGGACTTCGTATGCCAAGGTTGTTGGTGGATTTGGGGGCCCCCGCTTGGGTGCCCCTGCCCTCAAATTCTGTCAGCCTAAAATTATTGCGGGTCGTAAGGTTGTTTGTCCTCCTCCTGAGGCTACTGGGCTTGCAGCCTTAGAATGGAAGCATTCGTTGGTGGGTTATTTTGTGGATAAATCTCTCCCATTTAGTGCTGCTAATACCTTAGCAAGGAAGATTTGGGCTAACCGTGGTTTGGTGGATGTCCTTGCTAATGGGAATGGGTTTTTCTTTTTCAAGTTCTCGGATGATCTGTCTTGCTCTCAAATTATTGAAGATGGGCCTTGGCACATGGCGGGTCGCTCCCTATTCCTTTCCCGTTGGAAGCCCGGAATGATTTTGTCCAAGAATGCTCACTCCAAGGTTCCTTTGTGGGTGAGATTTTTTAACGTACCTTTGGAATATTGGTGCCCTGAGGGGTTTAGTCATATTGCTAGTGCTGTTGGTAAACCTTTGTTTGCAGATTCGATGACTGCTTCTCGTAAGCGCATATCTTTCATGCGTATTTGTGTGGAAGTGGATGCTTCAGACCCCCTTATTGATTCTTTGGATATCTTGTTGCCTCCGAAGGAGGATGGTGAGGTTATGGGTGTAGTTGAAGTGAAAGTGGAGTATGAAAATCGACCACGGGTGTGTGAGAAATGTCATCTATTTGGTCATTTGGAATCGACGTGCCCACGTAAGATTTTGTCTTCTATTTTGGATAATTGTGATTTGGTTGGTGGGTCTAAGGCCACGAGTGTGGTTGTTCCTGGCCCCATGCATTCTCAACTTTTTAGCCCTGTTTGTGTGGTTTTGGATGAACCTGTGGCTCTTCCCGTTTCGGATGTTGGTGCCCAGTCTGTGTCTACTGATCCTAAGTTGGCTTCCATTATGCCTAAGGAGGGTAAGGTACGTTTTCCCTCGCCCACCTCCCTAGGTACTAATATTGCATGGCCCAAGCAGGGTTTGGTTTCGAGTGTTTCTGCTAATGGACATTTGGTGGATGATGCAATCTCTCCTAATCGATTTCTTCCTCTGGTGTCTGAGGGTGATTCTGCTGACTCAGAGCATGTGGTACCGTTGCCTGTGATTTCACGTAGGACTGGTGGTTCCAAGGCGATGGGAACTGTGGGGTTATCGAAGGGCCTGGGTTTTTTGAAAAAGAAAAAGACGAAGAAGAAATCAAACAAGCATGTGTCGTCGCGTAATGGGGTTGAGGTTTCGGGGGAGGTTGGTGACGTTTTGGGTACTAGCATTGGAGGGAGGAGTGGCCCTCGGGATACCACTGTTTTCTCTTCTCATGATTAGCACAGCCTGTTGGAATGTGAGAGGTCTCAATGACCGGTCTCGCCAATTGGAAGTGAAGAATTTCATTCTCGCCAATCGTTTGTGCTTGGTAGGCTTGACGGAAACTAAGGTTCGATCTATTAATAGCTCTCGAATTAAATCTGTTGTTTTTAATAATTGGGAGTCCACTGACAATTTTTGCAGCCATCCTTACGGTCGTATTTGGGTGGGGTGGGATCCCTTGGTTGTTTCTCTATGCATTTTAGGTGAATCCCCACAATTTATTCATGCTCGTGTTTCTATTGTGGGTTCTGGTCATAGTTTTTTCATCACCTTTATTTATGCCTCTAATGGTGAGATTGAAAGGAGGGCTTTGTGGCACGATTTGGAGTTGTTGAGTCTCTCTGTTGGTTCTGTGCCGTGGGCTTTATTAGGGGATTTCAATGCCTGTAGGTTTACAAGTGAAGGTGAAGGTGGGAATTTGTTGCGGGATAGCTCTATGCGGGATTTTGGTTGTTGTATTCATAATTGTCGCCTTGATCACTTACGGTTCTCGGGGCGCTTCCTCACTTGGCATAATAATCAACTGGCTATTAGTAGGATTGCTAGGAAATTGGATCGGGTCCTGGTAAATGAGGAGTGGCTCTCGTGCTTTCCTTCTTCTTCTGCTTCCTTCTTATCGCCGGATTCCTCTGATCATTGTCCCGCTCTCTTGAAGCTGGATGTGAGTCGGTATTCTGGTAATCACCCCTTTAAGTTTTTTAACTTCTATGCTGACCATGATGAGTTTATGCCCATTGTGCAACGAGCTTTTAGTATGCATCTGGTTAGCACTTCTCAGTTCCAACTTGCTTGTAGACTTAAAATTGTGCGGGAGGCTCTGAAAGGGCTTAATCGTAGACCCATGGCTGATGTGTCAGTGACTATCAAGGAGGCTAAACTAGCCTTGGATCGATGTCAGATTTGTCTTTCTAGTAACCTTTTGGACTGGTCTCTCCTCTCCTTGGAGCGCGACTTATTGAAGAAGTACAACGACTGTTTATTGGCTGAGGATAGTTTTTTGAGGCAGAAGTCTCGCCTTAAGTGGTTGGATAAGGGTGATAGCAATTCAGCGTATTTTCATAAGGTGATTAAGAAAAGGCTCAATAGAAATCGGATTGTGTCTATTGTTCGTGAGGATGGTTCTGTCGCTGTGGAGCCGGATGAGTTAAAGGATGAGGTTGTTGGGTACTTTCAGGGGTTGTTTGGTACTGTGGGTGACGTGCAGGGTCTGGATTTTGATGGTCTCCTCTCTAATGTGTTGTCTCCTGCCCAGTGTGCTAGTTTGGCTGCTCCGGTAACTCCCTCTGAAATTGAGAAGGTGTGTTTCAGTTTAAAGGCTGAAAAGGCCCCCGGGCCGGATGGTTTCAATGCGCTGTTTTTTCGGCGTGCTTGGACTGTGGTGGGTTCACATGTTATTCGTGCAGTGTCTGAGTTTTTTTGCTCCTCTCAATTTTTTGGGGAAACTAATTCTACGATTCTTGCGTTAATTCCGAAGGTTGCTAACCCTACTCACATGAGGGACTTTCGCCCGATTTCTTGTTGCAACACGATTTACAAAATCATCACGAAAATCATTGCTAATCGGATTAAGCTTGTTCTCCCTTCCCTCATTGGTCATAATCAGTCGGCATTTGTTTGTGGCAGACACATTGGTGATAATATTTTGTTAGTGCAAGAGCTCCTTAGAGGTTACCATCTCAACTCTGGGAGCCCTAGATGTGTTGTTAAGGTGGACATCCTCAAAGCTTATGATTCGGTCTCTTGGGATTTCCACCTTGATACCCTTATTGCCTTCAAATTTCCCCCTCTGGTTGTTGGTTGGATTAGAGCCTGTATTTCCACTGCTCGTTTCTCTGTTGCTGTTAATGGCGAGTTAGCTGGGTTTTTCCCTAGTGTCAGGGGCCTTAGGCAGGGGGATCCAATGTCTCCTTACCTTTTCGTCCTGGTTATGGAGGTTTTTTCTCGTATTATGCACCATCGCATTGCCGCTTCTCCCTACTTCAGATACCACTGGCGGTGTGATAAGGTTAGGCTTTCTCATCTTGCCTTTGCTGATGATTTGTTTGTTTTCTCTCGGGGTGATGTGGAGTCTGTTGCCACTTTGCGACGGGCTTTGGATGATTTTGCTGGTGTGTCTGGTCTGAGGCCTAATCTCCAAAAGAGCTATATTTATGCCGCTGGTATGAGTATGACGAGTGCCTCTCATCTTCGTGAGTGTTTTGGTGTTCAGCTGGGTTCGTTACCTGTGCGGTATCTTGGTGTTCCCTTTATTACCTCCTGCTTGAGATCTAGAGATTGTGTGGCTCTTATTGAAAGGGTGGAGAACCGTATCCGTGGTTGGGAGCATCGTGCTTTATCCTTTGCTGGCAGGTTGCTCCTCATTCAGTTTGTTCTTAGTAGCACTATTGTTTTCTGGGCTTCCTATCTTTTTCTCCCTAAGCAGGTATGTCATGAGATTGAGCGTATTTTTCGCCGGTTCCTCTGATCTGGGCAGGTTACTGGTTCCTATCATGCCAAAGTTGCTTGGATTTTGGTGTGTAGGCCAAAGAATGAGGGAGGTTTGGGTATTCGCAGCTTATCCCTCTGGAATGTCGCTCTAATGGCAAGATTCATCTGGTCTCTCTTTGCACCAGAAGGTATTAATCTGTGGGCCAATTGGGTTAAAGTGTATTATATCCGTGATAGCAGCTTTTGGGGGGTTAAGACCCCTTCTATTTGTTCTTGGAATTGGAAGGGACTGTTGAGGATTAGGGACTTGGTGAAACCTTTCATCGAGGCCAAAGTTGGAAACGGTGATGATGTTTTTTTATGGTACGATAATTGGAGTCATGTGGGTTACCTCCTGGATCTTTTTGGGGGATCTATTGCGCAAAGTTCTGGTATCCATTTGAAGGCCCGTCTTTCTTCGGTCCTTGTTGATGGTCAGTGGGTGTGGCCTTTTTCGACTGATCCTAGCTTTAGACTAATTCAACTTGCTAGTCGAGCCTGCCAGGTGAGGTCTGATATGACTGATACTTTTAAGTGGAACGCTGCTGCGAACACTAAATTTTCCTCGGCTTCTCTTTGGAACAAAATCAGGAGGGAGTATCCTGCTTGCTCTTGGTCTGAGTTGGTTTGGTTCTCTGGCGCAATTCCTCGTACTTGCTTTGTTCTTTGGCTGGCTATCCATTGGACCGTGTTGATAGCTTCTCTAATCAAAGTAACCTTACGTGTGTCCTTTGTGACAGGGAAGGGGAGTCGCATGAACATTTGTTTTTTAATTGTCCTTTTAGTTCTTGTATTTGGATGAGAATTTTGGCGATTACTGAGTCTGGTTGGTCTTCTTCTCATTGGCCGAATTCTGTTTTTTCTGCTATTGAGCATTGGCGTGGGAAAATGATGGCTCAGGTTGCTAAGCGCCTTGCCTTGGCTGTGACTGTCTACCACATTTGGCAGGAGCGAAATAATCGGATTTTCAGCAACACCAGGAATCCTCCTGATGTGATCTTTAATGTTATCGTTGCCATGATTCGTAGTAAGCTTTGTACTCTTAACTTTAGGCATAATTCCTCCAATATCCGCACTGCTAGGAATTGGAATGTTGTTATTTTGTAGGTTCTTTTAGTTTGGTGTATTCTCCTAAGGGAGGTGTGTTGAGCTCTTGTGAGTTGTTTTTTTGTGTCTTGCGCTCTGTGTTGGGTTTTTGCCCTTTAATATAATTTGAATTAACAAAAAAAAAAGGTCACTTCCCAATCTCTTACCTGCACATGGAAGTGTGTGCGGCTGTTTCCTGAACTCTTGCAGCACATTGGACTAGTTTTGAGATGTTTCGAATCAACTAAACACATTTCTAGTACGTTTAGAGTTGCTTTAATTTTGTTTTGGGTAACCCTTCATTAGTTTTCCTTATGGCAATAATTAGTAAACCTTGTGGTTGATTTTTGGTTAGGATGACGGCTTGAAGCTTATGTTGGCTTGGAATAATAAGCGGTTTTGATCACTGAGTAATTAGTGAGTTGACCTCATTCTCAAACCTCGTTTTTAGCACTATCTTTTCTACTTGCATGTTTTACATATTCTTGGTCTTGAAAGCATTTCTAGCTTGATTATGTGATTATTATATTATGTTTCCCGAGCATGTATTATGGGATTAGTGACATAGTTAGGAATTAATCTATGCGGGGGCCTTTCTAAATATTTTTTAAAAATTGAATGTAATTCAACTCATCATAATATATGCAAAATTATAAAAAAAAAAAAAAATCATATCATGCTACTAACTTATTACAACCATAGTTATCCTCGACGGATTCTCAGCTTAAAATTATTGCATGCCCAAAATAGACTATAATTGAAGTTTTAAAACAAAATAGACATGTGTAAAATTTTAAGAACTGAAAAAAAAATTAGCTAAAAAATAATAATACGAACTATATACTTCTATATCAAAATATGTCTAGAATTTTTATAGTTCATATGTGATAATGATATATGTATCCGTTGGGAAGTCTGAAATTGTATTTCGAAATTGATTGGGAATTCCAAAATATATAATTGACTACAATTATATAATAATCATCATTTATTAGTAAATTTTTAATTAACTAAAACATATTATAATATATATATACTATATATACATATTATTACAATTAAATTTTACAAAATTGGTAGGGGGCAGAATCTCTTGGCTCTACTGTAGCTCCATCCATGTATGTGATATATTATATTTTCTAAGCATGCCTTGTGTGATTATTATATTATATTTTCCGACCATGATACTTAGATGTTAGCATGTGATTACTATTATGAGATTGCTTGTGTACATTGTCTTCACTAGATGTGTGTGCATATGATTGTGTTTTAAAGGAATTCCTTAGTACTTGATTATGATTGTGATTAGAGTGTTGATAACCTCAAATGATTATTCTGAGTTATGACCATCGGGTTGAGATTGTGGTTAGTATTGCCACTTAGAGTTGTCGATATCTTTAGTACCTTTCTGTTGGCCATAGACCAACCTTTACATGATTGATCACTCGCACTAACTCAAATATTAGTCAATAACGCCAACTTGTCTCCGAGTTCTTGGGGACATTAGGTGAAGGTGCATAGCACCTAGTCTTTACGCAATCCAGGTACATGAGCAAACCATAAATACCCAACCTATCATGTGTGCATCACTCGAGTGACTCAAGAACATAGCTAGTGAATTATAAACTCTATACTTGTGTTTCGGGATGTTTGTTGAGATTGTGTATTATTTTATTACTATTTCTTGTAAAACATGCATGTTTGTTGTTTATTCATTATTATTATCTTTTAAGTTATTTTTCAAAATTGGGGGGTAAAATGTTTTTCAATTTATTGTTTTACACTGAAATAACTTGTACATTCAATCAGCTTTTTGTTTTTATACCCCTCAGGTCTTAGAGGTACTTCACACATTTTGAGGAGTTCCCAGTTGCTACTCTGATATTCATACAGGGCATTATGGTGTTACGCATATAAAATCGGGGTAACTCGGGTAGTTTCTTAAATTTTATAATCATCAAGTAGTAGTATTATGCTCTATACTTTCGTTGTCATGTTGAATGGTTAATTGGTCTTTACTAATTAAATTTCACACAACGTCCTCAAACGCAATGTTTCTACCTTTGGCTTTCATCATATGGACAACACTGTTCAGACATCGGTTAGCATACTTCAATTTTGGTATCCACGTAGACTTTTCGGGTAGAAGTGTGTCAAAAACATCGGTTTTGAAAACAATCCATTACACTTGTCATTTTTATGTCACAATAAAGTATTAGTCATTCTGGATGTCATTACTAGTACTATTTTTAGTTGTATTCATGGTATTACATAATTAGAAGAAAAAAATTGGTAAATATGATGATGTGTCCCCACACTCAAAGGATGAGACTAAGTGCCACTCAGCATACCGCTTGCCCTTGGCCACAAAGTGCTCTCATCGAGTTCTGAACTCCTGCTAATTAGGCACTAGGAAATTCGCCATGTGGAAGTAGAAGATTGCCTACTGCACCAGAAAATATGACAAGACCCATTCCTAAACTACTTTGACATTCACGCTCGATCCTGGGGCCGTCTGCCGACAATCTTGAAATTACCAAGCTTTCCTTAATTATTGTCAGACAAGGGATATTATCCATATTCACATATTTCCAATTACATCCTTATTTTACTAAAATTAATTACCCAAGTTGAACTTACTTAATTTCCTCGAATTATTCAAAAGGAACTAGAACTTAAAACAAAACATAATATAAGCATGATATCAACATACATTCATCTTTCAAGTATTCTTTGAAAATAATAACAATACAATAATTCTTTATAAATTTCTCCCATTATGATAATTTGATTTCAAGGGCTAATAATATCCAAAAAAACATTATATTATATACCTAACCTCCTTATATAAATTATAGTTTAAATATAAGTACATTATACCAAAAATTCATAAATAAATTAAAACGAGATCCGATTAATTCACACTTTGTACCACTGGATTCATAAAATTACGATACTTTTTCATGTTGACAGTAGCCCGAGAATACACTGTACGCGCCCTCACGCGCCAGCGATGTCCTCTCCGAGCGGAGGCCACATGCATGTCACAGATATAACGACCCGTCCTAAAATTCTCGGGATTAATTAAGACTTAATTATAGATTAGCATAACTAATCGGGGATTAGTCGAGGATTAACGGACGTTCAAGTTGAAATTACGAGTTTGCCCCTAAACGAGAGCGAAAAGTTGACTTTGGACCCGGGAGGTCCAATGTATGAGGACCGAGGACTGCTTTGCAGATCGTGTCGATACGAGTCCATAGACATGCGACACGTTGAAATCGGACGTTCGACGGGAAAGTTACGGGCCACGGAAGTTCCAAGGAACTATTACACGTTTTACAAAACGGATGACATTTATCCTCAGTGGGCCCTAGATATTTTCCCAGGCCCAAGTGTCACTCATCCATTGCTCCCATTACACATATACATGCACCTTCCTTCACCTTCTGTGTGCATTCATTCGAACAACCTGATGAACCCAAAACCAAACTCTTCCCCCATTTGAATTTGTGTGAAGCCAAGTGAGGCTGAGGATGACTGAGAGGACGAGATGACAGCGGCAGTACGACCAGCTGCCATGGACGGTGGACGAACCACGGGAAACAGGTGAAAACCAGAAACCCTTTTTATATTCAAATTTCAAAAATTGTGTTTTGGACGTCGAGGAAGTTGTCTAGTGATTGGATGATGGTTTTGGGGGTTGTACGAGTCGTATGGGTTGGGAATCGGTGGCTGAAGTGGTCGGAGACGACCGTAAGGAGTTTTTGGTGGCTAGCCACCGAATTCAGTTTCCAACCAGGTAAGCTCAAATCGAGCCTCCAAACATGTTTTTAAGGGTCTTAGGAGCTTAATGGAACTATTAGGATGAAATATTGGCCCGTGGAAATGCCTAAATCATAAGATGAACAATTGGGCTCTAAATGGTTTATCGAACCAATGAGTTTTAGGATTGTTTTCATTGATTTGATTGCATAAAACAACTCCTATGATAGATTAGAGAGGATTGGTGTAAAGAAGGAAGAAAAAGGATAAAAAAAAGAATGGGAAGATATGGGCATGAACCAGTCATGTCGGTTCGATTGGACCGGCTAACCTGTGAACCAGTTCAGACCGGTTCGACGCGAGGAAGAAGATGAACAGGTGCTGGTGCGTGAAGCCCACGCGCAGCGCCTTTGGGCGGCGCGTGGGGGTGTTTTTGGGGAAGTGTTCAACATGTGTTTTCATCTATTCAATATAACAAACATTTTGGGACAAGTTTCGAGTCGCTCGGACATCGTTTCGATATGGTTCGGGATGTCCGAAGGTTTAGGATCGAGTTTAAAATATGTTAAAAATCCGGGAAAATTAGGGGGCTTTAATGAGAGGTTATTGAAGTAGTTAGTAACTCTCTAGTATGATTTAGACAAGTTTGAGAACCACAGAGATGGTGATTGGCCCGGGAAGGGCTTATGGCGCGCGTACCGAGGTGCAGTATGTACTATCTGTGAGTGGACTTTTTCTAAATTTATGCATGCATAAATATTTTATATGTTTTATATCGATGATTTGAGATGCCATTAGTGCATCTGGTTGTGGTATTTAGTAATTACGTATTTTCACGTATTTCGAAGTTTATGGTTTTATATTGTGTTTATACGTGCTGTGTTTTCTATGATGGTTTAATGGAAATGTTTTGGATTAGAAAATATGGAATTGGGCATGAGACCCATTTGATTGGAAACCATCGGACTTGGAGTCCATTTGATTTAATGAGAAATCGGGTTGGAGGCCCAATAGACTTATATGATTGGGCTTGAGGCCTAATTGATTATGATATCGGGCTGGAGGCCCAATTGGTTTATGAAATGGAATTTCGGACTGAGACCCGTAAGTTTGGAAATTTGATTTATGGATTTACGATGGTTTTATGGAAAACCCGGGCGTAGCCCTTTGAATGGTTTCGAGATGATTTGTAAAACGCTTTTCCATATACCATCCTCATGAGTGGTTACCCTCCAGACATCCCATAGTATCCTGGAGTGGTGGGTTGTCTCCTCCAAACGTCTCGTAGTATCCTGGAGTAGTCACAGGGCATTGTCTGCGAGGAGTCATTGCACGGAGCGACCGGTCTGTATAGTAACTCAGGAGCAGGATTACCATAGGTTAAAACCTTCCCTAGGGAGGGTCATTGATCTGCGGGTCATTGACCTGGGTCGACCTTGGGGAGACTTGGGATTGAGACCCTGAGTAGCACGCGTAGTTTGGAACCATGACAGTATTTATTGTGACATCTAGGATGTCAGGCATCAGGGATGTCGAGGATTGGTTTTGGGCTGAGACCCACATGTATTGGATTTTGACTGAGACCCACGTGATTTGATTTGGGTGGAATCCCTACAGATTTGGTTTTGGGCTGGTTTCCCATATACTTTGGTTTACGGTTTTGGGCTAAGGCCCTAATGTTTTAATTATTGATAAATGGTTTGAAATAACTTATTTTCAAATGCATGCATGCTTTTTAGTGAAGGGCATAAATGTCTTTCGTGAAATGAGTTTTATTAAATTAAATTATTTATTTTGTCCACTCAAAGCTTTCAATGGTTTTAATGCCCTTCAGGTTGATCGCGGATGCGGGCTGTAGCAGAGACCGAGACATCACACTACTCCTCTGATCCTGGCGCACCCTGTAAGCCCCGTTTGGGCTAAAGTTGGAATTATCCCTTATCTGACACTTCATGTCAGACGGGAGCAGACACATCCCACGATAATCCACGGGATTTGTGTAACGACCCGTCCCGAATTCCGGGATTAGATTAGTCACTAATCTTGATTAGCGGGGTTGAACGGTGGTTAGTAGGGCGAAATCGGACAAAATGTGCAAAATGACCGTTTTGCCCCTGGTCGTGGGCAAAATGTTGACTTTTTGTTCGGGCGGTCAAATGGACTTTGACCGATGACCGTGACGTAGTTCGGGACGTCACGAGTTCATAGACAGGTGGCACGTTCGATTCCGACATTCGTAGAGAAAGTTATGGTGTTCGGAAGTTGAGGGGTATTTTGGTAATTTGGCTTATTAGGGGCCAAATGTTGACTTTCTGACCGGGAGGTCCGATGGGCGAGGGCCAAGGACCGTTACGTAGGTATCGTCGATATGAATCCAACGACAGGCGGCATGCCGAAATCGGAGTTACGACGACGAAGTTATGGTCAAGGAATCGGGCTCGGTTTACCGAACGAACCGGGATTAAAATAATAATAAAATATTGAATAGTGATTATTGAATCTGAACCCTTGGATGAGTGACAAGTGTCACTCATCCCTTGATTTGGGGCTCTAAATCTGGATCATGCTTCCATTAATGGGTTAAAATACAATTTATCCCCTCTTTTAATCTCAGCCCTCCATCTCACTCCCATATTGCATCTGGACCGTCCATCTCATCTCATCCCTTCCTTAATTAATTTGATCAGTTAATCCCCCTCTCTCATTTTCTCATTTCACCGTGAACGACTACCACCCCAAATCCACTACCCATCCAACCCGCACCAACTAAACCTACACCATTACTAGGCTAAGTCCAGTGGGAGATTTGGGCACCTGAGGAATGACGGGAGACGGCGGGAGACGGCAGCGGACACGGCGGAAAGGAAAAACAGGGGAGGTCCAAAACTCAGAATTCGGAAGTCGTTTTGGGCTGGTTTTGATCGTTGTAAATGGACGTAGGATGTTCCTGGAGTCGAACTGGGCATGTTGGTGGCCACGGCGGGAGCCACGGCGGCGAGGTAAGCCTCGAACCCGTGAGTCTGTTTTCGGGTAAAAATGGAAGGATGGGTTTTAACGTACTACAATCGATCTTGTGACCAGGATGATGATCTAGGGGTTGAGACGAGCCTTTGGGGATCGTTTTCGAAAGGAATGGTGGCCGGGATCGTGCAGACACGACGGTTGCAGGTGGCCGGTCTGCACACCTCCACGAACAGGTAGTCAAACGTGTTGGTTTCTCAGTTTTAAAATCATGGATCAATTGGAATTAATGAGACGATCTTGTAGGAACAAACGGAATTGAAAATGATCGAGTAATGGCTGAGAACCAGTCGGGTTGGGCCGCGGGTCACGGTGACCCGTTTATCTGACAACCGGGTCAGAACGGTGACACTGTTCACGGCGCGTGAGTTTCACGCGCAGCCACTCACGGCGGCGCGTGACGGCGCGTGGGGACGGATCTCGAGGTGAGGTCAACATGACTTCTGTCCTATTTAATGTAACGAACATTTTGGGATTGGTTTCGGGTCGATCGGACACCGTCTCGATAGTGTTCGGGATGTCCGAAGGTTTTAAATTAAGTTTAAAAATAAATAAAAATGCGGGAAAATTACGGGACTTTGATAGGATGTTAATGATGAGGTTAGTGACCCTCTAATATGATTTGGACAGGATTGGGAGTCTCGATGATAGTGGTGTGGCCCGGGAGGGCCGGTGGCACGCGTATCGAGGCACACGGTTAAAACGGTCTGTGAGTGGACTTTGGTTTTATAAATTCTGTGCATGCTTAAATGTTTTACATGGATTATGATTGTGATTGTATGATGTTGGTTTGGTTGTTGGTAAATTGTACAGTTTCACGTATTTCGAGGCGATTTACGTGCTTGCACGTAAATCGAGGTTTCCGGTTTTACATGGATTTTCCATATTTATGACTTGGATATAATGTGATGAAATGGTTTTGAAATTGGAAATATGAACTCGGGCTTGAGGCCCAATTATGTTGGAAATTTCGGACTTGGAGTCCATTTGAAATCGGGCCGGGGGCCCAGTTGGTTAATGAAATCGGGCCAGGGGCCCAGTTGGTATGAAATCGGGCTGAGACCCATTTGAGTTATGTTATCGGGCCAGGGGCCCAGTTGATTTACGAATTCGGACCGTGGGCCCAGTGGGTTTATAAGTCGGGCTGCGGGCCCAGTTGGTTTACAAATCGGGCCGTGGGCCCAGTGGTTCATAAAATCGGGCATGAGGCCCAGTTGGATAATAAATGTGATTTCGGGTCAGGGACCCTATATTTAATAATTGTGATTTTGGGTCAGGGGCCCTAAATGGAATTATGTGGTTTTATGGAAATCTCGGGCAGGGCCCAATGGTAATGATGTGATAAAAGGATTTAATAAAACTGTTTTTCCATATACCATCTGGATACAAGGATATATGATGGTCTCCTCCAGATGTCTGGGACACTGGGGAAGTCACGGTGCATTGCCTGCGAGGGGTCATTATACGGAGCAGCCGGACCGTATGATGACTCAGGAGCAGGATTGCTATGATTGACGTCAGGGACGTCAGACATCAGGGATGTCAGATATATGGACCCGGAGAGACCCCGGGCAGCACGCGTAGCTTATGAAACCGTGAGATATGACGTCAGGGACGTCTAGCGTCTGGGACGCTAAGCATCTGGGATGCTGGTGATGGTAATGGTAAAATATGGATTAATGAATAAAATGGCTTATTGGTTGGATATGTGTTATGTGGTAAAAATGGATTATTGGTTATGAAATGGTATGTATGGTCGGGGACCCTAAATGGTTTTGGATTTTGAATTGATGTTCATTTATGGTCGTGGGTGGTGACCCACATGGTTTTAATATGTATGGTGGTGGTATTCCACAGTTTTGGGCTGAGTTCCCACACTTGGCTTTTGGTTAACGGTTTTTGGGCTAAGACCCTAATGGCTCGGTTGAGCAAAAGTTTCGGTTACTGGTTTTTGTGGCATGCATACGTTTTTATTGGAGGGCATAAATGTCTTATAAATGTATTTGGGTAAACTTATTGGTTTTTGTCCACTCACAGCTTTTGGTTTTAATGCCCTTCAGGTTGATCACGGATGCGATTGCAGCAGGGACTGGGACATTGCACACCTCCCCCATCGATCCTTGCGCACTCTGGATGCCCCGTTTGGGCAGTGGCTCTTGGTCATCCCTTGTCTGACACCCCTGGTTGGATGGGAGCAGGGCACATTCCATGGTAATCCCGGGGGGATTGGGATGAGTCCTGTCAATTTGGGATGGGTCTTGTCAACAAAGGTTGCCTTCAACTTCCAAATGGGTCAGCCTATGGGTTTGTACACATGGCTCGACCTGAGCGACCCGAACCAGTCCTAATTCTTCCATTCTTCATTCTTTTTCATCAGTTTAACTTCCAAATTCTTCTATTAAACTCCATGAAAATATCTATGATAATAAAACTACGAAAACTCACTTTGATGACGTAGTCCAAATCCATGAGCTTCGACCATGGTTCCAAAGTCTATCTCTACCATGTTTCTGCGTCCAAAATCCTTCCTTTTGTATTAAAAGATTTGTATGATCTCTAGGGATAGACTACGATGTCTAGTTCTAAGTTTTCTGGCCCAAAACTGAGAACCCGAAATAGGGACTTCACGGGCTCCCTTTTCCCTAAATATTTTTCCTTCCTTCTTTCACCAATTCCCTTCAGTTTTTCTTCCTTTCTCACTCTCTCTCTCTCTCTTCTTTTCTCCTTCTTCCTCTCCTTCTCTCTGGTTCTGCCCCTTCTCCCTCTGTTTTTCTCTTTTTTTTTCTTTCCTTACGTCACCATGCACCAAACTACTCACACTACATAAATATATATTAGTGTAGGTAGGTGGAAGGAATTATGGAGAGGAAAATGGAGAAAAATGAAGAAAGCTCTAAAACCTACCCGACATGCCAAAATTACCAAAATACCCTTCATGCCAAAATTACCAAAATACCCTTCATGCCAAAATGCCCTTAGTCATTATTGACCTATATCGAGCCCATTCGACCTCCAATTTTGGAATACTTGCTGTCTATGGATTCAGAAGTCTGAAACCTTCTTAACAATTCTCAAGAAACATTTAAAGAACGTCAAAGTAAAAAATTCAACATTTGCCCTTCGAAGGGCAAAAAAATCATTTTCATTTTTATTTTCCAAATTTATTTTTTTGTCCAATTTCTGGGTCGTTACAACCTACTCCCCTTAAAAAATTTCTTCCTCAAAATTTTAAACCACTAGTTGGGGTAGAATCGAGAATTACCTTAGATACAGGATTTAGCTTTACAATCATAACTAATTATCCCAGCAGGTTTCCCATCAGAGAATAACTTCTAGGAAACAAATCCAGTTTTACCTCCATACTTAGATTGGACAACTGAGTTTCTTTAAAAGTTAATCAACTTATCGACTTAGACACAAATAACACCGAAATCCCTTATACTCTAACTAAATCACATAAGCAATCTCCAAATTATCACGATAGTACCAGACATGGCTCATGAGTTATATCACATATTTAACTTTCCCAAACAAGTAATTGCAATCCTCATAATACAAATCATAAATCAAGAATCACACAATATTAGTAATCAATCAATGCAAAGAAACATCAAGTCACAAATCTTTGATAAAGAAAAAGTTTGGAGGGCATCCATACCTCTAGAACTTGTCCACTCAAATGTATGTGGACCAATGCAGGAAACAATAGCAGGAGGGAATAGATATTTCCTCACCTCTATTGATGACTTTACAAGGATGTATTTGATCTATTTCCTAACTAGTAAGGTAGGAGTGCTCAATGTAACGACCCGTCCCGGGAGTCGGGATTAGCAAAGTGATTAGTGACGGATTATCTAAGTTAATCGGTGTTTAGTTAGTTACTTTTAGACAGTTAGCGCAGAATGACGATTTTGCCCCTAGAATGGGTAGAATGTTGACTTTTTAAACGACAAGGTTTCTACATGTAAACCGAGGACCGTTAGGTAGATCTCAACGTTCTGAGTACAACGACATGCGGTACGCTGTCATCGAACGTCGGACGAGTGAGATATAGGTCTAGAAAGTAAGGGATAAATCGTAATTTAGACAAGTAGGGGTATTTTGGTCTTTTTGCACCTTGGGAAGTGTGTCAATCTGATAAAGACAAATGGATAGTGCTTATTGGATATTTTTGGGCTAGGTCCACTAGATGGGGGACACCTGGTGGTTGGCTAGAGGCTTCTACACGGTTTCACGGTTTAATTAAATGGTTTGTGTTCGATCAATGGAGAAGAACATAGACTGAAAACAGAGAGAATAAATTGATCAGGTTACAGGGTGAGTGAATCTTTGAGAGTGTGTGTGTGTGTGTGTGTGATTAGAGGAAAGCTGAGAGTGAAGGGAGTGTTTTGGGAGTTTCAGGAGAGTCGAGTGAGTGAGTGAGGCGAGTGGAAAACCAGAGAAACAAAGAGGGATTTTTGGTGGTGGTGTTGTCGTGTTTCGTTCGAACCGGTCGAATTTGGAGTAGTGAGAGTGTTCAGAGGGCAGCGGAGAGGCTCTAGGACGGGCAGGGCCACGACGGAGCTTAGGACGATAAGTTTCCCTGGATTCCCCTGTTTTCCCGCTTGAGTTCAAATCAAAAGTCGTGGACTTTGGACGCTTGTTGACTCGATTTTTTGGTCCTAACAGTCTTAGGAAGTGTCTCTGGAGCTCAGGGAATCGAACTCGAGGCTGGAAGGACGGCGGTTGGCCGGAATCGGTAAAACTGGTTTCTCTGGGTTCTGGTTCGAGCTTTGGGAGGTAATTGTTAGCCGTTAATTCGTGTTTTTAGTTAGTGGAATGGGTTACTTAGAGTAGGATGAAACTATTGGGATCAAAAGGCTCGAAAACGGATTAGATTTGAGGAGAAAACCGGTCACGCTGGTTCGGTTCGACTGGACCAGTCTGAACCGGCTGAGCAGAAGGTTGAAGACGATGAACAGTGCAGGCGCGTGAGGCCCACGCACAGCCCCTTTGCACGGCACATGGGGCTCGTGGGGACTGTTCTGGAGAAACTTCCAACATGATTTTTAGTCTAATCGTTGTAACGAATCTTTTGGGACAAGTTTTGAGACGATCGGACATCGTCTCGGATTAGTTTTAAGTGTTCGAAGGTTTAGGGTTCCGTTTAATTACGTTTGAAATCAGGGAAAAATTTGGGGAAAATAGGATAAGCTTAATTGAAGTGTTAGTGACCCGTTTTGGTGACTCTGGATAGGTCGAGAAATCCCTGAGGTGACCGAGGAACGTACGGGAAGCGAGTGACGTGCCCGGGAACTGTGAGTGGACTCTTTCTTTCTAACCGAGCATGCATAACTGTTTTTATCTACTTGTTTTATGGTTTTAATTATGATTTCATGATTATTGATTATCTTATATCTGTTTTACATAATGGCACGTTTTTCGAGACGTTTACATATTTCAGCACGTTTTACGAGAGGTGCTTAATTATGATTTTGATGCTATGCTTTTGGGGTTTCAATCTATACTTGGTTTTCAATGATTATAAATGGATTTTGAGATATGATTCGATAAACAAGGTTTCCGGTTTTAGAATCAGATTTCGGAAATCAAGATTTGGTTTTGAAAGCTTGGAAAAGGGGATTTCCGAATTTGGGTTTCGGAATGACGGTTCTGAATGCCAGAATGGCTTCAGGATAGTGATTTTGGATTCAGGTTTGGATATGGATTTAGAAATGGTTTTCAAATGGTTTTGGATTGGATTTGCTGGATCTGGTTATTGGGTTTAAAGACCCGGATTATGATTGACGGGGGACAGGCCTGGATTGGGTTTAAAGACCCGGATTGAGTTTAAAGACTCGGGAGTTTAAAGACTCGGATACTGTATTTCCCCCGTAGGCCTATTGAGTTTAAAGACTCGGGAGTTTAAAGACTCGGATTATATTGAGGCCTGGATTGAGTTTAAAGACTCGGGAGTTTAAAGACTCGGATAGATCCAGCTGGTTTGATCGGATGATGACATTGGTATTTTATGTTTTATGATACTGTTTCCATTATGATTACTATGTGATTTATAAATGTTTTCAGATATTGGGTTATGCATGCATGTTTTTAAAACGGAGGGCAAAATCCTGGTTTGTTTATTAACCTGTTTTTGAACTATTATTTATTTTTAGTCCACTCACACTTTTCTGGTTTTAACTGCCCTCCAGGTCGTGGTGCTAGCGCTGGGGCTGACGTTGAGGCCGAGTCAGAGGCATAGAGTTATCCCGGGGTTTTACTGGAGTTTCCGTTACGAACTTTTCCGTTGTGCGTGTAATCAACTTTAGTAGGATTTCTGTTTACCTTGTTTTGGACTATGCTCTGTATGACTGTTGACTCTTTGGATTATAAGTTCTCCCTGGTCTAGCAAGGTAATTGTGGGTCTTTGTGAGGCTGTTTTGGTCTTTTGTGTTGGGTTGTCAAACAGGAGCAGGGTTCACCTCGGTTATTGGGGTGGTAACCGGGGTGGGTCTTGTTATCAATGTGTTTCAGAAGTTCAAAACCATGGTAGAGTTACAAAGTGGTTTCAAGATCAAACAATTGAGAAGTGATAGAGGAGGAGAGTCCTTATCAAATAAGTTTGAGAGGTTATGTAAAGAGAAAGGCATTGTGAGAGAATTGATTGTTACGTATTCCCCTCAGTAGAATGGAGTAGCTGAGAGGAAGAATAGAACAATTGTTGAGATGGCAAAGACAATGATGTATGATAAAGGTGTGCCCTATAAGTACTAGCTAGAGGTAGTGTATACAACAGTGTATCTACAGAACAGATGTCCTACCCCAAGCTATAAATGGTAAAACACCTTTTGAGCAATTCATTGGAAGGAGACTTGGAGTTAAGCACCAAAGGGTATTTGGTTCTGTTTACTATTCTCATATTCGTGATAAACTAAGGCAGAAACTTGATGAGAAAAGCATTAAGTGTGCATTCATGGAATATGGTGGATGTGAGAAGGGCTACATGTTACTTAATCTGCAAACAGAAAAGATTGTGATTGTCAAGAATGTAATTTTTTATGTGAATACTCAGTGGAATTGGCAGCAAAACAAGGAGTGTGAAGGAGGGCCAATTTCCTTGGGCTATGGAGTTGAGTATAGAGATGTGAATATTGAGCCTCATAATGGGAATGTAGCTTCCACATCTCATTCTGAACGAGAATCCTCTAGAATACTGGTTTCTGAGCCCAAATCTCTTAGTAATACTCCAGTGAGATACAAGAGTATAAATGATGTCTATGTACAATGTCATATGTGCATGGTAGAACCTGAAACCTATAATGAGGCTGCTAAGGATCACCTGTGGTGATCAGCTATGGAAGCAGAACTTGAGATGATTCACAAAAATGAGACATGGGACTTAGTAGATAGACCTAAGGGAAAACCAGTCGTTGGAGTGAAGTGGATTTTCAAGACAAATTTGAACCTTGATGGCTCAATTCAGAAACATAAGGCAAGATTGGTGGCAAAAGGCTATGCATAGAAGCTTGGAATTAACTACAATGAAAAATTTGCCCCAGTTGCCCAATTGGACACTATCAGGACACTCATTGCCCTTGCAGCTCAAAAAAAGTGGAATCTTTACCAGCTGGATGTGAAGTCTACATTCCTAAATGGGACACTAGAGAAAGAAGTCTACATAGAACAACCAGAAGGGTACATAGTGGGAAACCCGGAAGAAAAGCTGTACAGGCTCAAGAAAGCCCTGTATGGGTTGAAATAGGCTCATAAGGAATGGTATGGGGAGATATGTCAGGACCCAACCCTTCTCGGTCAGAACCCGACTCTAGCACGATATTGTCCCCTTTGGGCCTCCTTGCCCTTACCCTCACGGTTTTGTTTCGGGAGCTCATGGTGCAACTTCCCAGGGGGTCACCCATCATGGAATTGCACCAGCCTCAACTCGCTTAACTTTGGGGTTCCAGGCGAACCCAAAGCCACTGAACTCCCAAAAGGCCTTGTGCTAGATAGGTGTGTGCCTACACCTTTAAGGCACACCATCATTCCTCTCCCAGACCATTCCCCTCGCAGGAATGTGGGATCATTCACGGTTTTCTCCAGGACACGGGTCTTACAATCCACCCTCTTAGGGCCCAGCGTCCTCGCTGGCACACTTCCCTGTTGGGGTCTGGCTCTGATACCATTCTGTCAGGACCCGACCCTCCTCGGTCAGGACCCGACTCATCTAGCACGATATTGTCCGCTTTGGGCCTCCTTATTCTTGCCCTCACGATTTTGTTTTCGGGAGCTCACGGTGCAACTTCTCAATAGGTCACCCATCATGGAATTGCACCAGTCTCAGCTCGTTTAACTTTGGGGTTCTAACTGAACTCAAAGCCACTGAGCTCCCAAAAGCACTCGTGCAAGGTAAGTGTGTGCCTACACCTTTAAGGCACACCACCATTCCCCTCCCAGACCATTCCCCTCGCAGGAATGTTGGATCGTTCACCGTTCCCTCCAGGACACGGGTCTTACAAGATAGACACATTTCTGTCTCACAGCGGTTACAAGAAGGGTGCTAGTGAAGCTACTCTATATGTGAAGACAGTAGAGGATGGAGGTATTCTGATTGTATCACTATATGTAGATGATATTATCTACACAGGATCAAGTGAGGAACTCATGAGGAAGTTCAAGACTAAGATGATGAGCAAGTATGGGATGTCAGATCTTGGTCTACTGTACCACTTTTTGGGAATGGGGGTAATTCAAACATAAAAGTATGTTTTTATCCATCAAAGAAAGTATGGTACTACTTTGCTTGATAAATTTGGTTTAAGGGATTGTAAGTCAGTAAACACACCCTTAGTTCCTGGTGACAAGTTAAGGAGAGTAGATGGGAGTGAGCCAACTGATGAATCTCTCTGCATAAAGATTGTTGGGAGCCTGTTATATCTGATAGCAACTACACCTGAAATAATGTTTGTTGCTAGTTTATTATCTCGGTTCATGCATGGTCCTACAACCAAGCACTTAGAGATAGCTAAAAGGGACCTGAGATACATTCATGGAACACTATCATATGGCATTGAATATGAGAAAGGGAAGTGCTCAAATCTGATAGGGTTCTGTGATAGTGATTGGGGTGGTTCAGAGGATGATATAAGAAGTACATCAGGTTATGCATTCTCTTTGGGAAGTTGAGTGTTTTCTTGGGCCTCTAAGTAGTGTTGTTTTGTCCACTGTAGAAGTTGAGTATGTTAGTGCAGCTGATGCTACAACTCAAGCAATCTGGTTGAGATTTGTGCTCATAGATTTTGGGGAAGAATAGTGTGAAGCTACTACCCTATTCTGTGATAACATTTCAGCTATTGCTATAACTAGGAACCTTGTGTTTCATCAAAAAAAATAAAGCACATCAACATAAAGTATCACTTCATTCGAGAAGCCTTGTAGAAGGATAAAATCTCACTCTTGTACTACAGAACTGAAGTTCAGCTTACAGATATTTTCACCAAGGTTGTATCTAAAGACACCGTATGAAGGCTAATGTTACTACTTCAAATTAAGCCAGCCTCTAGCTTAGGATGGGCTATTGAAGTGTAAGTTTCCAGCTGGAAGAATTCATGAAAATCACACAATGAGTGTGTGTGTGCTGAGTAGGATAACAACCTGAAAGTGATGTTGAGAGTGTGTGTGACGTTTTTGTGTGCCTCAAGTAGATTCTATGAATCTGGTGTGTGAGGTGACTTCGTGTAATTGGATACGTGTAAGTCATGAGAAGTGTGTGTGTGTGTGTGTGTGTGTGTGTGTGTGTGTGTGTGTGTGTGTGTGTGTGTGTGTGTGTGTGTGTGTGTGTGTGTGTGTGTGTGTGTGTGTGTGTGTGTGTGTGTGTGTGTGTGTGTATTGAATCTCTCTATATAGTTACAAGAATCAATATGAAAAGTGTGATGAAGTTAATGAATGAGTGAAATGATGAAATCTCAGAATTAGCGTGAGATTGTGTAAGATTTCTCACAAAAGGAATTTCATCAAACAGATGGTGTGCATTAACCAAGTTGAGAGTAATTCTCATTCAATCATCATCAATTTCCTTATCCATCTCATAAAACCAAACACAAACTATCCTAATAAACAAGTAGTCACAGGCTAGCCCTAATTCACAATCAAGTTCAGCTATGAGGATCAAGTTGAGGTACTTACTTGTTCGAGAAGAAATACTACTGCGGGCTTGATGGAGTTCAACAACATTATCATAAAATTAATTCAAGTATTTGTAATCTAAGGGCAGTGTAGAGGGAAGCATCAGATGCGACATTGGGGCAATATCGAGTAAGCATTAGGGTTGATGTCAAAGGCGACATCGAGGATGGCATCAAGAGTGACACTGAGGATGGCATCTTGAGCCACATTAAGGATGACATTTGGGGTCGCGTCAAGTGTTGCATTAAGGGCAGTGCCAAGGGTTTCATCAAGAGTGGCTTCAAGGGCGGTGTTGACGGTGGTCTGGAGACACTCAAAATGGAGTAAATTAGCGGCAGTCCATTTTGATTCCCCCGACCCTTGATTTAATAACATCTATAAATATAGATGGATTGGAATTCACTTTAGGTATTTGGTGGTCGACCCTGATTTATTAATATGATCTGATATGGAACATTATGATAAAATTAATAGGTTTCGGTTAAAAATGTAAAATTTTGATTAAGTGTTGTTTAAATATTAATTTTATCTTAATGTTTTATATCATGTCATTATAACAAATAAGGGCTGAAATGTCAATATTTTATCGATCTTTCAATTTTCAATTTGAAAAATGAACTATCTAAATCTATTGAAACTATCTTAGCTTTAATACGCAGAGATTAATTATTCAGAAACTCATCACTATTATTTAGAAAATCATATCACTTAGAAAAAGTTATTCGAATTATCTATAATTTTAGTTGAATACCATTTTTTTTTTTGTAGACTAGAATGAACGCAGTCCCTTTATTTTTATTTTAAAAAAAAAGTAAAAATAGTTGTGAAAATTGTGTATTTTGATGGTCGATCAGTTGCTTAAGTAGAAGGGAGTTTATTAGATTGTTGATTTCTCTATTTTATTCAGGAATTATAGGTGTTTTATATATTGTAAAATGCGGATTATAATTCAGTCTGCATAATACATTCTTGATGGTTTATGTTTAGGGAGCATTTTTGCTCAGGACCCACCACTCTCCCCATAATTTGATTTTTTTAAATCAGAAACATGGCATATTCATTCAAATAAAAAAGCACTAGAATACAGTACAATCTGGAAAAAGGAAAAACATAGGAAAACAAACTATGAAGGGATACAGAGTATGTAACGACCCGTCCCGAATTCCGGGATTAGATTAGTCATTAATCCTGATTAGTGAGGTTGAACGGTGGTTAGTAGGGCGGAATCGGACAAAATGTGCAAAATGACCGTTTTGCCCCTGGTCGTGGGCAAAATGTTGACTTTTTGTTCGGGCGGTCAAATGGACTTTGACCGATGACCGTGACGTAGTTCGGGACGTCACGAGTTCATAGACAGGTGGCACGTTCGATTCCGACATTCGTAGAGAAAGTTATGGTGTTCGGAAGTTGAGGGGTATTTTGGTAATTTGGCTTATTAGGGGCCAAATGTTGACTTTCTGACCGGGAGGTCCGATGGGCGAGGGCCAAGGACCGTTACGTAGGTATCGTCGATACGAATCCAACGACAGGCGGCATGCCGAAATCGGAGATCCGACGACGACGTTTTGGTCAAGGACGTGAAACGCGATTAACCGAGACTCGGAATAAAATAATAATATAATAATAAAATCTGATTACTTTAACCAAACCAATCTGGACCCTTGATGAGTGACACATGTCATCATCCCCTTCAATCCTTAAATCATGGATCTTGGTTGGCCATTGATTTAATTAATTAATTTTCTCCCCTCAAATCCTCACCATTGATTTTAAAACTCAAACTGATCCCAGCCCTTGATCTCCTCTTCTTTTATTTCTTAAACCATCAGACTACTCATTTCTCACTTTCATTTTCTCTCAAAACCGTGAGCACGGTTTCCTTCCAAGAACAAACACCACCACATCTCAGCCTCAACCCATGCACCAGACACGTCCAGACAGACCCCAGCCACCTCCAGACGACGGCCACCACCACCACGGCCGCCCTGCACGGCCGGAAACCACCCAGACCCGAGAGGAACCCGATCGGCCCAAAATTGTCCAACCATCCAAACCTTCATATCTGGGCTCGAACAAACACAGGGATTGGTAAACTGGAACCTTAGGACGACTCAGACCACGACTGGACGGGCCACGGCGGCGCCACGGCGGCGGTAAGTCTGAAAAACCGTGAAGACCCGATTTACTTCCCTGCTTCGAAACGTCCGTTTCTGACGTTGAAATTGTTTGTTTGTTTTTGAGACATGTCCTAGGAACCTAGACGACCATTTTGGACCATGAACCACGGCCGGAATCTCGACGAGTCGCCGGAGAGGATGACCTGAGTTCTCAGCCGCTTTTCCCGTCAGTTTTCAGGTAGTTTAATCCACCTAAAAATGAGTTTGGATGTCACAGAACCGTAGAGGAGGTTATGACGAGTCCATAGGATCAAACCGCATCAAAAATGGTGGTCTGGAACTCGATCTGTGATCGGGTCAAGCCGCGGGTCGGCGGTAACCCGGTTACAGACCCGGTTTCAGAACCCGGTTACTGTAGCATGACGTCATCATTGTTGACCTGAGTGTTGACCTGGTGCGTGGGGGCGCGTGAAGGGTATTTTGGGGAAACTTCCAACATGACTTTTAATCTATTCGATGTAACGGACATTTTGGGATTGGTTTCGTGTCGATCGGACACCGTCTCGATAGTGTTCGGGATGTCCGAAGGTTTTAAATTAAGTTTAAAAATAAGTAAAAATTCGGGAAAATTACGGGACTTTGCTAGGATGTTAATAATGAGATTAGTGACCCTCTAATGTGACTTGGACAGGATTGGGAGTCCCGGTGATAGTGGTGTGGCCCGGGAGGGCCGGTGGCACGCGTATCGAGGCACACGGTTAAAACGGTCTGTGAGTGGACTTTGGTTTTATAAATCTTATGCATGCTTAAATGTGTTATATGGTTTATATACATGATTTCTATGATGGTATTTGTGAGCATTGATTTTGGGTATGTTGCACGTATTTCGAGGTGTTTTCCGTATTTCACGTATATCGGGATTAATGGTTTATTTGTGGTTTTGCGTGTTTGTGGTTAAATAAATAATATGATAAAATGGTTTTTATATTGGAAAGATGGATTCGGGCTTGAAGCCCACTTGTTTTGGAAATCTCGGACTTGGAGTCCATTTGAGTACGTAAGTCGGGCTGCGGGCCCAGTTGGTTTACAAATCGGGCCGTGGGCCCAGTGGTTCATAAAGTCGGGCATGAGGCCCAGTTGGATTTAAATGATGATTTCGGGCCAGGGGCCCTATATTTAATAAATGTGGTTTCGGGTCAGGGACCCTAAATGGAAATGTGTTGTTTTATGGAGATTCGGGCAGGGCCCATTGTGATGTTGTGAAATGAATTAATAAAAACTGTTTTTCCATATACCATCTGTACACATGGATATATGATGGTCTCCTCCAGATGTCTGGGACACTGGGGAAGTCACGGTGCATTGCCTGTGAAGGGTCACCATACGGAGCAGCCGGACCGTATGATGACCCAGGAGCAGGATTGCTATGATTGACGTCAGGGACGTCAGACATCAGGGATGTCAGATATATGGACCCGGAGAGACCCCGGGCAGCACACGTAGCTTATGAAACCGTGAGACATGACGTCAGGGATGTCTAGCATCAGGGATGCTGGTGATGGTAATGGTAAAATACGAATTAATGAAATGGCTTTCCGGGCGGATTTATGATTGTGTGATTTTAATGAATTAATGTTCATTTATGGTAGTGGGTGGTGACCCACATGGTCGTTTATGTATGGTGGTGGTATTCCACGGTTTTGGGCTGAGTTCCCACACTTGGTTTTTGGTTAACGGTTTTTGGGCTAAGGCCCTAAGGGCTCGGTTGAGCAAACGTTTTGGTTACTGGTTTTTGTGGCATGCATACGTTTTTATTGGAGGGCATAAATGTCTTATAAATGTATTTGATGAACTTACTGGTTTTTGTCCACTCACAGCTTTTGGTTTTAATGCCCTTCAGGTTGATCACGGATGCGATTGCAGTAGAGACTGGGACATTGCATACCTCCTCCATCGATCCTTGCGCACTCTGGATGCCCCGTTTGGGCAGTGATTCTTGGTTATCCCTTGTCTAACACCCTTTGTTGGACGGGAGCAGGGCATATTCCATGTTAATCCCGGGTGGATTGGGATGGGTCCTGTCAGAGTAAATACGCATGACATACCATAAAAACATCTGCTATTAGGCCCGAAAAGAAAATACTTAGCAAGGGGGAGCAATGGATCCCATCATTGTTTAAAACAAACACTAAGAAGGATGAAGGGCGGTCGATCCAGACTTCCCTGCACATTCTTCGTCGGGCTTGAGTACCTAAGGTATCAATTACCTTGTTAGAACTCCGAGGGACCCAATGGAAGCGGATTCGCTCAAAATAAGGACGATGAGCTCTGAGTTGAGAGAGAATGGGGAAAATTTCCCAGTTACCACGAGCAATGATACTAGAAGTACATTTGATCATAGCAAGAAAGTCTGGTTCCACAATCACGTCACGGTAGCCTTGCTGTCAGGACCGGTCCCAATCCCCACGGAATTAACGCGGGACGTTCCTAATCACGTATCACACGGAGTGTCAGATAAGAAAAATTCTGACTATAGTCCGCTCGGGGCTTCAGAGTACGCTAGGATCTGGAGAAGGTATGTGATTTCTCGGTCTCTGCTATAACCCCCATCTACGATCAACTTGAAGGGCAGTCAAAACATTAAAAAACTGTGAGTGGACAAAACAATAATTTATAAAACATTTTCATAAAGACATTTGTACCTGACAGGACCCATCCCAATCCCCCCGGGATTAACGCGGGATGACCCTGCTCCCGTCTGACACGGAGTGTCAGACAAGGGATACTTCCGACCTTTGCCCTCCCGGGCTATCAGAGTACGCCAGGATCCGGAAGAGGTATGTGATATCTCGGTCTCTGCTACAGTCCACATCGTATCCAACCTGAAGGGTATTAAAACAGAAAGACTGTGAGTGGACAAAAATAAAGAGTTTATAAAAACATTTCATAAAACATTTCATAAGAAAGACCTTTATACCCTCCACTAAAAAGCATGCATGCATAGTAAAACCATTTATCCAATCATATAAGTTAAAACATCCACAATTAGGGTCTCAACCCCAAATTCTGTAAATACAACTCACCTGGGCTCCTGCCCAAAACCATTTACAGAAAACCCTAGTACAGTAAACATACGAGGGATATCAGCCCAAATCCATTTATCATTATAAAACATAATTTCTCAAACCAATTGAAATCACATTTATCCATTATATTCATATCCAAAACCTGTCACGGTAAAATAAAGCTACACGTGTGCTAATCGGGGTCTCAAACCCAAGTCTCTCCAGGGTCCACCCAGGTCAAAGTCCGTAGATCTATGACCCTCCCTGGAGGTAACGAACCATGCCCATCCTGAGAGTAAGGAACCCAACTGGGGGGCGACTCCACTCAGTCAGTGCTCCATGACTACTCCGGGGTCCACCCAGGCCAACGACCCTCCCCGGAGGAGACAATCATATATAAAGGATGGAGTATGAAAAACCCTTTGAAATTATTCTTTAAATCTTTCCAGGATTCATGCCCGGCCCCCATAAGCCGTCATGAACCATAAAACCTTTCATGGGTTCATGCCGGTTCCCATAAACCGTCATGACCCGTAAAAACCATTTCAAGGGTTCATGCCGGTTCCCATAAACCGTCATGAACCATAAAACCATTTCAAGGGTTCATGCCGGTTCCCATAAACCGTCATGAACCATAAAAACCATTTGTAATACATAACTGGGCCCTAGGCCCGAATCCACATAGAAACTGGACCTCAAGTCCGAATCGTAAACCAACTGGGCCTCTGGCCCGATTTCGTAAATCAAATGGACCTCAAGTCCGAGAATTACCTTTTCAAATCCAAAATCATTTCATGAAATCATATCCAAAACCATAAGAATGGAAAATAAGTATAAAACCGAAAACATCGATTTACGTGCTTGCACGTAAATCGCCTCGAAATACGTGAAACCATATAATTCACAAGCATCCAAATCAAAATCATAAAATTATATTCATAATCCATTTGGAAATCCAAAACCATTTCATTTAGACCAATAAAGACATACAGCCCCGTATAGGCACCATATAGGGCCGAAACCTCGAAATACGTGCCTATACGTAACCACACATCCAAATGCACTCATGGCATCACAAACAAGTATTTAAAACATATAATAAACATTTATGCATGCACCAATTTAGAAAACAAGGTCCACTCACAGACCGTCCGAGCTGCCGCCTCGATTTGCGTGCCATTCGGTTCCCCGAGCCGATCACCATTACTGGGACTCCCAAACCTGTCCAAATTTTAATAGAAGGTTAATAACTACTTAATTAACCTCCCATCAAAGCCCCGTAATTTTCTCGAACTTTTAACTATTTTTAAACCGACCCTAAACCTTCCGACACCCCGAAAACTATCGAAACAATGTCCGATTGACGCGAGACCAGTACCAAAATCTTCGTTACATCGAATAGAAGATTTCCCGTGTTGAACACTTTCCCAAATTATGGACCACGCGTCCTCACGAGCCCCTAAAAGGTCGAAAACACTGTTCATCAACTCCTACCCCTGAAAACCAGTTTTTTTCCTAGTTTTTGGACCGGTTACTGTAGCAGTACTGTTTCGAACCGGCGAGAACTTTTCAGAGGTTTTCTCCCTCTATTTTGGTCCGATTTCAACCCTAATTAATCCTATAATTCCTATTTCTTCATTCCCTATCATTTCCAATCATCAAAACAACCTAAAAACATCAAAATTCCATGGTTCAATTCTTGAACCATACGGTTCAAACGTCCTAAAATTCTCCTATGGCTTCACAGCCGTCCAACCCCATTAAAAACCTTCCTATTAAGTCCCTAGCAACCTAATAATCACTTCCTAGGCACCCAAAAGCAACCATAATGCAAGAATCAAAATTAAATGGAAAAATGGACAAACCGAGCTACCTTCGGGTTTCTCCTCCTCTCGCCGCCGTGGACGGCGGTTCAGGCCTCCAGGCCGGCCACCTAAGCTCCCTCAGTCTCCCTGGTCCTCACGGCTGGTCATGGGTTAAGGTGGGATGGGTTTTGGGTTGCACAAAGATGGAGAAATGGTGGGTGTGTGTGTGAGATCGGGTGGTTTTGAAAACAAGGAAGGAAATGATCGATGCATGAATGTATATGGGTGGCCTGTGGATGGGTGACACTTGTCACTCATCCATAGGTCTGGGATTAAATATCTGGGCCCCCACTAAGTCCAAAAGTTAACTCGTTTCGTAATTCGTGCAATAGTGCACTTGAACTTCCGTGAACCGTAACTTCGTCGTCGAACGTCCGAATTCGACGTGCCGTCTGTCTATGGATTCGTATCGTCCTTATCTACGTAACGGTCTTCGGCCCTCGGCCATCGGACCTCCTGGTCAAAAAGTCAACATTTGACCCTTTTTAACCATAATTACCAAAATGCCCCTAAACTTCTGAACGTCATAACTTCCTCCTCGAACGTCGGAATTGAACGTTCCACCTGTCTATGAACTCGTGACATCACAAACTACGTCACGGTCATCGGTCAAAGTCCATTTGACTGCCGGATCAAAAAGTAAACGTTTTGCCACCATCAAGGGCAAAACGGTCATTTTGCATCGTTCGTCCGATTTCGCCCAACTAATCACGGATTAGCCTCACTAATTGTGATTAGTCACTAATCTAATCTAGGAATTTGGGACGGGTCGTTACAGTACCCTTCATTAAAAAGTATGCATGCATTCGAAAAACAGCTACCAAACCATTAGAGTCTTAGCCCAAAATCATAAATGTAACTAATTATACGGGCCACTGCCCGAATCCATGTGGGACTCAGCCGAAAACTTGTACATATCACATCTCATATAACACATACATATAAATCTCATAACCAATCCTGTCACGATTTCTAAAGCTACGCGCGTGCTACCCGGGATCTTAAAGCCCAAGTCTCCTCAGGGTCCACCCAGGTCAATGTCCGCATATCAATGACCCTCCCTGAGGGTACAATCCAAGCCCTCTTGAGAGTAAGGTACCCAACAGGGGCGACTCCACTCAGTTAGTGCTCCATGACTACTCTGGGGTCTATCCAGGCCAACGACCCTCCCCGGAGGAGACATTTCTAATAAGGAAGGTATATGAATATATATATATATATATATATATATATATCAAAAACATTCTTAAAACCTTTCAAGGGATTCATGTCCGGTCCCCATAAACCGTCATGAATCCGGAAATCCATTTTGGGTCCTCGACCCGAAATCATAAACGTAAAGTAACTGGGCCTCAAGCCCGAACTCATGGCTCAACTAGGCATCGTGCCCGATATCTCAGGGTCAGTCACGATTCCGATCGTAGTGATGCGTGCAACCATCCGTCCAAGACCGCCCTTAATCCTGGTATGTCGTCGTGAACGAATCAACCGACTCGACCACCTCTAGATCATGGTGCACTCATCACCGATCGATGTCCTGAACTGTCAGCACTTCGAAGTCGAGCCTCTATCGACTGCCCGACAACGGATCGTGCATCGTGACCTGACAGGTCCCATCCCAATCCCTCCGGGATTAGTGCGGGATGACCCTGCTCCCGTCTGACACGAAGTGTCAGACAAGGGATATTTCTGACCTTTGCCCTCCCGGGCTATCAGAGTACGCTAAGATCCGGAGGAGGTATGTGATATCTCGGTCTCTGCTATAGTCCACATCCGATGTCAACCTGAAGGGCAGTCAAAACATTAAAAGTTGTGAGTGGACAAAACAAAAGTTTATAAAAACATTTAATAAGACATTTGTACCCTTCACTAAAAAGAATGCATGCATTCGAAAACCATTTATCCGAAATCAGCTAAGTACACGAGCCGCCGCTCAAATCCTGTGTAACCACACATCACATATCATATATCATATTTATATCATATACACATATAATTCACACAACCAATCCTGTCACGGTTTCCAAAGCTACGCGCGTGCTACCCAGGTCTCAATCCGAGTCTTCTCAAAGTCAAGATCAATGTCTGCAGACCACTGACCCTACCCGAGGTAATAGTAATCATAGCCTTCCTGAGAGTAAGGAACCCAACTGGGGGGTGACTCCACTCAATCGGTGCTCCGTGACTACTCTGGGGTCCACCTAGGCCAACGACCCTCCCCAGAGGAGATAATAGAAGTAAAGGAAGGTATATGAATACATATATATATATATATACATAACATAAACATTCATGCCCGGTTCCCTTGAACTGTCATGATCCACAACATCCATTAACCAGGATTCATGCCGGTTCCCATAAACCGTCATGAACCAGAAAGACCTGACAAAGGTTCATGCCGGTTCCCATAAACCGTCATGAACCAGAAAGACCTGACAAAGGTTCATGCCGGTTCTCATAAACCGTCATGAACCACAATGTCCTTTCCAGAGTTTATGCCAGTTTCCATAAACCGTCAAGAACTTGGAAATCCATCTAGGGTCCCTGACCCGAAATCATAAACCGTAAAAATAACTGGGTCTCGTGCCCGAACATAGGACATCAGCTGGGCACCATGCCCGATATCTGAGTCATATGCCCGAGACAAAACCAAATGGGTCTCATACCCGAGTTTATCCTTTTAGAAATCCAAAACATTTTCATTTAGACCAATAAGGAAATACAGACCCGTATAGGCACCGTATACGGGCCGAAACCTCAAAATACGTGCCTATACATAACCACATACAAATGAACCCATGGCATCATCAAACATGTAATAAAACATATAATAAACATTTATGCATGCACCAATTTAGAAAACAAGGTCCACTCACAGACCGTCCGAGCTGCCGCCTCGATTTGCGTGCCATAGGCTCTCCCGAGCCGATCACCATCACCGGGACTCCCAAACCTATCCAAATTTTAATAAAAGGTTACTAACTACTTAAATAACCCCTCACTAAAGTCCCGTAATTTTTCGAATTTTCTAACTATTTTTAAACGCGAACCCAAACCTTCGGACAACCCGAACTATATCGAAACGATGTCCGATTGACACGAAACCAGTCCCAAAATGTTCGTTACATCGAATAGAAGATTTCATATGTTGAACACTTCCCCAAAGGACACATCACGCGCCCGTACGCGCCCCTAGAAGAGGCTACACGTGGGCCCACACGCCGGCACTGTAACATCACCATCAACCTCCAACTGCTGGCTCAGACCGGCCAGCCCGGTTCAATCTCTGCAGCTGGACCGGCGTGACCAGTCTAGGCCCCTACAACCCGTATTTTTGTCCGATTTCAAGCCAATTCAATCCTATAATTCCTATTTTAATCCTAGGAGTTCAACCCCATTAACTACAACCCCTAAAACCCATGAAACACGACCAGTCCAACTTGAACCTCACGGTTCAAAGGTTCCAAAACCTTCCCACGGCGTCACAGCCGTCCAACACCTACAAAAACCATCCTAGAAACCTTTTAGCAACCTAAATAACCCATTTAAACCGATACAAACGGCCCGTGGCTTCCAGCCGGCCACCACCATCCCTCCTTCATTCTCTCAGCCTCTGGGCTTCTGTCATGGTCATGGTTGAAGGTTTGGATTGGTTTAAGGGGGTGGGGTGAGATCGGGTTTAGTTGTGTAGGGAGAAAGGAAAAATGATCGATGCACGGGGAAGATGCATGAATACGTGTGGGCTGTACTATGGATGGGTGACACTTGTCACTCATCCATTGGGCCCTTGTAAATATCTGGCCCACTTAAGGACAAAAGCTACGATATTTCGTAAAACGTGCAATAGTGCCCCGAAACGTCTGTGAACCGTAACTTCGTCGTCGAACGTCCGAATTCGACGTGCCGCCTGTCTACGGATTCGTATCATCCCGATCTACGTAACGGTCTTCAGCCCTTGGTCATCGGACTTCTTGATCAAAAAGTCAACATTTGACCCCTTTTAACCAAAATTACCAAAATGCCCCAAAACTTCCGAACGTCCTAACTTCCTACTCGAACGTCGGAATTGAACGTGCCACCTGTCTATGAACTCGTGACGTCCTAACCTACGTCACGGTCATCGGTTAAAGTCCATTTAACCTCCCAAACGAAAAGTCAACGTTTTATCCAAGCTAGGGGCAAAACGGTCATTTCGCATCGTTCGTCCAATTTCGCCTAACTAATCATGGATTAGCCTCACTAATCGTGATTAGTCACTAATCTAATCTAAGAATTTGTGACGGGTGGTTACATGACCTCTCCGAAAGGAACACGTTCCAGTCCGGAAGCGAGCGTCGTATCGTCCGTCGCCGCGTACAAAGCACTCGCTTCGACCACGACTCAGACCCGTGGGTCACCAATAGGGCCACATGCCCGAGACAAAACCAAATGGGTCTCATACCCGAGTTTATTCTTTTTAAATCCAAAACCATTTCATTTAAACCAACATAGAAGTATAAACGCATATAGGCACCGTATAAGGATGAAACCTCGAAATACGTACCAATACGTAACCACACACAAATGCACTCAAGGCATCATAAAATAGGTATTAAAACACATAATAAACATTTATGCATGCATCAATTTAGAAAACCAAAGTGCACTCACAGACTGTCCGAGCTTTCGTCTCGATACGCGTGCCATTCGGCTCTCCCAGGCCAAACACCGTCGCTGGGACTTCCAAACCTGTCCAAATCATTTTAGAGGGTTACTAACTACCTTATTAACCCCTCACTAAAGCCTCGTAATTTTCCGAAATTTTTAACTATTTTTAAAGTCGATCCTAAACCTTCGAATGTCTCGAACAATATCGAGACGGTGTCTGATCGACACAAAACCAGTCCCAAATTGTTCATTACATCGAATAGAGTAATTCACATGTTGGAAACTTTCCCAAAATACCCCTCACATGCCCCCATATGCGGTTTAAATCCCCCTGCGCGTGAAACCCACGATCCAAACAGTGTCACCCCTAACCTCTCGACCGACCTGGTTCAGATCGGTTCGAATCGGTTCGGTCCAACTGAACCGGTGGTCACAGTCCAGGCCTATTTCTTACCTGTTTTCAGTTCATTTCTTCCCATTTTTATTCATAAATGTTCCTAACAACCAACCTAATTAATCCATTTATTAAAAATAGGAAAACTGGGCTGAAACGATTACCTCCATGGTTGAAGCTTGAACCGGCCACCTGCAACTACCGTGTTCTTGCTTTTCCGGCCACCCCAGTCCACAAGACCAGTCCCATTCGACTCCTCTGATGACAGGACCCATCCCAATCCCCCCGGGTTTAATGCGGGATGACCCTGCTCCCGTTGGACACGAAGTGTCAAATAAGGGATATTTCCGACCTTTGCCCTCCCCAGCTATCAGAGTATGCCAAGATCCGGATGAGGCATGTGATATCTCGGTCTCTGCTACAGTCCACATCCGCTGTCAACCTGAAGGGCAGTCAAAACATTAAAATTTGTGAGTGGACAAAACAAGCAGTTTATAAAAACATTTCCATAAAGACATTTGTACCCTTCACTAAAAAGCATGCATGCATTCGAAAACCATTTAACCAAATGGAACCATCTGTGGGAACTAAGCCCAAAACCATAATCAAATCAAATATACGGGCCACAGCCCAAATCCATAAGAAACCAATAAGGGACTCAACCCAAAACCATAACCATACTGAAACCAAATACACGAGCCACTGCTCAAATCTTGTACACACCACATATCACATATCATAATCCATATATATACATATAATTCACACAACCAATCCTGTCACGGTTTCCAAAACTAGGCGCGTGCTACCCGGGTCTCAATCTGAGTCTTCTCAAAGTCAAGGTCAATGTCCGCAGTCCACTGACCCTACCCGAGGTTATAGTAACCATAGCCTTCCTGAGAGTAAGGAACCCAAGTGGGGGGTGACTCCACTCAGTCGGTGCTCCGTGACTACTCCGGGGTCCACCCAGGCCAACGACCCTCCCCGGAGGAGATAATAGAAGTAAAGGAAGGTATATGAACATATATATACATAACACAAATATCCATGCCCAGTTCCCCTGAACCGTCATGATCCATAATATCCATTCCATTCATATATATATATATATATATATATATATATATAGAAAACATCATTCATGCCCGGTTCCCATAAACTGTCATGTACCACAATAACCACTCCAGGGTTCATGCCCGGTTCCCATAAACCGCCATGAACTTTGAAATCTATCTAGGGTCCCTGACCCGAAATCATAACTGTAAAACAACATGGCCTCGTGCCCGAACATATGACATCAGCTGGGCATCCTGACCGATATCTAAGGGTCAGTCATGACTCCGATCGTAGTGATGTGTGCAACCATCCATCCAGGACCGCCCTCAATCCTGGTATGTCGCAATGAACGAATCAACCGACGCGACCACCACAAGATCATGGTGCACTCATCACCAATCGCTATCCTGAACCATCAGCACGCCGAAGTCGAGCCTCCCCAGGCTGCCCAACCACGAATCGTGCATCATGACATCTCTGGAAGGAACACATCCCAATCCGGAGGCGAGCGTCACGTCGTCCGTCGCAGTGCACCAAGCATCTGCCGCGACCACGACTCAAACTCGAAGGTCATCCATAGCGTCATATGCCCGAGACCAAACCAAATAGGTCTCATACTCGAGTTTATCTTTTTGGAAATCTAAAACCATTTCATTTAAACCGATAAAGAAATACAAACCCGTATAGGCACCGTATAGGGCTGAAACCTCGAAATACGTGCCTATACGTAACCACAACCAAATGCACTCATGGCATCACCAAACATGTATTAAAACATATCATAAACATTTATGCATGCACCAATTTAGAAAACAACGTCCACTCACAGACCGTCCGAGTTGCCACCGAGATTTGCGTGCCATACGGCTCTCCCGAGCCAATCACCATCATCGGGACTCCCAAACCTGTCCTAATAGTAATAGAAGATTACTAACTACTTAATTAACCTCTCACTAAAGCCCTGTAATTTTTTGGTATTTTTAACTATTTTTAATCCCAATCTGAAACCTTCCGATGCCTCGAACATTATCGAAACGGTGTCCGATCGACACGAAACCAGTCCCAAAATGTTCGTTACATCGAATAGAAGATTTAACGTGTTGAACACATTCCCAAACTCCTTACCACGCGCTTACACGTACCCCTATAAGTTCACGCTCGTGAAGCCCACGCGCGAGCACTGTTCACGAGTCACTAACCTCTGGCCGGGTCCTGCAATCCGGGTCGTCGTGACACGCGGGTCAACCCGGTCGGTTCCCCGTCGTCCGGCCACCAAAATTCCTCCCGTTTGTCCCATTTTAATCCTCTCATCCTAACCTAAAATTCTAGCCATTAAAAACATAGAAAAAACCCTGAAACCGTACCTTCCAAGTTCATCATTGGCGACGGCGATGGCAACCTTCCTCCGCCGTGCATTCCAGCAGTCCAAGCCCTCGAAAACCACTCCAATCATCTCCTAAAGTCCCCAGAAGCCGTTTCTAATCAAAACCATCGATTAAAACATACCAAAAACCAATATCCAAAATTTGAATATTTTTACCTCACGGGTTCCCTCTCCCCGCCATGGCCACAGCCGTCCCCAGCCGTGGCTTGCCATCCTCAGCCTCTCACCACTTCCTCACGGTCATATTCATTGTATCACAGTCACAAGATGAGTGATGGAGGTGGGGAATACGTGTGTTTGTGTTTTGAAGAAAAATGGAGAAAATGGGGAAATATGGGGGGTTCGGGTTTTGTGAGGAAGAACAAAGAAGAAGAATGATATTGATTAGATGAGAGGAGAGATAGATTAGATGAGATGAGTGGTGAGGATTGAGTGTTTAATTGAAATGGATGGATAGGATTTAATGAAGAAAAGATTAATTATATAATAATGGATATAATAATATTTAATTAAACTACATCCACATTTTAAGGGTTTGTACCAATGGGATGAGTGACACTTGTCACTCATCCATGGGACCCACTGAAAATATATGCCCAATCAGATATTGCCAAATCAGCCTCGCCTCGAAGTACGTGCATAGTGAAATCGACCTTCCGTGACCTATAACTTCCCCGTTCAAAGTCCGATTTCAGCGTGCCGCCTGTCTATGGATTCGTATCATCCTGATCTATGTAAAGGTCCTCGGCCCTCGGCCTTCGGACCTCTCGGTCAAAAATTCAACATTTGACCCCTTTTAACCACAATTACCAAAATGCCCCTAAACTTCCGAACGTCATAACTTCTTCCTCGAACGTCGGAATTGAACGTGCCACCTGTCTATGAACTCGTGACGTCACGAACTACGTCACTGTATCCGATCAAAGTCCACTTGACCACCAGAATGAAAAGTCAACATTTTGCCACGACTAGGGGTAGAACAGTCATTTTGCATCGTTCGTCCGATTTCACCTAACTAATTACCGATTAACCTCACTAATCGTGATTAGTCACTAATCTAATCTAGGAATTTGGGACGAGTCGTTACAATCTTCCCTCCTTAATTAATTTCATCCCCAAAATTCCAACCGACCTAAATCCAACCGTTCGTCCTTCCTTAATTAGTTTTGTTCTCGAAACTCCAACTACCCTGATTCCACATCCACCCCGTGGAAAGTAGAATCGCCTCAAAACTCGTGTACACTCGTACACTAACTAACCGGAACAATACTTACTCGTCTGCTACCAGACGTACCACTAACACTCACGTCGCATCGACTACATTCGACCACGTCGAATGACAGTAATTACACGTTCCGAACTAACATCACTTGTCAGTATCAGAGTAGCCCAAGTATCCTATGAGCTAACTACGTGTCAGACCTACCCTTTCACTGACACAAACAACTCTACGGTTCTTTACCCAACACCAATCTATCCTGATGTCTGCTCCCACAGGGAGTCACCAGATCTCACTAATCAATCCACGCTAACACCTCCGACAACCTGTCACCACTTGACAATTATCAGTCGAAAACTGACCCTATACTCACCTGTGGTTACACAAACCACCAACACACTTATCCTGAGTATACGTATACTAACCAAGCCTTTCACTCGACCTGTGTGTAACTAGACCCATCAGAAAACTATGACCCAGTGCACAGTATCCAATGTCCAGTTCACGACCTCAACAATTCCAATGGTATCGGAACCAATCCGACTACCAACACGTTCACCAACATACCTCTAGTATAACCTATATACCGTCACCAGGCACGACAAGTCTTCCCGGTATTGTACCTCGAACAACGTACAAGGTACGTACATCTACCCATCAATTAGCCTACAACCACAACAACCACGACAACACGACCACCTAGGTCGTAGCCAAACACGTTTCTATAATGGAGTTCATCTGTCCAATCCAGCATTAGACAAATCAAAACTCCAACCCAACATCCATTTCCAATTCCGAATCCGAATCCGCAATTTTGTAAGAAATCTCGTATCTAAACCCAGAACTCATATACATAACTATGTCCAAATCCGAATCCGAAATCATCATTCCGTAAGCTAGCATTTGGAATAACCATTCCGAACCCAAATCCATAAAAGAAAATCCACTGTCAAGCTCCAGAATCAAATCCTGAATCGTCACCCAGAATCCGATTCCAAAACCCAAATCCAGAAATCCACTTTCAAGTTTCAAAATCAAATCCTGAATCGTCATCCAGAAATCTGATTCCAAAACCTGAAATTTCGTTCTCGTCTACCGAGACGTACTATATCCAAATCTTTTGGTTACCTGCTCAAACAATTTATACATTACCCCCGATTGACTTCATATGGAAGCCAATCCCAACATCAACACATCTAAGGCTGACTAAATCCGACCTCGTCGGACACCTACTCGTCGGACAACTACTCGTCGGACAATTACTCGGGCGAGTAATAGGCCATATGGGATTTACCTCGAAAAGAAGTTCATTCCTAACGTCCTCAACTCAAACGTCCAGGTAAGAGAGATAAACTCTCCACTATCTGGATCATCAAGATCACGATCCAGATCCATCACTACGTCAACCGACCATAGACGTCACGATCCCCGATCGTCACGACGTCCAAAGTCCTCAACATCAAAATCTCGATCCATCTAGGATCCACACATGCTCACTCAGCTAACAATCCACCTGAAATCCGATCATAGGGTATTACACCCTCCTGAATCCTTCGTCAGTCACATCACTCCTTAACCAATTTCCACATCTAAATAGATTATTCAACGACGAGACACGTCAAGACTGTGGGTTTTCACTGATTACCTCGTATCGATCCTTGTCATTCCACCGAGGAAAACTCGAGAATGATTCAAGGAAATGACATCAAAATCCATCCTACGTCTCCCTCACCAATTTAACTCTATCCGTGATCCACTTCCGAACCACGGATATCGAACATACGCCCATCTCGATGGAGTCACATCCCGATTCATAACCCATCGTCATCACGATCACCGACACTAGCACCAGTACTAGCACCAGCACCAATGCACCAATATCAATATTAGTATCAGAACATAGGCTTCCACACTAGTATAAACACATCGTGTGGAAAACTGACAACCCTGTATCTCCGCTCATACCGAGCGACGAACCCGTACCTCTGCTCAAATAGGAGAAACTCTGCCTCCCTCGTACCCAACAACTCTGGGTACAGTCACCCTGACAACTCATACGAGAAAAGGAAACGTCCCCTGAACGTCCTCGATTCCCAACAATCGTAACTACAACCACTCTCGGTAGTAGCGCCTGCCACAGACTCGTGCATACCTAAACACTAGACATCTTGATATCCAGACTCCGTATCCGACGGAATCAATCGCCTGTATTTAACTATTCTGTATCCCCACTCCGGGATTCCATCGACAAGTACCAACCCTGGTAACTTGTCCAACCAATCTCTAACCTGTCGTAACTCTACTAAACCAATGTAGTCTACCAGGTCGCCCATGACCTTAGTTGTACCAACTATCCATCACAACTAAGTTGCACGAAAACCAACTAGGTTTAACCGATAAGTATAACCTCGACTGCAGAGTGCAGTCCCATCACAAGCTGACATGACTACACCTGACATGACCAAATCGAACATGACCGTCGGTCTTGACTTCGAGAAGTCGTCAGAGTCTAACCACTGGCCAACTTACATCTCTGAACCATACACCTAAGGTAATGTCAGGGACCACCCCTAATCCCCCGGGATTAAGGGTTAAACCCCGCTCCCGTCTAACTTACGCATGACACGAGAGCCAAACAGATGTCTAACCTCCGTGTGACACATAAGTTGGACAAGGGATTTCCGATCCGTCTGTCCCAAAAACTTCCGAACTTCCCAGAGTGCGCAGAGTCTACTGTGGATCGTACGTATGATGTCTCCGTCTCTCTCGACCAACAGCCAGCACCGCAACAACCTGGAGGGTACCAAAAACACGAAAAGGCTGTGAGTGGACAAAAATAAAGTTTAAGTTTAAAAACAGTTATCAGAAACCACATACAGTTATACCCTCCGTTTTAAAAGCCAATGCATGCATATCAATTCATATCACAAACCACGTACAAAAAATCAAACACATTTTTCCTTTTCTCAAATCTCGGGCCTCAGCCCAAAACCACCGAAAACCATTTTATAAACCATCATTATCACATCTCCGTGAAATCCAAAATACATTTGAAACCACATTCTCATCCATGAACCTGCTGGATCTATCCGACTCTTTAAACTCCCGAGTCTTTAAACTCAATCCAGGCCTCAATAATATCCGAGTCTTTAAACTCCCGAGTCTTTAAACTCAACAGGCCTACGGGGGAAATATCAATATATCCGAGTCTTTAAACTCAATCTGGGCCCGTCCCCCATCAAATCAATATCCGGGTCTTTAAACCCAATGTCCAGACCCAGCAAATCCAATCAAAACCATTGAAAAACCATTTCTGAATCCATATCCATTTCCCTTCCAGATCCGAGTCCGCAACTGTAACAACCCGTACCTACGGGAAGGGTAAAAATGTAATTTCTGTGAAGTTTTGTAAAAAGGACGATTTGGCCCCTGTGAATAGTAAATGAAAAGTTGACTTTTTGTACGATTGATTGGATGAGTGTTAGCCCTTGACCGTGACGTAGGTTAGGACGTCACGAGTCCGAAGACAGGCGGCAGGTTCGATTCGGACAACCGGAGGAAAAGTTATGATGTACGGAAGGTTGGGGGCGTTACCGTAATTTTGAGCTAAAAGGGAAAATGTTGACTTTTTGGAGGATGTGTGATTTTCACGTAGACCGAGGACCGTTGGATAGGTCTCGACGTCCTGAGTTCAACGACAGGCGGCACGCTGTCATCGGACGTCGGACGGAAAAGATACGGGTCTGAAAAGTCTGAGGGCAAAATGGTAATTTTGTGCAGAAGGGCATTTTGGTCATTTTCCCTCAGCCCAATCAGATAAGGGCAAGTGGCAGATATGTTGGGATGGCCAATGGTTGATGGACACGTGGGGGACCCTAGATGGTTCCAGGAGGAACTCAAGTGTGCACGGCCACACCTTGTACAAAAATCAAACCGTGTTTGGGTTTGAAGCACAGAAAACAGAGAGGAGTTTGGGTGAGGCGGTGATCGATCTGGAGGCCAGGGAGAGTGAGGAGTGACTGGTGAGAGTGACAGAGAGACGTGGGTGAGGTGCTGATCGTGTTTTGGGATTGGCATCGTGCACGGCGGCACGGTGGTGGTGCGGCGAACGTGTGAGGAAAACAGAGGAGATCGTGGACGGTGGAGGCTGTTGTGCCGTGTGGTGAGGCAAACCGAGGCGGTAGGAAACTCAGGAGGTTGAGGGGAGTCCCACGAGCACGGTGGTGGTTGACGGTTCTCACGGCGGCGCCGGAATCGAAAGGTAAGCCGTTTACTCTGTTTTTCGTGGCTTTTTCAATTGCAAAGTCGTGATGATGGGCTTAGAGTCGAGGGATTAGGAGGTCAGGGTGTTGATCAGGGAGGTCTTAGGCGTCGTCTGTGGTGGTTGCCGTGACGGGAGGTTCACGGTGGCTGGTGGTTCGACGGCGAGTATCCAATACTCTGTTTTGGCCGTGATTTCAAACGTGAAGTCGTGGACTTCGGGGATAAATCGACGGATTCTGTGAGTTGGGTAGGACTCAGTAAGGTCCTAGGGTGGTGCTGGTATCACCACCGTGAAGGGGGAAGCTGTGGACGGCCGGGAAGGAAAACAGAGCCACGGGCAAGGTTTTTCGAGGTTGAAGACGAAGGGTTCTAGGCCGTGATTGCTGGATTTTAGGACTGGGATTGATTGCAGGGAACTGGACGAAGCTAGTGGGATTGAAATGGAGAAGAATGGTGGGTGAATGGCGGAGAACCGGTCACGCCGGTTCAACTGTGTTGAACCGGGTGACTCGAGGTTGAAGGTGACTGTAGCAGGCGCGTGAGGCCCACGCGCAGCCACTTTGGGCGGCGCGTGGGGGCGCGTGGGGAGGAATCCGGTTAAGTGTCCAACATGAGTTTAACTCTAAATGTCCTAAGGAGTCCAATGGTATAGTTTTCGGGTTAATCGGACGGTGTTACGGAATGGTTCGGAAATCCGTACGGTTTAGGGTTTATGATTAAAATATTATTAAATTCCCGAAAAATTGGGGAAAATAGGGAAGGTATCCTTAATGTTATTGTGACCCTATTTGGTATCTATTGACAGGACGGGAGACACCGGAGACGGTTGAGGAGCGCACGGAGCGCGAGTGACGTGTCGTAAACTGTGAGTGGACTTTTTCTTATTTCCGAGCATGCCAAACTGTTTTAATTACTGTTTTATGATTCTATGTGTGTTTTTATGTTTTTACATGATGGTTATTCGTGATTGAGATGTTTGCACGTTTTTCGAGATATTTTCGGGGTTTTACACGTTTTTCGAGAAAAAGCCGATTTTCAGATTTTGATGCTATATTTGAGAAATTCACCCTATAACTGTTTTCTGATGATGGTAAATGGGTTATGAAACATGGTTAAGGATTTCCTATGGTTTTTAGTATGGAAATGGATTTTCCGGATTTGGGTTCGGAATGTCGGTTCTGAACGCCGGAAGGGCTTCAAACCGGGGATTTCGAATTCGGATTTGGTGATGGATTTGGAATTGGTTTTACACTGGATATGGATTGGATTTGCTGGATCTGGATATGGGTTTAAAGACCCGGATTGATATTGATGGGGGACGGGCCCGGATTGAGTTTAAAGACTCGGGAGTTTAAAGACTCGGATATTATGATATTACCCCCATAGGCCTATTGAGTTTAAAGACTCGGGAGTTTAAAGACTCGGATTGATATGTGAGGCCTGGTTGAGTTTAAAGACTCGGATAGGTCCAGCAGGTTTGATCGGGTTATACTTTGGTTTCTTATGATGTTTTATAGTGTATCTGTTTCTTATGGTATTTATAGTGTCTCTGTTTCTTATGTTTTTCATATTATGATTTTCTAATACTTCATTGGCATGCCTGGTTTTAAACCGGAGGGAACAAATGATTTTATTTTCCTTACGTTGATTTGCTGGTAAACGGTTTTAAAACTTTTATTCTTTTTGGTCCACTCACATCTTTGGTTTTAATTTTCCCTCCAGGTCGTGGTGATAGCGCCGGGGTGAACGTTGAGGCAGAGATCGAGGCATAGGGCTTCCGACGTTCTTCCGTTGCGGACTTAGACTTGTAGGACTTTTGGTGCCCATTTTGTAGAACTATGCTCTGACTTACTGTTGTATATATTTACTCCTTCGTCTGATGGTTATGCTTATAGTTGTATTAAGTTTATTTTGGTTTTGTAAGTGTGATTGTCAGACGGGAGCAGGGTTCATCCCGAGTATCGAGGTGATATTTGGGACGGGTCCTGACAATTGGTATCAGAGCATAGGTTGTGTCAATTTGTGTTGGGTCTAGGTTGTTATACTAACTCTATGCCTCTTTCAGCGTACGATTGATCATGCCTCCGAGACGTGAACCCCCTCCACGACCTGAAGATGAAGCGGCGAGAGGGACTGAGAGCGCTTCGATCGAGAGAGCCCAGAGGCTTGGGGCTACTACGTTCAGCGGTGGGGCTGATCCCGAGGAAGCTCACCGATGGATCACCCGACTAGAACGTATTTTTGGGGTGATGCACTGTCCTCCCGAGGATCGGGTATTGTTAGCCACTTTTCTGTTGGATGGAGCTGCCTACGAGTGGTGGTATACGCTGGAACTGTCCGGCTGGGATGCACATACTGTGACCTGGGAGACTTTCCGGGAGAGGTTTCTAGATCAGTACTATCCCCGTTCTTTCAGGGATGCGAAGGAAGCGGAATTCCTTCACTTGAAGCAAGGAAACTTGACAGTGGCTGAGTATGAGTAGAGGTTCCAGATGCTATCTCGTTTTGCTCCGGCATTTGTGGCGACTGAGGCGGAGAAGTGCCGCCGGTTTGAGTTGGGTCTCCGGGGAGAGATCAGGGCCATAGTGACAGCCAGCTCTTTTGCTACTTTCCGAGAGTTGTCTGATGCTGCTGTCAGGGTGGAGGCCAGTTTACCTGCTCGGCCACAGTATTCGGGCAGTGTTCGACGCCGGGAGCAGTCATTCCCAGGAGCATCGAGTCAGAGGCCCCCAAAACGGGGTAATTTTGGTGGATCACTATCGGCTGGTGGAGCCCGGTATGGTAGACCAGGCAGTTTCCAGGGCTCAGGATTTCGAGGAGCTAGGTCACAGCCGACTCCTCAGGCGAGTGCGACTTCAGTGGCTTCGACAGGGAGGCATACCGGTGGACCCGGTAGAGACACTTGCTTCTACTGTGGGGAGCGAGGACATTTCCGTCGGGAGTGCCCATTGTTAGCTACGGAGGGTGGAGCAGGCAGAGGTGCAGCAGAACCCGGGCGGAGTACTGCATCAGTATCAGGGGCGGCAGGCCCTAGGGGTGGCGGTGGTGCCACGAGCAGTTCCAGAGGGCGCGGTAGGTCGTCGGGACCTCAGGCGCGAGTTTTTGCTATGACTCAGCAGGAGGCTAGGTCAGCACCGGGAGTGGTGACAGGTACACTCACCATACTTGGTCACACTGTTTTTACTTTGATAGATCCCGGGGCTACCCATTCATTTGTAGCTCGGAGTTGTAGTCTGGTTAAGGAAAGGGAGGTGTCTACTTTGGATTGTGCGTTAGGAGTGAGTACACCTACTGGGGAGGTGTTGGTAGTGACTCAGGTTTTGAGAGAGTGTCCGGTACTGGTAGGCCAGGTGGAGTTACTGGCAGATTTGTTACTCTTGGATTTACGGGACTTTGATGTGATTTTGGGTATGGACTGGTTGACGAGACATCATGCTTCTATCGAATGTTTCGATAGGAGAGTGACTTTTCGGAGTCCCGGATTATCAGAGACTACATTTCAGGGGGATCAGCGTGCACTTCCTACGGGAGTTATTTCGGCACTCGAGGCTAGTAAACTGTTACGGAAGGGGTGCCAGGGTTACTTAGCTCATGTGGTGGATACGCGTGCTACGCCAGAGAGGGCGGAGGATATACCAGTGGTACGGGAGTTTCCCGATGTTTTTCCCGAGGAGTTGCCAGGACTACCCCCACACCGAGATCTTGAGTTTACGATTGAGCTTCTACCAGGTACACAGCCTATTTCTCAGACTCCTTATCGTATGGCACCTGCCGAATTGAGGGAACTTAAGGCCCAGTTGCAAGAGTTGGTCGATATAGGATTTATTCGACCGAGTACGTCGCCTTGGGGAGCACCTGTTTTGTTTGTCAAGAAAAAGGACGGAGGATTGAGATTGTGTGTGGATTACAGGCAACTGAATAAGGTAACTATTCGGAATAAGTACCCCCTACCCCGGATTGATGATTTGTTTGACCAGCTCAAGGGAGCACAGTATTTCTCGAAGATTGATCTTCGCTCTGGTTATCACCAGTTAAGGGTTAAAGAGGAGGATATACCGAAGACAGCTTTCCGGACCAGGTACGGTCACTATGAGTTTGTGGTGATGCCTTTTGGTTTGACTAATGCCCCAGCAGCTTTTATGGATCTTATGAACCGAGTGTTCCGGCCCTACTTGGATCGTTTTGTGATTGTTTTCATTGATGATATTTTGGTGTATTCGAAGAGTGCGAAGGCGCATGAGAAACATCTGAGGATTGTGCTTAAAACGTTGAGGGAGCATCAGTTGTATGCGAAGCTCAGTAAGTGTCAGTTCTGGTTAACCAGTGTTGGGTTTCTTGGCCATGTGATTTCGGCCGAGGGCATTCGTGTGGATCCTCAGAAAGTTGAGGCGGTAGCCAATTGGGAACAGCCTAAGACGGTGACGGAAATTCGGAGTTTTCTGGGTTTGGCAGGATATTACCGGCGTTTTATTGAGGGCTTTTCTATTCTTGCAGCACCGTTGACGAGGTTGACACGGAAGGGAGTTCGGTTTGAGTGGGATGAGAACTGTGAACAGAGTTTCCAGGAGCTTAAAAGGCGGTTGACATCTGCTCCTGTGTTAGCCCTTCCAGACGATAGTGGGGAGTTCGAGGTGTACAGTGATGCTTCTTTACAAGGTTTGGGTTGTGTCTTGATGCAGCACGGGAAAGTGATTGCTTATGCTTCCCGGCAATTGAAACCCCATGAGGTGAACTACCCTACACATGACTTGGAACTGGCTGCGGTGGTTCATGCATTGAAGATTTGGCGACATTACTTGTACGGTGAGAAGTGCAGGATCTTTACGGACCACAAGAGTTTGAAGTATTTGTTCACTCAAAAGGAATTGAACCTCAGACAGCGCCGTTGGTTGGAGTTACTGAAGGACTACGACTGTACTATTGAGTATCATCCAGGGAAGGCTAATGTGGTAGCCGATGCTCTGAGCAGAAAGTCAGCTGGTTCTTTGTCGCATCTGAGGACAGTACGGTTACCTTTGTTGGTTGAACTCCGTAAGCTGGGAGTAGAGTTGACTGTGGATGATCAGGGAGCCCTCCTAGCGAGTTTCCATGTGCGACCCGTTTTGATTGATCAGGTGATTGATGCTCAGTTTGAGGACCCTATTCTGGGCATCATTCGGATTGAGGTCGAGGCTGGAGAAAGACAGGATTTTGAGATCCGTGAGGATGGAGCCTTGGTTAAGAATAGACGGTTGTGTGTACCTGAGGATGAAGTTTTGAAGAAGGTGATACTGGATGAGGCTCACTGTTCAGCTTATGCGATGCACCCTGGTGGGACCAAGATGTATCGTACACTTCGAGAGCATTACTGGTGGTCAGGGATGAAACGTGAAATTGCAGAGTATGTCAGTAGATGTTTGATTTGTCAACAGGTAAAAGCCGAGCGGCAGAGACCTTATGGAGCAATGCAACCTTTGCCGATTCCCGAGTGGAAATGGGATCACCTGACTATGGATTTTGTGTTCAAGCTTCCGAGAACACCGAAGGGACACGATGGTGTGTGGGTTGTTGTGGATCGACTTACGAAGTCTGCTCATTTCTTGCCAGTACGAGAGAACTTCAGGCTGGAACAGTTTGCACAGTTGTTTATTAATGAGATTATTCGATTGCATGGGACTCCGGAGTCGATAGTATCTGATAGAGATCCGAGATTCACTTCTCGTTTTTGGCAGAGCTTACAGGAAGCTTTTGGGACTAAATTACACTTCAGTACTGCTTTTCATCCTCAGACTGATGGGCAGTCTGAGCGGACTATTCAGATTCTCGAGGATATGATGCGAGCTTGTGTGCTTCAATTTCAGGGTACTTGGGAATCACATCTGCCTTTGATGGAGTTCGCCTACAATAATAGTTTTCAGGAGAGCATTGGGATGGCTCCTTATGAGGCTTTGTATGGGCGGCAGTGTCGGACTCCATTGTGTTGGACTGAGGTTGGAGAGAGGAGGTTGACTACTTCTGAGCTGGTGGAGCTTACTCAGGAAAAAGTGGCGTTGATTAGGGATCGATTGAAGGCAGCGCAGGACCGCCAAAAGAGCTACGCTGACCGTAGGATCAGGGATTTGGAGTTTGCTGTTGGAGACTGGGTTTTCCTGAAGTTATCTCCTTGGAAAGGAATTGTACGATTTGGCAGACGAGGGAAGTTGAGTCCTCGTTACATTGGACCGTATAAGATTTTGGAGCGGATTGGTCCTGTAGCTTATCGGTTGGCCTTACCAGCAGATTTGGAAAAGGTACATAATGTCTTTCATGTTTCCATGCTTCGGAAATATATTCGAGATGATTCGCATGTTTTGGAAGCACAACCAGTGGAACTGAGGGAAGACTTGAGTTTTGAAGAGCAACCTGTTGCAATCTTGGATCGGAAGGATAAAGTGTTGCGAAGGAAGACGGTTCCCTTAGTGAAGGTATTGTGGAGGAATCATCAGGTCGAAGAAGCTACTTGGGAACCCGAGGCCTTGATGCGAGAACAGTACCCTTATTTATTTCACTGAATTTCGGGGACGAAATTCTTTTTAGGGGGGTAGATTGTAACAACCCGTACCTACGGGAAGGGTAAAAATGTAATTTCTGTGAAGTTTTGTAAAAAGGACGATTTGGCCCCTGTGAATAGTAAATGAAAAGTTGACTTTTTGTACGATTGATTGGATGAGTGTTAGCCCTTGACCGTGACGTAGGTTAGGACGTCACGAGTCCGAAGACAGGCGGCAGGTTCGATTCGGACAACCGGAGGAAAAGTTATGATGTACGGAAGGTTGGGGGCGTTACCGTAATTTTGAGCTAAAAGGGAAAATGTTGACTTTTTGGAGGATGTGTGATTTTCACGTAGACCGAGGACCGTTGGATAGGTCTCGACGTCCTGAGTTCAACGACAGGCGGCACGCTGTCATCGGACGTCGGACGGAAAAGATACGGGTCTGAAAAGTCTGAGGGCAAAATGGTAATTTTGTGCAGAAGGGCATTTTGGTCATTTTCCCTCAGCCCAATCAGATAAGGGCAAGTGGCAGATATGTTGGGATGGCCAATGGTTGATGGACACGTGGGGGACCCTAGATGGTTCCAGGAGGAACTCAAGTGTGCACGGCCACACCTTGTACAAAAATCAAACCGTGTTTGGGTTTGAAGCACAGAAAACAGAGAGGAGTTTGGGTGAGGCGGTGATCGATCTGGAGGCCAGGGAGAGTGAGGAGTGACTGGTGAGAGTGACAGAGAGACGTGGGTGAGGTGCTGATCGTGTTTTGGGATTGGCATCGTGCACGGCGGCACGGTGGTGGTGCGGCGAACGTGTGAGGAAAACAGAGGAGATCGTGGACGGTGGAGGCTGTTGTGCCGTGTGGTGAGGCAAACCGAGGCGGTAGGAAACTCAGGAGGTTGAGGGGAGTCCCACGAGCACGGTGGTGGTTGACGGTTCTCACGGCGGCGCCGGAATCGAAAGGTAAGCCGTTTACTCTGTTTTTCGTGGCTTTTTCAATTGCAAAGTCGTGATGATGGGCTTAGAGTCGAGGGATTAGGAGGTCAGGGTGTTGATCAGGGAGGTCTTAGGCGTCGTCTGTGGTGGTTGCCGTGACGGGAGGTTCACGGTGGCTGGTGGTTCGACGGCGAGTATCCAATACTCTGTTTTGGCCGTGATTTCAAACGTGAAGTCGTGGACTTCGGGGATGAATCGACGGATTCTGTGAGTTGGGTAGGACTCAGTAAGGTCCTAGGGTGGTGCTGGTATCACCACCGTGAAGGGGGAAGCTGTGGACGGCCGGGAAGGAAAACAGAGCCACGGGCAAGGTTTTTCGAGGTTGAAGACGAAGGGTTCTAGGCCGTGATTGCTGGATTTTAGGACTGGGATTGATTGCAGGGAACTGGACGAAGCTAGTGGGATTGAAATGGAGAAGAATGGTGGGTGAATGGCGGAGAACCGGTCACGCCGGTTCAACTGTGTTGAACCGGGTGACTCGAGGTTGAAGGTGACTGTAGCAGGCGCGTGAGGCCCACGCGCAGCCACTTTGGGCGGCGCGTGGGGGCGCGTGGGGAGGAATCCGGTTAAGTGTCCAACATGAGTTTAACTCTAAATGTCCTAAGGAGTCCAATGGTATAGTTTTCGGGTTAATCGGACGGTGTTACGGAATGGTTCGGAAATCCGTACGGTTTAGGGTTTATGATTAAAATATTATTAAATTCCCGAAAAATTGGGGAAAATAGGGAAGGTATCCTTAATGTTATTGTGACCCTATTTGGTATCTATTGACAGGACGGGAGACACCGGAGACGGTTGAGGAGCGCACGGAGCGCGAGTGACGTGTCGTAAACTGTGAGTGGACTTTTTCTTATTTCCGAGCATGCCAAACTGTTTTAATTACTGTTTTATGATTCTATGTGTGTTTTTATGTTTTTACATGATGGTTATTCGTGATTGAGATGTTTGCACGTTTTTCGAGATATTTTCGGGGTTTTACACGTTTTTCGAGAAAAAGCCGATTTTGAGATTTTGATGCTATATTTGAGAAATTCACCCTATAACTGTTTTCTGATGATGGTAAATGGGTTATGAAACATGGTTAAGGATTTCCTATGGTTTTTAGTATGGAAATGGATTTTCCGGATTTGGGTTCGGAATGTCGGTTCTGAACGCCGGAAGGGCTTCAAACCGGGGATTTCGAATTCGGATTTGGTGATGGATTTGGAATTGGTTTTACACTGGATATGGATTGGATTTGCTGGATCTGGATATGGGTTTAAAGACCCGGATTGATATTGATGGGGGACGGGCCCGGATTGAGTTTAAAGACTCGGGAGTTTAAAGACTCGGATATTATGATATTACCCCCATAGGCCTATTGAGTTTAAAGACTCGGGAGTTTAAAGACTCGGATTGATATGTGAGGCCTGGTTGAGTTTAAAGACTCGGATAGGTCCAGCAGGTTTGATCGGGTTATACTTTGGTTTCTTATGATGTTTTATAGTGTATCTGTTTCTTATGGTATTTATAGTGTCTCTGTTTCTTATGTTTTTCATATTATGATTTTCTAATACTTCATTGGCATGCCTGGTTTTAAACCGGAGGGAACAAATGATTTTATTTTCCTTACGTTGATTTGCTGGTAAACGGTTTTAAAACTTTTATTCTTTTTGGTCCACTCACATCTTTGGTTTTAATTTTCCCTCCAGGTCGTGGTGATAGCGCCGGGGTGAACGTTGAGGCAGAGATCGAGGCATAGGGCTTCCGACGTTCTTCCGTTGCGGACTTAGACTTGTAGGACTTTTGGTGCCCATTTTGTAGAACTATGCTCTGACTTACTGTTGTATATATTTACTCCTTCGTCTGATGGTTATGCTTATAGTTGTATTAAGTTTATTTTGGTTTTGTAAGTGTGATTGTCAGACGGGAGCAGGGTTCATCCCGAGTATCGAGGTGATATTTGGGACGGGTCCTGACAGCAACCGTCATTCCGTAAGCTAGCATCTGGAATAACCATTCCGAACCCAAACCTGAAATCCATTCAAATTCCGAATCGAATCCCAAATCGTCACCCGGAATTCCGATTCCAAAACCCGAAATCACATTTCCGAAAACTACATTAAACTGGGCCCTAAGCCCGAAAATACTTCCCAAAATCCTTTTATTTTCTTTGAAATCAATTCGTATTTCAAATCCCGAAATCACTTCACTAGTTCAAATCACGATATTTATCAAAACCTCGTAAAACGTGAAAACCATCTTTTCCTTGAAAAACGTGTAAAAACCATAAACCATCACAAGTCATAATCAAATCATAGAATCACATATTAAAACATATAAAAACATATATGCATGCATCAAAAGTTAGAAAGTAAAGTCCACTCACAGACCATTCCGTCGTCGCCTCGATACGCGCGTACTTACGCCATTCCGGGCTATTCTGCTATCGTCGGCTTTCCCTAACCTGTTCACATCCCATAACGAGGTCACTAACTACTTAATTAAGTTTCTACTAAAGCCCCGAAATTTTCCCGTAGTTTTTACTATTTTTAATTGAGGTCTAAAACCTTCGGACAGCCCGAAACATATCGAGCCGATGTCCGATTGACTCGAAACTAGCGCCAAAATGTTCGTTACATCGAATACTTTAAAAGTCATGTTGGAAACTTCCCCAAACTACCCTTCCCGCGCCCCCACACACGTCTGGAAGCCCCTGCACGTGAAACCCACACGCGTGAACAGTGTCACCAGCAACCTCTGATCAACCCGGTTCAGACCGGTCTCTGCAACTCGAACCGGCGTGGCCGGTTCTTCGCCGTGCCTACACCGTTTTCTTCCCTCTCTCCACCATTCTCTTCGTCCTCAACCCAACAAGCCATTCCCCTACTCCAAACACTCCATCACGGCCTAATTCTCAATGTCCCTAACTCGAAACAAAACCACCCAAAACCCCTGTTTTACAATCTGTCCAACCACCTACTCCCCCGTCACGGCTGCACAACCAGCAGCTTCCTAGGGACCTAGGGAACCGTTTAGCACCTACCAGACCCCTCGACTCGAACTCAAAACCCACGACTTACCGTTTGAAGTTCACGGCCAAAACAGAGCAATTAAAAGAAGATGAGGAATTACCTATACACTGACCACCACCGTGAGCTCAGTCGTGAGAACACGACTCCTCCAGTCCACCTCCATCCTCTGGACACCTCCACCAGCCTCGATTGGTCCCTTACACGGCAGCACCACCACTCAAACTCCTCTCTGTTTTCTGGAACCTCACACCCTCCTCACACACGAACACGACACCTCCCAACCTCCTCACCTCACTCACTATCTCTCTCACGATCTCTGTTCACTCACTCCCTCACCAGGACACAAACACCCACAACCATCGTCCAATTTTCTCTCAAGCTTCCTCCTCTGTTTCTTTCTAGTTCGAACACACACACGGCCACACAACTGCACAATTTTTGAACACACCCGTGCACTCCCTAGAAACCTCTAGCCAAACCCCACGTGTCACAATCCTCTCAAGCCTCACACAAAAATCTCCTCTCTGCCCTGGACACTTGTCCAAATCCGACTGCACCAAGTCTCATGTGCAAAAGACCAAAATGCCCCTCTTTAAACCCAAAATTACGATTATGCCACTACCTTTCTAGACCCGTATCTCAAACATCCTAGGTCCGATGAACACGTGTCACCTGTCGTTGAATTCAGGACGACGAGATCTACCTAACTGTCCTAGGTCAACATGTCAAAACCTTGTTACACAAAAAGTCAACTCTTTCCCCCTAGTTTAACAAAATTACGGCAATGCCCTCAACCTTCCGATTATCATAACTTCCTCCTCAGATGTCGGAATCGGGCGTGCCACCTGTCTACGGATTCGTGACGTCCCAAACTACGTCACGGTCATCGGTTAATGTCCATTTGACCCCCCAAACTAAAAGTCAACATTTTACCCAAACTATGGGCAAAATCGTCATTCTACGCCAACGAACCTCTCGTAACCAACTAAGCACCGATTAAGCTCACTAATCCCTGACTATTCACTTTCTTAATCCTAATTTCCGGGACGGGTCGTTACAGGTAAGGTTCCACGATCACACCTAGAGTTCCTCGGAACCCAACTGCTAACTGCAGTATAATCCAAAATCTGACAATCCATGTGGTCTTGACATCAAAAAAGACGTCAATCCAATCCTACCGTCAATCCAACAAGGATTCCTCGAATCCGACCGCTAACTGCCAACCGCAGTACACTCCACAATCCGGCTGCTAACCGCCAGGAGCAGTAAATCCGTTCAACTAAATAATATCCGACCATTAATGGTCACAACACCAAACTGTCGTCGGAACCGATCCTACGACATCGTGAAAGACGATCCCAACTAACCGTCTCACGATCAAAACTCGAAAGTACCGTTTACGTCATCCTTCCATAGGGTCCCACACTGTCAACCTTGACAGAACTATGGCAACCCCGGCATCAAATGCCGAACCAAGACATTCCACGATCCTATCCTACTAACTATCGTATTGACACCCCAACTATCAGGTTGATCACTAATTGTAGCCCATTGAGATATCACATCCTCGACCTGCGTACTACTCCAAGAGCTCCGCGGTTGCTCGAATAGAGACAACCTCGCTCTGATACCACTTTGACAGGACCCATCCCAATCCCCTCGATATTAATGAGGGATGACCCTGTTCCCGTCTAACACGAAGTGTAAGACAAGGGATATTTCCGACCTTTGCCCTCCCGGGCTATCAGAGTACGCTAGGATCCGGAGGAGGCATTTGATATCTCGGTCTCTGCTACAGTCCACATCCGCTGTCAACCTGAAGGGCAGTCAAAACATTAAAAGCCATGAGTGGACAAAACAAGCAGTTTATAAAAACATTTCCATAAAGACATTTGTACCCTTCACTAAAAAGCATGCATGCATTCGAAAATCAATTAACCAAATGGAACCATCTGTGGGAACTAAGCCCAAACCATAATCAAATCAACTATACGGGTCACGGCCCAAATCCATAAGAAACCAATAAGGGACTCAGCCAAAACCATAACCATACTGAAACCAAATACACGAGCCACTGCTCAAATCCTGTGCACACTAGTGCACACCACATATCATATATCATAATCCATATATATACATATAATTCACACAACCAATCCTGTCACGGTTTCCAAAGCTACGTGCGTGCTACCCGGGTCTTAATCTGAGTCTTCTCAAAGTCAAGGTCAATGTCCGCAGTCCACTGACCCTACCCGAGGTTATAGTAATCATAGCCTTCCTAAGAGTAAGGAACCCAACTACGGGGTGACTCCCCTCAGTCGGTGCTCCGTGACTACTCCGGGGTCCACCCAGACCAACGACCCTCCCCGGAGAAGATAATAGAAGTAAAGAAAGGTATATGAACATATATATACATAACACAAATATCCATGCCTGGTTCCCCTGAATCGTCATGATCCATAATATCCATTCCATTTATATATATATATATATAGAAAACATCCTTCATGCCCGATTCCCATAAATCGTCATGTACCACAATAACCATTCCAAGGTTCATGCCTGGTTCCCATAAACCGCCATGAACTTGGAAATCAATCTAGGGTATCTGACCCGAAATCATAACCGTAAAACAACTGGGTCTCGTGCCCAAACATATGACATCAGCTGGGCATCCTGCCCGATATCTAAGGGTCTGTCACGACTCCGATCGTAGTGATGTGTACAACCATCCATCCAGGACCGCCCTCAATCCTGGTATGTCGCCGTGAACGAATTAACCGACGCGACCACCACAAGATCATGTTGCACTCATCACCAATCGCTATCCTGAACCATCAGCACTCCGAAGTCGAGCCTCCCCAGGCTGCCCGACCACGAATCGTGCATCGTGACCTCTCTGGAAGAAACACATCCCAATCCGGAGGCGCGAGCGTCACGTCGTCCGTCGCCGTGCACCAAGCATCTGCCGCGACCACGACTCAGACCCGAAGGTCAACCTTAGCGTCATATGCCCGAGACCAAACAAATGGGTCTCATATCCAAGTTTATCCTTTTGGAAATCCAAAACCATTTCATTTAAACCGATAAAGAAATACAAACCCGTATAGGCACCGTATAGGGCCGAAACCTCGAAATACGTGCCTATACGTAACCACAACCAAATGCACTCATGGCATCACCAAACATGTATTAAAACATATAATAAACATTTATGCATGCACCAATTTAGAAAACAAGGTCCACTCACAGACCGTCCGAGTTGCCACCTCGATTTGCGTGCCATACGGCTCTTCTCTACCTAATCACCATCACCGGGACTCCCAAACCTGTCCAAATCATAATAAAAGGTTACTAACTACTTAATTAACCTCCCACTAAAGCCCCGTAATTTTTCGGTAGTTTTAACTATTTTTAATCCCGATCCGAAACCTTCCGATGCCCCGAACATTATCGAAACGGTGTCCAATCGACACGAAACCAGTCCCAAAATGTTCGTTACATCGAATACAAGATTTAACGTGTTGAATACATTCCCAAACTCCTTACCACGCGCTCACACGCACCGCTAGAAGTTCACGCGCGGGCACTGTTCACGCGTCACTAACCTCTGGCCGGGTCCTGTAATCCGGGTCGCCGTGACCCGCGGGTCGACCCGGTCGATTCTCCGCCGTTCCGGCCACCAAAATTCCTCTCGTTTGTCCCATTTTAATCCTCTCATCCTAACCTAAATTCTAGCCATTAAAAACATAGAAAAAACCCTGAAACCGTACCTTCCAAGTTCATCATTGGCGACGGCGACGGCGACGGCAACCTTCCTCCGCCGTGCATTCCAGCCGTCCAAGCCCTCGAAAACCACTCCAATCATCTCCTAAAGTCCCCATAATCCGTTTCTAATCAAAACCATCGATTAAAACGTACCAAAAACCAATATCCAAAATTTGAATATTTTACCTCACGGGTTCCCTCTCCCCGCCGTGGCCACCGCCGTCCCCAGCCATGGCTTGCCATCCTCAGCCTCTCACCACTTCCTCACGGTCATATTCATTGTATCACAGTCACAAGATGAGTGATGGAGGTGGGGAATATGTGTGTTTGTGTTTTGAAGAAAAATGGAGAAAATGGGGAAATATGGGGGGTTCGGGTTTTGTGAGGAAAAACAAATAAGAAGAATGATATTGATCAGATTAGAGGAGAGATAGATTAGATGAGATGAGTGGTGAGGATTGAGTGTTTAATTGAAATGGATGGATAGGATTTAATGAAGAAAAGATTAATTATATAATAATGGATATAATAATATTTAATTAAACTAGATCCACATTTTAGGGGTTTGGACCAATGGGATGAGTGACACTTGTCACTCATCCATGGGACCCACTGAAAATATCTGCCCAATCAGATATTGCCAAATCAGCCTCGCCTCGAAGTACGTGCATAGTGAAATCGACCTTCCGTGACCTATAACTTCCCCGTTAGAAGTTCGATTTCAGCGTGCCGCCTGTCTATGGATTCGTATCATCCTGATCTACGTAACGGTCCTCAGCTCTCGTCCATCGGACCTCTCGGTCAAAAAGTCAACATTTGACCCTTTTAACCAAAATTACCAAAATGCCCCTAAACTTCCGAATGTCATAACTTCTTCCTCGAACGTCGGAATTGAACGTGCCACTTGTCTATGAACTCGTGACGTCACGAACTACGTCATGGTCATCGATCAAAGTCCACTTGACCGCCAGAATGAAAAGTCAACGTTTTGCCACGACTAGGGGTAAAACGGTCATTTTGCATCGTTCGTCTGATTTCGCCTAACTAATCACCGATTAACCTCACTTATCGTGATTAGTCACTAATCTAATCTCGGAATTTGGGACGGGTCGTTACATATGAGTCCTAGGAACACGACCCAAACATTAAAACTGACCAAGGCCCCTTAAAATCCAAAGTTCAAAATTCGAAATAGCTTACCCATGATTTCAGGTTTCCCCCGACGTGGCACGTTGTCCATTCCCACGCCGTCCTAGTCTCCTTCGGTCTCTCATTATCTCTCACAAAATTGTATGGATGCAAGTAGGGTGGTATGGTATGTGTGTTTGTTTGCTAAAAATGGAAATGGAGAAATCTAGGGGGTCGGGTTTGTGAGAGAAACAGAGAGGATGATGATCAGGTGAGAGAGAAAGGGGAATGGACGGCTAGGATGGAAGAAAGAAATATGATGATCAGGTGATGATCAGGACCTCCTTAGCCAAAAAGGTCACAAGGATAGAGGCCTCCATTGGTTTTTTTAATGGAAGAGTCTATAACTATGGTAGGATGAGAAGTAAAGCAAACCAATCAACTCCATACTTTTTGATGGTGATGGTCTTCAAGCATGTTGCAGTGATTCATCGTAACTAGCAGTCACTACATAACCAATCGCCTTGTGAAAATTCATTGAATTAATTCTACCATTATAGTCTCTGAAAGCTAGCCCAACTTTCATGCTTTGAATAATTTAATCAGTCAGCTCCATGAAGACATTGTCTTCCCTTTCTGATCTAACAACCATATAAAATTGGTAAATAAGGTGATGGGTCTGACACATTCCGGTTAGTTGAGAATTTCAGTGATTGGAGAGGATGAATTTCTGGGTTTAAAGGATTGAGCATTTTGCTTTTGGTTTATTTGTGATATCAATTTCACAATAAACTACCAGTTACATATATATATATATATATATATATATAATGAGAAATGGAAATAGATGGAGAAGACGAAGAAATAGTGACAACATGTAGTGAAGGAAGAGCCTATGAGCCCAAAAAAAGATTGGTCAAAGAATACCACCTAATATTGAATAGAATTAGAAATTAAAAGACTTTGAAATTATGGGACTTTAAACGATGGGATTTATAAAATTAACTTGTTTAGCTAATCGATTAAGTAGAGGAATTCGATAATGAGATTTATAAATTAACTTATTTTTCTAACCACTAAATATTCACCTTTTTTTTATATAGAAAAGATGTTATATTGAACGTGAAAGAGATACAGCGATAGAAACAAAGTATCTAACAAGTCCCAATTGTGAGTAGCTGAAATAATAGCAAAATCTAAAAAAGATTTTTGGCCTGGACATATTCATTGAGAAGCAGAACCTACACAAATCAAATAAAATTACAATGTAAAGACTTGATAATAATGTTAAATGTTGAACTTCAACTGAAAATCTACAAATATCCGCAGTGCTGCCTCGTTAAAAAACCTTACTCGCACCAAATATTCACCTTTATAAGATGAAAACGGGTGCGAATCTATTTTATAACATCTTTGAATTTGATGTGACATTATATGCAAGAATAGTTATTTTTGTATTTGGTTTGTTTTTTATTTTTAATTTAATTTTAATTTACTTAATTTGATGGTTTAAAAAAATTTATATATAGAAAATAAAATTCTGATTTTAAAATGGTTATTTTTGTATTTGGTTTGTTTCTGTTCATTAATTCGGTTTTAATTTACTTAATTTGGCGGTTAAAAAAAATTATAGTAAGAAAATAAAAATGTGATTTTTTAATAAAAGATCAAAAGCTAATAGGCTATTGGCCCATTAGAAAGTGAACACCAGAATTGCCCGGAATTCAATTCCGAAGTTGGTGGGTGCGGACCACAGCGGTAATTGCAAGTCAAATACCATGGAGATTTCCGTCAATTCATATCTACTCAGATGCATATATACAGCCAACCAAGTCCCCCATGTCGCCGGTGACGGGGACTCCAGTCCAACCCCCAATCAAATCCCGCCATTTCGACAAACGGGGGTCCCCCAACCTTCGCCATGTGGTCGACCTTCTGTGCCCCTCGACGGGCGCCGTCAAACCTCTCTTTCCCCTCAGCTTTTTCCGTCAACCGAGAAAACGCAACCCAACAAATTACTCGCAAATTAACGTTTTCCGTAAACGCGAAAAGCCGGTCAACTCAAGATACGCCTCCCTCCCACTCTCTACTCTCCCACACTAAAAACTCCCCGGTCCCAAAACCTAACATTCACATGGCCGATACCTCATATCATACCACCTCCGGCGCACGATAGCACCCGCCAGAGCGCCAACTCTCTATCCTTCCGAGACAGTCTCATCTTTCATATTTGATATTTTTGGTGATATCCTGCACACTGGTGCGTATTTCACAACAGAGTCGGATCCAGACGGGACCGATCTCAAATTTTCACCCTCCGAGATCGGCGCACGATGCAATTGCATCGATGGAAGGAGACGACGAGATCCAGTCACCGGAGTCCAGGGGGAGCGGATCGCCGAGGCAGAACGGTCGGATAACGGTGACGGTGGATGTGCCGCCGGCACAGACTCCGGCTCCGCCGCCTCAGAACAAAATCCTGACTCTGGCTCTCCCGTCGCAAGCTCACCGAGGTCGGAGCGGCGGTGGCGGAAGAGAAGATTGCTGGGGCGAAGGAGCGACGGCAGTGCTGATCGAGGCGTGGGGGGACAGGTACTTGCAGCTGAGCAGGGGGAATTTGAAGCAGAGGCACTGGAAGGAAGTGGCGGACGTCTTGAGAAGCAGAGAGGACTATGGTAAGATTCCCAGGACTGATATTCAGTGTAAGAATAGAATTGATACTGTGAAGAAGAAATATAAGCTTGAAAAATCAAAGATGGCTGCCGGAGGAGGACCCAGCAAATGGCCTTTCTTTGAGAGGCTTGATCATTTGATTGGTCCCTCTTCTGCTAAGGTGGGTTCTGGCGGTGGCGGTGGGGGTAGTGGTAGTGGTAGTGGGGGCGGTGGGTTTTTGGGGCAAAACCCGAAAGTGACGGTGGGGGTTCGGTCGGGTCAGTATTTGCGGGACCCGAAACGAGAGCAGAGGCAGGTATTGGTTAGGCCGCGGGGTTTGGTGGACTGCGACTCGGATGAGTCCGGTGAGATGTCGCCATTGTCAATTGATAATGAGGTATTTGAGCGGAAGAGGCGGAGGAGCACAAATCCAACCCCAAATGTGAATGCGGTTGTGGGGAAGGGAGGGGTTGGAATAAGAGATGGTGCGGAGGGGACGGAGAAAGGAGGGTGGGGGAGTTCAATGAGGGATTTGACTCAAGCGATATTGAAGTTTGGGGAAGCTTATGAGCATGGTGAGACTGCTAAGTTGCAGCAGATGGTGGAGATGGAGAAGCAGAGGATGAAGTTTGCGCAGGAGTTGGAGTTGCAAAGGATGCATTTTTTTATGAAGATGCAGGTAGAGATTTCTCAGCTCAAGCATGGAAGTGGGAAAAGGAGTGGGAATGGGACTGGAAACGGGGTTGCGAATGCTAGTAATCGTCATAGCAACAATCGCAATAACAGTGATTGTAGTAACTAGGACTAGGAGGGGAAAAAAGAAAAAACCAATCCCAGGTTGCGAATTTGTATTGCGAAAAGGTAAGTTTGAAGTTGAAACTTGGAACTTGGAAGTGTATGATCTGTGTTTGTTGTGTTGTGAAATAGTTGTTCATTTGTGATATGATTTTAGAAGACTGGTGGTCATCAGTAAGTGGTTGATTAGAATTTAGAATTGGATTGGATTCGTGTCAGCGATATTGGCTAGTGATTCGAGTCTGAATGACTGTATTGTGGATGATGATGGTTTACATTATGAAATAGTGTAGTTATTTTGAAGACATTGCCGCTTAACGAGTGTTGTCATGAACTTCATGCATTTTTATGGCTTGTATGAAATGCTGTTGCCATGGCTTGTAGAGTAGTTAAACGTTGATCCAGAAAATTGTGTAAGAAATAAGAAAAGATATTCAGACTTTCCCATAGCAGATGTTGAATGCCAGGAATGAATGCTTGTTTAGAATCATTTGATATTTTATTTTGGGGTATACATCATTCATGGCTGCTTTGCTTTTTGTCTTTTTCCCTTTGCTTTCTCTCTTTTTTCAGGGAAATTGTTTTACAATGTTATATGATAAATGAACTCGCCAGCATTCGCTCCAGGCATGAAATCGAGATTAAAGTGAGACAGTAGAAAACTTTACAAAGAATTTTTATTTAAACAACATGGCTTAACCTTAACAAGAGCACGAATAATCGCAATTCTTATCACAAAATTTTTTCTAAATATATTTACACAAGTAGTAAAAGATAATAATCTTCAACTCAAGAATGTACGAAATCTATGGAAAATGTGAAGACCCTCATGTTAATTCTCCACCCTTGGACATCAAATGATGATGGTGGTGGGAGGTGGCGGCAGTAACAATGATGGCTGGCTATTGGCGGGACAACTGCGGTCCGTGGGGGGTGGCAGCGGCAACAATGATGGCTGGGTATTGGTGGTGGCGTCACCAGGCACGGACCGAGAGGATTTTGGGGTGGGCTCCAGCCCACCTCAAATGTGAACAAATATGAAAAAATCAAAAAAAAAATTATTAAATTTCTAATAAATATTATTTTATTAAGCTAATTGGGTATAAATCAGTCATCTTCTATTCTTAATTATGAATTCAGCTCACCCCTATTTTCAATCCTGGGTTCGTGCCTGGGCGTGACAACTGTGGTCGGGATGATGGGATTGCAACCATGACATGAGTATGAATCCATAATCTTATTCGTGCTCAAAACTACTGACTTTCGTTGATTCCGGACCAAAATCATGTATGCACGGATAATAGATGATTACAATCAAATTTCTCTTCGAAATATTGAAAGAATTCTTAAATTCAAATATCTCATCCCGGCCCAGTTCATAAAAAGAAAAACAGATTAATGTGAACCATATTGGGATGACCCCTGGCATGGTAGAGCACCATATTTTGCTTGGTGTATGTTTGTCTCTGACGAAGGGCTTGACGTTGGTCTACTTAAAGCCAGCTTTACAAGCACAAGGGACACAAGACATGGTACAATCCGCCGACTACCATATCCTTTATTGTTATCATCGACCTAACCCTAGCTAGCTAGGTCCTTTTCATGTACCATCTTTGCCTTATAAATCAGACAAACCCATAACCCCTTTCATCTTAGGCAATTACAAGCGGCAGCATTCTTCTTTGTAGTTGTTAACAACCGCCGTATCATGGCTTCTTTCGCTTCGATTTCCCCAGTTGCCGCCACCATACCATACTCCGGCCACGGCGGAAGCACATCCTGCCAACTCAATGCCCTATCTAGCTTTGTAAGTGAACTTTTGGTGGTGCATTAGGACTAGTATTCTTGTTGGAATTAAGAGATGAGGGAGCCTGGCCTTTCCACTGTTTTTTCCACGACAATGCTTTATAAACGGGATTATATACATTAGATGTCGACTTTTCCTTTTCAGACCATCACTAAAATGTAATAGGAGCACTACTGACGATTTTTCACTAATTGTATGGTATTTTTTTGCAGGGAGGTCCAGTGGCTAAGGGGCTAAGACTTATGCCAAAGACCAAGATCACTAAGGCAGCAGAAAAATCATTTCCAATCCCTAGTTGCTTTAAGACTACAATCTCATGCTCCATTGTAAGTTGTTAATCTAATTAAGAATGGCCTTAATTTCTAATCTAATTAAGTTGAATTACTTAAAAGAATGGCCTTAATTATTAATCTAATTAAGTTGTTTTGATTTTATGCATACCTCTAATTAATTCATTCATTAATATAATCACTTACTATCTGTTTTGATTGCCATATGCAGGCTCAGCCAGAGACCCTGCTAACTGTGCAGAGCACCATTGCCAAGCAACTCTCCATTGATGAAAGTACAGTCACACCCGAAACTAAGTTCGTCGATTTGGGGGCAGATTCTCTCGACACAGTAAGCTCTTCATTAATCTTTTTAATCATTATATATAGTAGATTATATATATATATATGCTCGAATTAAATAATTATAATCGCATTTTAGATTAAATTAAATAGATTATCACTTCCATGATAAAATAGATAAGGAATGGGATAAATCAAATCAATGATATCAACATCGAGGGTGTCATTCATTAGACTCGTTACTTTATTAGGATTGATTCCCACTTGTTTTAGAATATATATATATATATATATCCTCTTTTGTGTTATCATTACCCCATTAAACTTGTCTAGAAAAGGATCGGCAAACGTGATTTAGAAAAATCAGGAATTGACTTAAGTTGCGAATATTTCTAGAAGACGAAGATAATCACTTTGTTTTAGGTGACTATATTTCGCTATTATATACTCATCCAAATTGGAATATTTCTGCTTGAAATTTAGATTAACTTAAAAAGATAAAAAAATCATTTTAGAAAAAAAAAATATAGCAATCTTCCTCTGATCCCCAAGAATGAAAATATCGCAATTTAATTTATAAAAATATCGATATCAATATTAATATCAGTATTCAAAAATATTGAAAATTTAACTTAAAATTTGAAAATTTTGAATGAAATTTTTTTTAAAAAATTAAGCACATAATAATATTTACAGAAAGCTGATACGAATATATTGATTGAAACATCGCGGATATTTCTTCCCTCTATTTTAATATCGAGATTCCAAAATATGGATATCGACAGAAATTATATCGATATTGCGGAAAGGAACGAAAGCATCAATCAAGTGACATATGGTCCTAATTAACTCGATACCCCAATCAACTCCACTACGGCAATACCAGTTTATTATATTATATAGGTCCATTCAATCACTGAATCATTCATTTGGTTGACTAATTAGTTTAATAAGCCTCTAATATTGATAATAATTATGTGATGAATATGAAACAGGTTGAAATCCTGATGGCTTTGGAGGAGAAGTTCGGTGTGTCTGTTGGAGAAGGAGGAGCTGAGAACATCGCAACCGTTCAAGATGCTGCTAATCTGATTGAGAAAGTCAAATCCGATTCAACTTAATTAAGAGGTCTCGAGAATGATAATCCAGAGATATTAAGCAAATCAAATTAATTTCTTCAGTCAAGTTTTGTTTTACAATTTTCCCTATAGACTATATGTCAAAACTCAGAACCAGAGATCATATAATTTTCATTTGAAATGAAATGCACTTTTGTTGACAAATAAATATATCAAACTTTTACTTCTGATTTTTTTTCCTACTTGTTTGATTATTTAATGTTTTTTTTAGAATATGAGAAATTTAATTAATAGAATTAAGATACAAAATAAAAATAAGTTATACTATAATAGTTTGACAATAATCATGGGTAAATACTTTTAGTGATCATGCTCGATATATGTTGAAATGATCTAGAAGAAATAATTAACACTCAAAATAATATAACTTCAATTTCGTAAGCTTATTCAAGGGCATTACTCTCCGAACTACTAATCATTCCTATCCCACAAAAGGGAAAACCTAACACAACCAACCCAAATATAAGAGCTGCTAAATGTATTTGCACAAAACAAACTAAAATAATAAAATAAAAGAACCCAACAAAAGGTACAAATGGGCCACTAGGTTCCACTGTTGTGGCTGCCTCTCACTTCCGTTATTAACGTCTCTGTGGAATTCCAATGACGATGTGGATACCATCCATTGACGTCTCCGTGGATTTTCGATGAGGACGTGGATACCATCCACCACCATATCACATATATTTTGATACACCAAGATTGACACCATCACTACAAATAGAGAACCGCGATGATTCGATCAAAACCCACCAGGCCACATTATGGGTCAAAAGCCTAGATTCCACTGCTACAAATGGAGGACCGTGATGGGGGGAAGAAATTGAGCGAAATATCGACATTTTTCCTTGTTTTAAGACCACCGATCTCCTTATTTCATTAAAACGATCGAGATAGGGCTAAAGTTCATGAAAATCGGACGTAAATAGAGTTTCAGTCGGGTCATGTCGCGCGGGTCAAAAAACCAGAATCTCGGACCCGCGCGAGGTAGGAGGTGACTGGTTTTAAGTTAATTAATATAGTTTATATATTAGTGCGTTGCTATATTATCAAATTGAGTCTATTAGCACAGTTGGTTGTGGGCTGTTTTGGGCCTTTGTTAAATGGCTAGCAACCTGGGTTCGACCTCAGGTGTTACAACTTGCGAATTTTTTTTTTCTTTTCGTTTTTTCTTTATTTTCTTCAATTTTATTTGTCTTTTTTTTTCTTCAATTTTCAATTATATCAAATCTTTCCAACTTTTAAACAAAAATTGACTTTTTCATCATGTTTTTTTTTTCAATTTTACATATATTTATTCATTTTATATTTTTTCTTCTATTTAAATTTTTTTATGCTTATTGTTATGTTTTTAATTATATTAACATTCAATTATAGTAATTCACTTCAATTTATGTTTATGTTTAAATTTTTATATTATTAGCCATCGGCAGAACCCTATTATATCATATTATTCATTATATATTTATTATATCATAGTTATTTTATAGTTTTTATTAGTCCTATATAACTATAATTGGGTACTTAAGTTTTCCCCAAAGTTTCATTCCAAATTTCCAAATTTTAGATCGAATTTCCATCATTTTTGTTGACTGTAAACGATATCGATATCGATATTTGGGACGAGATATCCGTAAATTTGACTAGCAATATATCCGTCGATATCGATATTTCAATCCTTGGGCGCATCACAAGTCAAAACCCTATGAAGGCATATCAGGTTCGTAAAAAGAAGAGTTTCACTAGTAACCTGACCCTTCAGAATGCCAAAATTCGTGACCATAATCGGCACAAAGACGAACAAATTTTAATGAAATTGATACAAGACCAAGTGGATTATGTGGTCAATTCACTATATCCTTATAGGTACCAAGGTGAAGTCTCCTATCCCAAAGAAAATTAGTGGAAGTAAAAGTTATTTGAAAGAATATTTCTTGAGGAGATGAGACTAGGGTTTAAAACTTATTTGTTTACGTTTGATTATTGGCTTTTTACTGTAAATGCATGAGCAACTCGCTAACATGTCTCAAAATGCACCACGAACTGAAATTTATTTAATTTTGCACCAAGAATGGGCGCAACATTGCACCATTTAACGGATTTCATCTTTGACACCGTTAAAACTATTGTTTCTTTCAATAAATTCCCTTAAATATTGTTCATTTTCTTCCTCTCTCTTCTAAAACTCCAATGGACCTAACGTTGCACCTAGTTTTGGTGCAAATAGCAACGAATTTTCGTTCTTTGTGTATTTTGAGACATGCTGGCGCGTTCCTATTGCATCTACAGTAAAAAGTCTTGATTATTTAATGTTAAAACTACTAATGTAAACTTTTTTGAACCACCAATGTAAACCTTTTTTATTCCAATCTGGTAAAAAAAATGATCATTTGAAAAAAAAAAGATTTAAGCGTGTTATAAAGTACAAATATAGTTACAGAAACAAATGCGAGAATATAATATAGAGAATTAATATATACATGTATATATATATATATATATTTATATATGAGATGAATATGAAAAGTAAAAATATAAGTAAATTATTACCAACATATATAATTAACGTAATCTGTAATTTTAATATCATAATTGAAATTAAAAGATGAGACATATTACTGCTATTAATCATTTAGGAAGATGAAACTACGATCCTATTTCTTTTAAAATACTGAAAATACATGATATATATGAAGATGAGCGAAAGAAAACAGAGAGAGACAAGTACATTATTTGAAATTTAACAGTATAATATAGAAAATTTTAGAAAGGGGTGGGGATGTTTACTTGTTTAGGTAAGGTGATGGTGGAAGAGCTTGCGATTTAGGGTTTAGGATTTAAATTCTTGGATTTCGGGCACAAAATCCAAAAACTAAAAGGGACATATTGAATTCAGATTTATATAAATAATTGTAGAGTTGTTGAAGTAATTAACTTTTATAGATTTGGCCGATTCTTATCGACTTATATTAACTTTTATAGAGTTAATGATGAAATTATATAGTTATATTACAGACTTTTGTAGATTTTTGTATTGAGATTTATAAAATTTGACAGAATTTTGCAGAATTCTAGATTGTGTGTTGTCGAATTTGATAAACTTTTTTTAATTTGAAGTTTTTTATTTTCAGGAAATTTGATCAGTTTTATAAATGGGTGATAATAGTTTGATTAATTTTTTATGATAAAACCAATGAAAGGCTAACAAATCAATCTGAAAAAAAATATAAGCAAATAATAGCTTTATAAAAAAAATCAATCTGAGAAAAAAATTATTAATATTAAAAACCCTACCAATCAACAAGAGGCTAGCCATTATTGTAATTAATAATGTATGATAATTTAACATCATCATACAAAGTACCAGATAGTTATATAGGTAATGATCATAATTGATGATTAGGTCCTAACTAGAACTATACGATATGAATATTTTCACATGATAAAGAAATATAAGTATATATAAAAACAAAAGTATATATATATGAGAAGAAATTCTCCTTACAGTATGAAAACAAAAATACACATAACAATAAGGTCTAATAATTGAACACCACAAGATTCCTTTGATGCATATATAATAATTGGTCACTTAACAATTTTTTAGTAAATATACAGTTAATAAATCAAATTTATTCAAAAGACATTATATATATATATATATATACAGTAATTAGATTGATCATTTTAAATCTATCATGGCGATAAGAAAATTTGATTCACCAATCCATATTGATCAATCTCACCCAATTTTTTTTTCCCAACTTGTGATTGGGGTGTTACAGTCTGGATTTTTTCCTACATGTGATTATGGTTTTACAGTAGAAAAACAATTATTACACGGAGAATATTCTAATTAGTTGAAACCCTAATTATAAAAACAAACACCCTAGAAATTGTTCTCATCAAGAGAAAAAAGCTCAAATAGAATAACCAGTTCAACGAGCAAGATAGAAACACCCTCGGCAAAACAAAATCACATGAAAAACGTCTATGAAAGTATTTGGGGGTAGAGATAAGAAAGTGAAATGACATTAGTATATGTATATTTTACATCTCTAAATCTACAAAAGTTGACAATTTAATGAATTCAATAAATGTCAATCTAGTTTGGATATCACTCAACTTGTGGCGACTCCTGAAAAATTATAATTGAATACCTCTCAACTTTTATTGAGTTTTAATTTTTTTTTTAAGTCTGAATTGAATACTTGGGAGTTATAGAAACTCTTTAAAACTCTAAATTGAATACACATAGAATTAGAAATGAACTAGAGCGTACTCTATAAGTTAAATTCCTTAATTGAGCAGAATTTATATTAAGGTTTGACAAAACGGCAGCAGTAGCGGGCTGAAAAGATTTAAAGGGCGGGGGTTTTGCATGTTACACTAGTTTTATAAGAGGTCATGGACCGGAAATTCTCGAATATTAGCAAGGGGGTTTTGAGCAAAGTATGAGCCTGTCAAGGACTATCCATTACATAGCCCCATATTGGAATGTATCTATCAAGTATCAATCCAATACAAGATTGATTCATCAATTTTATGGCATTTGTGAGAGCTAGCTAGGGTTCTATACAAATATCCATTCAAAGTTACCATTCAATTAATTCTTTTTCGTTATCTAGTTACGATTTAATCATGTGTAAGAGCTAGTTAAGTTCATTTAAGAGGAGGATTTTTTACCACACAAATACATTATATATAGTACAATATGAATACCAAATAAATACAAGAGAACCCTTGAAGATCAGCATCACTTGGAGAGATGACAAAGGCAAAATGACTAACCCTAGTTTAGTTCCTGCATAAAACAATCTCCAAGCTAGATTGGTAGGAGCATTGGTCGCTCGATACATCGTTGATCTGCTGAAGCTGATCCTCATTTCAATGAACCACCTTATTATTGTATGTACTATTTATTAATTTAGTTTACATCTCTTTACGTACATTATATGCATCAAGTTCCCACTTTTTATGTACAATAGCTAATGTCTGCGTCGTTCGTCGATATTTTAAAAACCGATAATATATATATACTAAAGAAACCATATATAAAAATCACATTAGAGACCACATTTCTAATACAAGTAGAGTCTACTTGTATTAAACATATGACTTATAATATGATTTACAAATTGACCTCCCTAGCATTTTTCTTTGGAAAAATCTTCATTCTCTTCATCACTTCCTCTCTCAGCGATCCAAAGCAGTAATTACCATCCTGCAACACAAAGCAATACCACATAATTAGCTGAAAATCAATAAGGTTAACGCAACGATCTCCGATTAAGAAAAAACTATATTATATCATCATTTTCGACGAAGATAACAGAAAGATTGACAATATAACATCGACATTAGTCAAAAAACTTATAAATCTTAAATCATACTTGAATATATGGGTAACAATTTCCTTTCCTAAGATTATTGTGAGACTTGATTAGTGACTAGACCCTACACAATTTCTAGCTAGTATACAAAACTTTTTAATTAAGCATTCAGTAATATATAGATAGTTTTTATATGAAACTAAACCAAATGTACGTAAGATACGATCTATTAAAGTTTCAAAGTTTATGTAGTCCATCGAATATTGCAGCGAAGTTTTCAAAGAGTGGGAAGTAGTTGAAAAGTCCGAAAAATTCCTTTGTTTAATTTGCTTCCTATATATCTAGGAGGAAGTGAAGCAAAGGACGTGACATATGCAAATGTATGATTCTAAACACACTAATTAAACAGTAAACAACCAATCATAACCAGTCGGATTTCGAGGTTCGGCGTGTTGCACAGCATCAGTGGATGATTTCCTCCGAGTTAATTTCTTGAAATTCCTTGCACTTGCTGTTCCCCCCGCTGCATGTAATTAAACCAAAAACACCAACGAAAATGAGTATAAATTAATTATTGTGTTCTAAAATAAAATAAAAAAATTATTGCATTCCAAAAAAAAAAATAGAAATTATGGAAAAAGTGAAATCACATATATACATCAAAATTCTTCCGTAAAAGCCAAAAAGTAACACTATATATAGCAAGAAAAAAACAATATTTCCAAAATAGCCAAAAAAAAATAAAATACACTACTTAATTGCAAAAGAAATGAAACAAGACTTAATTAAAATCGATTTGCATGATCCAATACTTTTTCTTTTAAATTCCTTTTGTGTTAATTGACAAATAATTAATTTATTTTCGATTTTCATTTACCGTCCAACAATATATATAATATCATAATATGAGACAAGAAATAAAAACTTACGTGTGACGGGGGTCTTCGGAGTACCCGGCGTGGTTGGAGACTCCGAGGGAGAGCCGGAACCAGGTGAAAGGTTTCCGAGGCAGGTGGAGTTAGTCCTTAGAATTGTAATGCTCCGAGTGACGGGCACCTCTTCGGAGATCATCGGCGGCGAAGTCTGAACAGACAAGGAGTCGTACTTGCGGAGCTTGCCGAGGCCGGATTCCGGTGCCGGTCCGGCGACTGTTTCATCCCAAAGCTTATGAAGAAAACTCATGACAGCTTTACTTATTTTTTTAATTTTTTTTTCTTTTTCTATATATAATTCGTCTCTCTGTAACAACCGCAGAAGGTGGCTAGGTTTGTGACCCAGGCTATTCCGACTGTTACAAAGAGATTGGGAAAACGAAGCAAATGAGAGAGAGAAGATGTGAAAATAATTTATGTTGAAAGAAGCTTCTTTCTGTAAACAGAAGGGGTTGGAGGGTTCTTATAATTAATTTAGAACAAGGAAGAGAGAGAGCGAGAGAGAGAGAGACGATTCACTCATTAGGTTGAGGTTGTGATGGCTGAACCTAAATTCAGCCACCGGCTAAAATGGCCTCATTACTTTGGAGCTATCCAAATTTACTCTCTCTTTTTTGGTAGCTTATTTTTGAGTAATTAACTATATCTTGTTTCTATTTTAATAGCTAGGAAGACAACTCATAAAAAGAAAACCAATATCTTTCTTGAACTTAAAACGAAAACTAATTAAATAAGAGTAAATTATTGTTACATTCTTCACTATTTTTATTTTTATTTAAAACTTTTAGTGTTTGTATATTAAATAAAATAAAACTTTCTCGGAAACTTTTTTTATTCAAAAGTCTCTAAACGGAATTTGTAAGTAATAAATTATATATCTACTATTTTATATCTCAATAAAAATAATGTGTGAGTTATTGAGAAGTCCTTTAAATAATTAAAAATAATATTGTCTTTTTTTGGTTTTTTTATCCCATGTGCCCCTTAGTATTCGATCTTTTTGACCTCTTTGGCCCTTTATTATATTATGCACATAACAAATATTATATATGTATACTATATATATAGTTACAATTGAATTTTTTCTATAAAATAAAAAATATAAGTTTAGATTGTCTGGGGTTCAATATTAGGGTATAGAAATTTAATATCGGAAGATAAATAATTTTTAAATTTAAAATTTAAAAGTATTTTTGAAAAATTATTACTTTTAATTATTTTAAAGTTAGATTGAATACTCATATTACTTTAAAATGAGCAAGTGAAAAAAAATATTATAAATAGGAGTAATGTTTTTATAATCCTCAATATAATCTTATAATAATAATAAAAAGTAATGTTGAAATCATGATAGATTTTGGTAAGTGCTTTTCAAATTGTTGCTAGATTAGTTTGCAATTGGATGATATTAGTTGTAATTTATATAAAAACTATGGTATATTTTAAATTGTATAGTCATTTGACTAGTCAAATAACCTATGAGTTTAATTTTTTTATATGCAAGTTTTTAAATAAACTTATATGTTGGTAAGGACTTATAAGTTAATTCTCTATTAAATAACAATTAAACTTCTACAACTTCAATTATAACTTAAGTAAATCATTGGTATACCCTTAACAATTTTTACTTTGATTGAAAACCTTTAATGCTTGTATATTAAACAAAATAAGACCTTATTTCAATTTTTTTTATTCAAAAATCCCTAAATAAAATTTGTAAGCAATAAATCCTACATCTACCCGTTTATATCTCAATAAAAATGATGAGTGAGTTATTGAGAATTCTTTTAAATAATTAAAAATAACATTGTCTTTTTTGTCCTTTTTGCCCCATGTGCCCCTTAGTGTTTGATTTATTGGGTCTTTTGGACCCTTTATTATATTATGCATATAATAAATATTATATATGTATATTATATACATTGTATATAGTTACAAACGGATTTTTTTTAATAAAATAAAAAAATAAAATCCGTATTGTCTGAGGTTCAACTGTAAGGTATAAATTTTTTTTTTGGGAGGGGGGAGGGGGTTAGATGGTGGTGGAAAATTGTACGACATAAGGTTTAATTCTTGAATTTTGGCACAAAATTCAAGAAATAAACCCTAACCTATACGAAATTAACCAAATTATTTAATATCGGAATATAAAAAAATTTTAAATTATTTTTGAAAAATTATTGCTTTTAATTATTTTACTTCAAGTTAGATTAGATACTCATATTACTTTTAAAATGAGTAAGTGGAAAAAAAATTATAAATATGAGTAATGTTTTCATAATCCTCAATATAATCTTATAATAAAAAAATAAAAATAAAAAGTAATGTTGAAATCATGATAAATTTTTGTAAGTGTTTTTTAGATTGTTGCTAGATTATTTTACAATTTGATGACATTAGCTGTAATTTATATAAAAAATATGGTCTATTTTAAATTGTATAATCCTTTGGCTAGTCAAAGGACATATGAGTTTAATTTTTCTATATGTAATTTTTTTAATAAACTTATATGTTAATAAGAACTTATGAGTTAATTGCCCTTATAACTTTGAGATCAAAGAATTCTATCAATTTATTGAGATACTAATTAATAAAAACGATCAAGATGCTGAAGTTGAATATGATAATTTTACTAACGAGTTCATTTTGTGAAAAGAAGCTTGTGAAACAATCATAACATTGAATAATTTTTTGTTGCAATATAATAAAGTCACACAAAAATTTCAGACTATGTTAAGAAAAATTAGAGATGAACAGCAGCGGAGCCAAGGGGGGCTCAAGGGGAGCCTAGGCCCCCACTCAATTTTATTTTTATTTTTTATTTATTATAAATTTATATAATAATTACATTAAATTTTAGATATTTATTATAGAGTAATAAATATATTTGGATCTTTTAGCTATTATGTGTACTTTTTTTTTTCTTGTAATTTTGTATTCATTTTTTATGTATTTTAAAAAATAATTATTTAAATATATGATACTATATTGATTTATCATATATTCATTTAAAATATCTAAATTTTTAACTATTCTTTATCCTATTTTCCAATTTTATTAATTTTGTTCTTTTTTTCTTAACTACAGATACTCCTAAAATATGTTATTCCATATTTCCAAATGCATGGTTTAATTTTTAATTTTTTATAAATATTTATAATGATAATGAAACTTATGAATTTTCTTAAATTTTTTTTTTATACTTAAAAGTAGGAATATATGATTCATAGTGTTCATCCAAATAAATAGAACAAAAAAAAAATCGTGAATTTTTTAGAAACTACCAAAAAGGCCCTTGAAATTTATTAAAATGTGAAATTTTGTATGACTAATTGCATATTTGGGATAACCAATATTAAAAAAAACAATTAATTATCAATGAAATATACTTTTCGATTTTGTAAAAAAAAAAAAAACTTCTTTTGATATGTATATGGCACACATGAAGAGTATTTTGTAAAAAAAAAAATATGGCCCCTTTAAAGTTAAATTCTAATTATGTCACTAGAGATGAAGTCAAATGTGTCATTATTTTAAGAAAAAACAAACAATAATTGTGTATTATTATAAATGTATAATAATCTAATTATAAGTATTATGTATTAAAAATGATAAGTTTATACATTACATTGGAGTTTTGAATTTTTCATGATGTATTATTTTGTAAATTTAATAAATTATTATTTAATATGTTATCTCTAAATCAGAACCAATCAAAATATTGTTTAATGAGTATTCAATTATGAAGGTCCTACTATATTGCGAGAATGAAATGTGAAGACAAACTCATGAGCCGAACCAAATGTTGGGAAGCCTGAAGCCAATTAGCCAAGCCAGATAGAAGAAACGCAGGGTGACTGGGTCAAGTAGGTCGACAAGTGTCCCACGGGCCCACCCCATTTTAAGATAAGTTTACACGTCACTGGATTAGCTTGAAGACAATCAGATCCACCAAATACTTGATTTGAGGTGCGTTGTGGGCCACCCAATGTCACGTGACAAGATCGTGCTTCGCCTTCTTGAATCCGGACAAATTTTGATGGGAATTATAAATATTATAGATCTCATTTTGATTGCAGATATACCCATTGAATTTAAGAATTTTATGAATACAATTATTAAATACTTAAATATAAAATTGAAGTTCATTTTTCTTACGATCTTTATATAAAAAATATATACAATTGAAGTTCTGACTGATTATTTTAATATTTTTTTAATAAAATAATATTGGAGAAAGGAGATTATATTATATACATGGAGTAAATCAATGAATTTAAGATCTATTACATAATATGTAGAGAAAAATATCATTATATTATAACACTAAGTGATAAGGAATATTATAAATTTTAATTAATAAAATTGGTTAAATTTAAAGAAAATATTTTACCGAGGAAATCTATCTTTCCAATATACCAAAATTTAAAAAAATATATATACCATATTTTTATATAAACAAAAATATATAGCAATTATAATTAAGAAGAATTAGTACTATTCGAGATCAAACTTTGAAGGGCATACCGCATACACGTGTATATATAGTAGGAATGGTAGGCAATGTAATCATCCTTTTGCATGTAAAGAGTGGAGAAACTTAATAGAGCACTAAATAATGAATCTTCCTCCTCAAAATCTTCGGCCAACCAACTCTAAGGAAAGTGCTCCAACCTAAATATCCATTACCATAAATCCTACAAATTCGACCAAAAAACACAAAAATCCTGCAATAATAATAACATGAGCAACAATATATATGCGACATAAAGATTATTCATTATTTAAACGCTAGGTTTATCAATGGTTAATGATTGGTTTATTACCTTAAATGTATTAGGAACAAAAAATTGAATCTCAAACTTCACCATGATAAAAAAATTGTTTCAATTTGCACTTGAAATAGTAGCAACGTTAAAGATAATGCACTATTCGTTAATCTCTGTTACTAACGCCGTTAAAAGTACTGATATGTTGGTAATATTACAAAATGTATAGGGGCAATTAAGACATTGTTATATTTTATTAAATTTATGTCGATTTATATTAAAAAATTAAAACAAATATAAAGTTTCCCAAGATGTCCCAATCCACCCCATTGAGTCGATGGATTCTGTCTCCGTTGATGGATTCTTCACCTTACAGTACTAGGGTCTAGGACCAACAAGCTTGCCTCTAAGTCTCCTAAGTCTCCTTAGTCTCCTTAGATGTCCTACCTCTCCAACTCTAATCCACTTGACGTTCAAGGAAACCAAGGGATTGCTGATTACATGAACAACCCAACGACAACATCAAATCAATTTTTGCGGTTTCTTCAAACAATTGCAATTTTTCTCATGAATCTGGTTTTCCAATTCATTATATTATGCATAGTCTGCTCCAATATCTGGGAATTTCTAGTTTCCGAGTTTGGTTTTGAAGTAAGATTCGACTCCCTCGCATGTGCGGAGAGCGCCATGCCTCACCACCACCACCCCACCTCCCCCCCCCCCCCCCCCCCCCCCCCCCCACCCCCAAAAAAAAAAAAAAACCACCATAGCCTTGATCTTCTCGGTTCCTGCATTATCTTCGCCAAAATCCACGTTGGCTCCAAACCATCCTCGTCCCTGTAGGAGCCCTCATTTTCCTCCATGGAATTAAGTTTGATGAAATAGAGAGAGATAGGGTTTGGCAGATCAGGAGCGAAACGGGAAGAAGGCTTACTAAATTTTTTAGATAAGGAGCGAGACAGAGCTGCAACGTTTTCTTCATCGTTGACGAAGCTGAGTAGCTTTGGGGTTTTGTGGCTGGCGTGGTTGAGTAGAGGTGTGGCAAGGCGAACGGGCAGAGGTTAAGAGAGAGAGAGACGAGGGTGATCAGGTGGGTTAGGGAACGGGAAAAGGAAGGTTACTGGAAATTAGTTTTAATGTAAAAAAATAATTTTAAATATAAATTTAATAAAATATAATAAATGTCATAATTGTCCTTATAAATTTGGTAAGATTACTGACACATCAATAACACTTTTAACGCTTTTAGTAACAGAGACTAACGAATAGCGCAACACCTTTGATGTTGCTACTGTTCCAAATGTAAATTGAGGCAAATTTTCATTCATGGTGCATTTTGAGACTCAATTTTTTATTAGTGCACTTGAGGTAATTAAACATATGTTTATTTTTTTATTTGAAAATAAGTATCATTAAAAAAAACTTAACAATACAAGTTTATAAAAGGCATTTCCCAGCAAAACAAGAAACCTAGTTAACACCCACAAATAAATTTGTAAAATACAAGCATAAAGTTTAACATAGATCAAAACATATTGAACCAAAACACCTTAGTTCGGAACCCAGACTAGGGCCCAAACTAAAAGAACATCCCCGCCTAATTCCTAAGCTAATACAAATTCAAACCCAAACATGTTAGGCTTGAGATAGAAAGGAACTTAAACCCAGCCCAAACAGGTTGGGTTAAATGCGACCCAAATATAGAAAGCCCACAAGCATTGCCTAACGACACAATCTAACTACCTACACCAACCCACCATAGATCCAAACCAAACACACTCCCCTATCACCGTCCTAGCCGCAACTGGAGCCCCCGTGTAACGACCCGTCCCGAATTTCATGATTAGATTAGTGACTAAGGCTAATCCGTGATTAGTAGAGCGAAATCGGACGAACAATGCGAAATGACCGTTTTGCCCCTAGTGGTGGCAAAACGTTAACTTTTCAATCGGGCAGTCAAATGGACTTTGACCGATGACCGTGACGTAGTTCGTGACGTCACGAGTTCATAGGCAGGTGGCACGTTCAATTCCGACGTTCGTAGAAGAAGTTATGACGTTCGGAAGCCCAAGGGCATTTTGGTAATTTGGGTGAATAGGAGGTCAAAAGTTGACTTTTTGACCGGGAGGTCCGATGGCCGAGGGCCGAAGACCGTTACGTAGATAAGGACGATACGAATCCGTAGACAGGCGGCACGTCGAATTCGGACGTTCGACGGCGAAGTTACGATTCACGGAAGTTCCCAGTTACTATTCACGACGGCACGTTTTACGAGACAAAAAGTGCAGTTTTGTCTCTAGTGGGCCCATATATTTAATGGAGGCCTAATGGATGAGTGACACTTGTCACCCATCCACTGGCCAACCTCACCCACTCATGCACCAAACTCATTCACCGTGCATCCATTTCTTCCATTTTTCCTCCAACCATTACCCGATCCCATTTCCAAATCCAACCCAGCCAACCCAACCCCATTTCGGCTAGGACTGAGGACAGAGTGAAGTGAGGATGGTGAGGACGTGGTGGCCGGCCCAGGACGGCGCCACCGTGCACGGCCGAGGCCAAACCCGAACAGGTAACCCGGTTACCCATTTTCTCCCTTTTAATTTGATTTTGATGTTATGGTTGCTTTTGGACGATTAGGATGAGTTAGTTAGGTTGCTAGTATGATTTTAGGACGGTTTGGAGGGTGCTTCACGGCGGAGGAAGCCGTGAGGGTGGTCGGGAAAAACAGGGCCGTGAGACCCTTTAATTTTGGTTAGGATTTAGGAGGTTTTGATTAGTTTGGTTGATTGGGATAGATTGGAAATGAGAAAATAGGAATTTAGGAATTGGAATGGAGGAAATCGGACCGAAAATGAGGGAGAAGGAGGCCTGGACCGGTTACGCCGGTCTAATTGCAGAGGTCGGACCGGACCGGCCGGCCCAGACCGGTTCGATCGCTGGGAACGACGCACTGTTCACCGGCGCGTGAGCCCACGCGCAGGGACCTTTGGACGGCGCGTGGCAGCGCGTGGTGGGGTTTCTGTGGATGTGTTCAACATACGAAATTATCTATTCGATGTAACGAACATTTTGGGACTGGTTTCGAGTCGATCGGACACCGTCTCGATATGTTTCGGGGCATCGGAAGGTTTAGGTTCGGGATTAAAAATAGTTAAAAATACGGGAAAATTACGGGGCTTTAGTGAGGGGTTATATAAGTAGTTAGTAACCCTCTAAATTAATTTGGACAGGTTTGGAAGTCCCGGTGACGGTGATCGGCTCGGGGAGCCGTATGGCACGCGTATCGAGACGCGGCTTCAGACGGTCTGTGAGTGGACCTTGTTTTCTAAATTGGTGCATGCATAAATGTTTATTATATGTTTTAAATACTTGTTTGTGATGCCATGAGTGCATTTGGATGTGTGGTTACTTATAGGCACGTATTTCGAGATTTCGGCCCTATACGGTGCCTATACGGGACTGTATGTCTTTATTGGTTTAAATGAAATGGTTTTGGATTTCCAAATGAATTATGAATATGATTTTATGATGTTGATTTGGATGATTGTGAATTATATGGTTTCACGCATTACGAGGCGATTTACGTGCTTGCACGTAAATCGAGGTTTTCCGGTTTTACTCTGATTTTCCGTACTTGTGGTTTTGGATATGATTTAATGAAATGGTTTTGGAATTGAAAAGATAAACTCGGGTTCGAAACCCATTTGATCTACGAAATCGGGCACGAGGCCCTGTTGGTTTACGAATCGGACTTGAGGTCCAGTTTGTATGTGGTTTCGGGCTTAGGGCCCAGCTATGTGTTACAAATGGTTTTTATGGTTCATGACGGTTTATGGGGACCGGCATGAACCCTTGAAATGGATTTACGGGTCATGACGGTTTATGGGAACCGGCATGAACCCATGAAAGGATTTTATGGTTCATGACGGCTTATGGGGGCCGGGCATGAATCCTTGAAAGGTTTCAAGAATGATTTCAAAAGGTTTTCATATTCCATCCTTTATATATGATTGTCTCCTCCGGGGAGGGTCGTTGACCTGGGTGGACCCCGGAGTAGTCGTGGAGCACTGACTGAGTGGAGTCGCCCCCTAGTTGGGTTCCTTACTCTCAGGATGGGCATGGTTCGTTACCTCCAGGGAGGGTCATTGATCTACGGACATTGACCTGGGTGGACCCTGGAGAGACTTAGATTTGAGACCCCGGTTAGCACACGTGTAGCTTTATTTTACCGTGACAGGTTCTGGATATGAATATATTGGATAAACACGGTTTCAATTGGTTTGGGAAAACTGTGTTTTATGATGATAAATTGATTTGGGCTAAGATCCCACACATGTTTACTATGTTCTGGTTTTCTGTAAATTGGTTTTGGGCAGGAGCCTGTGTGACTTGTATTTACAGAATTTGGGGCTGAGAACCTAATTGTGGATGTTTTAACATATGTGTTTGAATAAATGGTTTTACTATGCATGCATGCTTTTTAGTGGAGGGTATAAAGGTCTTTGATGAAATGTTTTTATAAATTCTTTATTTTTGTCCACTTACAGTCTTTCTGTTTTTAATACCCTTCAGGTTGGATACGGTGTGGACTGTAGCAGAGATCCAGATATCACATACCTCATCCGGATCCTGGCGTACTCTGATAGCCCGGGAGGGCAAAGGTTGGAAATATCCCTTGTCTGACACTTCGTGTCAGACGGGAGCAGGGTCATCCCGCACTAATCCCGGGGAGATTGGGATGGGTCCTGTCACCCCGTCATGGCCACCCTCACAGCAGTTGTCGCTATTGCTGAAGATTACAGTACCCTCCCCGTAATCTTCCTCGATTAACCTGAGAGAACATACTTCTGTCTGATAACACAAAGTAAAATGACCAAATTACCCTAGAAAAATAAACGTACTTACCCTTGTGTCAAATAAGGGATAAAACTACATCCTACTTAGGATACGCTGTCAGGACCCACTCCGGTTGCACCCCGAAAACCGAGGTAAATCCTGCTCCCGTCTGACACCCCGACACAACACCAAGGTAACTACTAAACTACACCGTCAGACGCAGGAGAATAAGTACAACACCCCGAAGTCAAGTTTTACAAAGCATAGTACTGAATACAACAGAAAGAAAATTGGTAACTAGATACACGCACACGGAAAACTTTACAACACTCCGGGATCGCTCTCGTGACTTCTATGCCTCCGACACTGCCTCGACACTGAAACCCCGCTTTAGCACCACGACCTGGAGGGCAATTAAAAACAGAAAGGTGTGAGTGGACCATGAATAAGAAAAGAAGTTTCAAAAATCATTTCATAATAAAACCAGGGTTTTAGCCCTCCGTTTTGAAACCACATGCATAGCCCAGTTACTGAAAACAATTATCAATCACGTAAACCTCATCATAAGAAAAAAAACACTATAAAAACAGTTGTATAAATCATAGCATACGCATCATAAAAACCGTATTAGAAAACATAAGTACCAAGCCATCATTATCCGATCAAACCTGCTGGACCTATCCGAGTCTTTAAACTCCCGAGTCTTTAAACTCAATCCAGGCCTCAATAATATTCGAGTCTTTAAACTCCCGAGTCTTTAAACTCAACAGGCCTACGGGGGAAATATCAATATATCCGAGTCTTTAAACTCCCGAGTCTTTAAACTCAATCCAGGTCTTTAAACCTAATCCGGGCCCGTCCCCCGTCAAATCAATATCCGGGTCTTTAAACCCAATAACCAGATCCAGCAAATCCAATCTAAAACCATTTGAAAACCATTTCGAAATCCATATCCAAACCCGAATCCGAAATCACTGGTCCGATGTCCTTCCGGCATCCAGAACCGTCATTCCGAACCCAAATCCGGAATTCCACTTTCAACTTTAAAACCAAATTCCGTTTCCGAACTTCGATTCTAAAACCGAAAACCTTGATCATCGAAATCATGTTCCAAAATCCCTTATAATCATTGAAAACCATTTATCATTGTAAATCCCCAAAACCATAGTATTCTACTCAGAAATCGACATTTCTCGTAAAACGTGCCAATTACGTTATTTCTCGAAAACCGTGCAATTGTGTCAAACTAACATCATATAAAACCATAAAACGATTATAGAAAAACGGCTATGCTTGTTCGAGTTTAGAGAAAGGGTCCACTCACAGTACCGAGCCCTCAATCGCGTCCCGAACGTCTCGTACTTTTCTCAGCTTCCTCGGGCAACCCCGATCCTGTCACAAGTCACCAAAGTACGTCACTAACACGTCTACCAAGACTCTCCTAATTTTCCCCAAAAATCCCCGAGTCCTAAACGTAACGAACCGGAACCCTTAACCTTCACCCTCGCGGAACTAACCCCAACAAAGTCCGAACAACCCGAAACTAGATCCAATGGACTCGTCACAACACCTAGACTCATCCTACACCTCGTCGACTCGAGCTCGAATAAAACTCGAACCAGTCCCCTATTTCACGATCCTTTCAACCCGGTCACCCCCCGTCACGGTGACTGTCTTAAACTCTTCCTAGGACCTCACTGAGTCTTCCCCAACTCACCAAAACCGTCGAATCACGTCCAAAAGCCACGACTCAACGTCTGAAGCAAAACGGAAAAACATGGCACACCTCGTTCCAGCCTCCGCCGTGCACTCCTCCGTCACGGCTGCACAACCAGCAGCTACCTAGGACCCTACTGAGTCCCCCAGACCTCACTAGACTCCTCGATTCAATCCCAAAAGCTACAACTTGACGTCTGAACCTAAACGGTAAAACAGAGCACATAAAGGAAAACAACGAAATTACCTGCGTCCTGTTCTCCACCGTGAGCTCCGCCGTGTCCACTGGGTTCCTAAGGCTCCACTTTTGTTTCTGACCACCACCAACAGCTTCGATTGATCGACCACGGCAGCACCACCACCCAACACTCCTCACTGCTCTCTATTTTCTCTGATTTTCCCTGTGGCTCACAACTCACACACACACCACCACCGCACCTCCTAACCTTCTCCCTAACTCTCCCACAGTCTCTGGTCACTCACTCCCTCACCAGAACACACCAACACTCATGGCCACCGTCCAATTTCCCTCAACTCTCTCCCTCTGTTTCTGTCTGGTTCAAAGAACAAACACGAACACAATGCCCAAATAATTGGGACCGTGTTCCCTAGAACCAACCAGAACCCCTACACGTGTCACCATCCTCCCTCTTCCTCTCACAAGTGGCTCAATCTCAGCCCTCAATTTGTCCCTCTCTGTTGTACAAATCCCAAGTGTAAAAGACCAAAATGCCCTTCCTTTAAAGCCAAAATTACCATTGTGCCACTACCTTTCTAGACCCGTAACTCACACATCGTAAGTCCGATGAATACGTGCCGCCTGTCATCGAACTCAGGACGACGAAATCTATCTAACGGTCCAAGGTCAACGTGTCAAAAAGCTCACTAATCTCATCTTAAACACTGTCTTAGCCCTAATTTCCGGGACGGGTAGTTACATACGCATAATACGCAAATTCACGTGATGCCTTAGCCTTCATACAACTCGTGTTCGCAATCAACCGGGAAGGTGCCAAATCCAACAAAAAGTGTGACTAGACAAAAATAAAATTTTGGAAAAATCATTTTCTGAAATCAGCCGTTAAACCCTCTGTTTTATAAAACATGCATGCATAGTCAATTAAAATATTGTTTTCAGATAAATCGTAATATATATATATATATGTATATATATACCATGGGTTCAACTTGAAATCACATAAATATATAAAGGCCATCTGGCCCACATTTTACTGAAATCACCAGCTCTAAGTCGTTTTTGAAAACCTTTGCACATATCACAAGTAATAAAAGCCAAACCTGATCTCGCTGGTCTAACCAGCCATAAGTCAAACGTTGTCATGTTGGTCCAATCAGCATGCTAGTCCAACTAGCAGCCCATTTATACTAATGGTAGACAATCACGGATCCATGGAGTCCAACTCTGTTGGCACGTGTTGAGTCCAACTCAGACCACACCCGACTCTGTCCCTAAGAATCCTCGGAGTCCAACTCTGGATAGTGATCTGATTGCCTGAGATCGACCAATCCAAAAAAATAATATCCAAACCAAAATATATTTTAACTTAGGCAATAGCCCAAAACAATTTCTACACGGGTACCAGCCCAAAACACGGTTTTCCAAAAACCATCATAATTCAATATTAAAAAATAATAACCTTAATACGTTTTAAATCCAAGCATTTATTCATCGACCATAATCATGCTAAACTATAGCATAAAACCAGTAAAACATATAGTTATGCATGCATTCGAGTTATGAAAGAACTGTTCACTCACAGTACCGTCGTTCACTCAAAATCTGAGTCGTAAGCCAATCTGAAGTCTCTAGGACGTCTTGGCTTGTCAAAGTCACACCCAGGGTGACAGGACCCGTCCCAATCCCACTGGGACCACCCGGGGACGTGCCCCGCTCCCGTCTGACAATGACTCCAAACATACCAAAATTACCCTTAAATAAAAACCGAATACTCAAATAGATAGATAACGTACAACAACATTGTTTAAAGCGATACTGTCAGACAAGGGATAGTAAAATAACAACACGTGAGCACAATAGTCAGAGTACATTATTTGGTGCTCAACCTACCCACAAGTGGGTGTACAGGTGCACAGCTAAGCAAACTAAACCTCTGCCTCCTCCTCCGGGTCCTCCTCCTCTATTTCCGTGTCAGGGTTTGGAAGGGTCAGTAAAACAAGAGTGAGTGGGCCAAAAATAACAGTTTATAAATCAATTTAATAATAAAATAATCATAAGGTTTTACCCCTCCGTTTTCCAAATCTTGCATGCAGTGAAAACATACTTTATAGTAAAATCATAACCACAGAATTATTAACATAATCGAAAGGAGAAACTAACATATCAATGTACTGTAAAACCCAACCCAAATGATGTCACGGTTCTAAGGCTACGCGTTGCCACTCAGGGTCTCACACCCAAGACTCTCTAGGTACATCAGCTCCCGGTATCCCGGTCACTGCCCGAGGTATATGAACATGCCTTTCTGAGAGTAAGCAGCCCAACGGGGGTCAACTCCACTCAGTCAGGGCCCCGTGACTACTCTAGGGTCCACCCAGGCAACGACCCTCCCTGGAGGAGACAATATACACAGGTAGGAAAGTACAGTACAATAACAATATAGTTTACCCTATGTCCCCCCGGACATCCCAGACAAAATCCCATATAATCCAGACGGGTCTCATGCCCAAAACATTGTAATAACAGATATAAATAGTTCATATAAGACTCATCGAAATCATAAGTGGAAATAGTAAAACAGTTTATGCATGCAAGCCTTTTATAAATCAAACATCCCACTCACACTCGGTCCTTGCTGCTCAACGATCTCTAAAACCTGTATTATTATACCTGAGAGTTACTTAAGGACCCTATAACATCAATACCAAGACCCTAGAACAGATCCGCCTCCAAAACGCATCTCGGGCACTATTCCTAAGGCTTCAAACCCCATTTTGACTAACCTAACGATCTCCGATCGACACGAAACCACCTCCATTGGATCCGTATCGTCAAAACCTTGAGAATGGTACCGGCCCCATCAAAATCACTGTTCACACGCGCCTGGTCAACACTGCTACAGTACAGCTGACGTCAGCAGTGACATCATGCTGACGTCAGCATGACGTCGTCACTGACACTTGTCAGGTGACATGTGTCATGTTCTGATTGGTCCCTGGTCTGACAATATCTGACAAGATGACGGCATCATGACGTCAGCATGATGACGTCATCATTGCTACAGTACCGGGTCGACCCGTTTTACTGGAACCGGGTCGCCGTTGACCCACGGCTTGACCCGATTCCACCGTACGTTTCCGACCACCATTTTTGACGGGGTTCATTCCTATAAGGTCTTCTAGGTCTGTTCTATGGTTCTACAACCTCAAAACTGGAAGAAAAGTAGAAGAAACTCACCAGAGCTTCGATGAACTTCACAGCCAAAATCCGGTCGTCGTCTCCGGCTATCCTCGCCATCTCAGTCGTCCTAATCGGTCCCTATCAGCTCGTCTCTGACCCTAGAGCATGTCCATAACCAAAGAATCAATTTCTAGCCCTTAAAATGGGTTGGTTCGAAATAGGGAACATAAACGGGGCTCTCGGGTTTTGGGCCTTACAGCCGCCGTGTCGCCGCCGTAGCCTTCGCCGTCTGTTCAGTCGTGCTCCTGGGGTCCTCACGGTGTCAACTGGAGCTCCACTTGAGTCGAGGTGATGCAAATGTGGGGTTTTTCCTCTTGGACCCGATTCCTCTGTGTTTCGGGTCTGAGTTTTACACGGATTGTGCAGGGCAGGGGAAATGACGGTGGTTGCTGGTGGTGCACAGTGGTGATCAGGAGATGATGGTGGTGCTGTGGGTGGGCACCTGGTGGTGTGAAGGTTGATGGTTAGGGTGATTGGGTCGAGAGAAAATGGGAGGGAAGATGGGTGCACGAGTTAGGGGGAATGAATGTGTGTGTTTGTGTTTTCCCCAGAGAACATGATCGTGCAAGGATAGAGAAAAAGCAAGAAGAAATGGAGGGCTGGGATTAATGTAACGACCCGAACTTTCGTAATTATTATTTTATTGTAAAATGACCGTTTTGCCCTTGAGGGGGGGAAAAGTTGACTTTTACCTCGGGAAGTATTTAGGACTTTGACACGTGACCGTGACGTAGTTTAGGACGTCACGAGTTCATAGGCAGGTGGCACGTTCGATTCCGACGTTCGAGGAAGAAGTTGTGACGATCGGAAGTCGAGGGGCATTTTGGTAATTTGGCCATTTGGGGGGCAAATGTTGACTTTTGACCCGGGAAGTCCAACGGACGAGGGCCAATGACCGTTACGTAGGTCTCGTCGATACGAATCCGTAGACAGGCGGCACGCTGAAATCGGACTTACGACGAAAAAGTTATGGTCAAGAACGTAACCGAACTAACCGAGACTCGGAACTTAAAATAATAATAAAATAGTATAATCTGATTTACTTTAACCCAATCAATCTGGACCCTTGATGAGTGACACATGTCACTCATCTACCCCATCCACATCATCCCCAACATTCTGGATCTTGGTCTGCCATGGGATTAATTAAATGGTTTAATTTCCTTAAATCCTCACCCTTCACTCTTCACTCAGGTTGAATCTCAGCCATCCATTCTATTTCTCCTTCTGTTCTTAAGCCATCAGAGACTCACTTCTTCATTTTCATTTCTTCCTTCAAACCGTGCAACCTCCCATTCTCTGCACAAACACATCAGCCATCACACCACCCCTCAGCCTCAACCCACACACCAGCCTACATCTCAGCCACCTCCAGACGACCATCACCACCACCACGGACGGCGGAGCAACCCGGAAAACCCACAAACCCGTGAGGACCCGTGCAGCCCAAAACCATCCAACCATCCAAACCGTGACGTCTGGGCTCGAACCAACCTAGGGCTAGGACCATTGTGACCTCTGGACGGCGTAGGACTGGACTGGGCAGCCCACGGCGGCGACACGGCGGCGGTAAGCCTGCAAACCCGTGAAGGCCGATTTTCCTTCCCTGCCTCAAACCGTCCGTTTTTAACGTTGCATTTGCTTGGTTGTTTTTGAGACTTAACCTAGGAGACTAGACGAGCGTTTTGGACCTGAGTTGGTGGCTGGAAACGTGACGGCTCACCGGAGAAGACGAACCAGAACCGGCAGCCAATTCCCCGTCGTTTTTCAGGTGATTCCTCGATCTTAAAATCCAGTTTTGATCACACAGAACCATAGAACATGTTCAGACGAGTCCATAGAAACAAACCCCGTCGATTTTGGTGGTCGGAATCACGATCTGTGATCGGGTCGAACCGTGGGTCTGCGGTGACCCGATTCGCAGACCCGGTACTGTAGTTGATGACGTCATCATGCTGACGTCAGCAGTGACGTCATGATGACGTCATCATGTCAGAATATTGTCAGACCAGGGACCAATGGGCTGTTGACACGTGTCCTCTGACACTGTCAGTGATGACGTCATGCTGACGTCAGCAGTGACGTCATGCTGACGTCAGCATCACTGTAGCACCGTTGACCAGAGGGTTGACCGGCGCGTGGGGGGCGCGTGTGAACAGTATTTTGTGTGGGACCAGTGCCATTTTCAAGGTTTCGACGATACGGATCCAATGGCGGTGGTTTCGTGTCGATCGGAGATCGTTAAGTTGGTCAAATTAGGGTTTGATGCCTTGGGAAGCGTGTTCGGACGGCTTTCCCGGGCCGGTTTCAGTCTAGGGTTTCGTAGTTGTTTAGTAGGGACTTAAAGTGACCTTTACGTATGTTTTGGGCATGACAGGAATTGTACTTTAAACCTTGGACGAGGCTTTACGCTCGGGATTGCAGCGGGATTGTACTGTGAGTGGGCCTTTGATTTCACTAAACTTCGGCATGCATAACTGTTTTACTTTCTACTATATCTATATGTGATTTGAGTAAAAGTATCTGTTTATCTTGTGTATGATTTACGGCACGTATTACGATGTTTGGGCATGAGACCCGTCTGGTTGTTTATAAATGGTTTGGAGTCATATATATGTATAATGGAACTCGATATTATCTGTGGTACTGCACTGTATAGATCTACCCTAGGATTCTATCTCCTCCGGATGTAGGTACACCGGAGCGGTCACGGCGCATTGCCTGTGAGGAGTCATTCTACGGAGGGACCGGACCGTAGAGTGACTCAGGAGCAGGATTGCTACTATTGGACGTCTGGGACGTCAGGCATCTAGAATGCCATGCTCGGACTAGGTTCGGGATTTGGACTCGGGATTGAGACCCCGGGTGGCACGCGTAGCCTTGAGACTGTGACCTTATTGGGCGTCTGGGACGTCAGGCATCTGGGATGTCAGGGTTGGGATGTATAGTGCAGTGACTAAGATTATATTATGTTGATATTATTCTGCTTATGACTATATGGTTTTGTGGTTTTGATACTATGCATGTCTTTTCGGAAAACGGAGGGGAAAAGCTATATGTTTTCGAAATGGTAAACTACTTTGTAAACCTTGAGTTTCGGCCCACTCACCTTTGTTGTTTTACTACCCCTCTAGGTAGTGCTATCGAGGAGGAGGATCCCGAGGAGGAGGAGGAGGATCCCGAGGAGGAAGAGGCATAGGTTTACGTTGCGTACCTGAACCCTACTGCTGGGTAGGTTGGCACGTAGTGTGTCTAGAGTCGTGCTCAATAAACTGTATTCGGGAACCATCCCTTGTCTGACACTATTTGTATTTGAGTATTTGTGTGGTGTGCTATGTATGACTTAACTATGGATTTTCTTTATGCATTTTATCTTCAATAAGGGTATTTTTGGTATTTTAACGTCGGGTGTCAGACGGGAGCAGGGCACGTCCCGGGTGGTCCCAGGGGGATCGGGGCGGGTCTTGTCAACTTGGTATCAGAGCACTAGGTTGTGGTCAGCATGCTAGACTAGTGGTCGGTACTTAGTTTAACAGATGTCAGTATCTAATCTATGCCTCTTAACAGCGGGTTATGCCTCCAAGGAGAATTCCTCAAACACGAACTGACGAGGAAATCGCGAGAGAGATGGAATGTGCTAGCATTGAGCGGGCTCAAAGGTTGGGAGCCACACCGTTCAGCGGGGGATCAAACCCCGAGGATGCCCATGAGTGGATTGCGAAATGGGAAAGAATCTTCACCGTGATGCACTGCCCACCCGGCGAGCGGGTGGCATTGGCGGCCTTCTTACTGGAAGGCGGGGCTTATCAATGGTGGCATGGTCTTGAGATGTCCGGGTGGACTGTTCACACCACCACATGGGAGGTCTTTCGTGCCCGATTCTTAGATCAGTATTACCCGCGTTCATTTCGCATGGCACGAGAGGCAGAGTTCCTGCGGCTGGAACAGGGAGATATGTCCGTGGCAGATTACGAGCAGACCTTCGGGAAGCTTTCCCGTTTTGCCGCAGCTTTCGTGAGTACTGAGGAGGAAAAATGTCAAAGATTTGAGTTGGGACTCCGAGGGGAGTTGCGGGCAAGTGTGACGGCTACTAGTTACGCGACTCTGAGGGACATGGTCGACGCTGCAGTTCGTGTCGAGGCCAGTCTGGCGGCACACCAGGCGCGACAATCATCAGGCGAGGGGTAGCGCCGGGATCGTCCACATCCTGGACCAACCGGCCCAAAGATCTCTAAGGGGGGAAATTACCGAGGAGCACCCTCATCTCTACGTGGTCGTGGCTGGTCAGGTCGACATGGGAACTCTCAGAGGGGCGGATCGAGATTCAGTTCTGGACAGCATCAGGCTTGGAGTGGTACATCAGGAGGATCTTGGGATGGACCGAGGACAGTTAATTGCTTTGCTTGTGGAGGAGCGGGCCACTATGCCCGAGATTGCCATTTATTGTCAAGGAACAACGAGACTAAAGGTGTTAGTGTGACACAGAGTTCGGCTTCTCACCCTTCCAGAGGCCGAGGACAGAGTGCTGAGCGTGGCGCGCGTGGGCGCGGACAGACTGCGGGACCCCGAGCTCGTGTTTTTGCAGTGACTCAGCAGCAGGCGAGGTCAGCCCCTGGTGTGGTTACAGGTACTCTTCATATCTCAAATATTGTTGTACGGGTATTAATGGATGCTGGGGCTACTCATTCTTTTATTTCGAAAAGTTGTGCGGGTATGTTAGATCGTGAGGTGTCAGCCTTGGATAGTGAAATGGGTGTTGGTACACCGATGGGCGTTGTGTACATCGTGAATCAGGTGATCCGGAGATGCCCAGTAAGGGTGGAGGATGTAGATCTGCTAGCTGATCTAATCCTGATGGATATCCATGACTTTGATGTTATCTTGGGAATGGATTGGTTGACTGAGCATGGTTCGCTCATCGACTGTTGTAGTAGGCGGGTGATTCTGCGAAGTCCGGGTTTGCCGGAGGTTACTTTTCAGGGAGAGCGCGACGGTTCGCTACCTGAAGTAATTTCTTCACTTGCCGCTACGAAGCTTCTACAGAAGGGATGCCAGGGTTATCTGGCGCATGTTGTGACGACGAATAGTGATACTTCGGGTGCCGATGATATACCTGTGGTGCGGGAATTTCCGGATGTGTTCCCGGAAGATTTGCCTGGTTTACCACCACATCGGGAGATTGAGTTCACGATTGAACTACTTCCCGGCACACGACCTATATCGCAGGCACCATATCGGATGGCACCAGCGGAGTTACGGGAACTGAAGATCCAATTGCAGGAGTTGGTGGACTTGGGATTCATCCGACCGAGTACATCACCGTGGGGAGCACCAGTATTATTTGTGAAGAAGAAGGAGGGGAGCCTCCGTTTGTACAGAAGGGATGCCAGGGTTATCTGGCGCATGTTGTGACGACGAATAGTGATACTTCGGGTGCCGATGATATACCTGTGGTGCGGGAATTTCCGGATGTGTTCCCGGAAGATTTGCCTGGTTTACCACCACATCGGGAGATTGAGTTCACGATTGAACTACTTCCCGGCACACGACCTATATCGCAGGCACCATATCGGATGGCACCAGTGGAGTTACGGGAACTGAAGATCCAATTGCAGGAGTTGGTGGACTTGGGATTCATCCGACCGAGTACATCACCGTGGGGAGCACCAGTATTATTTGTGAAGAAGAAGGAGGGGAGCCTCCGTTTGTGTGTGGATTATCGACAGCTCAACAAGGTCACGGTAAGGAACCAGTACCCCTTACCCAGAATTGACGATCTCTTTGATCAACTGCGGGGAGCACAGTACTTCTCGAAGATAGATTTACGATCTGGTTATCACCAGTTGAAGATTGCTGAAGGAGATGTCCCGAAGACAGCGTTTCGGACCAGATACGGGCATTATGAATTCCTTGTGATGCCTTTCGGCTTGACGAATGCTCCAGCAGCATTCATGGATCTGATGAATAGGGTCTTCCGATCTTATTTGGATAAGTTTGTGATCGTGTTCATTGATGACATCCTTGTGTACTCGAGGAGTGCTCAAGCTCATGAGGAACACTTACGTTCGATGTTAGGGAAGCTGAGGCAGAACCAGTTATACGCCAAGCTGAGTAAGTGTCAGTTTTGGCTAACCAGCATTGGTTTTCTGGGACATGTAGTGTCAGCAGACGGGATTAGTGTGGATCCCCAGAAGACCGAAGCGGTGACAAATTGGGCTAGACCGACAACCGTGACAGAGGTACGGAGTTTCGTTGGTTTGGCAGGATACTACCGGAGATTTGTTGAGGGCTTCTCTAGTATTGCTGCACCGTTGACTCGTTTAACCAGGAAGGGAGTAAAGTTTGTTTGGGATGAACGGTGTGAGCAGAGTTATCAGGAATTAAAACGTCGGTTAACTACCGCACCTGTTCTTGCTTTGCCGGATAACAGTGGAGAGTTCGAAGTCTACAGTGACGCATCGTTGCAAGGTTTGGGTTGCGTGCTGATGCAGAATGGCAGAGTTATCGCTTATGCATCGAGACAACTAAAGACACATGAGCTGAACTACCCTACGCATGATCTGGAGTTGGCGGCGGTGGTTCACGCTTTAAAGATCTGGCGACATTATCTGTACGGGGTGACTTGCAGGATCTTCACCGATCATCAGAGTTTAAAGCATTTGTTCACTCAGAAGGAGCTGAACGTAAGGCAGCGACGGTGGTTGGAACTGATCAAGGATTACGATTGTACGATTGAATATCATCCAGGGAAGGCGAACGTTGTGGCAGACGCACTCAGCAGGAAGTCAGCAGGATCGATTGCACACCTGAGGCTGGTGTACCTTCCTTTGCTAGTGGAACTCCGAAGAGCTGGAGTTATGCTGGGAATGGATGAACAGGGAGCTTTGTTGGCCAGTTTTCATGTACGACCTGTGCTCGTCGATCGGATTATCGAGGCACAATTGGAGGATCCGACACTTTGTATCTACAGGATCGAGGTCGAAGCAGACGAGAGGCAGGACTTTACTATTCGACCAGATGGAGCTCTGGTGAAACTGGGCCGTTTGTGTGTTCCTGCAGTGGCAGAGTTACGGGCAGAAATTCTCGAGGAAGCCCACAGTTCGGCTTATGCCATGCATCCGGGAGGTACAAAGATGTACCGTACCCTCCGGGACCACTATTGGTGGGCAGGAATGAAGAAGGATATTGCAGTGTTTATGAGCAGATGTTTGACCTGTCAGCAGGTCAAGGCTGAGCGGCAGAGACCGTATGGAGCAATGCAACCGCTTCCGATTCCCGAGTGGAAGTGGGATCACATTACCATGGACTTTGTCTTCAAATTGCCTAGAACTCAGAGGGGATGCGATGGAGTTTGGGTGATTGTCGACCGATTGACCAAGTCAGCTCATTTCTTACCAGTACGGGAGACATTTAAGCCAAACCGACTGGCTCAGCTGTTTGTGAAGGAGATCATTCGACTTCATGGTACGCCGGAGTCGATAGTGTCTGATCGAGATCCGCGTTTCACATCTAGGTTCTGGCGAAGTTTGCAGAACGCCTTGGGTACAAACTTACATTTCAGTACAGCGTTCCACCCACAGACCGATGGGCAGTCAGAGAGGACTATCCAGACACTAGAGGACATGATGAGGTCTTGTGTACTGCAGTTTCAGGATTCGTGGGATACTCATTTGCCTTTGATGGAGTTCGCATACAACAACAGTTATCAGGCAAGTATCGGGATGGCACCCTACGAGGCACTGTATGGCCGACAGTGCAGGACACCTATCTGTTGGATGGAGGTAGGAGAGCGAGCAGCTTTAGGACCGGATTTGATGGACATGACCCAGGAAACAGTTCGAATTATCAAGGAAAGATTGAAGGCAGCACAAGATCGCCAAAAGAGCTATGCGGATCGACGAATTCGAGACTTGGAATTCGAGGTTGGAGATTTTGTGTTCCTTAAGTTATCTCCATGGAAAGGAATTATCCGTTTTGGCCGACGCGGGAAGTTGAGTCCACGTTACTTTGGACCATTCGAGATCATTGAGAGGATTGGACTAGTGGCATACCGGTTGGCATTACCTCCAGAACTTGCCAGAGTGCACGATGTTTTCCATGTGTCCATGTTACGGAAATACCTACGGGACGATTCACATGCCTTGCCGGAACAACCAGTAGAACTGATGACTGATCTGAGCTTTGAGGAGAAACCAGTGCAGATTCTGGATCAGAAGAACAAGGTTCTGAGAAACAAGACGATTCGGTTGGTGAAAGTGCTATGGAGGAACCATGACGTCGAGGAGGCGACGTGGGAACCCGAAGACTTGATGAGGGAGCAGTACCCATTTTTATTCGAGTAAATTTCGAGGACGAAATTTCTGTAAGGTGGGTAGATTGTAACGACCCGAACTTTCGTAATTATTATTTTATTGTAAAATGACCGTTTTGCCCCTGAGGGGGGGAAAAGTTGACTTTTACCTCGGGAAGTATTTAGGACTTCGATACGTGACCGTGACGTAGTTTAGGACGTCACGAGTTCATAGGCAGGTGGCACGTTCGATTCCGACGTTCGAGGAAGAAGTTGTGACGATCGGAAGTCGAGGGGCATTTTGGTAATTTGGCCATTTGGGGGGCAAATGTTGACTTTTGACCCGGGAAGTCCAACGGACGAGGGCCAATGACCGTTACGTAGGTCTCGTCGATACGAATCCGTAGACAGGCGGCACGCTGAAATCGGACTTACGACGAAAAAGTTATGGTCAAGAACGTAACCGAACTAACCGAGACTCGGAACTTAAAATAATAATAAAATAGTATAATCTGATTTACTTTAACCCAATCAATCTGGACCCTTGATGAGTGACACATGTCACTCATCTACCCCATCCACATCATCCCCAACATTCTGGATCTTGGTCTGCCATGGGATTAATTAAATGGTTTAATTTCCTTAAATCCTCACCCTTCACTCTTCACTCAGGTTGAATCTCAGCCATCCATTCTATTTCTCCTTCTGTTCTTAAGCCATCAGAGACTCACTTCTTCATTTTCATTTCTTCCTTCAAACCGTGCAACCTCCCATTCTCTGCACAAACACATCAGCCATCACACCACCCCTCAGCCTCAACCCACACACCAGCCTACATCTCAGCCACCTCCAGACGACCATCACCACCACCACGGACGGCGGAACAACCCGGAAAACCCACAAACCCGTGAGGACCCGTGCAGCCCAAAACCATCCAACCATCCAAACCGTGACGTCTGGGCTCGAACCAACCTAGGGCTAGGACCATTGTGACCTCTGGACGGCGTAGGACTGGACTGGACAGCCCACGGCGGCGACACGGCGGCGGTAAGCCTGCAAACCCGTGAAGGCCGATTTTCCTTCCCTGCCTCAAACCGTCCGTTTTTAACGTTGCATTTTCTTGGTTGTTTTTGAGACTTAACCTAGGAGACTAGACGAGCGTTTTGGACCTGAGTTGGTGGCTGGAAACGTGACGGCTCACCGGAGAAGACGAACCAGAACCGGCAGCCAATTCCCCGTCGTTTTTCAGGTGATTCCTCGATCTTAAAATCCAGTTTTGATCACACAGAACCATAGAACATGTTCAGACGAGTCCATAGAAACAAACCCCGTCGATTTTGGTGGTCGGAATCACGATCTGTGATCGGGTCGAACCGTGGGTCTGCGGTGACCCGATTCGCAGACCCGGTACTGTAGTTGATGACGTCATCATGCTGACGTCAGCAGTGACGTCATGATGACGTCATCATGTCAGAATATTGTCAGACCAGGGACCAATGGGCTGTTGACACGTGTCCTCTGACACTGTCAGTGATGACGTCATGCTGACGTCAGCAGTGACGTCATGCTGACGTCAGCAGTGACGTCATGCTGACGTCAGCATCACTGTAGCACCGTTAACCAGAGGGTTGACCGGCGCGTGGGGGGCGCGTGTGAACAGTATTTTGTGTGGGACCAGTGCCATTTTCAAGGTTTCGACGATACGGATCCAATGGCGGTGGTTTCGTGTCGATCGGAGATCGTTAAGTTGGTCAAATTAGGGTTTGATGCCTTGGGAAGCGTGTTCGGACGGCTTTCCCGGGCCGGTTTCAGTCTAGGGTTTCGTAGTTGTTTAGTAGGGACTTAAAGTGACCTTTACGTATGTTTTGGGCATGACAGGAATTGTACTTTAAACCTTGGACGGGGCTTTACGCTCGGGATTGCAGCGGGATTGTACTGTGAGTGGGCCTTTGATTTCACTAAACTTCGGCATGCATAACTGTTTTACTTTCTACTATATCTATATGTGATTTGAGTAAAAGTATCTGTTTATCTTGTGTATGATTTACGGCACGTATTACGATGTTTGGGCATGAGACCCGTCTGGTTGTTTATAAATGGTTTGGAGTCATATATATGTATAATGGAACTCGATATTATCTGTGGTACTGCACTGTATAGATCTACCCTAGGATTCTATCTCCTCCGGATGTAGGTACACCGGAGCGGTCACGGCGCATTGCCTGTGAGGAGTCATTCTACGGAGGGACCGGACCGTAGAGTGACTCAGGAGCAGGATTGCTACTATTGGACGTCTGGGACGTCAGGCATCTAGAATGCCATGCTCGGACTAGGTTCGGGATTTGGACTCGGGATTGAGACCCCGGGTGGCACGCGTAGCCTTGAGACTGTGACCTTATTGGGCGTCTGGGACGTCAGGCATCTGGGATGTCAGGGTTGGGATGTATAGTGCAGTGACTAAGATTATATTATGTTGATATTATTCTGCTTATGACTATATGGTTTTGTGGTTTTGATACTATGCATGTCTTTTCGGAAAACGGAGGGGAAAAGCTATATGTTTTCGAAATGGTAAACTACTTTGTAAACCTTGAGTTTCGGCCCACTCACCTTTGTTGTTTTACTACCCCTCCAGGTAGTGCTATCGAGGAGGAGGATCCCGAGGAGGAAGAGGCATAGGTTTACGTTGCGTACCTGAACCCTACTGCTGGGTAGGTTGGCACGTAGTGTGTCTAGAGTCGTGCTCAATAAACTGTATTCGGGAACCATCCCTTGTCTGACACTATTTGTATTTGAGTATTTGTGTGGTGTGCTATGTATGACTTAACTATGGATTTTCTTTATGCATTTTATCTTCAATAAGGGTATTTTTGGTATTTTAACGTCGGGTGTCAGACGGGAGCAGGGCACGTCCCGGGTGGTCCCAGGGGGATCGGGGCGGGTCTTGTCAATTAACTTGGGCAGAAATCCATTGGCTAGGGTTTGTTGAGAGGAAATAAAATGTTTAATTATGAACCTATAGGAGTAGACCCAACTTTATGGGAATAGTAGTCACTTGGATGAGTGACACTTGTCACTCATCCGCTAGTTTGATTTAAACCTGAGTTTGGCACGGATTCCCATAATTAATTAATATTTTATTCCGTTGTTCTCGGTTCGTAAATTCCGCTAAAACGCTTCCGTGACCATAACTTCTTCATACGAACTCCGATTTCGGCGTGCCTCCTGCCTACGGATTTGTGACGTCCCAATCTACGTCATAGTCATGGGTCAAAGTCCAAATTATTTCCCGGGTCAAAAGTCAAAGTTTCCCCCCTCAGGAGCAAAATAGTCTTTTTACATTAAAATATTATTATTCTTGGTTCGGGTCGTTACACAGGGGTCACTAGCAATCCATATAAGTCCACACATGAAATCCCCAAATACCCCAAAATCCCCAAAATCGAAAACACGTCCCAAACACATTTTTTGAGGAGAAAAACCTTCAAAACACTAACCAAATGATTTACGATCGACTTGAAACCACCACCATTGGATTCAGGATGTGGAAACCTTTTGAACAAGACCGGTTTCACCTCAAAATTCAAGCCCACGTGCCCACACACGTTGGTTAAAGTTTCCACGCGTCTGAAAAACGTTGACGTCATATGCTGACGTCAGCCCTAGCTAACGTGTCACTCACAACTCTGACACCTTTACCAAGTGCCACGTGGCACCACTCATGCATTGCCATGTGTCACTTGCTAACGTCGTCTTGCCACACCACCTCTAACAACCTCTGACACGTCCCGACGTGGCACCAACTAGCCATTCCATGTGGCTTGACATGATGATGTGACAGTCCATGTCATCATCGTCAACCTCTCACAGGTTGACCCGCGAGTCTGTAGCTGGGTCACTCGACCCCAATTGCGACCTGACTCTCAAACTATCATTTTATGTCCAAAATTCAATCTAATTCCACCAATCTGCACATAGCCTACCTGAAATTCAATCCATGATCCCTAAATGTAAAAAACGTATCTGAAAAACCTCCAGCCAAGCTCGACACCCACTACCAATGACAGGACCTGTCCCAAATCCGTCGGGATTAGCGTGAGACGTGCCTGCTCCCGTCTGACACGAAGTGTCAGACTAGGGATATTTTTGTCCTTTGCCCAACCGGGGCTATCAGAGGGCGCCAGGATCCGAAGGAGGAATGTGATGTCTCGTCTCTGCCACAGCCCGCATCCGTGATCAACCTGAAGGGCATTCAAAACACAAAAGCTGTGAGTGGACAAACCAAATATTTTATAAAAATCTTTCATAAAAGACCTTTATGCCCTTCATTAAAAACATATGCATGCATTCAAAAACCATTTCTAGGGTTCATGCCCGATCCCCATAAACCATCGTGAACTATAAAACTATTTGGGCCTTGGCCCGAAATCCGTAAATCTATACATGGGACCTCCGCCCAAACCAAAACACGTGGGAACTCGTCCCAAATCCAGCTCATATGGGTCTCAACCCAAAACCCAATACGCATGGGTCTCAGCCCAACGTCGTCTCAGTGAAAAATCGTATACATATACATATATACCTATATAACCCATCCTAGGAACTTCCTGAGAAGATGCTAACTCGGGGCACACAGCCCCTAGGGAACACATCCCCAATAAAGTCACGATGTCTCTATATATATAAGTATGCATACTACTCGGGGTCTCACTCCGAGTCTTCTCCCAGGAATTCTCCATCTGGGAGGCTCTATCTTCGGACCTAGTCCGATCATCTCTTCGAAATCTGGTCCAGGACCACATCACAACGCCCACTCCTGGAACGGGATCCCCATGGGGATACCCACTCTGGTATGTGGATCATGACTTTCCAGGTCGACGTCTGGAGGAGACCAATCAATACGCTCGTAAGGAGGGTATATACATACTAGTATAGCGAACCATAAAAATGGGACTCACGTCCGATAATATAAAGCAACTGGGCCTCCAGCCCGAACTTAGGACTCAACAGAGCCTCTAGCCCGATTTCGCAATAACTGGGCATCGAGTTCGAACTCGTAAATCAATGGGGCATCGAGCCCGATATCCCAAGGTCAGTCACGATTTCGATTATAGCAATGCGTGCAACCATCAATCCAGGACTGTTCTCAATCCTGCTCTGTCGCCGTGAACACATCACTGTCGCGACCATCTTGAGACCATGGTGCACACGTCGTCGATCGATCCTCTAAACCGTTAGCACTCTGAAGTCGAGCCTCCAGTGGCTGCTCGATAACGAAACGTGCATCGTGACTTCTCCGGAAGGAATGCATCCCAATCCGGAGGCGAGCGTCAGGTCGTCCGTCGCCGTGCACACAGCACCCGTCACGACCACGACTCAGACCCGTAGGTCATCAATAGGGTCTCATACCCGAGTCAAAACCAAATCCATATGGGTCTCATGCCCAATTTTACCTTTTCAAAACCATTTCATAAAAATCGAAAGCGTAAGCGCATATAAGCACGTATAAAACCCGAAAATCTCGAAGTATGTGCCCATACGTAAACACACACCAAAATGCACTCAAGGCATCACAAAACATACATTTAAACATATATAAAACATTTATGCATGCATCGATTTTAGAAAGAAAGTCCACTCACAGACCGTCCGCGTTGCCGACTCGATACGCGCGTCGTACGCCTTCCCGGGTCAATCGTCATCTTCGGGGTTCCCAAATTTGTCCAAATCACTTTAGAGGGTTACTAACTACTTAATTAACCCCTCACTAAAGCCCCCTAATTTTTCGGGATTTTTAAATATTTTTAAACGCGCTCCGAAACCTTCAGACAGCCCGAACTATATCGAGACGATGTCCGATCGACTCGAAACCAGTCCCAAAATGTTCGTTACATCGAATAGATGATTTCACATGTTGGAACCACCCTTAAATTCTTCATCATGCGCCGTCACGCGCCCTGGGATGGCCCTGCGTGTGGGCCTCACGCGCCACTGCACAGGGTCATCTTCTTCCTTCAACCGACCGATCCGATCGGCCGGTTCGGTTTTTCCTGCAACTTGGACCGGCGTGACCGGTCCAGTCCTATTCCTTCCTTGTTTTTCGTCTGTTCTTCTCCTAATCAATTCCATTATCTCTAATTTGGTCCTAGAAACCTAACTATATAATTAAAACACCCAACACCCTACAAAAATCCCTAAACCCGATTGTCCCTCACGGTTCGATTTTCCCAGAATTCCCCCAGGGCTCCCTCAGCCTCAAACCTTCCTCAAAATCATTCTATTACAGTCCTAATAACCCAATAAACTCATTATGATCACTAGAAACGGCCCATAATGTCACAAATCGAAAATGGAAAGAAAATGGGTTTTATCGGCTTACTGTGCACAGGTTCTCCGCCGTCCACGACGACGCTACCCCTGGCCAGCCACCATCATTCCACCATCCTCACTTCACTCTCTGGGCTTCACAAGCATGATCAGATGGGGAAGGGTTTGGATTGGGGTAGAAGGTTTGATCAGGTTTGGTTTTGGTGGATGGGAAATGACCGATGAAGGAAATGGGATATGCATGAGTTGGTTTGGATGGGCAATGGATGGGTGACACTTGTCACTCATCCATTTCCCTCTCCAATAATATCTGGGCCCCACTTAAATCCAAAAGTCCCTCGCTTCGTAAAACATGCAATAGTGCACTCGAACTTCCGTGAACCGTAACTTCTCCGTCGAACGTCCGAATTCGACGTGCCACCTGTCTGCGGATTCGTATCGTCCTGATCTACGTAACGGTTCTCGGGCCTCGGCCATCGGACCTCTCAGGTTAAAAGTCAACCATTGGCCCCTATTAAACCAAATTACCAAAATACCCCCGAACTTCCGATTGTCATAACTTCTTCCTCGGATGTCGGAATCAAACGTACCACCTGTCTATGAACTTGTGTCGTCCCGAACTACGTTACAGTCATCGGCCAAAGTCCATTTGGCAGTCCGAACAAAAAGTCAACGTTTTACCCATTCCAAAGGCAAAATCGTCATTTCGTCCTGAACGTCCGTTAATCCTCGATTAGTCTCCAATTAGCGAGGATAATCCATCATTAGTCTTAATTAATCCCGCTAATTTGGGACGGATCGTTACAACCAAGTTTCGAACTCGTCCCTAGGCATGTCCACGTGTCCATTTTCCTTCATTTTTGCCTCTTCAAGCTCGCACAAACTCAAGGAACACAACTAAAACCTTAGTACAAAGTTCCAGCACCCAAAAACTCAAAACCAAAATCTAACCTACACGGGTTTGTGGGTTTACCTGGGTTTCTGACAACCTCTAAGGCTCCTTCTTCCTCAGCTGGTCTCTCAGCCTCTTAGTCTCACTCTGGTCTCCCCACAACATAGATGAAATAATAAGGAAGATGATAGGGATCAATGGAATGGGGTGAGTTTTAGGTGTGTGTTTGAACAAAGGGAGAGGAATTGATGTAAGAGGTATGAACCATAGGGTGGGTGACGCTTGTCACTCATTTTATAGACCAGACTTGATATTTAGGCCCCACACAAATAACAAAAATCCAACCGTCTCGAAATATGTACAATTGTAAAACTAACTAAACCGATTTTTAACCTTAAAATAGTTGTACGACGTCCAAAATGGACGTGTCACCTATCTACGTCATAAAAAACCCGCGATCTATGCAATGGGCCTAGGTAAATGTGCAAGTAACTCCCGGGTCAAAAGTCAATATTTTCCCACCTAGGGGCAAAATCATCATTTCACCTCGACTAATCGCAACAATCCTTGATTAATTTCTAATAATCTCGTAATTACAGGCCTGGTTGTTACAGAAGAAGTCGCCAACGCAACCACAGTTGCAACAAATGGAGCAAGTAAGATCGAGAACAACCGTCGCCGGCACAGTTACAGTAGCCACAACAGAGCAAAAAAAACGCCGTTATAACTGAAACGCTACCTCCCCAAATGGTGTCGCAGCCTCAGCAGCACAATATCCACGCCCCGCCTTTCAGGCGCTGCCATAATCACAACAATCTCCTTGCTCCGTCGTTGTTGCTGACAAGATCACCTCATTACCTCCATCACATCGTCGCTGCAAATAATGCATTCGAGTAGTAGATCTCGAGCACAACCAACTACCATCTCAATTGCGCCGCTCCGAGAGTCAATGGGTAGATCTGGACTTCCATCTAGACTATCTTAACACTAGAACAAACAACATTTAGACTCTCGTAACATTTAAAGATAAAGCTATACTTCAATATTAAATGGTCGTGATTCTTTTAAAATTTAAACCTTTAATGCAACAAGTATTATATTAAATTATATTAATAGGTAGAAAAATATAGCAGCATTCACCGATTAAAAAATAAATTAAATATTACAGATTTGGGAAATATAGAAACTGAATCCGTTCTTGGAAATGGGGTCTGATACTTTGATTACTCTAAAGTCAATTAGTCATTCTGATACTTAATCTCCCAATTACAATATTTGAAACGTCTGTTGGCCCTTTCTTGTGGGAGAGAAGATGGAATGGACTCACTTAATTATCTCTAATATGCCATTATCAAAATGGTCCCAGCGACTTTGCTCCTTCTGAGTTCTGGATGAGCAACTCAGATTTTAGCCCCGATACAAAAGACTATTTACAGTAACCACAAAGACTTTTTTTGAAAGAAGCAACCACGAAAACTTAAAGAAACAATATTGGATGATTGTTTCCAATAATTCAGTAGGGTTGGTTAGGTAGTGCTGTGAAAGTGAAATCAAACACAATCATAATGTTCCCATGGACCACAACCCAATTATATCACAAACCTCACATTCTTACCTCACAAAATATCCCATTTACTTTTTGCCTTCTAATCTGCTGTGGGAAATTAGCCAGATTTTTAAATAAAAATGTATCTCACATGTGGCATATAGAATGAGATACATATCATCATATTCATATTCAATTACCTATTTTATCATCTTTAATTACATATCTCAAATTTAAATTAAAATCAAATCAAATATTCAAAAAACCTTAAATTAAGCATTTAATAAATTAAAATACATATCTCCCAACAACTCTCTCGCCCCTTTCCCAGCAACCACCGTCGCTCCTCTCCCGCAACCAGCCGTTTGATGGGAGGCGAGGAAGAGCGAGATTGAGTGAGAAAAGGAATGCAGCAGAGAAAGCAAAAGCAGAGAAAAAATTGAGAATGAAAGAGCGGCTGGGGTGAGATACTAAGAAGTAAAATAGGGGCAACGAAAGCAATAGGAAGAGGCGGTGTAGGCGATTAACACGGCGGATAGCGCACAAAAAGGTGGTTTTGACTGCGAAACAAGGGAAAAATAAAAGTGGGTTTCGTGGAGGAGGTGGAAATTTGAAAAGGCTCGGAGATTTGGGGATGAAGGAGTGGGCTTGGGTCAAAAGGGGTTGCTTGTATGACGTGGTTTGAGGGCTTGGAGGGTCATTTTGGGGCAAATGTTGAGATGGATAGTGAGGAAATTGAAATATGTGATTGAATTGGTACGAAATTGAAGAAGGCGCTCGCGGTGACGACGCGGCTGAGATTGGGTTGTAATCAGAAGATACGCCAATCTGGTTGTGGGAGAAGAGTGACGGTGGTTGCTGGGAAAGGGGCGAGAGATGTTGTTGGGAGATATGTATTTGAATTTATTAAATGTTTAATTTAAGTTTTTTTTTATTTGTATTTTAATTTAAGTTTTTTGAATATTTAATTTGATTTTAATTTTGAGATAGATAATTAAAAATAATAAAATAAGTAATTGAATATGATGATTATATAGAGTGAAATCCAAAATATGAGATTTTAAGTAATACTATTATTGTTGATTTTAATATAATAAAGTTGGGAAAAAGAGCATATAAGGAAAAACATTATTAAAAAGTTATTGATCCCAAAGCCCAACAACGTTGGATTTAACACTTAAAATAGCCCATTTTGATTGCAGCCTCGCCAGTCTCTCGGGCCTCATCCTCGTTTTTTTTCCTTGCATGTTTCAAATTTTTTTTGTTTGTGCCAAATATTCTTCAAATTGTTAACTTCTACATGTTTTAATAATTTTTTTTCTGTTACAATGGTGAGCAAATTACTAAAGGCCCACAGCACGGTCCTTAAATAAGAGTTATTTTTATGTACCTAGAAACCTAGAATGCTCCGTGACCCTGTAGCTCAGTTAATTATGAATTTTCGAATTTCTTTTGATGAAATAATATTTAAAAAAGGGAATTACATTATATATAATGGGTGTCCATCTTGCTATTTTTGAAAATATAATTACAGATTTCTTATATAAAATATAGAGATGGATATGATTAGCGATTGTGAAGTTATAATAAAGTGTTATTTTTTATTAAGAGAAATTATTAAGTGATGTTATACGATATTATTATCTCTTTCCAAGGGGTAATTGCAGAGTGGACATAATCTAATGCCATTTAGCATTTGGTCCATTTTTGGTTCAAGCTCAACGTTGAACCAATGTAATTGTTGATCCTAGAAAGTCTTGAACTTTTTCTTGATGCCCAATTTCAAGGAACTTCTTGGGCGTAAACAGTAACATCAGGGTTTGCATTACGTTGAACGAATTGCAGTATGATCAATTCAATTTAAAATTTACATAAGTTGGGATGATTTTTGTTTTTTACAGTTCTACAAATGCAAAGCTTGGGTTCGCATGGTACTCAGCCCACTTTACTCATCTTCATCTTCAAAGTTTAGAGAGACAACCATATTAGAGAGAATTTTGCCTAAATTATATAATAAAATAGTCATTATTTTGGCTAAATTATATAATAAAATAGCTAGGTTACACTGAAACGGATATGGATACGAAAATACGATACGACGCGATACTCTGATACGCCAAAATTAAAAAATCAAAGGATATGATACAATACAAGAAGGATATGGAAAATAAATAATACATTAAAATTCAAATATAATTCAAAAAAAAAAAAGGTAAGCAATTTCAGTTTATCCCATAACAACTTCATATAGAGATATTTAGACATCTCCCATATTAGACTCTTTATTGTGTTCATCTTCCTCTTCATCAGCATAAAAAATAACCGCTTTCAAGTTGGGCTCATTAAGGAAAAATTGGGCAATCTCAAGTCTCCCAACATTAGCTACGACCATAGAATCCATTTCATCACCACCAACATCCCATTGTTGAGTCACACCTTCATTGTAACTTGCATGTCTCCTAGATAAAAGAAGAAGATTAGTGTGAACAAAAACCAAATCTTCCGCCCTTTGTGGTCTGGCTTGGGCTGATGCGAGCGGAGATGAGTTGAGAGACGGCATCGATGATTTGGAGATGAGCGGAAGAGAAAGACGGTGTGTGTTTTAGGATTAGATTTCAATTTTCAGATTTTTCATTTTTACTGAATTTCACCACTGAAAATATCATTTATGCCCTCACGTATTCGCTAAATTTACAAAATGGCATATCTAAATCTGAAACGTACGTATCCAAAAATTGATATTGTATCAGAATGCATTAGGAATCGTACGCATATTGGACCAATATCGATATCCAAAATGTGATACTAGGCCTTTGGGGCGTTTCGGTACTTCTTAGTAAAATAGGGATTAAGTATCAAATATTTGGAGTGACTAACATGTGCAGCTTGCATCAGACTAGTTCTGCCCATACTCTGCAGCTGTACACAATTGCTAATGAAGGGACCGAAGTTTGGACATAATGCAAGCAAACATGACTGTATGAGCACATCCATTAGAAATCTACCGAACTAATAATTCAAAAGGGATTAGATTAATAATCACAATCACATATAGAAAAATGCAAGTAGATCCATAAACAATTACCCAAATTAAAAAATTTGGCTCATAAAATAGCTGTGTGAAACTTCTAGAGTGAGCACAGATTGACCTTGTAATTAAATGGGAGTGAACCTAGAACACCTAGAAGATCATCCACTAGGTCTAATCAAGAATTTTTGGCTTTTTCTGTGTCAGCATCTTCATGTCACCACCCATAATCTAATTCAAGTTGGGATTTTTCGGTTTTAAATATTATTTTTATTATATTTTAATGATATATTTAGCGTTTGAAATGAGTAAATTCGTAAATAGGAAATTTAGAAAAATAAGTACAAATGAGATTAACTATTTCTTATACCTGATATCCTGAAGAAGATATTACATATTTGGATATTAATTTTGTTTATTATGAAAGTTAAATAAAAGATCTATGACTACACAAGAGAATATGCGTATGAACGTCACAGACCAATAATAGTAGTACTAGTGACGACATGATTATTCATATTATAAGTATAAGAATTTCGAGATAAAACCAATACATTTCATAAATCACCATGAATTCTGTTGATATCATATCTGACCAGACTCACCGGACCATAAACCTAAATCCCAAACATTGGACATGACCCAATCCCATGTCACTTACATAGCCCTGATAATGGGCCCAAGACGGGATGACACATGAAAACATCTTCACCATCGATCTGTGTAACATGTATCAGCACACAAATCGAGGAGAAATTGTCTCACATCGAAAATACGAGAAATGAACATCCCAGTCACCCATATATAAAGAGTACACATTTCCCAATAAAATGTAACTATTATTAACTATTCACTATTACTCCACCAAACTTACCATTTACCATTTCTTCTTACGAACAAAGTTATTAAGTTGACCATCGGAGAACCTTAGGCTGACACCACACCGGTGTTCATACTAACGAAAGACCCCGCGACTCTTCCTAGTTGACAGGTTACGAGGAAGGACACGTTTCACTTGGTGATTGGGCGACAAGTAATCGGCCGTTGGAACTTTTCTTGCTTCAATAGTTTGGTGTTGTCGCGAGATTACACCTGGACAAGGATCCAGGGCACCGAGAGACAACTCTCCCAATTTTCTAAAAATCATTCAGAAGCTGCAAAATGACATGGCCGAAGTAAAAATTAAGGGTACACAGGACGAGTTGAGATGCTAGACACTTGATGAACGATAGACTAAAGTAGCTGAACAACTCTGAGTCGCACAAGCTGAACTCGGTACCTACCGAGCTCGGGTAGGTGCCGAGGAGGCTAAGTGCGTGGTGGTCGAGTGAGCTGAAAGGAACTGTCGAGCGCTAGGAAAGGAGAAACTTCATACACCCTCCGAACCGGCCAAGAAGCCCACTCGGATACTCATCATCCCGAGCGACAAACAGGGTGAAACCAGAATATACCGAGACGTCTGCGATGCCTTAAGTAAGGGCTCTAGAAGACACCGATCATCTCTCGACCATAAGGACAGTGGACAACACTCTCGGCCCAGTGGGAAGAAGACAACGCGGCACCGAAAGGAGTTCACCGCTCGACGAAATCTCAAAATACCATTCAAGAGGGATTTTTGTTGGAGGATCTCATCATAATCCAGATCACGGATTTCAAGGGCACCGAATCCACCCGTGAGACCGAGAGCAATGCCCAGATGGCTCGGCAGTATCGATCGGTGACCAACCAACATCATTAGCAACCCCCATCTCTATCTTCCTGTGGGTATACCGAGCTGTTTGGACGGGTCGGTTAGCATCATGGAGGCCTCTAGATCTTCTCTCCCAGGAGGGACACTGAGCGGTCTAGGCAGGATGGAGGCTAGAACCAGTTTAAAACCAACCATGAGATCAAGCCTTTGAAGATCACGCTCTACACTAGGATGGACGACCTGTGGATCCATCTAAATAACTATCACGCTGCCATCGCCCTCAAGAACCTCTTAGACGAAAAATAATGCCTAATTTCAGCTCAACACTGACCGAAGCAGCCATTAATTAGTTCTACAAGTTGGAGGTTGGAACCATAGACTTCTTCGAATAGCTCACATCCATTTTCATGAACCAATTCATGATCCAGACTGACCGTCTATTTTCGGCAGAAGGCCTTTTTCAACTGAAGTAAGGGGAAAATGAACCACAATAGAGGTACACAGCCAGGTTCAGCTATGAGTACTCTCGATGCACTGAGACAGATGATAAAGAAGTGTTCACAGCCTTTAAGGGCGGCCTCCGGGAATCTCCGTTCAGGTACGCAACTTATACTGAGGGTTGGACACCGTATATGAGATTATGAAACAGGAGATGGTACATGCCAAAGTTGAGACGCTAAGTCAAAAGGCAGACATATCCACAACTAACATATATCACCCGTCCCTAGCTGACTCGGTTTAAAACTTACCAACCGAACAATCAGGGACAACATCAGAGCTCAAACCAACGTCCTCATAGCCAAGGGCAATAGTACTATGGAGTCAAAAGAAAAGACTACCCCCATAGTAACAACCTGGGGAAGAAATGCATGAACTCGAACCATCAGGACAGGCAACCGAGGAAAAACCACCAGGGGGATCGACCAAATAATGGGGAAAAATGAGTTCCTCGGTCAAAATATGAGACCTACACCATACTTAACACCTTTTACGAGAATGTGTTGCTCAACGTCAAACATATGATTCCAAAATCCAACTGGGCACCAGCCAAAGGAAAACTTTGCAAGGACACAGGAACCTACTGCCAGTATCACAAGTATAACGGTCATAGTATCGACCAATGCATGGCATTCATGGACCTAGTTGAAGCTCTGTCTAGAAATGGAAAGATCAACCAGTTCTTCCAACATGCATGACCTCCACCTCGCAATCCACATATTAACACGATCATTAGGGGACCATCTATCTCTTCCCAACTAACCTAAAACAGAGTGAAGAAGAATTTCCTGCGAAATTCCAAGCAGAATAATCAGATCTTCAGCGTTGAGGACGACCGTGCCAAGAAGACTAGCAGGCTCGGACTCAACAACGTCATGTCGTTCGGACTCAAGAATGCAGAAGCCACCTATCAACGTCTTGTAAACTTTATGTTTGCTGACTAGATAGGGAAGACAATGGAGGTCTACGTCGATGACATGCTCGGCAAGAGTAAATCGTCCGACCTACATATCCCTAACCTCTCACGGATGTTCAATGTGTTTAAGAAATAAAAAATGAGGCTAAACCCAACCAAGTGTGTCTTCGGAGTTGGCTTTGGTGATCAGTCATCGGGGAATTGAGGCCAACCTAGAGAAGATCAAGGCCCTAATCGACATGGAACCCCCGCGAACTCAGAAAGAAATCTAGAGCCTAACTTGTCTGGTGGCAGATCTTATGTGATTCGGCTCTAAAGAAGCCGACAAGTGCGTGCCATTCTTCAGAACCTTCAAAGGCAAGTCTAAACACATAGCCTAGACCGAAGAATGCACTAAAGCCTTCAACGAGCTAAAGGAATACATGGGCAGAACATTGCTGCTAGCAAGACCCAAGACCGGAGAACCTCTGTTCATCTACCTCTTTGTCACCACATCCGCAACCAGCTCGGTACTTGTCAAACGAAAGGACATAGTTGAACACCCTGTGTACTACGTCAGCAAAGCACTCCAGGACATGGAGACAAGGTATACCGACCTTGAAAAACTCACTTTCGCCCTTATCATGTCTTCCAAAAAGCTTCGACCCTATTTGGGAAACTCATTCAATCATCGTAATGATTGAAAAGCCACTCCGACAAGTGCTCCAGAAGCCAGAGACATTAGGAAAACTACTCAAGTAGGCGATCAAACTAAGTGAGTTTGATATCACTTTTGACAAGACCCCATTGGATTACACAATGAAAGTACCATCGGGCCCTGCTCCTATATGCCAGACTCCTTGTTAGACAAGGGATACACACACTACCCGTTAATTCATGCCTCCGCCTCTCGAGCCTTGATCCCCGTGTAGCAGCCCTGAAGGGTTACACAATCAAGAAAACGTGTGAGTGGACAAAAGAAATAATTTAAAACATCATTTGAATCCATATAGCTTTTACCTTCCGTTTTCCAAAACCAATGCATGCATACGAAAACCATTTCCTTTCGATTAAAACGAAACATGGTTACCATCCTTGAAATACGTGAAAAGTATCTTCAAATCAAAGATCATATGAAACCATCAACCCACCAACAAGCTAATGCATTCATTCATATACTACTAACCCATCATCATCACAATATCAATCATCAACAACACACAATCAATCCATATCCAATATCACCACATGGTCCACATAGTCACTCATCATCAATTCACAAGCATCACATCAATCATCATGTTCACCACATCAATCATCATCTCACATGTGCACTGCTAGTAAGCATATCATTCACTTATTCAGGATACAGAGCCCAGCTCGACGTCCGAGTCGCTTTCATACACTAGTCCTAGGATACAGAGCCCTGCTCGACGTCCGAGACTACCCAAAACAATATCAGAACATATCCAAATTTAACCACATCGCAACCTTGTCACACATGATACTCGTCTCAAGGTTCGAAGGCCCAGGCTCGACGTTTGAGACTCACATCCAATCCACATAACCAACACTCATCATCATATCATTACACATCATGTATATCAGGCAAACACGTTTTCACATCCCAGCTCAAGATCATATTTCACCATAACATCACACATCACATATCACAATCCAAATCCACAAGCAGAATCACAGGTCTAAGCCCCAAACACAGCTTAATCACGTTTTCTCGTAAATCGTGCCACTAAGGCTACTTTCGTAAAAACTATCTAGAAATCAGGTGAAATCCACAAATATGCCAAATCACGTTATTTCATGTCATAAACCAAGTTAAATTCGAAATTACAAGTAAAACGGTATGCGAAACCAATTTATGGAACTCCTCGTAAAATGTGCATTAAAATAATAATAAAATATTCATAAATTCACCGAAAATCCAATAAAATTCTGAATCACTCAAGATCATCAAAATCACATAGAAACACATATAATTCATGTAAGTATCCACGCATAATATTTTAGGGAAAGAAAGTCCACTCACACACCTCCGAATAGCTGAAATCTGCCTTGCACGTTTTTTTCGTAAAATCCAAGAGATTCACCACCTCGATTGTTCCAACTGGAACCTCCACTGTCGCGGCTATGGAGTCTTTAAGCTACCTGGACGATCCCAATGTCCAAAACCTTGTTTAAACACTTCAACCCGAGCGCAGGGACTGCAAGAAGGTAATCCTAACCTAGTTTCCAGGGTTCCTAGCTCAAAACTAGATTATATAATCCAAAACCCGCAAGGTTTCATCTCAGGTTCAAAATCGGGTCTGAGCTAAAAGCTCCAATTCCTTTACTCACTTTCTTGGATTCTCTCACGCTCCATTCTCTCTCTTTTCTCTACTTGTTTTTCCTTCCATATTTTATGTTTTCTCATTTCCTTCTCGATCGCAGCATACAAACTCACAAAAAACTACACACACACACACACGCACACATTAGAACAACAATTATACACCCAAAGCACCAAATCGGTGCACACAATCCTAGGGGATAAGGGACACTTTTCCCTGTCCAATTGAACCAAAACACAGTCTCCTAAAGAAATGACCAAAATACCCTTCTTGTAAAAATTACCAAATTGCCCCCATGTAGCTTAGACCAAGAATAAATCCAAACAAACTCCATTTTCGGCATGCCGCTTGTCGACGTACTCAAAAGACTGAGACCTTCCTAACGGCATTTTCAGAATCGCTAAAAGTTGTCCCAATAAAAAAGTCAACTCTTGGACTTTGATATAAAAAAGTCAACTTTAACCAAGGGTAAAATGGTCCATTTTTTCGATTTTACACTCGTTGAAGGTCCGGGTCCTTACAACTTTCATGCCCGACACTACTGAGAAGGGTTAGGTCATCACATACTTTATTTTGGAATTCTCATATGTCCCGACCAAATCGACGATGAAGACCATCGTCCCTACTCTTTCCTCATCCACAAAACAGACCTTGGATGACGGAAGCCCGCAGTTGGACTTATCCACGCCTACCTGGCTCATCTACGTTGATGGCTCAATCTGCCACAATGGCTCAGGAGCAGGACTCGTCCTCACCACTTATGACAAGGTAAAGATGGAATATGCTCTTTGCTTCATGTTTAAAGCCTCCAATAATGCTGCTGAGTTTGAAGCCTTACTCGCCGACCTCTGCTTAGCCAAAACCATAGAGGCCAAACATATTTAGATATATAGCGATTCACAGCTCATCGTTAGTTAGATCAACAATGAGTTCAAAGTAAAAGACTCTTCCATGGCATCGTACAAAACAATGGCAAGGTCCCTCCTAAATGGTTTTTAAGATCACACTATCACAAGGATCCTGAGATAAAAAATAGTCACACCGATGCTCTTGCTCGTCTTGCATCTTCCCTTGATGAGAAAACGAGTCGGTGGGTCCTTGTGGTCATCCTTGATCAATCCAGCACTCAGCGCTCCTTTATCTGCACAACCCATACCGAGCCCACATAGATGACCCCTCTACTTTGTTGCCTTGCCGACGGGACTCTCCCCTGCGACAGAGTTAAGGCCAAGAAGATCCGACGACAGGCGACCCGATATTGTAACAACCCGTCCCGAATTCCAGGATTAGATTAGCGACTAATGAAGGATTAGTGAGATTAATTAATGATTAGTTGAGCAAAATCGGACAGACGAAGCAAAATGACCATTTTACCCCTAGTCATGGGTAATATGTTGACTTTTGACTCGGGGAGTCAAACGTACTAGGATCGATGATCGTGATGTAGATCGGGACGTCACGAGTTAGTAGACAGGCAGCACGTCGAAATCGGACGTCGGATGTAAAAGTTATGGTCACGGGAGTGAAATCGGGGATTTACGTCTCGGGATTCAAATAAAATAATAATTAAAATCTGATTGGTTGACTTAATAATGTGGGACCCTTGGATGAGTGACAAGTGTCACTCATCCCATTGGTCATTATCCCTAAAAAATGGATCTTAATCATGATTGGAGGATTAGGTGCAAATATATATATAATTAATCCCACCCACTTTCCATCTCCACCGTTCATCTCTACCTCCCCATCTCATCTCCACCGTCCATCTCCCTCATCTGTTTATCATCATCAGACTTCACCATATTTCTTTCTTCTTCAAACCCGAACACACAAACACACCACCTCACCACCACCTCCATCCATATGTTCGTGTGAGATACCTTGAGTGTGACTGAGAGAGTGTGAGGCTAGTGCAACTAGAAAGACTTGATGGTGACGGCCTAAGCCATGGCGGTGGCCACGGCAGAGAGGAACCGAAAAACATAGAAGGTATGATTTCAGTTTGAAATTCGAATATGAGTTTTAGGAGTTGTTAGTTGATTTCATTGATGCAAATGGCTTGCTGGTGATCATATATGATGGTAGGGGTTGGAATTAGGGGCTGAGGCGATCAGAGATGGCAGGAAATAGAAGAGGAAAAACAGGGCACTTTCTTCGATCCAAACGGGTAACTTCTTGACCCATTTTCGTAGTTCTGATTGTATATGTTGATAAGAAATGAGTAGAGGAAGGTTTAGGAATCGAAAGGGACAAAAATGGATTGAAAATGAGAGAGAATGAGCACTGGACCGGTCGCGCCGGTCTGGTCCAGTCGAGAACCAGTGAACCGGTTCAAACCCGGTTTGCTGGAGGTAGGGGATGACACTGTGCAGGGCGCGTGGGCTTCACGCGTAGCCCCTTTGGGCGGTGCATGAGGGTGCGTGAAGCATAGTTTGGGAATGTGTTCAACATGAATTTTAATCTATTCGATGTAACGAACATTTTGGGACTGGTTTCTTGTCGATCGGACATCGTTTCGATATAGTTCAGGATGTCCGAAGGTTTAGGATCGAGTTTAAAAATAGTTAAAAATTCGAAAAAATTACGGGGCTTCAATGAGGGGTTAATGAAGTATTTAGTAACTCTCTAGTATGCTTTGGACAGGTTTGGGAGTCTCGGTGACGGTGATTGGCCCGGGGAGGCTTATGGCACGCAAATCGAGGCGGCAACATTGGACGATCTGTGAGTGGACCTTGATTTCTAAACTATGATGCATGCATAAATGTTTTATATGTTTTACATATGTGATTCTATGATGATGATTTGGATTTTGGTGATTTACATGATTTCACGTACTTCGAGGTGATTTACGTATTTGCACAAATATCGAGGTTTATGGGTTTACATTGATTATACGCGCTTATGGTTTTGGAAACGGTTTAATGAAATGGTTTTGGATTTGAAAAGGTAAACTCGAGCACGAGACCCATTTGATTTGGAAACCTTCGGACTTGAAGTCCAATTAGTTACGTTATCGGGCTCGAGGTCCAGTTGGTTTACGAATCGGGCTCAAGACCCAGTTGGTTTACGAATCGGGCACGAAGTCCAGTTGGATACGAAATCGGGCATGAGGCTCAATTGGTTTACAAAATCGGGCATGAGGCCCAGTTGGTTTACGAAATCGGGCTTAAGGCCTAGTTATGGTTTACGATTGTGATTTCGGGTCGGGGACCCAAAAATGGATTTCTGGTTTCATGATGGTTTATGGGGACCGGGTATGGATCCTTTGAAAGGTTTGAAAGGTTTTGAAAATGATTACAAAATGGTTTTTCATATACCATCCTTTATTTAAGGGAGACTTGGGACTTAAGACCTTGGGTAGCACGCGCGTAGCTTTGGAAACCGTGACAGGATTGGTTATATGATATTGGTGAACTTTTGTGAATATTAAATGGATTTGGGTAATGACCCACATATTCGGATTTATGGTTTTGGGCTAAGTTCCCACATATGGTTGAAATAAATTATCGACATGTGTAAATGGTTTTGGGCAGGGGGCCGTATGACTTGAATTTACGGAAATTAGGGTTGAGACCCTAATATTGGTTATTTGAATGAATGGTTTGGTAAATAGTTTTCGAATGCATGCATGTTTTTAGTGAAGGGCATAAAGGTCTTTTGTGAAATGTGTTTTTATTAAACTATTAATTTTCGTCCACTCATAGTTTTCGTTGTTTATAATGCCCTTCAGGTTGATCACGGATGCGGACTATAGCAGAGACCGAGACATCACACTCCTCCACCGGATCCTGGCGCGCTCTGGAAGCCGGTCGGGCTGAAGGTTTGAATTATCCCTTGTCTGACACTTCGTGTCAGACGGGATTATGACACATCCTGTGTTAATCCCGAGGGGATTGGGATGGGTCGTGACAGATATACCCTCATCAGTGGCTAACTCTACAAGCAAGGTTTTACTCTCCCCCTCCTGAAATGTCTCACCCCGAGTGTAGGAAGAGCCATCTTGGAAGAAATGCATGCCGACATCTGCGGTAACCACTCTGGCCCACGCTCATTAGCACTTAAGGCTTTTCATCAAGATTTCTATTGGCCAAATATGCATGCAGACACAGCAGACCTCACCAGATGATGCGAAAAGTGTCATAGGTTTGCTCATTTTCTACACCTTCCACCAGAAAGCCTCACGCCCTTAGCCATTTTGACAGTGGGAACTTGATTTGATAAGCAAGATGTTAGCTGGGAAAGGAAAGACAGAATACATCATGATGAAAAATAGGCTACTTCACGAAATGGATGGAAGCCAAGGCTCTGGTCTCGATCACCGCTGCATAGATCAAAACGTTTATCTTCCAAAACATCATACGTCGCTTCAGTCTTCCACATACCATCATCACAAACAACCAGAAGCAATTTGACAATATACGCTTCCGCGCGTTTTGCGAAGGCGATAACATCCACTTCTAATTTTCCTCCCCAGCTCATCCTCAGTCAAATGGACAAGTCAAGGCTATCAACAAGATCATCAGGCACACGCTAAAGACTTAGCTTGATGAAGCCAAGGGCAAGTGGTATGAGATTCTACCAAATGTACTATGGTTATACAAGACCTCTTACTAAACATCGACAAACGAAACCCCTTTCTTAATGACCTTCGGAACTGAGGCGGTCATCTCAGATGAAACCAATGCTACTTCCTACCGAGTGTTGACCTATGAGCTGGAACAAAATGACTAACATCTAGCACTTAGCTTAGATCTCATTGAGGAACACTGGGAACAAGCTAACTTGAGGAACATTGCCTGCAAGCAGAAACTCTACAACTACCACAACACAAGAGTCAATACATGCATCTTTCAGGAAGGAGATTGGGTTCTACAAAAGGTTAGCCTCGCAACAAAGGATTGCTCAGCCAGGACCCTTGGACCAAACTAGGAAGGCCCTTACAAGATCATAAGGATCTGCCAACCCGGCATATATGAATTGGCCGAATCCAAGGGCAGTTAACTCGGCCACCCATGGAACGCCGACCACCTGAAGAAATACTTCCTCTAGTTTGCCCAACCAAACTATCAGCTAAATAAACTTTTTCATGTTCATCTCCTATAACATGCTGTAATTTTCCAAATTTGGTTCCCATTATCAATGAAGTCTTCTTTTCTTTACAAAAAAACATGTATACATATAACATATCACACAGACTCAAACATACGAGTTGGTGTACGGTCCTACTCGGCCTACACCCTACCACTTTGACTCAAACATCCGAGTCGGTGTACGACCCTACTCGACTTACACCTACACTTGGACTCAAACTTACGAGTCGTTGTATGGTCCTACTTGACCTACACCCTACAACTTACAAATTGACACAAACATACGAGTCCGTGTACGGTTTTACTCGACCTACACCCTACCACTTTGACTCAAACATGTGAGTCGATGTACAGCCTTACTCAGCTTACACCTACACTTGAACTCAAACATACGAGTCGGTGTATGACCCTACTCGACCTACACCCTACCACTTTGACTCAAAAATCTGAGTTGGTGTACAACCCTACTCAGTTTACACCTACACTTGAAATCAAACATACAAGTCGGTGTATGGTCCTACTCGGCCTACACCCTACACTTTCAATTCGCCTCAAACATATAAGTCAGTGTACAAGCCTACTCGGCTTACACTCACACCTTGACTCAAATTTACAAGTCAGTGTATGGTTCTACAGTTCAAACAATACTCGTCCTACTACTATGAATCGACTAAAAACAACACTTGAAAAGTTTTCGTGATTCAAAACTATGTTTCCGTTGATACGCAGACCCAGCCTGCTCGGTTTATAAGAGCATTGCAAAATGAGGCACTCGACCATACTAAAAAAAAGAAAGCAAAGGAAAATGCAAGGAATGAGGGCCGATCCCTATTCTAACTCTTCCATTTCGGCATCAGGCTTCTCGCCCTTCGGCTAATCCTCAACTTGCTTGGCCTCTATTTTTTTTGTTCCTTTATTTTCTCGGTCTCTGGATGACCCTCTGCTTGCTCAGCCTTGGTATTCTGCACTTCTTCCTAACCCTTGGTGTTGTCATCTTCCTTATCAGACGACTCCTCAGTGAACATCTCGGTCGTTATATTCCGACCGAGCTAGGGTGTCTAGACTGCCAAGTCTAGGTTGTGCAGAAAGAAATTATTGAAGAACTCGAACTCACAGTCGGCGACGTAGTCATTCTTGATCTTTTCTTGCTCCTCAGACTCCTTGAACTCCGCCACCGCTTGTTCCCAAGCCTGGGGCAAGTCAGCCTCTCTGGCAGCCTTCACTCGCAAAGCTCTTTCCAGTGTTGAGCACGTTCCTTCTCAGCTGCATCCAATTTGGACTGGAGCTCGGACTTCAGCTCTTCCTTGGCCATAACAACCTTTATTACTCTATTATTCTCGACCCCCAACTGACAAGTCAGATCTGCAACCAACTTTATTGTCTTGTCGGGGTCACGCAGTTTGGGTGCCAGCTCTTCCTGTTTTTTCTTGAGCTTGTATTTCTCTCTCTGGGGTAAGCCAACCCTCTTCCGTACCATGGAAAACTGCAGATATACCTCAACGAGAGCCTACGCATTATTCAAGTTAAGACAAACACATGCTTAGTGCATCAACCTAGGAAAATAATACACAACTTACATTGATAAGCAGCATGAGTGCCCTATCCATATTCTGGTTGGCGTTCTTGGCCTGGACCAAGGTCAAGTCATCCAACGGAATGGATTCCCCTTGAAAGATTCCATTTATCAGTGGTATCATCTGCCTCGAACAACAGATGGTCGCCTCTGAGCTAGACGACCTGGATCAACAGGCGACTCACCCTCGGTAAACAAACCAAGGTTCACATCCTCCCCAAGTCTTTTCAACATTTCCCATATCCTCAGATTGAGCTGAGGTGGGGATGGTGGAGGTGTGAAGTTCAGCGATGACATGGTCCTTTTTCTGCCGATAGTCTCCTGGGCCGACATGACTGCAATTTTGAGCTGATTTGGGTCAGGGGAGAGAACGCTCTCCTTAGTCTCTGCTAAATTCTAGTTAGGAGTCCGAGGAGGACTCTTCCTTTTTGGCACCTCAACTCGGTCAGGTACCCAGTAGGTGTGATCTAGTCGCTTGCCCTTCAAGGACTTGGTCTTCTACCTCTTGTTGAGCATGCTGTCCAACTACTGCGCGACCTTCGAGACAGATGCCCCACACTTCATATCCTTGTCGGCTTTCATTCTGAAGCTTCTTTATAATTTTTTTTACCTAGATGAAATGGCACTACAACACCGAGAGACAAGTTAGCAACCAAAGAAAAAAAAAACACATAAAACACAACAAAAGCTCGGTACAAGTGACTTACCTTTGTTGGTGTCAATTTAGCTGCCTAAATACTAAAACCATGGAAATAAAAGGATTTTTTGGCTTCGTTCCAAGTCATCCAACCTCAACTTCACTATTTGGACTATCTCTTTTTCCTCTGAGGCGATTTCCTCGGAAGAGAACATACTTGCACATCGAGACCAATGTCAGACTCAAAACAGACACTTGGATAAAAAAATAAATTAAAACATCATTGCAAGCACATTATATGACTGACGTAAAAACACCGAGAAGACTAAGCACTTTCGGTCTGAAACATACTCGGTATTGGATCCCCCCTCGGTGTCCCTTTCCTAGTTCCCACCGATTAGACAAAACTTCATTTTGTAAGACTTCTGTGAGGTCGATATATCGAGTATGAACTCGCCCCTCTTGCTTTTCTTTTGACACCAAACAAGAACCTACCTGGTGCTCTGCTCCTAGAAGCCAAACTCGTATAGGTACATCAGCTAAGCATATGTCAACTCTGGCTGCTCCGTCCACAAGAAGTCCATGTAAAAGGAGTAGAACACAATCCACACATTGGGATTGTGTAACAACCCATCCCAAATCTACGAAATAATTAAGGATAAATTGAGGATTACCGAGGCTAACCGGGTATTAGTCGAGGATTTTTGAGACGGTCGATGTAAAATGACAATTTTGCCCCTAAAATGGGTAAAATGTTAACTTTTGATCCCAGAGGTCAAATGCACGAGGATTGATGATTATTACGTAGATTGAGATGATATGAGTTCGTAGAGAGGCGGCACATCAAATTCGGACGACAGACGAAAAAATTATGGTTAACGAAAGGAATTCGGAACTATTCATTTTTTACGAGGGATTGTACAATCGGCATTTACCGATGGTTTTGGATATGATAATTGTAAAATTTCATCCTTTTTGTTTCTTGTTTACCCGAAAACCCAAAGAACCCAACCAAAACACACAAACCTACTTCCTTCATTCATTGCTTCTGGTGTGTGAAGGAGAGCGAGAGGGGAGACTGAGACGAGTTGAACGATGGCAACGGTGTGGATAACCGTGCATGGTTCTTAGAAACCGGTGACGGTGAGTTTTATAGTTCAAATTTTGAAAGTTGAGATTTAAGGATTTTTGAACGTGATTCCTAGGTACTATACGAACTCATAGGGATTGATTTTGAGGATTGAGATGGCCGGAATCGACCTGGGGAAGGTCTGAAACTTCAACCAAAAATCAAGAGCTTGGGACGTATTTTCTGGACCATTTCTTGTGTTTTTGAGGTCATAGGCTTGTTTATGGGTTGAGTACGAGTCTATAGGAACAAAAATGGTCAAATTTCATTGAGTTTTGGATGAGTCAGAACCGGGTCTGGTCGCAAGTTAAGTCGACCCATTGCAGAGAACCGGGTCGACCCGGCTGGAGGTAGCCGATGATGATGTCATTGTGTAACGACCCGTCCCGAATTCCATGATTAGATTAGTGACTAATCACGATTAGTGAGGCTAATCCGTGATTAGTAGAGCGAAATCGGGCGAGTGATGCGAAATGACCGTTTTGCCCCTGATGGTGGCAAAACGTTGACTTTTCAATCGGGCGGTCAAATGGACTTTGACCGATGACTGTGACATAGTTCGTGACGTCACGAGTTCATAGACAGGTGGCACGTTCAATTCCGACGTTCGAGGAGGAAGTTATGACGTTCGGAAGTTTAGGGGCATTTTGGTAATTTGGGTGAATAGGAGGTCAAAAGTTGACTTTTTGATCGGGAGGTCCGATGGCCGAGGGCCGAAGACCGTTACGTAGATAAGGACGATACGAATCCGTAGACAGGCGGCACGTCGAATTCGGACGTTCGACGGCGAAGTTACGGTTCACGGAAGTTCCCGATTACTATTCACGACGGCACGTTTTACGAGACAAAAAGTGCAGTTTTGTCTCTAGTGGGCCCAGATATTTAATGGAGGCCCAATGGATGAGTGACACTTGTCACCCATCCACTGGCCAACCTCACCCACTCATGCACCAAAACACTCAACCGTGCATCCATTTTTCCATTTTCCTCCATCCATTACCCGATCCCATTTCACCCAAAATCCCAAAACCTTCATCCCTTATGATCTGAGGAACCAGGAGAGTGAGAGAGGAGGACTAGGACGGCAGCTGGTGGCTGGAACCGCCGTGGGCGGTGGCGGGAGCCCAAAACCCGATCGGGTACCCGGTAAGCCGTTTTTCCTCATTTTTCGATGTGAGCTTCATGGTTGTTTTTAAATGATTAGGGAATGATTATTAGGATGCTAGGAAGGTTTTAGGACGGTTTTGGTGAGGGTTAACGGCTGAGAAGCCGTGGGGGACCGATCGGAAAAATGGGACCGTGAGGTCCATTTCGAACCAAAGGGTTTCGGGTAGTTTTTCCTAGGTTTCTTGATTAGGATAGATTGGAAATGAGAAAATAGAAATTTAGAAATTGGAATGGAAGAAATCGGACCGAAAATGAGGGAGTCGGAGGTCTGGACCGGTTACGCCGGTCCAGTTGCAGAAACGAACCGGACCGGCCGGTCTGAACCGGCCGTCGAGAGGTTGAAGGAGTACTGTTCACAGGCGCGTGGCTCCCACGCGCAGCCACTTCAGGCGGCGCGTGCGGGCACGTGCTAGGGTATTTGGGGATGGCTTCAACATATGAAATCATCTATTCGATGTAACGAACATTTTGAGACTGGTTTCGTGTCGATCGGACACCGTCTCGATATGTTTCGGGGCATCGGAAGGTTTAGGTTCGGGATTAAAAATAGTTAAAAATACGGGAAAATTACGGGGCTTTGGTAGGAGGTTAATTAAGTAGTTAGTAACCTTCTATTACGATTTGGACAGGTTTGGGAGTCCCGGTGACGGTGATCGGCTCGGGGAGCCGTATGGCACGCAAATCGAGGCGGCAGCTCGGACGGTCTGTGAGTGGACCTTGTTTTCTAAATTGGTGCATGCATAAATGTTTATTATATGTTTTATTACTTGTTTGATGATGCCATGGGTGCATCTGTATGTGGTTATGTATAAGCACGTATTTCGAGGTTTCGGCCTTATACGGTGCTTATACGGGTCTGTATTTCTTTATTGATTTAAATGAACTGAATTTGGATTTCAAAATGATAAACTCGGGTATGAGACCCATTTGGTTTTGTCTCGGGCATATGACCTCAGATTCCGGGCACGGTGCCCAGTTGGTGTCCTATGTTCGGGTACGAGACCCAGTCACTTTACGGTTTTGATTTCAGGTCAGGGAACCTTAAAAGGCTTCCCAGGTTCATGACGGTTTATGGGAACCGGCATGAACCCTTGTTGTGGTATCGTGGTTCATGACGGTTTATGGGAACCGGCATGAACCCTTGTTATGTTATTACGGTACATGACGGTTTATGGGAACCGGCATGTTACCTGATTATGGATATTATGGATCATGACGGTTCAGGGGAACCGGTCATGAATGTTTATGTTATGTATATATATGTTCGTCTACCTTCCTTTACTTCTATTATCTCCTCCGGGGAGGGTCGTTGGCCTGGGTGGACCCCGGAGTAGTCACGGAGCACCGACTGAGTGGAGTCACCCCCCAGTTGGGTTCCTTACTCTCAGGAAGGCTATTATTACTATTACCTCGGGTAGGGTCAGTGGTCTACGAACATTGATCTTGACTTTGAGATGACTCGGATTGAGACCCGGGTAGCGCGCGCGTAGCTTTGGATACCGTGACAGGATTGGTTGTGTGACTTATATATATATGTATGTGATGGATATATGATATATGATATGTGGTGTGTACAGGTGTGCACAGGATTTGGGCAGTGGCCCGTATGGTCGTTTTTATTGTGGTCCTTTCGACCTTAGTTTATATCTGCTTTGGGCTTCGTCCCACATATGGTTTGTTTTGGATAAATGGTTTTCGAATGCATGCATGCTTTTTAGTGGAGGGTACAAATGTCTTCCTTATTAAATGTTTTTATAAACTTTTGTTTTGTCCACTCACAGTCTTTAATGTTTTGACTGCCCTTCAGGTTGACATCGGATGTGGGCTGTAGCAGAGACCGAGATATCACATGCCTCCTCCAGATCCTGGCGTACTCTGATAGCCCGGGGAGGGCAAGGGTCGAAATTATCCCTTGTCTGACACTCCGTGTCAGACGGGAGCAGGGTCATCCCGCACTAATCCCGGGGGGATTGGGATGGGTCCTGTCACATTGGGTGACATCATCATCTATCAGAGGTGTCAGGCCACGTGGAAAAATCAGGGACTAACACGTGGCACATGTAAGACATGTCAGCCGTTGACTTTTTGTGATGTCAGCGTAAAATTTTGACCAGAGCTGACCAGCAAGTTTGACCAGCGTGTGGGCATATTTTTTTAGGTGAAACCGGTCTTATTCGAAAGGTTTTGCCATTCTGAATCCAATTGTGGGAGTTTCAAGTCGATCGGAGATCGTTTAGTTGGTCAAATTTAGTTTTTTAGCATCGGGAAACGTGTTCGGGACACGTTGACTTTTTCGGGAGTTTTGAGGGTTTTTAATTAGGACTTGTCTAGGTTGGTAGTGACCTTTGATTATGTTTTGGACATGTCCAATCGATTCGAAGAGTTTGGTTTATTGTTGGAGTGGCTTACGACATAGTTTGCAGGCGTGCAGGTTGGACGGTCTGTGAGTGGACTATTGATGACAAGACCCGCCCCGATCCCCTTGGGACCACCTGGGACGTGCCCTGCTCCCGTCTGACACCCGACATTAAAATACTAAAATCTCCCTTATTGAAAATAACATGCATAAAGAAAATCCAAAGTTAAGTCATACATAGCACGCCACACAAATATCCGAATACAAATAGTGTCAGACAAGGGATAGTTCCCGAATACAGTTTATTGAGCACGACTCTAGACACACTACGTGCCAACCTACCCAGCAGTAGGGTTCAGGTGCGCAACGTAAACCTATGCCTCTTCCTCGGGATCCTCCTCTTCTTCCTCCTCAATAGCACCACCTGGAGGGGTACTAAAACAACAAGGGTGAGTGGGCCGAAACTCAAGGTTTACAAAATAGTTTACCATCTCGAAAACATATAGATTTTCCCCTCCGTTTTTCGAAAAGACATGCATTAGTATCATAAACCACAAAATCATGTAATCATAAGCAGAATAATATCAACATAATATAATCTCAGTCACTGCACTATACATCCCAACCCTGACATCCCAGATGCCCGGCGTCCCAGACGCCCAATAAGGTCACAGTTCCAAGGCTACGCGTGCCACCCGGGGTCTCAATCCCGAGTCCAAATCCCGAACCCAGTCCGAGCATGGCATTCAAGATGCCTGACGTCCCAGACGTCCAACAGTAGCAATCCTGCTCCTGAGTCACTCTACGGTCTGGTTTCTCCGTAGAATGACTCCTCACAGGCAATGCGCCGTGACCACTCCGGGTACCTACATCCGGAAGAGACAGTATCCTAGGGTAGATCTATACAGTGCAGTACCGAAGATAAATATCGAAATCCATGATACATATACATGACTCAAAACCGTTCATAAACAACCAGACAGATCTCATGCCCAAACATCATAATACGTGCCATAAATCATACTCAAGATAAACAGATACCTTTACTTGAATCACATATAGATATAATAGAAAGTAAAACAGTTATGCATGCCGAAGTTTAGTGAAATCAAAGGCCCACTCACAGTACAATCCCGCTGCAGTCCCGAGCGTAAAGCCCCGTCCAAGGGTTAAAGTACAATTCCTGTCATGTCCAAAGCATACGTAAAGGTCACTTTAAGTCCCTACTAAACAACTAAGAAACCCTAGACTGAAACCGGTCCGGGAAAGCCGTCCGAACACGCTTCCCAAGGCTTCAAACCCTAATTTGACCAACATAACGATCTCCGATCGACACGAAACCACCGCCATTGGATTCGTATCTTTGAAACCTTGAAAATGGCACTGGTCCCACACAAAATACTGTTCACACGCGCCCCCACGTGCCTGGTCAAACTCTAGTCAACGGTGCTACAGTGATGCTGACGTCAGCATGACATCAATGCTGACGTCATCACTGATAGTGTCAGCAGCCCATTGGTCCCTGGTCTGACAGTTTTCTGACATGATGACGTCATCATGACGTCACTGCTGATGTCAGCATGATGATGTCATCAACTACAGTAATCGGGTCACCGTAGACCCACGGTTCGACCCGATCAGTACTCATCAACCCGACCACCATTTCTGATGGGATTTCTTCCTATGAACTCGTCACAATGTGTTCTATGGTTCTGTGTAATTAAAACGAGCTTTTAGGTTGAAGTAACCACCTGAAAATCGACGGGAAACCGGCTGCCGGCTCTGGTTCGTCTTCTCAGGCGTGTCGTCGAGCTTCCAGCCGCGAACCTTGGTCCAAAATGATCGTCTAGGTCCCCTAAGTGTGTCTCAAAAACAACCAAATAATTTTAACGTAAAAAACGAATGGTTCGAGATAGGGAAGGAAATCGGTGTCTCACGGGTTTCTGGGCTTACCGCTGCCGTGTCGCCGTCGTGGGCTGCCCAGTCCAGTCCTGAGTCGTCCAGAGGTCTCAGTGGTCCTAACCCTAGGTTGGTTCGCGTCCTGGTGAGGTGGTTTGGATGGTAGGATGGTTTCGGGTTGTTTGGTTGCTCTCGGGTCTGGGAGTTTCCTGGCCGTGCAGGGTGGCCGTGGTGGTGGTGGTCGGTGTCTGGGGGTTGTTGGTGGTTGCCTGGTGCTGCCTGGTGTGTGAGGTTGGGCTGTGAGGTGGTGGAGTGATTGTGCAGAGAGTGAGAGTGTACACGGGTTGAAAGAATGGAAATGAGAGAGTGAATCTCTGATGGTTTAAAAACAGAATGAGAAAATGAAATCAACGGCTGAGATTGAGTCTGAGTGTAGGATGAAGGGTGAGGATTTAAGGAGAGAAATTAATTAATTAATTAATTAATTAAATGGCAGACATAGATCCTGGTTTTAGGGAATGAAGGGGATGAGTGACACGTGTCACTCATCCAAGGGTCCAGATTGATTGGGGTTAAAGTAATCAGATTCTATTAATATATTATTATTTTATTCCGAGTCCCGATTAGTTCGGTTTAATCGTGATTACTTCTGTGACCATAACTTTTTCGTCGTACGTTCGATTTCGGCGTGCCGCCTGTCTACGGATTCGTATTAACTCGACCTACGTAACTGACAGGACCCGCCCCGATCCCCCTGGGACCACCCGGGACGTGCCCTGCTCCCGTCTGACACCCGACATTAAAATACCAAAAATACCCTTATTGAAGATGAAATGCATAAAGAAAAACCAAAGTTAAGTCATACATAGCACGCCATACAAATACTCGAATACAAATAGTGTCAGACAAGGGATAGTTCCCGAATACAGTTTATTGAGCACGACTCTAGACACACTACGTGCCAACCTACCCAGCAGTAGGGTTCAGGTACGCAACGTAAACCTATGCCTCTTCCTCCTCGGGATCCTCCTCCTCCTCCTCGGGATCCTCCTCCTCGATAGCACTACCTGGAGGGGTAGTAAAACAACAAAGGTGAGTGGGCCGAAACTCAAGGTTTACAAAGTAGTTTACCATTTCGAAAACATATAGCTTTTCCCCTCTGTTTTCCGAAAAGACATGCATAGTATCATAAACCACAAAACCATATAGTCATAAGCAGAATAATATTAGCATAATATAATCTTAGTCACTGCACTATACATCCCAACCCTGACATCCCAGATGCCTGACGTCCCAGACGCCCGATAAGGTCACAGTCTCAAGGCTACGCGTGCCACCCGGGGTCTCAATCCCGAGTCCAAATCCCGAACCTAGTCCGAGCATGGCATTCTAGATGCCTGACGTCCCAGACGTCCAATAGTAGCAATCCTGCTCCTGAGTCACTCTACGGTCCGATCCCTCCGTAGAATGACTCCTCACAGGCAATGCGCCGTGACCACTCCGGTGTACCTACATCCGGAGGAGATAGAATCCTAGGGTAGATCTATACAGTGCAGTACCACAGATAATATCGAGATCCATTATATATATATATGACTCCAAACCATTCATAAACAACCAGACGGGCCTCATGCCCAAACATCGTAATACGTGCCATAAATCATACACAAGATAAACATATACTTTTACTTGAATCACATATAGATATAGTAGAAAGTAAAACAGTTATGCATGCCGAAGTTTAGTGAAATCAAAGGCCCACTCACAGTACAATCCCGCTGCAATCCCGAGCGTAAAGCCCCGTCCAAGGGTTAAAGTACAATTCCTGTCATGCCCAAAACATACGTAAAGGTCACTTTAAGTCCCCACTAAACAACTAAGAAACCCTAGACTGAAACCGGCCCGGGAAAGCCGTCCGAACACGCTTCCCAAGGCGTCAAACCCTAATTTGACCAACTTAACGATCTCCAATCGACACGAAACCACCGCCATTGGATCCGTATCGTCGAAACCTTGAAAATGGCACTGGTCCCACACAAAATACTGTTCACACGCGCCCCCCACGCGCCGGTCAACCCTCTGGTCAACAGTGCTACAGTGATGCTGACGTCACTGCTGACGTCAGCATGACGTCATCACTGACAGTGTCAGAGGACACGTGTCAACAGCCCATTGGTCCCTGGTCTGACAATATTCTGACATGATGACGCCATCATGACGTCACTGCTGACGTCAGCATGATGACGTCATCAGCTACAGTACCGGGTCTGAGAACCGGGTCACCGCAGACCCACGGTTCGACCCGATCACAGATCGTGATTCCGACCACCATTTCAGGTGGGATTTGTTCCTATGGACTCGTCTCTACCTCAACAATGGTTCTGTGCAAATAAAACTAGATTTTAAGTTCGAGAAACCACCTGAAAAACGACGGGGAACTGGCTGCCGGTTCTGGTTCGTCTTCTCCGGCGAGCCGTCAAGCATCCAGCCACAAACTCTGGTCCAAAATGCTCGTCTAGTCCCCTAGGTTATGTCTGAAAAACAACCAAACAAGTTTAACGTTAAAAACGGACGGTTCGAGACAGGGAAGGAAAATCGGTCTTCTCGGGTTTGCAGGCTTACCGCCGCCGTGTCGCCGCCGTGGGCTGCCCAGTCCAGTCCTAAGCCGTCCAGAGGTCACAACGGTCCTAGCCCTAGGTTGGTTCGAGCCCAGAAGTCATGGTTTGGACGGTTTGGTTAGTTTTGGGCTGCACGGGTTCCTCTCGGGTTTGTGGGTTTTCCGGCCGTGCAGGGTGGCCGTGGTGGTGGTGATGGCCGTCTGGAGGTTGCTGGTGGTTGCCTGGTGCTGCCTGGTTCGTGAGTTGAGGCTGAGAGGCTGTGAGGTGTTTGTTCGAAGGATGAGAGGGTGCACGGTTTAGGGAGGAATGAAAATGAAAATGTGTTTCTCTGATGGTTTAAGAACAGAAGGAGAAAATGGAATGAAGGGCTGAGATTCAATCTGAGTTAAGAGTGAAGGGTGAGGATTTAAGGAAATTAAATTAATTAATTAGTCTAAAGGCAGACATAGATCCAGATTGTTGGGGATGATGTGGATGAGGTAGATGAGTGACATGTGTCACTCATCAAGGGTCCAGATTGATTGGGTTAAAGTGAATCAGATTCTAATATTTTATTATTATTTTAAGTTCCGAGTCTCGGTTAGTTCGGTTACGTTCTTGACCATAACTTTTTCGTCGTAAGTCCGAATTCGGCGTGCCGCCTGTCTACGGATTCGTATCGACGAGACCTACGTAACGGTCATTGGCCCTCGTCCGTTGGACTTCCCGGGTCAAAAGTCAACATTTGGCCCCCAAATGGCCAAATTACCAAAATACCCCTCGACTTCCGAACGTCACAACTTCTTCCCCGAATGTCGGAATCGAACGTGACACCTGCCTATGAACTCATGACGTCCTAAACTACGCCACGGTCACGTGTCAAAGTCCTAAATACTTCCCGAGGTAAAAGTCAACTTTTTCCCCCCTCAGGGGCAAAACGGTCATTTTATAATAAAATAAGAATTACGAAAGTTCGGGTCGTTACAATCTACCCACCTTACAAAAATTTCGTCCTCGAAATTTACTCGAATAAAAACGGGTACTGCTCCCTCATCAAGTCTTCGGGTTCCCACGTCGCCTCCTCGACGTCATGGTTCCTCCATAGCATTTTCACCAACCGGATCGTCTTATTTCTCAGAACCTTGTTCTTCTGATCCAGAATCTGCACTGGTTTCTCCTCAAAGCTCAGATCAGTCATCAGTTCTACTGGTTGTTCCGGCAAGGCATGTGAATCGTCCCGTAGGTATTTCCGTAACATGGACACATGGAAAACATCGTGCACTCTGGCAAGTTCTGGAGGTAATGCCAACCGGTATGCCACTAGTCCAATCCTCTCAATGATCTCGAACAGCCCAAAATAACGTGGACTCAACTTCCCGCGTCGGCCAAAACGGATAATTCCTTTCCATGGAGATAACTTAAGGAACACAAAATCTCCAACCTCGAATTCCAAGTCTCGAATTCGTTGATCCGCATAGCTCTTTTGGCGATCTTGTGCTGCCTTCAATCTTTCCTTGATGATTCGAACTGTTTCCTGGGTCATGTCCATCAAATCCGGTCCTAAAGCTGCTCGCTCTCCTACCTCCATCCAACAGATAGGTGTCCTGCACTGTCGGCCATACAGTGCCTCGTAGGGTGCCATCCCGATACTTGCCTGATAACTGTTGTTGTATGCGAACTCCATCAAAGGCAAATGAGTATCCCACGAATCCTGAAACTGCAGTACACAAGACCTCATCATGTCCTCCAGTGTCTGGATAGTCCTCTCTGACTGCCCATCGGTCTGTGGGTGGAACGCTGTACTGAAATGTAAGTTTGTACCCAAGGCGTTCTGCAAACTTCGCCAGAACCTAGATGTGAAACGCGGATCTCGATCAGACACTATCGACTCCGGCGTACCATGAAGTCGAATGATCTCCTTCACAAACAGCTGAGCCAGTCGGTTTGGCTTAAATGTCTCCTGTACTGGTAAGAAATGAGCTGACTTGGTCAATCGGTCGACAATCACCCAAACTCCATCGAATCCTCTCTGAGTTCTAGGCAATTTGAAGACAAAATCCATGGTAATGTGATCCCACTTCCACTCGGGAATCGGAAGCGGTTGCATTGCTCCATACGGTCTCTGCCGCTCAGCCTTGACCTGCTGACAGGTCAAACATCTGCTCACAAACACTGCAATATCCTTCTTCATTCCTGCCCACCAATAGTGGTCCCGGAGGGTACGGTACATCTTTGTACCTCCCGGATGCATGGCATACGCCGAACTGTGGGCTTCCTCGAGAATTTCTGCCTGTAACTCTGCCACTGCAGGAACACACAAACGGCCTAGTTTCACCAGAGCTCCATCTGGTCGGATAGTAAAGTCCTGCCTCTCGTCCGCTTCGACCTCGATCCTGTAGATACAAAGTGTCGGATCCTCCAATTGTGCCTCAATGATCCGATCGACTAGCACAGGTCGTACATGAAAACTGGCCAACAAAGCTCCCTGCTCATCCATCCCCAGCATAACTCCAGCTCTTCGGAGTTCCACAAGCAAAGGAAGGTACACCAGCCTCAGGTGTGCAATCGATCCTGCTGACTTCCTGCTGAGTGCGTCTGCCACAACGTTCGCCTTCCCTGGATGATATTCAATCGTACAATCGTAATCCTTGATCAGTTCCAACCACCGTCGCTGCCTTACGTTCAACTCCTTCTGAGTGAACAAATGCTTTAAACTCTGATGATCGGTGAAGATCCTGCAAGTCACCCCGTACAGATAATGTCGCCAGATCTTTAAAGCGTGAACCACCGCCGCCAACTCCAGATCATGCGTAGGGTAGTTCAGCTCATGTGTCTTTAGTTGTCTCGATGCATAAGCGATAACTCTGCCATTCTGCATCAGCACGCAACCCAAACCTTGCAACGATGCGTCACTGTAGACTTCGAACTCTCCACTGTTATCCGGCAAAGCAAGAACAGGTGCGGTAGTTAACCGACGTTTTAATTCCTGATAACTCTGCTCACACCGTTCATCCCAAACAAACTTTACTCCCTTCCTGGTTAAACGAGTCAACGGTGCAGCAATACTAGAGAAGCCCTCAACAAATCTCCGGTAGTATCCTGCCAAACCAACGAAACTCCGTACCTCTGTCACGGTTGTCGGTCTAGCCCAATTTGTCACCGCTTCGGTCTTCTGGGGATCCACACTAATCCCGTCTGCTGACACTACATGTCCCAGAAAACTAATGCTGGTTAGCCAAAACTGACACTTACTCAGCTTGGCGTATAACTGGTTCTGCCTCAGCTTCCCTAACACCGAACGTAAGTGTTCCTCATGAGCTTGAGCACTCCTCGAGTACACGAGGATGTCATCAATGAACACGATCACAAACTTATCCAAATAAGATCGGAAGACCCTATTCATCAGATCCATAAATGCTGCTGGAGCATTCGTCAAGCCGAAAGGCATCACAAGGAATTCATAATGCCCGTATCTGGTCCGAAATGCTGTCTTCGGGACATCTCCTTCAGCAATCTTCAACTGGTGATAACCAGATCGTAAATCAATCTTCGAGAAGTACTGTGCTCCCCGCAGTTGATCAAAAAGATCGTCAATCCTGGGTAAGGGGTACTGGTTCCTTACCGTGACCTTGTTGAGTTGTCGATAATCCACACACAAACGGAGGCTCCCCTCCTTCTTCTTCACAAATAATACCGGTGCTCCCCACGGTGATGTACTCGGTCGGATGAATCCCAAGCCCACCAACTCCTGCAATTGGATCTTCAGTTCCCGTAACTCCGCTGGTGCCATCCGATATGGTGCCTGCGATATAGGTCGTGTGCCGGGAAGTAGTTCAATCGTGAACTCAATCTCCCGATGTGGTGGTAAACCAGGCAAATCTTCCGGGAACACATTCGGAAATTCTCGCACCACAGGTATATCATCGGCACCCGAAGTATCACTCTTTGTCGTCACAACATGCGCCAGATAGCCCTGGCATCCCTTCTGTAGAAGCTTCGTAGCGGCAAGTGAAGAAATTACTTCAGGTAGCGAACCGTCGCGCTCTCCCTGAAAAGTAACCTCCGGCAAACCCGGACTTCGAAGAATCACCCGCCTACTACAACAGTCGATGAGCGAACCGTGCTCAGTCAACCAATCCATTCCCAAGATAACATCAAAGTCATGGATATCCATAAGGATTAGATCAGCTAGCAGATCTACATCCTCCACCCTTAATGGGCATCTCCGGATCACCTGATTCACTATGTACACAACGCCCATCGGTGTACCAACACCCATTTCACTATCTAAGGCTGACACCTCGCGATCTAACATACCCGCACAACTTTTTGAAATAAAAGAATGAGTAGCCCCAGCATCCATTAACACCCGTACAACAATATTTGAGATATGAAGAGTACCTGTAACCACACCAGGGGCTGACCTCGCCTGCTGCTGAGTCACTGCAAAAACACGAGCTCTGGGTCCCGCAGTCTGTCCGCGCCCACGCGCGCCACGCTCAGCACTCTGTCCTCGGCCTCTGGAAGGGTGAGAAGCCGAACTCTGTGTCACACTAACACCTTTAGTCTCGTTGTTCCTTGACAATAAAGGGCAATCTCGGGCATAGTGGCCCGCTCCTCCACAAGCAAAGCAATTAACTGTCCTTGGTCCATCCCAAGACCCTCCTGATGCACCACTCCAAGCCTGATGTTGTCCAGAACTGAATCTCGATCCGCCCCTCTGAGAGTTCCCATGTCGACCTGACCAGCCACGACCACGTAAAGATGAGGGTGCTCCTCGGTAATTTCCCCCCTTAGAGATCTTTGGGCCGGTTGGTCCAGGATGTGGACGATCCCGGCGCTGCCCCTCGCCTGATGATTGTCGCGCCTGGTGTGCCGCCAGACTAGCCTCGACACGAACTGCAGCGTCGACCATGTCCCTCAGAGTCGCGTAACTAGTAGCCGTCACACTTGCCCGCAACTCTCCTCGGAGTCCCAACTCAAATCTTTGACATTTTTCCTCCTCAGTACTCACGAAAGCTGCGGCAAAATGGGAAAGCTTCCCGAAAGTCTGCTCGTAATCTGCCACGGACATATCTCCCTGTTCCAGCCGCAGGAACTCTGCCTCTCGTGCCATGCGAAATGAACGCAGGTAATACTGATCTAAGAATTGGGCACGAAAGACCTCCCATGTGGTGGTGTGAACAGTCCACCCGGACATCTCAAGACCATGCCACCATTGATAAGCCCCGCCTTCGAGTAAGAAGGCCGCCAATGCCACCCGCTCGCCGGGTGGGCAGTGCATCACGGTGAAGATTCTTTCCCATTTCGCAATCCACTCATGGGCATCCTCGGGTTTTGATCCCCCGCTGAACGGTGTGGCTCCCAACCTTTGAGCCCGCTCAATACTAGCACATTCCATCTCTCTCGCGATTTCCTCGTCAGTTCGTGTTTGAGGAATTCTCCTTGGAGGCATAACCCACTGTTAAGAGGCATAGATTAGATACTGACATCTTTTAAACTAAGTACTGACCACTAGTCTAGCATGCTGACCACAACCTAGTGCTCTGATACCAAGTTGACAGGACCCGCCCCGATCCCCCTAGGACCACCCGGGACGTGCCCTGCTCCCGTCTGACACCCGACATTAAAATACCAAAAATACCCTTATTGAAGATGAAATGCATAAAGAAAACCCAAAGTTAAGTCATACATAGCACGCCACACAAATACTCGAATACAAATAGTGTCAGACAAGGGATAGTTCCCGAATACAGTTTATTGAGCACTACTCTAGACACACTACGTGCCAACCTACCCAGCAGTAGGGTTCAGGTACGCAACGTAAACCTATGCCTCTTCCTCCTCGGGATCCTCCTCCTCCTCCTCCTCGGGATCCTCCTCCTCGATAGCACTACCTGGAGGGGTAGTAAAACAACAAAGGTGAGTGGGCCGAAACTCAAGGTTTACAAAGTAGTTTACCATTTCGAAAACATATAGCTTTTCCCCTCCGTTTTCCGAAAAGACATGCATAGTATCATAAACCACAAAACCATATAGTCATAAGCAGAATAATATCAACATAATATAATCTTAGTCACTGCACTATACATCCCAACCCTGACATCCCAGATGCCTGACGTCCCAGACGCCCGATAAGGTCACAGTCTCAAGGCTACGCGTGCCACCCGGGGTCTCAATCCCGAGTCCAAATCCCGAACCTAGTCCGAGCATGGCATTCTAGATGCCTGACGTCCCAGACGTCCAATAGTAGCAATCCTGCTCCTGAGTCACTCTACGGTCCGATCCCTCCGTAGAATGACTCCTCACAGGCAATGCGCCGTGACCACTCCGGTGTACCTACATCCGGAGGAGATAGAATCCTAGGGTAGATCTATACAGTGCAGTACCACAGATAATATCGAGATCCATTATATATATATATGACTCCAAACCATTCATAAACAACCAGACGGGCCTCATGCCCAAACATCGTAATACGTGCCATAAATCATACACAAGATAAACATATACTTTTACTTGAATCACATATAGATATAGTAGAAAGTAAAACAGTTATGCATGCCGAAGTTTAGTGAAATCAAAGGCCCACTCACAGTACAATCCCGCTGCAATCCCGAGCGTAAAGCCCCGTCCAAGGGTTAAAGTACAATTCCTGTCATGCCCAAAACATACGTAAAGGTCACTTTAAGTCCCCACTAAACAACTAAGAAACCCTAGACTGAAACCGGCCCGGGAAAGCCGTCCGAACACGCTTCCCAAGGCGTCAAACCCTAATTTGACCAACTTAACGATCTCCAATCGACACGAAACCACCGCCATTGGATCCGTATCGTCGAAACCTTGAAAATGGCACTGGTCCCACACAAAATACTGTTCACACGCGCCCCCCACGCGCCGGTCAACCCTCTGGTCAACAGTGCTACAGTGATGCTGACGTCACTGCTGACGTCAGCATGACGTCATCACTGACAGTGTCAGAGGACACGTGTCAACAGCCCATTGGTCCCTGGTCTGACAATATTCTGACATGATGACGTCATCATGACGTCACTGCTGACGTCAGCATGATGACGTCATCAGCTACAGTACCGGGTCTGAGAACCGGGTCACCGCAGACCCACGGTTCGACCCGATCACAGATCGTGATTCCGACCACCATTTCAGGTGGGATTTGTTCCTATGGACTCGTCTCTACCTCAACAATGGTTCTGTGCAAATAAAACTAGATTTTAAGTTCGAGAAACCACCTGAAAAACGACGGGGAACTGGCTGCCGGTTCTGGTTCGTCTTCTCCGGCGAGCCGTCAAGCATCCAGCCACAAACTCTGGTCCAAAATGCTCGTCTAGTCCCCTAGGTTATGTCTCAAAAACAACCAAACAAGTTTAACGTTAAAAACGGACGGTTCGAGACAGGGAAGGAAAATCGGTCTTCTCAGGTTTGCAGGCTTACCGCCGCCATGTCGCCGCCGTGGGCTGCCCAGTCCAGTCCTAAGCCGTCCAGAGGTCACAACGGTCCTAGCCCTAGGTTGGTTCGAGCCCAGAAGTCATGGTTTGGACGGTTTGGTTAGTTTTGGGCTGCACGGGTTCCTCTCGGGTTTGTGGGTTTTCCGGCCGTGCAGGGTGGCCGTGGTGGTGGTGATGGCCATCTGGAGGTTGCTGGTGGTTGCCTGGTGCTGCCTGGTTCGTGAGTTGAGGCTGAGAGGCTGTGAGGTGTTTGTTCGAAGGATGAGAGGGTGCACGGTTTAGGGAGGAATGAAAATGAAAATGTGTTTCTCTGATGGTTTAAGAACAGAAGGAGAAAATGGAATGAAGGGCTGAGATTCAATCTGAGTTAAGAGTGAAGGGTGAGGATTTAAGGAAATTAAATTAATTAATTAGTCTAAAGGCAGACATAGATCCAGATTGTTGGGGATGATGTGGATGAGGTAGATGAGTGACATGTGTCACTCATCAAGGGTCCAGATTGATTGGGTTAAAGTGAATCAGATTCTAATATTTTATTATTATTTTAAGTTCCGAGTCTCGGTTAGTTCGGTTACGTTCTTGACCATAACTTTTTCGTCGTAAGTCCGAATTCGACGTGCCGCCTGTCTACGGATTCGTATCGACGAGACCTACGTAACCGTCATTGGCCCTCGTCTGTTGGACTTCCCGGGTCAAAATTCAACATTTGGCCCCCAAATGGCCAAATTACCAAAATACCCCTCGACTTCCGAACGTCACAACTTCTTCCCCAAACGTCGGAATCGAACGTGACACCTGCCTATGAACTCGTGACGTCCTAAACTACGTCACGGTCACGTGTCAAAGTCCTAAATACTTCCCGAGGTAAAAGTCAACTTTTTCCCCCCTCAGGGGCAAAACGGTCATTTTACAATAAAATAAGAATTACGAAAGTTCGGGTCGTTACAGTAACGGTCATTGGCCCTCGCCCGTTGGACTTCTCGGGTCAAAAGTCAACATTTGGCCCCTCTTTGACCAAATTACCAAAATACCCCTAGACTTCCGAACATCACAACTTCTTCCTCGAACGTCGGAATCGAACGTGCCACCTGCCTATGAATTCGTGACGTCCCAAACTACGTTACGGTCATGGGTAAAAGTCCTAAATATTTCCCGAGGCAAAAGTCAACTTCCCCCCCAGGGGCAAAATGGTCATTTTACAATAAAATAATATTTACGAAAGTTCGGGTCGTTACACTTGATTTCTAAATATGATGCATGTATAATTGTTTTATATATTTTATGAACATGATTTGAGATGCCTTGAGTGCATTTGGTTTATATATATATGATTGCGTTGTTTTAGCACATTCGTGGAAATGTATTCTTACACTTGTTTTGAGACTTATATTTTATGTGATACTTTGGGCTTATGCTGGGTTTTATACATGCTTGGGTTTTCAAATGATTTGAACAATGAAATGATTTCGGATTTGGAAATATTATCTCGGGCTTAAGGCCCAGTTGATTTATGAGATATCGGGCTTGAGGCCCAATTAGTTTGTGATATCGGGCTTGAGTCCCAGTTGTGATTATTAAATGAGATTTCGAGTTTGAGACCATATTTAGATGATTTTGGGTTGAGTCCCTATGAGATTTGGATTGGATCAGATTCAAGAAATCCTAATTTTGTGGAAACAGTTTGTGAAAGCTATACCTTGGGCTGAGACCCTATTGAAATGTTTTAGACTGGTTTGATTACTATTTTACATATATACCATCCTTATGAGTGGATTGACTCCTTCATACGTCTCGTAGTATCCTGGAGTAGTCACGGTGCACTGCTTGAGAGGTGCCACTTCAGAAGAGGCTCAGGATTAGGAGTGTAAGCATTGCCTGAGATGGGCCTCTTCGACGAGGAGAGACTCAGGATCAGGATTGCTAGATATTGATATCACCCCGGACAGGGTCCGAGGGAAAGGACTTGGACTTGAGATCCAGAGTGGCATGTGTAGCCTTAGAAACCGTGACATTATTGATTAAACATCAGAGATGTCAGACATCTGGGATGTCAAGGATTTGATATACTGTTTTTGTCTGATTTGGGCAGAGGACCCACGTGTATTGGTTTTGGGCTAAGACCTTGATGAGGAAATGGCTTTGATTGATAACTGTTTTCACTGAGCTTTAAATTGAAAAGCCATATGATTTGATTTAAAGAAAGTGGTTGTTATAACTTGTTTTCTGATGCATGCATGCTTTTTAGTGAATTGTATAAATTGTCTTTTCATGAATGGTTTTATAAACTGTTTATTTTCGTCCACTTATAGCTTTTACTGTTTTAATACCCTTAAAGTTGGTCACAGATGCGGGCTGTAGTGGAGATTGAGACATCACATGCCGCCACAGATCCTGACGTAGTCTGAGAGTCCCGAGGGTGTTTCGGTCATCTCTGGTCTAGCCCGGGGTGTTAGACGGGAGCATGTAATATCCCGCATTAATCCAAGGAGGATTGAGATGGGTCATGTCAGATTGAACTGACCGAGTGCTACCCCCATCTTCTTCACCATCATTCACAATTAGGGGTGCAAGGGCAGACGCACACCATGGTGTGTCAGCTCGTTGTAGAACGGAGTCATGCCAGAAGTTAGGTTACTCGGCCGCTCACCCTTCACCGGTAACCTCATCACCATTGACTATATGCCAAACTCTATGTGAGTCTTCATCAACCCATTCTTGGTCTCCTTGTTTACCTTCTCGGCCATTGTGAAGGCGACCTTTTCTATCGGCATTGCATCCAAGACCAACCCGTCACTAGCTGACTTATCCTTGGACATACAGACAACCCCTCTCTATCGGCCAAAGGTCAGTTTCAGTGCCTTACACGGACACACCTTCACGATGGTCTCGGCATCAACCAAAACGTTGCGGCCGCCCGTGTGGTCGGCAAACTCCACTTCAGGGACCGAGTCATCCGCACGACGAGAATTCTCGGCCCTATCTTTACTTGGCCTAGACCTATCCCCTATATCGACGGAGATAACCTCATCATCACCATCAGACGGGGGTATCAGGATTTTCACACTACTATTTGATGACTGTCCGACCTCTGAGTCGTAGCACCTCCCCTCCAATGCCGAGTTACTATCCTCAGACATTTACCAAAGAAGAAAAAAAGAACACAACTCGGAGACCGACCCAAACTTTGGAATATCTGATCACAAACTCAACATAGTTCATGATCCGTTTTTCACAAGTTCCTACTTTAATCGACGAAGTTAGAGATATGGTGGCTTACCGTGTTTTTTCGCATCGGAGAAGACAGATAAGAAATTGTACCACCATAAGAGCCGTTTCCGAGTACTGATTGCAAATCGCTTTTGGAACGGACTGAGTTTCACTCAATTTCTCAAAAAAGAAAGTATATAAATCGGTGGAGGCTCTATCCTATTTATAGGGTTCGACACGGACAACGAGCCATCACTGCCCTTAGTGGCTGACACCTGTCATAACCCACCCAGATCCGACCGACACGTGTCCGACATCCAACTGAGGGAGACCAACCGCCCTTTTCCTACCACTGACCATTGTACACTTTCACTGACCCCGCTCAGCTCCACCAACTTCACCCAAGTGGACAGGACAACCATGGTATACCGACCATGCCCAGGCACACACCATTGAGCCAGGAACACAGATCGGTGGAAGATTTTCAAACAAATGCTCCAGGCCTCCAACATCAACACCAACACCAACTTTTCCTGAAGCTACCCGACGAATGCCACACCGAGAAGCCAAGTCAATCCTGAACACCACGCCCACCGAGTGCCACTCCACACACACCGAGTCACTCGGTCCAAAAACGTACCGAGACGTTTTCACACATCGACGACTGAGATGCCTCAGCCGAACCACCTTAGCCCACCCACCGACCACATTTCACTTCTACCACACGCACGAGACCAGCTTGATGACCTCTCTCGACCAAGAGACTTGGAGGACTACATGTATACTTCCCACCGAGTCTATAAGAATGAGACAAGTTCCCGACCGAGAAATTCTACCTCAGTAAAGAATTTGGGGGGACTCCCATTGACACTATATTTGACCAAACTCACTCGACCATATACCTAAAGTCCAAACACCATACATGACCCAATCTCATGCCACTTACATAGCCCCGACAATGGGCCCAAGACGAGATGACATGTGGAAGCATCTCTACCATCGATCTGCGTAACACGTGTTATCACGTAAATCGAGAAGCAATTGTTCCACATCGTAACTATAAGAAATGAACATTCCACTCACCTATATATAAGAGGTATACATTTTCCAATAAATGTAACTTATACTGACTATTCACTATTACTCTGTTAAACTTATTATTTACTGTTTACTCTTATGAATACAAAGTTACTAACTTGACCGTCGAAGAATCTTAGACCGATACCACACTAGTGCCTATACTAACGGAAGACCCACGACTCTTCTAGTTGACAGGTTACGAGGAAGGACATGCGTCACTTGATAATTGGCGACGAGTAATAGACCGTTAAAACATTTCTTACTTCAACAAATTCTAACCACGGATAACATATGCGTATTTTAAAGTAAAATCATTAAATTCAATGAATCTCTATAACTCATAAATACGAATAACAAATCAATGTCAATCACCCTTGTAAACATGGCCTAACTTGTCCAATTGTAATTTGGTTAGATACTTTATTCAACTTGTAATTATTGTCACATTTGTAAGTGAGCATATGCATCCTATACTTTGCTTAGCTTGTGTAACCTCTGTAGTCCATCTTAAACTTGCATTGCGTAATGAAAATGTGAGAGTGATGGAAGTGGTCGAAAAAGAGGAGCCATTTGCTGGGTGGGAGAGCCACACAATAATGAGCTGCATTGAACTTTTGGCAACTTGCATGGGGAGTTGGAGGGTCCTACAAAAGGTTTCTAATTTCTAGCCCAAACTGTGGTGAGAGAGGTTGCACCCTTTCTTTCACCATCACAAAGCAGATTGGTGGAAGAGAATTATGCGCCTTTTCCTAAGCCTAGGCCTACAAGACTAACACCTAGAACGCATGTGGGGTCTTCACCCACATGCTGTAGCCCCCAATCAACTATCTAAACCTTTTTGCCCATTGCATATAAACAAACTACAACTCCGCCATTCTATTTTTTTTTCGTTTTACACTTTCACCTTCAGATGAAAAATGTAGGCTTTTTACGCAAATATTCCTTCAACTTAAACAAAAGATCACCCTACGTCAATAAACGTAAAACTATGTGACGGGTTGCTCCCATCTCCTTTGTTAGCAGGCGAACCTAACTATGGTGGATGGTATTATGTTTTTTTTTTCCGGAATGGTGGATGGTATTTAAACACCTAAACCACCATTTTTTGCACCCAAATTGTAGAAAGATCGGCAACTTAAAAATCAAATAACCTCAATTCAAAAGGGCAAGAAGAACGCAGCCCATATTGGAAAAGAAAAGTTCCCAATGAGTCGATTCTATTTCATGAAAGAAAACTCAAAATGAAAATTCATCAACAAACACCAAAAAGTAAAAGCATTGAAGTCAATGGGTAACTCACATTACAACTGTGAAGTCTTTGAAACAATGCCATTACCATAAATAAAATGGCAGAGCAGGGATGCTACAATGAGGCTCAACCCTAACACTAATGCCGCCTAATGCTCATCGTGATATCTAGCCGGAACCAATAGCATTATCTAGCTGATATACCAGAATAATCATTAGAGGAAACATCATGCCCAGACGAAACCTTTCGTTTCCTGCCCCGCCTTCGATTATCTCCGGCTTCTCCTTGAATCCCTTCTCTTACTTCCATCTCCTTCCCGATGTCTTTCCGGCTTTCCACCTGTCTTCATTGTATCAATCACAAACAAATGCAACTATAAAGCTCATGCGTGATTGAAACTAGGCGAATGAAAAGAGAAATTTAATAGCAACACGTTATAATGTAAAGAGACAAAAAAGCACTTACCTTCACATTCGTATACATTTTGGTTTATAGTCCCCATTTGTTTGCCACAAATTCTTATGTTTACTTAATTGACACTGTCTTCACAAGTTCACAAAGGACACGCAATACAATAAGAAACACACTGAGATTCAAAGATGCAAATAAGTTTCTTCTCATCCGCCATCTCATCAAGTTTTCTTTTCTGTTAGGTTCTAGTGCCATGCATTCTTTAAGCATAAACAGAATGTCAAGTTTGATTGTGAGCCTCGAAACTGCAATGTCTTTTATGTAAATCAGGCTTATTATAGAGACTCACTGCACACATCTCCCCAATTCAATTGTGTTGGGCCTCATGGAAAAATCAAACAAAAATCTTAAAGGACACCTTTTAAACAAAAAGAAGAAGCTACAATAAGATTCAGAAGCATAGAGAGAGGGTACTGAGTACTGACCCCCAAACAAAAATTCTGAAAATGAGCGTCGAAGCCAGAAGAACCATCCAAGGTTGTCTTTTCAAAATTGATTTCTGAGGAGTTACGCTTGTTGTTGGAACCAGAACTTTCACAATAAGACGCATATGAAGAAGTAGAACAGGAAGTAGTGGGCTGAGGGGCAGGCGCGAAGCACCCAATATCCGCTTGAAACATTTCATCAAAGAGCGACTGCAGTTCTTCCAAAGTCTCCTTCCCATTTTCCTGTCAATTAAGACACATTCTTCATATTCAATATTTGCAAAACACTATCATTTTCGCCTTGTTTACAGTTATTCAAAATGCAACTTATCAAGAAACTTCAAATATATAGAATCAGAAAAAGATCGAAAGACATGAAATTTAGAAACAGTGCATAACATATTATGATTAATGCACAATGAAGACTAGTTCAAAATACCCAGACCCCATAAAACATGCACAAGACTCAGGTCCCTGTCCATTTCTGGTAGGAGTAGGAAAGAATCCCAACTGTTTCTCGCGACTGTTTCTCGCGTGACACTAACATATGCTAATCACCGATGCAAGATTCGACATCTCGCACAGAACAAGTCTGATAAATTGCTCTTATAAGTTATAATAGAAAACATGGAACTAAATAGTGGCACCTAATGCTTCCCTCAAAATTGGGGTTCCCTTGATTGAAGCTTACAAACAGAAAGAAAAAACAATATTGCAACAAGGGCTGGGTGGGACCACAGAGACTATTGGTCAATCCTAACTAATGGGCCCTTATTGACCCAAAAATTAATGGGCCTTTCAAGAACAGACAACCTAGGAGTTGGGCCCAACAACAGTGTTCCTATCCATCTTCATTGTCCCACTTCTCTCAAGCGTCTGTCTTAAGCAAAAGTGTTCTCTCAAATGAAAAGGCAAAATCAAACTAGTAACAACGTAGGATTTTCCAAAAAGCAAAAGGCTTTATCAATCCCATTTCCTCTTCCTTCAAATACGATTATATAGGAATACGAAATGCAAGGAATCCATTCCAAAAATTAAAACAAAAACAGAAGAAAGGAAAATCCGTAGCGTACATGAGGCTTCGTTTGGCACATCATCATTGCCATCTCATCCAAAAACTCACCCATTCCCTGCAACAACATATTACCAAAAGCTCATTAATGGAATGTCACATGCGAAACATATGAAAATGCAATAATACATAAGTGTAACAGTACACCGGACTTTCCAGCTATCAAAACATTAAAATTTCAGAAATACAGTTTAGCAAAAGATTGCCAAACATGTTGCACCAATGCATCCACATTTAAAATTAACTAAAACGAATCACCAAAACAAGTTTAAAAAACCAATATAACCAAATGCTTACATCATTTTGCTCATCATCACTGTCGTAGGCTCCTACATCGTACAGAAACCTCTTGCTCGAGTCAGATAGAACTGTTCAACAAAACAAGGCATAAAGCATATGGACCTCGTGACTAATTTACTTATTGATAACAATAAAATAATAAAAAGAATATTAATAATTAAATTGAGAATGAGGGGGAGAGGGTAGAATTACCCGAATAGGCTTGTTGGATGTCTTGGAATTTCTTCTTGGCTTCTTCCACGCACTTGGAACTCCCAGGGGCTGAACAGCGATCTGGGTGCCATTTCTGTCACAAAAAACGTGTAAAAAAAGTCAATTCAAAGCTCAATAAATAAAAAAATATATAAAATCCCTGAATTTTCACTTGCATCCCAGAAAATCTTAATGCTTTTTCAATCTTTCTAACCTGTTTGATCATTCACTGAAAACCCATTTCCAGGATTTACAAGCTGAAACTTCAATTTCGTCTGGGAACTGATTCCCATAAGTTTCATTGAACAACAAACAAGCAATTCAATGATTTGGAAAGACCCACAAGTTAAATGGAGGAAAATATCATTTTTTTAGATTTGGATTTCAATTTTGAGAGGACCCAATTGAAAGAATTGCAAAACAAAAAAAGTGTGGAAATAATGTTAAAAACTCTAACCAGTGCGAGTTTCTTATAGGCAATCCTGAGCTCCGAGTCTGTGCATTCCTTTTTCAATCCCAAAAGCGCATAATAATCATTGCTTTTGTCTTCCCCATTCGCCATTCTTCTTCTTCCTTCTTCAAATCAAATCAAACCCAATAAAAAATTTGATACTTTCGATATTTTGATCTTGTTCTTGTCGACGAATTATAGGACCCAGAAAGCTAAAACCAAACACGAAAACATAGACAAGGAAGACGATGTCGTATGTTGCAGAAATTAGACCACAACACGGAACCTTAGCAGAAATTGAGGAATATCAAAAGGGAAGAGAGTGATTGGCAAAAAAATAATCAGCAACCTCTTCCCTTTTGCTTATAGACACTAAGGTTCAGGAACACTCCAGAAACCAGCCTCATATAAATAGTTTATTTGTGATTTTTATTTTAATCAACTAATATATGATTTTTATTGATGGACGGTCGATATTGCTTGGAGGGTAGTAGATATTTATGCAGATTGTGAATCCAGAAGGTTCTGTCATTTCACTGTTTCGAAGACTTTTTTGACGTCAACAAAACCTCGTGTGAGATGAAACTTAGAATGGGGCCCGCACCCACTATGGCTTTCTTCACAGCTTCGAACTCAATTGGCATGGAACACAATAGACGGTCCACCGACTGAGTGATTGGAATTGGGTTCTTTATCTGCCAAATTTACCCATCCGCCATTTCGAAGCAAAAGAGGGGAAAAGTAAAGCCTTAATATTCAAAATTCTTATTGAATCGGTCAATTTTTCACCATTTGTTCACGTTAAATCATTCTCATGTAGTAGGAGTAAAAATTGAAATAATGATATCGATGGATATATCGCTAATCAAATTTACGAATATCTCGTTCTAAATATCTATATCGATATCGTTTACAATCAATAAAAATGACAGAAATTTAATCTAAAAGTTAAAAAATTTGAATGAAATTTTGGAAAAAACTTAAGTACCCAATAATAGTTATATATGGCTAATAAATTATAAAATGATTTTGAAATAATAAATATATGATGAATAATATGATACAATATAATTTTGACGATGACTAATAATATAAAATTTTAAATATAAATATAAATTGAAGTGAATTATTATAATTCAATGTTAATAAAGTTAAAAATATAACAATATGCATAAAAAAATTAAATGGAAGAAAAATGATAAACTAAGCCCAAATATATTTGAAATTGGAAAAAAAATGAAAAAATAGGATCAAACTTCGTTCAAAATTTGGAATGAATGGATATATTTAAAATTGGGAAAAAATGAAAAAAAAAAAGGCCAAAACTTGTTGAAAAATTGAAAAAAAAAAAAGGATTAAAAAAACTAAATATGCAATTGTCACTAGGGGGGTCAAACCCGAAACACCCAAGAAGTCCTAGAGCCAACTCGGCTAGTAAGATTAGTTGACAACTTAATCAATGTATAATATATAAATTAACTATAAAAGTTAACAGTCATCTTCTTCCTCTAGCGAATATGCAACTCGGGTTTTTTCAACCCGACGACATGATCCGACTCAAACAACCTTATTTTACGTCCAATCTTCACAAATTAATAGTCCGTATTTGTCGTTTTGATCTCGAAAAGGGATTCGTGTGCTCAAAATAAGACAACTCATCGATATTTCAGTCAATTTCCTTCACCACCTCCTTATGTTTCGCATGCCGGATTTTCTGAAATTTCAGCGAAATTTCCTATAATTTCATCCACGACTGTGAGAACGCCTATTCTGCTATCTCCGGTGCTTCAAATCGTTAACTTTTGATTTAAAATATTTATGTGTCATCACATGATTGAATATTTTATTTATTTTCAAGGTTGGCAGATAGGGAGGGTAGGAGGGGCACATGCCCTAAGCCCAAAGATATTGGAAGGCCCAAAATAATTTTTTTTTATGTTTAAAAAAAATAGGAAAATGAATGATTATTTAGACGGGGGATACGAGTGAGCGGGGAATGGAAGGAGAGTCTCCTTCAAAGTTTCAAGAAGAAGACGACGGGTTTCAATGTTCTAATTCTTTATTCAAATTCAATGTTCCAAGATTAAATATCAATCTCATTCAATCTCAAATTCTCATTGTTCTAAATTTTTAATTTCTTGCAATCTCATTCAAACTCTCAAATCCTAATCTCAAGTTCTCAACAATTAGTTTTTCCAGTCGAAGACATCCAAACTTTTTCACCTCCCCTCTTGAAAACCCTAGTCAAGGTATTCATAAGTTACAAACTTCAAAAAGAGGTAATTTAATTTAATAAAATTCCTATTACAGTTTTCTTGATTGAACACTTCCATTTGACAACTTTCCCTTATGGATGTTGTACTTATTGGCGTTGGGAAAACTCATCCATATAATGTTATGGGGTTAAGCCACGAATCTAAGATTGCAAATGGCAGGTCAGTTCTTCCTCTTTGTTAGAAATTAGAAATTGTGTCTCCTTAGTTTTTTTTATGTGCCTTTGAAATCTTAATTACATCTTTTTCACATGCTAGGAGGACTTCAAGGAACTCATTTAAACTGATAAGGTCACTGCTACAAAGATTCTTAGTTTAACAATCTTTAATTACATTCTTGTATTAAATATGAAAGTTTGTATATAGTTGCAAATTTCTTACTGGTTTCACAAAAAAAAAGTATAAGATTTGTTTTTAAAAAATTAAATGTAATGTTTTGAACATGAGGTACTTTTTTTCCTTTGTTTGGTGTTTTGTCTCAATGAGTTTTCATCTAACAAAAATTTTAACGATCCCTCTTAATATAAATATAATATAATCAATTTATAAAATTTACATTTTCAATAATTAATTATGAGAATTAAGGATCCATTTCTTATTTTTATCCTAAACCTCTAAATGTTTTAACCGACTCTGTTTATTTTGTTACATAATATTAAATCTAAATATTAGAAAAGAAAAAGAAACAAAGATGAAGAACATTCAACCCATCTGAGTTTCTCAACTCATTCCCATGCCCACCCCATAATCAACCTGATTCCATGGTGTTCAACCTCTCTTACAATCAACCCGATCCCATGGTGTTCAACCTCTTTTACAATCAACATGATCCATCAATCATTTCAAAACCCATTAATGTACCACATCTTCGTTGCTCCAGCAAAACAGATTACTTGATCCATCTTCTCCAACTTGTTGGAAAATTTCAAACCTTTCATCTCAAAACTCTTCTCCATCTAGGACAGGTCTATGTTAATTACAAAAACTAAAAAAGTATTACAAAGTAATATACAGGCCCCGATATAATTTCTTGGATCTTCAAAAAAAGGCTGCAAATTTCAATACATTACAAGTAATGATATGTATTGTTAATTATTCAAATGAAATTTTAAATAGGAATTCCTTACTCAACGATATTCGTTTGTACGTGTATCATATAATTTTTTTTTTTATTTTCATATTCTTTCGTAACATAAATATTGTTAAGATCACAGATGAAAATGTCGCGGGAATCGGCGATATATCGCTTTTTCCTGCCACCGGCACATAAACAATGGGTGAAGGAAAATCTTTCTCCAAAATCGAAGATTTCGGCCAATATCGGTGGATATCGGCGATAATCGCCGATATTAGCCGAAATTGCCCATTTTGCACCGAAACCACCACAAACCGCAACCGAAAAAAACTCAGATGAATGAATAAAAACCCAGATGATTTTCCTCGGTACCTAACCTCGTTAGCAATATTGGATCTGGATCCGGTGGGTTCCACCGGCGTGGCTGCGGCTCTGGCAGCTTCTGCGACGGCTCCTCTGTCCCTCCTCATGGCGAAGAATCTAGGACTGTTTCAGAGTGTGATGGTCATAGAAAGAAGAATGAGATTTGATTGATGAAAATTGAGAGATTGCTTCGCAGAGAGGTTGAAGAGAGAGAGAGAGAGAGGGGTTATAGGGAGGCTTGTACGAGGGATGGGTGGGAGAAGAACTGGATGGGACTATGGGAGAAGAACCACATTTTCTACACAAAAATATATTAATAATAACTTAGAAATCTGATTTCTTTTTTTTGGGGGTTTGGTTTGGTGTTGTTTTAATTTTAATATATTTTATTTTATGGGGTGCTAGGTTCTCTCTGCGTGAGAGAGAGAGAGATGAAATTGGCTTTTTTGTTGTGCCTTTTCTTTCCTTCTTTATTTCTTCTTTTCTCGATTTCTCTACTTTCTCTCACCCCCACAAATCGACCTTGGATTCCTTCAATTATAATTCTCATTATCCAAAAAACTAAAAACCTAGAAAGTATGAAATTTTGTTTTGACAAATGACCAAATAGCTTTGGCTTAACTTTGGGGGGTCACGGGTTCGATTATAACTTTGGCTTATTATGATATTGTGGATATAATAATACTATTATTTATTGCACATTTCTACTAAGGTCCAATTTTATTGCTATGATAATTATGCACATTCAATTTATTGTTATATATTTAATTATATTAACATTCAATTATGCTAGTTTACTTCAATTTATATTTATATTTATATTTAAGATTTTTTATTATTAGTTATCGGTAGAATCATATTTTATCATATTATTCATCATATATTTATTATATCAAAATTATTTTATAATTTATTAGTCTTATATAACCATTATTTTGTACTTAAATTGTACCCAAAATTTCATTAAAAATTTCCAACTTTTAGACTAAATTTCCGTCATTTTTGTTGACCGTAAATCATATCGATATCGATATCGATATTTAGGGCGATATATCCGTAAATTTGACTATCGATATTTTCAAAATTAAAAAACCTGAAAAACAAAAAGGTTATACCTTTTTCACGTCAAATCACAGTCAAATCAAAACCCATTTCGAAGCTTTTGTGGTTGATCTTGATCTTGATCTTTGTTTATTCGGGGTCAAAAAATGAAAGCAAGATCGATCAAATCTGGGTTTAGAACCAGAAGCAAAGACGTCGCCCAATCATCACAAACAACCACCACTCCCGACGGAGCACACATCGCTGATCGGAGAACAGAAGCTGATGTTGGAGAACAGAAGCCGATCTCGTCCAATTCCAAGACCTTTGCGAGCGTCTACATCGCTGTCGTGGGTGCCGGCGTGCTCGGCTTGCCTTATTCGTTCAAGCGAACAAGGTGGCTCATGAGCCTCCTCACACTTTTGTTCATGGCTCCTCCAAGTCTTCTTGGTCCACCAGAGCTCAAAAACACCATCCCTTCAAAAACCCAGCGCCAATCGCAGCCTGCCGTTACCGGAAACCCATTCATCGACCTCGTGGTCGCCAATCACAGCTTCGTCGACAACCACAATGAGCAAGAACAAGAGCAACCCATGATGCAAAATTGAAAAATTGAGAAAAAAAAAGTGATGGGTCATAGCTACGCCCCCAACCACAATGAGCAAGAGCAAGAGCAGCCCACGAAGGAAAATTGACAAATTGAGCAAAACAAAGTGATGGGCTAGGTTTGTCCTGATCGCAGGCACCAGAAACTAAAAAACCGAAGAGAAAATTTGAGTATATTTTTTTCTAATATAATGGGTTTTGAATGTTGGTATTCCTTTTTTGGATTGGTTTGGAATTTGGGTTTAGAAACCCAGATGATGGTGGTGGGGGGTGTTCGGCGGATTGTGATTGGCACTGGATTTTTTAAGGGATGCTGAGCTCTGGTTGACCAAGAAGACTTGGAGGAGCCGTTTTTGTACATTTTTTATTTAGAGATTGAGGATTTGAGGATTCATGATTTTGGTTACAGTGGTTTTGAAATGATCGATGAATTGGGTTGATGGTAAGGGAGGTTGAACACCATGGGATCAGGTTGATTCTGGTCGTGCGCATGGGAATGGGTTAAGAAACCCTGGGTTGAATGTTCTTCATCTTTTTTTTTCCCCCTAATATTTAGATTTAATATTTTGTTACAAAATAAATAAAATATCAAATCATGTAATGACACATAAGCTTGTTAAATAAAAAGTTTAATGATTTGGAGCAATAGAGATAACAGAATGGGCTGGCATTACATTGGAACGACTTCGCATTGTGTGAGTAAATTGAGATGAAGTAACCGGATCCAGGAACATTTTCAGTAACAAGACAAGCATTGTGTGAGTAAATTAAGATGAAGTAATCTTCGAGGAACATTTTGAGTAATAAGACAAAGTTAATAGTACAAGTTACTAGATGGATATCTTCTCTTTAGTTTTGGCTTTTTACTTTAAATGCACCATATCGATTGAAGTTTCATTTTACACATTACACTCATTATCTGTCAAATGGATGTTAAATGCATGATGTGGCGCTTGCATGACGCTAACATGAATGAGACTTATGCGAAAACCATTTCCCATTTTCAAAACACTTTCCAAATCATCCTTGACTTCAATCCAAGTCAAGGTCGTTCAATTGGGACTTATGCCCGAATCTTGATTTCACGCATCTTCGTGAAATCCTCTAAAATCGTAAAGCAGTTTCTCAGTTTCACGCCTCTCCGTGAAACCATCAAAATCACATAAAATACATGCACGTAGTACACTCGACCGAAGCCCAAACATCATATAAAGCAGAAATCTCGAACTACGTCCAATAACGAATTTTCTACAAAAATACCAAACAAATCATATTTAAATCACATGCACTCATGACATCTATGGTCATGTTCATAAACACATATAAAAAATTTATGCATGCATCATATTCATAAAACAAATGTCCACTCACAAACCATGCAAGCTGCGCCTCGAAATCCGCATTGTAAGCCACTCCGGGGCTAATCCATACTCTCCTGGACGTCCGGACCTATCCAAATCTTACCCAAAAGTTACAACTAACCTATACAAGTCCATATCATAAACCTTCACACATCCAGGAGCGATCAACGTGTCCCGAGGCTTTAAACCTCAATTTGACCAACCTAACGATCTCTGATTGACTCGAAACCACCACCATTGGATCCGGATAATTAAAACTTTTAAAATGACATTAGTTCCACCTTGAGATTCGCACCCACGTGCCCCCATGTACGGGTCAAAGCAAAAGTCAACGATGATGTCAGTAGTCAACGGCCAAAGTCAACGCCGACGTCAGTAGTCAAAGTCAACGCTGATGTCACTACTGACGTACGCATGATGTTATCTTTGACAACTCTGACATCTGACACGTGTTAGCTGTCAGATCTGATTGTGCCCCATCTTAGCAGCTTACTGGTTCACATGTTTGACATGTTAGTGACACGTGACATCATCTGATTGGTCCATGTCACTGAGATGTCAGGCTGACTGGGCACTGACAACTGCCATGTGGTAGCCTCCCATTGGCCATGTGGCCAGACATCTAACAGGTGTTGACATCACCCTGCCATGTCATCATCATCCTTGCTGAACTAGGTCGACGCGGATAACTGAACTGGGTCGCACAGACCCGCGACCCTAACCTGGTTCTAAATTTCTCATTTCTGGTCCTAGACCCGTAACCCTGACCCAGTTCTAAATCTCTCATTTCTAGTCCTTTTTCATTGCCGTTTGATCCTACAGGATCTTCTGGGTCCCTAGAGAGGATCTATGGCTTCAAAAACACTTAAAACGGGCTATAAATTACCTGTCTTTGACCACCAGCCACGACCAAGCGTCTGCCGCCCTTCTAGGGCTGTCCAGCCATCGAAACCCCTGGCTTTCGATCCCCACGAGCTCATCCATGTCCCAGGAACACAACCCAGTCAATAAAACTGTCCCCCTGACGTCCAAAAAAATTTTTGAATAATTGAAAAACCATAGGTTTTGGGTTTTACCTGTTTTCTGGTCACCTTCACGACGGCTCCACCGTCCCAGTCACCTCACTCCATCTCTCATCCAGTCCCTCACTCTCAGTCCTTCTCTGTGGTCTCAGCTAAAGGAAAATGAAGGGGGAGAGGGAGGGTTTCGGTTTGGATCGAATGAAATGGGAGGGGTGCAGGTGCATGTATGTGAGAGAAGGGAGTAATGGATGAGTGACAATCCATTGGGCCTGTCCAAAATATCTGGGCCCAAAAAAGACAAATGTTCACCTACCTTGTACTTTGTGCAATAGTACTCGGAACCTTTCGTGACCCATAAATTTCCCATACGATATTCGATTTTGACGTGCCCCTTTTTACGGACTCGTATCGACTCGACCTACGTAACGGTCCTCAGTCCACGTGCATTGGATCTCCCGGGTCAAAAGTCAACTTTTTGCCCTCGTCTAGGAGAAAATCGTAATTTCACCCCCGAACGTCCAACAATCCTCGACTATGTCCAGATTAGTCTCACTAATCCTTAATTAATCCTAAAAATTTGGGACGGGTCGTTACAAACTATATAGGAAAAATTCATCAACTAAGCACACCTAAACTAAGAACATACAATACCACCCATTCATGTTCTAATGTACTAGCACTAAGAGCATACAATGCTTTCAGCCAACTCCAATCCTAATGTACTAGCACTATAAACATACAATTCCACCAATTCCAGTCTTAATGTACTAGCACTAAGAACATACAATTTCGGTCTCAACGCATTCAATAATCAATAATCTAAAAATTAGTACCTACGATTTCAAACAACAATTGAACTCAATTTCAAACACTAATTTCTAATTGAAAATGAAGTCTTACCATAAACGAGTTTCTCTTCTCCTTCCTTGCACAAAATCATGCTCCAAAACTATTACAGGTGTCTTCCCACTTTTCTAAATCTTCAATCGCCGAATATAGACTACCAATTTCCCAAAATTAGCAATATCCCCAATTATGAAATCCCCAAACCCTAGAATTCCCCATATCTCAAATTCGCCAAATCACAATTTCTAAATTAAGTCGCTAGGAATGAGGGTAGTCCACCAATCCATCCCTAGGATCACCTCCAAATCATCAATGTCCAAATAGTTCAATCTGTATTACATTCAAAACATTACCAGTCTTCATCCACCTAACTAGCCACTAGCATAGTACCTGTCAGGGTACTCATACTCGAGTCCTAACCTAATGGGATCAACTCTCGGCTAACAAGAAGTGTAACTTCGGTGGAAATAAAAGCGCGTGATTCCATAATTCATCAATACTCATGCGGCCAAGCCAAGGAAAGAAAAAACGCCTGCCTCTACTTTAGGCGTAGTGCGTGTGTCTAGAAGTCTCACCAGACTAGAAAAATAATGATATCTTAAACGGCTCTCTCGGGATCCTTTTCGCCCCGTTCATCGACCACTGCAATCACACGATTGCCAATCGAAGACTCGGAGGTAGAAGCGTCCCCCTTCAAGCTCCCTAGAAAATACATACTCTAGACGTCCTCGACGTCAGTCAGAATCCTTCGGTTGCTGCTGGGATTTTGTCAACCTCATCTCCATCCGAGATGCCATATTTGATAGAGTCCAGAATGTGGTGAATCCTCCAGTCAGCACCATCGCTCAAGTCACACTCCCAAAACCCGACTCAAACTAACGAAGCCTCAATACCTTAATTGTTGTTGCACCTAGTGCGAACTGAGCCAAATCCAGAAATATCTGCTCATATCGAGCAACGATCATATACCCCTGCTCTAGGCGCAGGACCTCCGCCCCTCGCATCCCGATAAAACTGGAGCGAAAATAACGTTGAAAATGTTCCTCGAACGGCGCCCAAGTCTCGGTAGTCACATCCACATCTGTAAAGAGCAATGTTTGCCACCAACCTTGTGCAGAACAATCGAGAAGCACACTGCTATCAGTGTCATACGCTCACGAGGGTAACCCATCGCTCGTACGATCCGCTTAAGCGTGAAATCCACTAATCGGTCACAATGGGATCCGATCCACACGTGCCACTTCCTTGGTAATTTCGTTCAACTATTATCAAACCAGGGTCATCAACAACCCCTGCTAACCGACCATTGGTCATAACTCCAAGTAATCACTATCTTGGGATCCAATCAACTAGCAAGTCCACGACTCAAAGCCGCTGGGCCCACACAAAAATCGGCCTTCTTGGGGTCCAACCCCGCTGAAAGCCTGGCATCCAATGCCTAACAGAACCAATCCAAAGTCTATTCGCATTAAATTTTCTATCCTTATCCTCATTACCAGGCCGATGATAGGGTTGTCGTCGTAGAGGCATCACATCAGTATCGAAGCTATCGTACACACCCAGAGTGAGATTCCCAAAGAGAGCAACTTAATGCTTTGATACCAAGTTGACAGGACCCTCTCTATAATCCCCCTTGAATAGCGTGGGAGGACTTGCTCCCGTCTAACATAACCTTGTAAAAAAGACCATAATATCCTCGAGATTAAGTAAACATCCTAACCACTTGTCAGACTAGGGACACTACTACATACTAACTAGTACAATCAAAGTACGCACTCTTCATGATGCCTTGGCCTTCACACAACCCTCGTCCACGAAAAACCTAGAAGGTGTCAAAACCAATAAAAAGTGTGAGTGGACAAAAACAAAGGTTTGGAAAAATCTTCTTCTGAAGTCAATCATTAAACTCTCTGTTTAATAAAACTATGCATGCATCGAATTTATGAATAAAATATCAATCTCAAAATATGTGCAGTAACTAGAAAACCAGTAACATCATAAACCTTACAATTAGGAAACCATAGTAAACATCATTGCATATACGACTAGACCAAAGCGCATACTCAACAAAATAGAAAGACAGCCTTGTCAATATCTCAACATTGACATGATCACATCAGTGCAGAAGCATACCAATCACACAGCACCAAGCATACCGAAATAACCAACATACCGAACCAACCAATTATATTAACTGATGTCTACTGCTGAAGCATCATATCAAGGTGCACTACCGGTAGGCTAATATCACTCGAGATAGACTGAGTCCCAGACTCAACGTTCGAGTGTGGACCTGATATCGCCAAACTACGCATTAAATTAAATACGTGATTTGAGTATTAAGCAATTTAAACCTTTTTTGTGCAGATGTAGTTTTGGTAAATAAGGATCGTTCTTAACCGGGAAAATTATGGAACATTAATAATATGTTAGTGAGAAAGAATAATGAATAAAAGAATATTGAATTAAATAATTAAATAATTAAATAATTAAGTAATAAAAAATTAAAGAATAAATGAATTAAAGAATTAAAGAATTAATGAAATGAAGAATAAAAGAATTAAGAATTAAAATGGGGTGGGGTGGGGGTGTTGAAAGGATTGTAATCATAGAATAAAGAAAACAAGTAAAAATAATTAAAAATTTAATTCTACTTCTACTTTAACTTTTGTACAAGTGAACTTTTTTCAAACACATATTTTTACTCACACTCTAACATCATGCTCATATTGAACCAATCATGAAATCCTAGCTTAATCATCTCAAATACATGCATACATTTTTCATATTATAAATGCACTGAACAACTGATTATTATCTACAATATGATTCACCTTGAGTTTGTGATTTAATGCGCCGAACAGCTGTCAAACATTAAATCTCTTCAATTTTCTATTAAGTGCACCGAATATCGGTCATAAACACTTAGCGTAGAATTGAAGTTTAGCACTAAAACATATGAAGTAAAAGAAATTCAAAAAGTAAAACACATGGAGATTGCATTCTTACTTACAAATGTTAGAAAAAAAAATACCAACACATATATTGAATCATAAGTAAACCGAAACAATAACAAGAATTTAAGTAAACAGAATAAAGTTACACTTTCGGAACCCAAGAACAGTTTGTGATTCCGAAAGTGGATGGAAACAATGGAATGTTATTCATAAGGAACACCGAATGCTGGAACCTTATGAAGATGGAGGATAAAACATAAGAATTCGAACTTAAATTCTAGAATTATTTCGGAAATAGTCGGACTAGGTATTTCTTAAGGAAAACATAAAAATGTGTTTAAGAGATCTCAAAGAAAAATCAGAAGAACAAAGTAAAGAATAAATGAAATTAAGAACTAATATAAAAATAACATAAATTAATAACAAGAATTAAAAGAAATTTAATTAATAAGAAAATCTATAAGAAGTTAAAATGATCCCCAAAATAACTCTACAATGTAGAGAGAAAAAACAACTAAAATAAAAGCTACAAAAGAGAGAAAAAAAATAGACAAAGGGGGGACTCTTTTACAAGTGAAATGGCCTCCCTATTTATAGAGGGAGTGCCAAAAAACAAAATAAAATATAAAAATAAAAGTAAAATATTACAAGAATGAAATTATGAAAAACTGAATTTTTAGGTGTGATTTTTACTGAAAAACGTGGCTGATGGAGCAGGTGGAGTGGGTTTTGTACAGAAAAATGGGCTGATGCAGGTGAGTTGGTGAGGGTGCAGCGGACAGATGGGCTCTGGGCAGATTGGACTGGACCGGGTAGGTGGCTGGCGCAGTGTAGCGGGCCAGGCGTACAGACTGGGCTTCAAATTAGTGCAGACCGAGCAGGTGCGGGTTGCTTAAGTGGTTCACGCGCGGGTCTAGAGCGAAGGGTTTAGGCCTGCGAGTTACTGGGCCACGCGATGGGCTGCTGCTAGGAGGAACAAAGTGGGCTCAGTTTTTTTGCTCTGGGCTAGGTTCCTTTGGGCCTGAAAAAGGATTTTAAATATTAAAATTAATTTAACTAATTCCACAGAATTTCGTTCATAATTTATTCGTTATAATTCCTATCGAGACTATTCTTTCGCCAAAATTCTCCAAATTTCAAACTTTATTTAATTCTACAAAAATATCACAAAATATATTATTTTCTCCAATTGTTTATTATTTTAATATTAAAAGTCAAGTATAAAGGGTATAAAATAATATAAAATAATGTTTATTTGAGAACCTATCAGGAACGGTTCAGGAATTATGGAGCCCAACTCGACGTTCGAGTCACGATCCTGGTCTCAGAATGACGGACCTCTAGGCTCGACATCTGAGACGAGTCTCGGGAATGACACAGTCGAGCTCGACGTCCGAGACTATCTGTCACAATCGACATCTCGAGTGGGTCATCAATCACATCTCACATCGTCACAATCATATATTTGCAGTCACAGAACGAGGTAATCATATATTCACAGTCACATCGTATCATAGTCACATCATAGTCCTCATTATAAATCTTATAAAAACCATATAAAAATGCATGCATAGAGTTAGGAAAAAAAGGTCCACTCACAAGTACCGTTGCATTCTCAAACACGAGCCGTAAGCCAATCCGAAGTCTCTAGGACGTCCGGGCCTGTCAAATTCACACTCGAGGGTCACTAACAATCAATATAAGTCCATATAAGAAACCCCCAAAACCCCGAAACAGAATACTTGTCGCGAACACGCTTCTCGAAGAGAAAAACCTCCAAAACATTACCCAAATGGTATTCGATCGACCTGAAACCACCACTATTGGATTCAGGACGTCGAAGCCTTTTGAATAGGACTAATTTGACCTTGAAATTTGTGCCCACACACCCACACGACCCAATCAATGTTTGGTCAATTCCAATCAACGCTGGTTAATGCTGACGTCACCTGTTGACGTCAGTATGACAACCCGACATCTAACGCCGACTGACAACCTTCCACGTGGCACCCCTTGATTAGTGCCACGTGTCACAATCTAACACCCACTTGTATGTTGACTCCACTACTGACGTCACCGCTGACATCAACATCTACCACGTCAGCACTGACAAGTCCTGACAACTCGCCACATGGAAACAACCCTGGTCTGCCATGTGGCCTGATAAGATGACGTGGCTAGCCATGTCATCATCGTCAAGCTCCAACCGAGTCGACCCGATCATATCTTCATTGTTTCTCACCCGAAATCCATCATTTTTTCACCAATCTAATCATCATCAACCCAGAAGATGATCCACAGCCCCAAAACTCTAAAAACGTACCTCAAAGCTCCGGGTCAAGTTCGATTCTTCATGGCCAAGCTTCGAGCTTCCTCCCAGGGTTGTTCTAGCTACCGTTTCTTTTCTTTTTCATTCCTTTATTCTTGTATGAACTCAGAGAACACGATGGAGGCCTCAGGTTAGAGTTTCTACGTCTAAGAACCAAAAGTCAAAATCCAACCAAAACGAGTTCACAGGTTTTTACCTAGTTCTCGATTTGCAGGCAGCCACCATGGCTCAGCCATCCTACACCGTCTCTCTTAATCTCTCAGCCTCACGTTGGGCTCTTCATAGTAGAAGCAGGGAAGAAGATAGGGGAATGAGGTGAGGTGTAGGTTTCAGCCGTGTAGGTGTGTTTGAAAAGAGAGAGTGAGATGCATATGATAAAAGGTGAGGGCCATGGGGTGAGTGATACTTGTCACTCATCCTTTGGTTCCCAAGCAGATATTTTGGGTCCCACAAACAAACAAACCTCAAGCCCATTTTCTCATAAAATGGATAACGAGTAATCCCGATTAAAATGACCTTTGACCCGTAAAATAACCTCTCGACGACCAAAATCGATGTGTCCTCTATATACGTAACCACCATCCCACGATCTACGTAATGGGTCTCGATCCACGTGCAAATAACCTCCAAGGGCAAAATTATCATTTCACCATAAATCATCCGACAATCCTTGATTAAATCTCATTAATCTCCTAGTAATCCTGTGATTACGGGGCAGGTCGTTACATGGACACTAGTCCCTAGTGTGATTTAATACGAATATTCATAATATAAAAATTCAAATCATTAAAATTTAATAGTTCGATACGATTTGGATTTTCTAAAATTAGAAATGAAACTATTTCAAATCAAACTATTAATAACAGTTTGGTATGGATCGATATACATAGTTTAGGTATAATAAAAATTTATAGTATATGTAGACTATATAGATTTATTGTCACATTCCAACCAAAGTATATTAAGGTTCCATCATTCAAAAATTCATATCTATAGAATAAAACTTTCAAACAATTCAACTAAAATATAAAAAGACACAACGAAATTAGAAATGAAACCAACAAAACAAAGTAACATACGGTCTTTAAAACCAACAAGACACATCAACATTTACCAAATTTTCTTCAAACATTCCAATTAAAATATAAAAAACACAACAACATTATAAATGAAACTAACAAAACATAGCAACTCGGGTGTACTTATGTATATAAGGGTACATAGTAGATTTAAAAAATTAATATATTTCTTAATGGTTCAGTTTGGATTTAACGGTTTTCCAAAATGAAAATCCAAAGCCAAACTATTAATAAGTGAGCGGTTTGAATTCTCAAACCATTTGACTTTTATCCAGTCAAAATTAAATGGTTGGATAAATAACGGTTTGGAGCTGTTAGACAAATGGTTTCAACAGATTTATGCCCACCCCTAATTTTATCAATCTACTTAAATGATAATACGTGTTAACTTTAGGCTTTCGCATTATTAATTGAACATTGACTTCAATCAAAAGCGGTAACATTATTTCTTTTTAGCATGCCACAATATGATATTAATAAAAAGCTAATTTCATCTATTTTTCTCATCTCTAACCTATAAAAATTAATAATCCACAATAATTTAATAGTCTATCTAGAAACTATCACCAACATTATTATTTGGGAGCATTTTTGCTCACCAATTCCATGTAAGGTCAACATGATTGCTAATAGATAACCATGATTAATATTAAAATAACTATGATTTAAAAAAGAAAGAAGAAAATAAATAATAGCAAAAAATACATTTATGTCAAAAAAGTAAAGGAAAACCCTACATTTTGTCTTCCTCCTCAATCACATCCTATGGAGTTGCTGCCATGACTTCTCAGAAGAAAAAAGTTTTTTTTCTTCCTAATATTTCATAAAAGAAGGGAAGGGCCCAAGAGCTAGTTTTATCTAATTGATATTAGTGGGTGTTCGAAGACCAATGCAAACTCATAAATATGATACTGTAGAATGGCACTAAGCATGAGCTAGAGCTACTCTAGAGATATGAAATCAGATTTGTAATTTCTTTTGAAATAATGATTCTACCCTTGTTTATTTTTCCTTGAGGATACTTTTGGACTTTTTTCATTGACCGTTCTGTAGGTCTCAAACTCAGGCGTTTTTGGACAACCGACATGCGAAACTTGGAGTCCGTAGATGAAAGTTACGAGTAAAAAATGATACGAGTATAGCGGTAATTTTGGAAAAGCTGGATTGTTAAATGTGGGCACTCTCTCTCCTCTAGGGATGGGTGAGATTGGAGGAATTTCTCTCTCCTCTCTCTCGACTCATGAAGGCGGTGCAAGGGCTGGAATAGAGCCTTCGTTCGACAGCAGCCCAGGTTGTTGTACCACCACCATCTTCTTCGTCTAGTCTGTGTGAGCGAGGTGGTACCAGTCTAGGTCTCTGTGCCTTTCGAGGCAATTTGCGGCCGCCATAGGTAACAATGTTTGAATTGGGCCTCATATTTGTGTTCCTATTATTGCGTAGATGGATTTAGATGTATGGATCATGTTTTTTGGTGAGGAATTGGAAGAGTTACAGAAAGCTTGGTTTCGGCTAGCGCCAACGAGGGTTGGCCGACGCGAGGTTAGGGGCGATTAGCTCTCTACAGTTGTGGACAGTTTAGGCTAAGGAATAGGGTGGCACGTGGAGGCCTTAATCAGCCTCCGATGAGTTAGATTTTGAAGGTTTCAATAATCCGGATATGATGGTGGGGGTATCGAGTCCATCAGAGTTCAGTTAGTATTAGTTCCAGATGTCCAAATTTGTTTAATTTCGAGGATAAGGATCTTGTGTTTTCAAGAGCTAAAAATTTGATTGTATTGATTATTTGTCATGTATTAATGTTAATTACTTGGTTGTGAGGCACCTTGATCATGGAAGCGGGATGAGACAAGTTAAAGTTCGTGGAAACTTACGGAGTGAAGTGTCAGGACCCATCCCAATCCCCTCAGGATTAACGCGGGACGTGCCTGATCCTGTCTGACACGTAGTGTCAGACAAGGGAAAATTCCGACTTTAGCACGCAAGGGGCTTCAGAGTACACCAGGATCTGGAGGAGGAGTATGATGTCTCGGTCTCTGCTATAGTCCGCATTCGCTATCAACCTGAAAGGCAGACAAAACATTTAAGAGTTGTGAGTAGATAAAACAATAATTTATTAAAACATTTTCACAAAAGACATTTATAGCCTTTACTAAAAAGCATGGATGCATTCAAAAACCGTTTATCAAACCATTAGGGCCTTGGCCCAAAATTGACAATGAAACCAATCATATGGGCCACTGCCCAAATCCATGTGGGACTCAGCCCAAAACCAGTATATACCATATATATATATATCACATAACCAAACCTGTCACGGTTTCTAAAGCTACGCGCTTGCTACCCGGGGTCTCAAATCCCAAGTCTCCCTAGGGTCCACCTAGGTCAATGCCCGCATATCAATGACCCTCCCTGGGGGTTACTGACAGGACCCATCCCAATCCCCCTAGGATTAATGAGGGACGACCCTGCTCCCGTCTGACACAAAGTGTTAGACAAGGGATATTTCTAACCTTTGCCCTCTCAGGCTATCAGAGTACGCCAGGATTCGGAGGAGGTATGTGATATCTCGGTCTCTATTACAGTCCACATCCGCTGTCAACCTGAAGGGCAGTCAAAACATTAAAAGGTGTGAGTGGACAAAACAAGAGTTTATAAAAACATTTTAACGAAGACATTTGTACCCTTCACTAAAAAACATGCATGCATTCGAAAATCGTTTATCTGAAAGAACCATAACTGGGAACTAAGCCCAAAATCATAATGAAGGAATCATAAAGAATCAACCGTATGGGCCACTGCCCAAATCCATGTGGGACTCAGCCCAAAACCATAATGAAACCACGTACACGGGCCACTGCCCAAAACCTGTGCATATCACATATCATATCTCATAACCATATATCATATACATCATATATACATATAATTCACATAACCAATCCTATCACGGTTTCCAAAGCTACGCTCGTGCTACCTGGTGTCTCAAACCCAAGTCTTTCAGGGTTCAAGGTCAATGTCTGTAGACCAATGACCCGTCCTGAGGTTACGATCCATACCTTCCTGAGAGTAAGGAACCCAACTGGGGGGCGACTACACTCAATCGGTGCTCCGTGACTACTCCGGGGTCCACCCAGGCCAATGACCCTCCCCGGAGGAGATAATACAAGTAAAGGAAGGTATATGAATATACATACATATATATATATATACATAACATAAACATTCATGCCCGGTCCCCCTGAAATGTCATGATCTATAACATCCATTTAAGGGCTCATGCCTGGTTCCCATAAACCATCATGTACCATAATAACCTTTCCAGGGTTCATGCCGGTTCCCACAAACCGCCATGAACTTGGAAATCCATCTAGGGTCCCTGACCCGAAATCATAAATGTAAAACAACTAGGTCTCGTGCCCGAACATATGACATCAGCTGGGCATCGTGCTCGATATCTAAGGGTTAGTCACGACTCCGATGGTAGTGATGCGTGCAACCATCCATCCATGACCACCCTCAATCTTGGTATGTCGCTGTGAACGAATCAACTGACGCGACCACCACAAGATCATGGTGCACTCATCACCGATCGATATCCTGAACCATCAGCACTCCGAAGTCGAGCCTCCATCGGCTTCCCGACAACAGATCGTGCATCGTGACCTCCCCGGAAGGAACATATCCTAGTCCGGAGGCGAGCATCGTATCGTCAGTCGCCGTGCACATAACACTCGTCGTGATCACGATTTAGAGCCGAAGGCCATCAATAGCGTCATATGCCCGAGATGAAACCAAATGGGTCTCATACCCGAGTTTATCCTTTTGGAAAGCCAAATTCATTTCATTTAGACCATCAAAAAATTCAGACTCGTATAGGCACCGCATAAGGTCGAAACCTCAAAATACGTGCCTATACGTAACCACAACCAAATGCACTCATGTCATCACCAAACATGTATTAAAACATATAATAAACATTTATGCATGCACCAATTTAGAAAACAAGGTCCACTCACAGACCGTCCTATGCTGCCGCCTTGGTTTGCGGGCCGTAAGCCTCACCGGAACTCCCGAACTTGTCCAAATTGTTATAAAAGGTTACTAACTACTTAATTAACCTCCCACTAAAACTCCGTAATTTTCTGGAATTTTTTAACTATTTTTAATGTCGATCCTAAACCTTCCGATGCCCTGAACATTATCGAAATGGTGTCCGATCAACAGGAAACCAGTCCTAAAATGTTCATTACATCGAATAGAAGATTTCATGTGTTGAAAACATTCACAAAAGGTCACTCACGCGCCCCCACGTGCCCAAGGAAGGTGTTGCGCGTGTAGCCCACGCGTTGTACACTGTTCATCTTCTTCCCTTAGCCAAACCCAGTCCACTGCAACTGAACCGGTTTGGACCGGTTCAACGTCCAAACCTTCATGTTTTCGATCCTTTTCAACCCATTTTAATCCCTACTTGTTCCTAATCTCATTTCCCATCTTTTTCATTCTTAAAAACATAAGAAAAACCTTAGAAAACCGTACCTTCACCACTTGGTTTCCACGGCCTAGAAACCCGTCGCCGTTCAAGGCGTCTGCACCGTCCTCCACCATCCCTCCCTATTCAAACCTTCCTATTTAGCTGCCAGAAAGCCAACCCTATTAACATACTCGATTAAAAACCTCTCATACTCAAACTCGAATTTCAAACCTACTTACTCAAGGTTTTCAGGTTTTCCCCGCCGTGGCCACCGCCGTGAGCCACCGCCCTTTTCGTCTCAGTCCTTCATCATCTCAGTCTCTCACTATCTCTCTAGTCTCAGTTGCGGGTGATGAGGGAATGTGTGTTGTTTGTGTGTTTGTTTGAAATATGGAAAATGAAGAAAATGGGGTGTTCGAGTTGTGAGGATGAACAAAGGAGATGATGTTAATCAGATGATAGAGGAGAGGAATAGATGGATGGTTAGGATTTGAGAGATTAAATTAGATGGATGGTTAGGATTTAGTGGTAGATAGGTTAATTATAAAATAATAGAAATAATAATATTTAATTAGTGCGATCCACAATTTAGGGGTTTTAGCCAATGGGATGAGTGACACTTGTCACTCATCCATGGGTCCCACCAAAATATCTGCCCAATAAGATATTTCCAAATCATCATCGTCTCGAAGTACGTGTATAGTGAAACCAAACTTCCGTGACCTATAACTTCCCCTTTCGAAGTCCGATTTCAGCATGCCGCCTGTCTACTGATTCGTATCATCTCGATCTACGTAAGGATCCTCGGGCCTCGGCCATCGGACCTCTCGGTCTAAAAGTCAACTATTTGCCCCATTTAATCAAAATTACCAAAATGCCCTTGAGCTTTCGAATGTCATAACTTTTACCTTGAACGTCAGAATTGAACGTGCCACCTGTCTATGAACTCGTGACGTCACGAACTACGTCACGGTCATCGGCCAAAGTCCATTTGACCGCTAGAACAAAAAGTCAACATTTTACCCACGACTAGGGGTAAAACGGTCATTTTGCATCGTTCGTCCGATTTCGCCCAACTAATCACGAATTAACCTCACTAATCACGATTAGTCACTAATCTAATCCCAAAATTTGGGACGGGTCGTTACAGTTACAATCCATAAGCCTTCCTGAGAGTAAGGTACCTAACGAGGGTGACTCCACTCAATTAGTGCTCCGTGACCACTCCGGGGTCCACCTAGACCAACGACCCTCCCCGGAGGAGACAATCCATAAAATAAGGATGGTCTATGAAAATCTATATGAAATCATCCATAAAACCTTTCAAAGGATTCATGCCCGGTCCCCATAAACCGTCATGAACTAGAAAACCCATTTAGGGTTCCCGACCCGAAATCACAAACGTAAATCAATTGGGCCTCAAGCTCGAAATCATAACTCAACTGGGCATCATGCCCGATATCTCAGGGTTAGTCATGACTCCGATCGTAGTGATGCGTGCAACCATCTGTCCAAGACTGCCCTCAATCCTAGTATGTCGCCGTGAACATATCAACCGATGCGACCACCTTTAGTTCATGGTGCACCCATCACCGATCGATATCTTGAACCGTCAGCACTCCGAAGTCGAGCCTCTAGTTGGCTGCTCGACAGCAGAACGTGCATCATGACCTCTCCGGAAGGAACACATCCCAGTCCGGATGCGAGCGTCGTATCGTCCGTCGCCGTGCACATATCACTCGCCGCGACCACGACTCAGACCCGTAGGTCATCAATAGGGCCATATGCCCGAGACAAAACCAAATGGGTCTCATGCCCGATTTTATCCTTTTTAAATCCAAAACCATTTCATTTAAACTAACATAGAAAGCACAAACATGTATAAGCACCGTATAGGGCCGAAATCTCGAAATACATGCAACTATGTAAACACACACAAATGCACTCATGGAATCACATAACATGTTCATTAAAGCATATAATACATTTATGCATGCATCAATTTAGAAAACAAGGTCCACTCACAGACCGTTCGAGCTGCCGCATAGATACGCGTGTCATTCGCCTCTCCCGGGCCAATCATCGCCACCGGGACCTCCAAACCTATCCAAATCGTAATATAGGGTTACTAACTACTTAAATAAACCTGTACTAAAGCCCTGTAATTTTTAACTATTTTTAAACTTAATCCTAAACCTTCGGATAGCTCGAAACTTATCGAAACTATGTTCGATTGATACGAAACCAGTCCCAAAATGTTCGTTACATCGAATAGATGATTTCACATGTTGGAACCTTTCCAAAAAACTGGGCCACGTGCCCACACTCACCGGCTGAAACCCCTGCGCGTGGGAGCCACGTGCCCTGTACAGGGTCATCCCTGACCTCGCGACAGCTAGTCCGAACCGGCTGGTTCAGTTCGTCCTGCAACCCGGTTTTCCTGGACCGACGTGACCGGTCCAAGGCTATATCTTCTTCATTTTTCGTCCTTTTTCGTCCATTCCAGCTCTTATGGCTTCCTAACAACATTTCCTACCCAACCATGTCCTCAAAACCTAGAAACCAAGCCTAAAACCCATTGGTTCTGAAAACCATTTTGAACCCAAACTTCCAACCTTGGTTCAGGGCACTTCTAGCGGTCTAAACTTCAACCTAAGGGTTCCAATAGGTTCCTAGGATCACTAGAAACAGATTGGGAGGATCGATTTGGGTTAACTTAGCCAGAATAGGAATTCGGTGGGTAGCAACCGAAAATCCTCCAGCCGCCGTTCCGGGTTTTCTCAGCCATCCTCAGCCACCAAAACTTTCTTCTAGCCCTCCTACTAATCCTCTAAACCCATCCTAAACAACATCTAAGCTCCCTAACGTCCAAATCCAAAAATCCAATTTCAAAAACATCAAAGGGTTTCAAGTTTTACCTTGGCTGTGTAATCCACCGCCATCCATGGCGGCTTGTCGTCTGCCACCGTCTCCTCATCCTATCATTCATCCTCAGCTCCTCTCATGGCCTTAGATGAATATAGATGGAAAGGGTATGGATCTGGGTTCACTGGGTTTGGGTTTGGGTCTATCAAATGAACACATAGGCGGTGGTTGCATGTGTCTGTGTAAGGGAAGCAATGGATGGGTGACACTTGTCACTAATCCATTGGGCCTAGGGAAAAGATCTGGGCCCCACTTAGGATAAAATGCCACTTTTTCCTCGTAAAACGTACCACTATAAATAGTATCTCGAAACTTCCGTGAACCGTAACCTTCCCGTCGAATGTCTAATTTCGATGTGCCACCTATATATGGACTCGTATCGACCCGATCTACGTAACGGTCCTTGGCCCTCGGCCATCGGACTTCCCGTGTTAAAAGTTAACTTTTCGCCCTCGTTCAGGGGTAAAATCCTAATTTCGCCCTGAATGTCCGTTAATCCTCAGCTAAACCCCAATTAGCCTCGCTAATCCATCATTAGTCTTAATTAATCTTGATAATTTCGGATGGGTTGTTACATGAAGTGCTTAGAAATGCGTGGAATGGTACACTTTGTCGATTGAACTTTTCCCGACGTGATGTGAGTTGAGCACATTCGCTTAACTTATATTTATGGTTTGAAATATATTGAATATGTTATGGTTATAATTGTGAATTGAATGCTTTGTTGTGTTGCTTAAGAACATGAGGTTAGATGCTTGTGTTAGATGGTATTAGAATCCTAGATGAGGTCACGAGATAGATCTAAAGCCTCGATATACTTATGCTTGGAAGTTGGTATATTAGTGTTAGATCTTGAGGTTAGTCTTAAGATGTAACGTGTTATTAGAGCATACTCCGGAATGAGTGCAAACTACCGCTAGGTTTGGACATCTAGATGAGTCAAGATATTAGATTAGGACTCTAGGGCCAGGATATCGAATTAGGAATCTAGACAAATCAGGATATTAGATTAGAACTCTAGACGAGTCAGGTTATCAAATTAGGACTCTAGATAAGTTGGGATATCAGATTAGGACTCTAGACGAGTCGGGATATTGAATTAGGACTCTAGACGAGTAAGGGTATCAGATTAGGACTCTAGACGAGTCGAGATATCAAATTGGGACTTCAGGCAAGTTGAGATACCGAATCGGGACTCTGATGTGAGTCGAGATATCAGTTAGGGATTCAGATGGAGTCAACGTAGCCAATAAGTTATTGGCTAGTCATGATTTTAGTCGAGGGGGTTACTAACTATTTGAGGTATTGTTATTGTCATGGATTACGACTGAGGTCGGAATTATTAAACTGAGATTACCTCGCTTCCAGGGTTAGTGGGCTGGCAACGACCTCTAGAGAGTGAATTTTGTTTTGTTACATATCTCTTGTTAGACAAATTCTTATGCTAGGAGTCAACTTCCTATGGTGTTTTTGAAATCTAGATTAGTTATCAAATGGAAACAGGACCATGTACGATTTTTGAGGTATTTTTTGGGGTGGGTCATGTCATGATTGATGGAGAGATGTTTTATTTTGTGAGAATTAATTTAAGTTAAACGCTAAAGAATAAAATAACCTTATGTTTTTAATTTTTTCAAGGATGAGAAAACTCTGAAATTATTAGTTATGTTGTGCTTATTTAAAGCTTAAGTCTATGTAATTTCAAGTTGGGAATTGAGGAATGTAATGACCCATCCCAAAAATTTTGGCAATTTTGAAAAATGAATTGGAAATGGATGTATTTACCCTTGAATTTAGTAAACTTCCAAAAAGTCACTTTAAACACGAGAAACTTCTTGAGAGTTTCGATTGGACTGTTGTGTGAGTCTTGAACACAAGAGTTTGTAGGCAAGCAGCACATGAAAAATAGAGATCGTATGAGAAAGTGACGGGTGTAAACGTCCAAAGGTATTTTGGTAATTTGGGAAAAACAAGGGAATTTTAGTAACTTTCAGTGAGTTACTTTTGGTGAGCCAGTAAATGGGTTTTGGCTTAACTAAAGAGTGAAAGTGTCACCAGGAGAACACAAGGGTGGACATCACCACCATACCGTGTTTACAAAACGAGAATAAGGGAATTTGAGGAAGAGAAAGAAGGATTCCTTTGGGTCTCTTTCTTTAGGGCTAGTCTGTGGTAGTCTGGAGGATTTGGGACTTTCATGGCATGTCTCTAGAAAGCTGAAGAGGAAGAAAATAGGGAAAGAAATGTAGAGAGGGAGAAACTGTGAATTTGGAAATGGGACTTTGGGTTTTGGACGTTGACACGATCCATCCCAATCCTCTGGATTATCGTGGAATGAGCCTGCTCCTGTCTGACACCGCGTGTAAGACTAGGGATAAGCTCGTCACCCGCTCGGGGTTATCCAGAGTACGCCAGGATCGGTGGTGGCATGTGATGTCTCTATCTCTTCTACAGCCCGCATCCGCTATCAAAATGAAGGGTATTAAAACCATAAAAGCTATGAGTGGACAAAACAACAGTTTATAAAAATTATTTATATCGAAAATATACATTTATATACTTCACATAAAAGCATGCATGCATCATAAAACTGTTATTTCAAATACTTTCTCGGAAGCAAGACGTATTGTTTCCCAAATCAAAATACAGTGAAAAATGCTTTTCAATCGAAGCCATTACCTTAATAGGGTCTCATCCCAAAATCCAATCATACATGGCTGCAGCCTAAAACCAAATTAAAGAAAACCAGAACGAAGCCTCAACCCAAATCATAGAACACGTGGGAACACATCCCATCCTCACCTCAGTGTTAGTCATGATTCCAATCCTAACACATGTGCAAATAGCTCAGAACCGTTCACAATTCTAGCATGTCGCCGTGAACACATCACTAGCCGCGACCATCTCTAGATCATCGGAAACACATCACCGATCGATCTTAGAGGATAATCTCAGCACTTCTAAGTTGAGCCTCCTTCGGAAGCCATAGCCTCCGGCAGCTGCTTGACAACAAGCAGTGCGTCCTGACCTCTCCGGAATGAACACATCCGCAGTCTGGAGGCGAGCTCCATATCATTCGGGGCTCTAACCCGAAATCTCATCACTAGGGCCTCAAGCCTGAAACATCACCAAATGGGTCACAGCCCGAAATATTATCAATTGGGTCACAGCCCAAAATATTATCAACTGGGTCATAACACGACTTATCTCGCGTTTGACTATCCTTGAAGTCAAACCTCAAATCAACTGGGTCATATGCCCGAAAGATATTTCCAAATCTGAAAACCGTTTCTCATTCCCAAAACACTTTCGAAATAACCCTTGACTTCAATCAAGTCAAGATCGTTCAATTGGGACTCATGCCGGAATCTCGATTTCACGCATCTCCATGAAATCTTCCAAAATCATAAATCAGTTCCTCTGTTTCATGCATCTCTGTGAAACCTTTGGGCATCTCCGTAAAACCTTTGGGCATCTCCGTGAAACCTTTGGAATCACATAAAACACAAGCACATAGCATACTCGGTCGAAGCCAAAATATCATATAAAATAGAAATCTCAAACTACGTGCAATAACGTATTTTCCTCCGAAATACCAAACAATTCATATTAAAACCACATGCACTCACGGAATCTAAAATCATGCTTATAAACACATATAAAACATTTATGCATACATCATTTCTTAAAACAAAGTCCCCTCACAAATCGTCCAAGCTGCACTTTGATACACGTGCCATAAGCCTCTCCGGGCTAATCCAACCTCTTCGGGTCATCCGGACCTGTCCAAAACACAGTCAAAGGTTACTACCAACCTAGAAACGTCCTAATCAAGAACCCCCAATATTCCCGAAAAAGTCAATGTGCCCCGGACACGTTTTCCTAGGCTTTAAACCACAATTTAACCAACCTAACGATCTCTGATCCCCACGAAACCACCACCATTGGGTTCGTATTGTCGAAACCTTTAAAATAATCTTGGTCCTACCTCAAAATACATGCCCATGCACCCCTACCCGCGGCTCAAAGGTGGCTGGTCAAACGTTAACGCTGACGTCAACAGTGAGGTTATCACTGTCATCTGACATCTGACACGTGTCAGCTGACATGAGCTGGGTCAGTAATCGACGAGACGTGGCATGTGATTAGCCCTTTACCTAGATGATTGTTCTTTCCGAGGGTGGTGCTGTGTGCCCAGAGCTAGGGAAATGCCCTATGTTACGTCCTAGCTGTCAGGACCCAACCCTCCTTGGTCAGGACCAAACTCATCTACCACCATATTGTCCGCTTTGGGTCTCACCCTCATGGTTTTGTTTTCGGGATCCCATGGTGCAACTTCCCAGGGCATCACCCATCATGGAATTGCACCAATCTCAACTCGCTTAACTTTGGGGTTCCAATCTCCCCTAAAGCCACTTGAGCTCTCAAAAGGCCTAGTGCTAGATAGATGTGTGCCTACACCTTTAAGGCACACCACCATCCTCTCCCAGACCATTCCCCCATCGCAGCAATATGAGATTGTTCACCGTTCCCTCCAGGACACGGGTCTTACAATCCACCCCCCATAGGGCACAGCGTCCTCGCTGGCACACTTCCTTGTCGGGGTCCGGCACTGATACCAAATTGTCAAGACCCAACCCTCCTCGGTCAGGACCTAACTCATCTAGCACCATATTGTCCGCTTTGGGTCTCACCCTCACGGTTTTTTTTCCGGAGCTCATGGTGCAACTTCCTAGGGGGTCACCCATCATGAAATTGCACCAGTCTCAACTCGCTTAACTTTGGGGTTCCAATCTCCCCCAAAGCCACTTGAGATCCCAAAAGGCCTAGTGCTAGATAGGTGTGTGCCTACACCTTTAAGGCACACCACCATCCTCTCCCAGACCATTCCCTCCTCGTAGGAATATGAGATTGTTCACCGTTCCCTCTAGGACACGGGTCTTACATAGCTGGATGTCTCATAGCGAGATATGATCTAACTCCCCCGGTTAGAAGAAACCTCTCGATTGGCTGATCTGGAACTATTATCATGTGCTTCTTTTAAATTTCTCTAAACCTTGGTTGCTAGCTTGAAAACATATACTTGATGATGTCATCTGATGACATCATCATCCCTGCCCTCTATCTGAGTCAACCCAGTTTACTGTAGCGGGTCGGGTAGACCCGCGATTCGACCGGGCTGAAAATCACTCCTCCGACCACCATTTTTGAAGCTGTCACTTCCATTCTCTTCGTCTCAATCCCAAGAAGGGATCTGCCCAATTAAAACGATGAAAAACATACTAAAATTACCTGTTGCAATCGATGAACAGTGGTTGGAAATTCCAGCCCCCTAGCTGAGCTGGTCTACCATCCTCAACCTCTGTTTTTGATACCCACAGACTCGTACAGTTCCCACAAACATAATCCAATTTTTAGAAATAGCCTTAAAACATCCACAACCCAAATTCGAATTTTCAAAATCCACGGGTTTTGGGATTTACCTTTCTCGCGATTTTTTGGCCACTGCCAAGCTCCGCTGTCCACCACCAACCTACCTCTTAGCCTCACCGTCTCACACTCACTCTCAGTCTCTCATGGGTCCTCAATTGACACGACCCATCCCAATCCCCCCTGATAACCGTGGGATGTGTCATGCTCCCATCTGACACGAACTGTCAGACAAGGGATAACTGAAAGCCGCTGCCCCGACGGGCGTCCAGAGTGCGCAAGGATCGATGGAGGAGGCATGCAATGTCCCAGTCCCTGCTGCAGTCGCATCGTTGATCAACCTGAAGGGCATTGAAAACAATAAAGGCTATGAGTGGACGAAAATAAACAAGTTCATCAAATACATTTTATAAGACATTTATGCCCCCTCGGTAAAAAACGTATGCATGCATCAAAAACAGTAATAAAATATTTATTAGAAATAATCGTTAGGGCCTTAGCCCAAAAACCACAAACATATTTTCAATCAAAAGTCATTTCATAAATCAAGTGGTACACATTTACCACATTACCATCTCCGGCATCCCAAATGCCTAGCGTCCCAGACGTCATATCTCACGGTATTAAAGCGACGCGTGCTGCCCGGGGTCTCACCGGGTCCATATCTCTGACATCCCAGATGTTTGACGTCCCAGACGTCTAATCATAGCAATCCTGCTCCTGAGTCATCATACGGTCCAGCTGCTCCGTACAATGACCCCTCGCATGCAATGCACCGTGACTTCCCTAGTGTCCCAGACACTTGGAGGAGACCATTACAATCCTCATATCGAGATGGTTTATGGAAAACAATTTATCATTCATTTCCAAAATATCACAAGGGCCCTGTCCCGAATTTCCATAAAACCATCACAAGTCCAAATACTTGGTTTATTAAATCCAAAATCATTTATTCAATTCCATTTTAGGGTCCCCGACCCGAAATCACATTTATAAATCAACTGGGCCCCTAACCCGATTTCGTAAATCAACTGGGCCCCTGACCCAATATTATAACTCAAATGGGCCTCAGCCCGAGTTTACTTTATCAAGTCTATAACCGTTTCATGAAATCATATCCAAACCACAAATATGGAAATCAGTGCAAAATCGAAAACCTCGATTTACGTGCAAACACGTAAATCGCCTCCAAATGCATGAAATCATATTAATTCACCAATATCCGAACGAAATCATATAATCACAAATATAATCATCATGAAACAGTTATGCATGCATAGAATTTATAAAACCAATGTCCACTCACAGACCGTTTAACCATGCGCCTCGATACGCGTGCCGTCGGCCGTCCCGGTCCCCGTCACTAACACCGGGACTCCCAAACCTATTCATATCACATTAAAGGGTTACTAACCTCTTCATTAACATCCTATTCAAGTCAAGTAATTTTCTCGAATTTTTAACTATTTTTAAACTCGACTTAAAACCTTCGGACATCCCGAACAATGTCGGAACGGGGTCCGATTGACACAAAACGAAACGCTAAAATGTTCGTTACATTGTGTAGGATAAAAGTCGTTTTGAACTCAACTTGAAGAACCATCCCACGCGCCGTCACGTGCCGCCGTGAGTGGCTGCGTGTGACACCCACGCGCCTGCTACAGTGCCTAGCACTGTTCATCTCCTCCTTCACCTGTTTCCTGTAATACGGGTCTGCAACCCGTGTGTTCGACCCGATCAATTACCCTTCAATTCATGGTCGATTCCTTCCGTTTTCTATCCTAAAACATTCATTAACCATCTAATTAAAGTTCTGTGTCAATAATCAACCTCAACCATCCCTTAATCTGACAGTCGACCTGTGATCAACCCAACCCAAACTCCATGGTTTATGAACCAAACTCAAATTAACTTCACAGGTAGCATATAGGGACCTAAACGAACCAACACATCTAACCAATTGAACAAACTGTTACCTGGAAGTAGTCGTCCACAGCACTGAAAATCCTCTGAAACTGGAACTCAGGTTCCCGGCCAACCAATGCTCCACCTCCTTCGATTTTTGCACGGTTGTGTTTGAAATGGACTCAGAAGACTAATCCCACTCACTGTTTAGCTCAACTCACCTCAAAACTCAACCATCGAATTTTCCCTCCATTTCTGGTTTTTCTCCACCCGGCTCAGTTCTCTCACTCTCAGTACTCACTCTGGTTCGAAATGAAACCCCTCAACTCAAAGGCACTCAGTTAATCGATCAAAATGGACGGAAACTCGTGGGAAACCGTCTGATACTCTCTGGAAACTGTTTCCCACAACACGGAAACCATAACCAATTTTTAAACCCAGCCCGTGCTCCACATTCAGTCTATTCCATTCAACCTTGTTTCCCACTGCCTCAAAGGGCTTAAACTATTCACCCCACACATCCACTACTCAATTAAACAATTGAATCGTTCAGGGCACTCACGGCATGGCCGTGCAGACCCTGTTCCACCGTGGTGAACAGTTACTGCCGTACAAATTACCATTTTGCCCTCAGTTGACAATTTGCCAAAGTGCCCCTCATCTTCTGTGACCCGTAACTTGGTCATCCGATGTTCGTTTGATGCGTGCCGCCTGTCTACAGAATCAGGGCATCGAGACCTTCCTAACGGTCCTCGGACCTCCCGGTCAAAAAGTCAACATTTTCCCCCTTTTCATCCAAATTATGAAAATGCCCTTGGACTTTCGAACGTCACATCTTTCACCACGAACGTCGGAATCGAACGTGCCATCTGTCTATGAACTCGTGACGTCCCAAACTACGTCACGGTCATCGGTCAAAGTCCATTTGACTGCCCCAACTAAAAGTCAACGTTTTATCCACGACTAGGGGCAAAACGGTCATTTTGCATCGTTCGTCTGATTTCGCCCAACTAATCACCGATTAACCCCACTAATCATGGTTAGTTACTAATCTAATCCCGGAATTCGGGACGAGTCGTTACATCAATCGAACCATCAAGGGAAGGGGGAATTTGGGTGGTTTGGGTTTCGAGTTTTTGGTGAACAAAAAAGAGAGACAGAGAAGTTAGATGCATGAATGCATAAAAGGATGGACAATAGATGAGTGACACTTGTCACTCATCCATTGGGCCTGTCCCAAAATATCTAGGCCCACTTAAGACAAAATTCCACTCGTCTCGTAATTCATGTAATAGTATCTCGAACCTTCCATGACCCGTAACTTTCTCGTTGAATGTCCAATTTCGATGTGTCGCCTGTCTGCGGACTCGTATCGACTCGATTTATGCAACGGTTCTCGGTCCTCGTGCATCAAACCTCCCAGGTCAAAGGTCAAATTTTTACCCTCGTCTAAGGGCAAAATCATAATTTCACTATGAACGTCTGATAACCCTCGACTAATTCCCAATTAGCCTTGCTAATCCTCAATTAATTCTTAATTAATTCCAAAAATTTGGGACGGGTTGTTACACGTGAATTATCAAAACCAAGTTCCTAGGGGAAGCCTAGAACTGAACTTGTAACCGGACCGAAACTTTTGACCAAATATTTGAGGGATCAAGAGAAATGGACGAAAATTGGATCAAAAGTACCAAGTCTGGTCACTTGGGTCGAGATATGATTGCAGGAACCCAAGTCAACCCGACTTGAAGAGGAAGACGATTGCACCATCAAGTGTGGCTGCAGGTGCATGGGGGGGAGAGTTTCTCGGTCATCCACCACCATGTGACAACACGTGGCAGCTTCCCTCTGATTTCGATCAACATGAGTTTTGATGTTTTCAATGTTATGAACCTATTAGTGTAGGTTTCAATCCATTGGATATCTTTTAGGGGTAGTTCTGTGTGTATAAAGTTCTGATGTTACTAATTCACAAACATATAGAACTCCTGGGATTTTGGGAGTTGAATAATGATTTTCTTATGTGATTAGAATATCAACTTAGGGCTCGAGAAGAGTCGGGGGTGCTAGAATATTGACTTAGGGCACAAGAAGAGCCGAGAGAGTTGGAATATTAGGTTAGGACTGAAGAAGAGCCGGGGGACCCAATTATAATTTTTGTCACGGTTAGTGGATTGGCGTGAACGGTGAGCCCAAGAGGACAAAATATGTTTGGTTCATATAATAAGGTGATGTTCACGAGATGGTTGGTGCCCATCCCTGGTCTGACATTCCTCTTCTATCATGCTTACAGTCCTAAGGGTACTTCTAAAACATTGGTTTAGTTGTGAGATGGGAGCAAGACCTTGCACAGTGATCAAAATGATTTCAAGAAGGGTCCTCTCAATTCGATATCAAAGCAAACTAGGTATGTAATGACCCGAACTGCATTTTTGAAATATTTGAACTAAATTGACAATTTTTCCCTTACATGGGGATTCATGTACATATGTTGACTTTTGGCTCGGAAAGTTAATCACATGTTTACCTAGGACGGTTATGCAGGTCTCAAGATTCTGATTACGAAGGTGAGCGGCATGTCAAATTTGGAGTTTGTATGATTATTTTACTGGTCAAGAATGATTTTAGACAGATTTTAGGTTGCACACTTTTGTTGGTTAGTGGCAAAAAAATCTTGTCCAAGTTCATGGGATGAGTGACAAGTGTCACTCACCCCTTGGTCCTTATATTTTTTTCATTCTTTCATCTCTCTTTGTTCATACCTACACACCCACACACCCGAAAACATCCCACCCTCTCTCCATCTTCTTCTTCCTTCACTTTGCCTTGGGGAGAACCTGAGAGTGAGAGATTGAGAGACGAGTGAGGAGGAGGAAATGGAAGCTAGGCGCGGAGTTGGAGCTTTGGAGGAAGAATCCAGGTAACCCGTGTACCTTAGAGTGTGATTTTCGGTTTTGGGTGCTGGAACCTCGAACTCAGGCCATTATCGTCTTCTTTGAGTTCTTGTGAGCGATCAGGACCTGAAAAGGAGGAAAATGGACACAGGACTGGCTCGGGGAACGAGTTTGAAGTTGGCCGAAGAGTGTCGAACTTGGCTAGAGGATTCAAGGTGAGTTTTCTCACTTTTGAGGTCGTATTCAAGTTTCTAGGTCGACTTAGGATTGATTAGTAGTTTTGGGTCGAAGATTGAATGTGGTTTGGAAGTTTTAGAGATGGGTTTCGAATTCGTGTCAGACAACTTGGTTACTGGTCTATGGGTTGACCCACGAGAGGACAAGGACGACCACGTGGCAGCCACGTAGAAGTGGTGGTCTGACAGGTGGGTGACGTGGCAGGCTAAAGTGGCAGCCATGTTTTAACGCCCCAGCCCATTAATTAATTTTAAATTCAGAAACTTTATGAAAAATGACCATTTTGTCCCTAGTTAGGGGAAAATATTGACTTTTGACCTGGGATACAGTTTTGACTATGACCAAGGTCCATTACGTAGACCGGGATGTCACGATTCCGTAAACAGATCGTATGTCGAAATTGGATGTTCAATGGGAAAGCTACGGATCATGAAAACAAAACAGTATTATTCACATTTTACAAGGAATTGGGTAGGTGGCATTGTCTGATTGGTTAAAAGGTCCAGTGGACCAATTAGATGAGTGACAAGTTTCACTCATCCAATTGGCCTAGTAACCCAAACAATTGGGGTTCATGTATCTTCATCTTCTCCTTTGTTCTCAGTTAACCCGAAACCCACAAACACACAACACAAACCCACCCACTCCACATTTACCATCATTTTCTATGCCGTTTGAGTGAGGCTGAGAGTGTGAGAGTGTGAAGGACGGTTGAGAGACGATGGTGAGAGGCTGAGCACGGCGGAGGGGACACAACCAGGTAAACCCGAAACCATTAAAAATGGGTCAAATTTCAAGTTAGGTTTAGAGGGTTTGCTGACCCGTTTTGATGACCAAAACATGTTCCCAGGAGTCATACGTTCTCAGAGAGACCAAAACCAAGGACGGAGGTGGCTGGGATCGACGGGAAAGTACGACTGAAACTTGACTGTCATTGTTCAACATTGAAAAGGTATGATCTTCAACTCTTTTGCTGGTTTTAGGGCCATATATCTCTTCTAGGAACCCAGACGATCACGTAAGACCAAATGGCATAAAAAACATATTAGAATTAAGAAAGTTAGAATCGGGTCAGGTCGCGGGTCTAGTTGACCCAATGTAGATAAACAGGTTGACCCGTTTTAGAGAAACGGGTTGACCTATTGTAGAGAAACGAGTTGACCCGCTGTAGAGAAACGGGTTGACCCACTGCAGAGAAACAAGTAGACCCGTTGAAGATGATGTTGTCACGAGGGTGACGTCAGCATCTGTCAGATTGTTAGGCCACGTGGCTAATAGGATGCTGACACGTGGCACCTATCAGGCATAGTTAGCACTGACGTGTCAAACACGTGGCACCTGTCAGGCATAGTTAGGATGCTAACGTCAAGCTGACACGTGGCACCGGTTCTAATCGGCCACATGGCTAATAGGATGCTGACATGTGGCACCGGTTCTAATCGGCAACGTGGCTAATAGGATGCTGACACGTGGCACCTATCAGGCATAGTTAGCACTGACATGTCAAACACGTGGCACCTGTCAGATCTAACAGGTGTCAGACTTATCAAGCTGACGTCAGCAATAACATCAGCGTTGACTTTGATTGTAACGGCCCATCCCAAATATATGGGATTAATTAAGGATTATCGCGACTAATCGGGGATTAATCGAGGGATTTCGGACGGATGGTGTAAAATGACGAGTTTGCTCATGGAATGGGAAAAATGTTGACTTTTGACCTGGGAGGTCAAATGCATGAGGATCGAGGATCATTACGTAGATTGGGACGTTAGGAGTCCGTAGACATGCGGCTTTTCGAAATCAGTCGTCGTACGGGGAAGTTACGGGTCACAGATGATATTGGGCACTATTTATGATGGCACCTTTTACGAGACAAAGTTCTTAGTTGTCCTTTGGTGTGGGTCTAGATATTTTATCCAAGCCTAGTGGATGAGTGACAAGTGTCACTCATTGTCAGGACCCGACCCTCCTCGGTCAGGACCCGACTCATCTAGCATCGTATTGTCCGCTTTGGGCCTCGCCCTCACGGTTTTGTTTTCGTGAGCTCATGGTACTCGTTTAACTTTGGGGTTCCAATCCCCCCTAAAGCCACTTGAGCTCCCAAAAGGCCTAGTGCTAGATAGGTGTGTGCCTACACCTTTAAGGCACACCACCATCCTCTCCAGACCATTCCCCCTCGCAAGAATGTGGGATTGTTCACCGTTCCCTACAAGACACGGGTCTTACACTCATCCATTGACCATTGCTTTACATCCATGCATCCATCACCTTCATCGTTCATCTTCCACATTTGACCCAAACTGTGAAACCCACAAACCCACAACCCCAATCCCTTCCCCTCACCGGTTCTAAATTGAGAGAAAGTGACAGAGGGTGGCTGAGAGACCAGGAGATGGCGGAGAGGTGGCATGACCGCCCTGGACGGCGGAGAAGTTGCTGGAAACAGGTAACCCATAACCCAGTTTTTAGTTCAAAAATGGAAAATCAATTTTGGACGATTTTGGAGGGTTCCTGATGATCCTAAGGTGTTCTAGGGAGTGAGACGACTCGATTGGGACTGGTTTCGAAGGCTGAGATGATCGGAGTTCACCAAAAAACCGATTTGAAATTCACGGCTACTGTTCACCGTTCGAACAGGTATGATTTAGTTGGTTTTTCACAATTTTAATTAGATGGATCCATTTCTAGGAACTGGACGACTAGAGATTAGGGACGATGACATCAGCATGCTGACGTCATCATGTCAAAGGTGTACTAGTAGCAGAGTGACACGTGTCACATGTCACTGTCCAATCAGCACTGACATGTTGGTGACATGGCCCAATCAATGGCTACCACGTCTCACTGACATGTCAGTGACGTGGACCAGTGAGTAGCTGACATATGGCACTGTCAGATCTGACACACCTGTCAGACTTGTCAGAGATGACGTCAGCGTTGACCGCTGACCGTTGGCCGTTGACGTCAGCGTTGACTTTTACCAGCATTGACTTTGACTTTGACCATGCGTGGGGATGCGTGGGCATGAATTTTGAGGTAGGACTAGTGTCTTTTTAAAGGTTTCAACGATCCGGATCCAATGGTGGTGGTTTCGGGTCGATCAGAGATTGTTACGTTGGTCAAATCGAGATTTTTAGCCTCGGAAAGCTTGTTCGAGGTGCATTCCCGGGCTGAGACTGTTTATGGGTCTTATGTATGAACTTATAAAGTACGTTAGTGACCATTGGTGTGATTTGGACATGTCCGAAAGTTCCAGAGATGGTGAATTAGCCTCGAAAAGGATTATGGCACGCGTAGCAAAGCGCAGCTAGGACAGTATGTGAGTGGAAAATTTTCTTTCATAACTATGATGCATGCATATGTATATGTTTTCATTGGCTTTATGATATGATTTAGCATGATTACAATTAGGATTCCGGTTGCGGATATATGTTGGATTTAAGGTAATATGCTTATATGTCGGGGTTCCATTTCCGGTTGGTTTCAATACAAACTATTTATGGTTTCTAGTTCTTGATCTTATCAGGGTTTTGGGGAACCGGGATTTGGGCAGGGTGCCTCGGAGTTAATTGTTTTGGGCTAGTGCCCGTGGAATCACTGTTTTGGGCTAGTGCTCGGGGAATCACTATTTTGGGCGAGTGCCTAGAGAATCACTGTTTTGGGCTGGTGTCGTGGGATAACTGTTTTGAATTTATTATCATATACTATATTATAATATATTCTAGATTGGTTGACCTCAGGCGATTAGATTTCCCTATCTGGAGTTGGACTCCGCATATCCCCAGAGACGGGCTTGGACGTATACGGGGTGGACCTCACACGTACCGATGAGGATGGACCTTGGAGCTCTGGTGCTCTCCTACCGGTAGTGCACATGGGATGCTAGTTGGATTAGCCGCTGGTTGAACCAGCCTAATGAGGTTTGACTTTGAGCTGGCTGGGCCAGCAATAGCAATTTTGGTATGTACTTGAGTTTACGATTTCTATAATGCTCATATGTAAAGGTTTTAAAGTGGCTTAGAGCCAACGGTTTATGTAGCCTGTGAGCCTACGACTTTTTATTTGTATATGGTTTTGGGATTAGATCCCAAGGTTTTAATATTAAAGTTTCGGTTTTACTTGAATGAAATGTTTACTTGTTACGCATGCATGTTTTCTAAAACGAAGGGTTAATTGATGTATTTCGGAAAACGGTTTCCGGTATTTGATTTTCTGTCTACTCATACTTTTTTTTGGCACCCTCTAGGTTGGTTGCGGACGCGGGCTGCAAGGAGGCTGAGGCATCACGGTGAGTACGTACTCTGTTTAGTCTAGCCAGGTTGTGGTAGGATCCCTGGTCTGACACATGGATAGGTTTTTTGTAGCTACCGAGGGTAATTTGGTCTTTTTAGGAGGACGTGTCAGATGGGAGCACGACCTCCCCTGCTAATCCTGGGGGAATTAGGGGGTGGGGCGTGTCAATTACTGAGGTGGACAAAATGAAACCCATTGTCTGACTTAAATTAATGACAACTAGGCAGCACGTGGTAAAAAAATATTAAATAATTAAATAATGAAAATAACGAATAAAAAATAGAAAAATTATGAAAATAGAAAAAAAAAACTCTCGCCACCCAAAAGCCTTTCATTGCACCCAACTAGCGCATCCACTCATACTAAGGTCATCTCCAGTAATACCCTCATAAAGGGCTAAAGAGCAAAACTTATGAATTATGGGTAAAAAAATCATCTCCAACAAGCGTCATAAATGGCTAAATGTTTATCTTTAGGCTAAAGGGCTACCTAACTATTTTGGGATGAATTAAATGGTGGGGTCCTCTATTTTTGGTCAATTTTGCAGCTGCTGCTTTGCAGTTATTTTGTTGCTGCTGTACACTTTTTTTTCTTCAATTAATTGTTTTTTTCAAAACAATTACAAGAAATATTCCTATGTTTTTCCTATAAATATATGTATAATTCATATATGTCTTCTCACATATTCTTCATTCTACCCAATTTTATTTTACATTTTTTGCTCAATATTTTTCACATCCATTTTGTGAGTAGAATGAGTTCAAATTACAACAAAGGTCCAAATTTTAGCAAAGATGAAGATCGAGCTGTAACAACCCGTCCCGAGAATTGGGATTAGTAGAGTGATTAAGGTGTGATTAGTAAGGTTAATCAGGGGTTAGTTGGTTCCGATGGGGTCACTAGTGGAGAATGACGATTTTGCCCCTGCTTCGGGCAAAAAAAATGTTGATTCGTATTTCGGGTGGTCAATTGGGGATTGACCAGTGACCAGGACGTAGTTTAGGACGTCATGAACCCGTAGACATGTGGTATGTTTGATTCCGACATCCGAGGAGGAAGGTGTGATGGTCGGAAGGTCGAGGGTATTATCATAATTTTGGTAAAATAGGGGGAAAAGTTGACTTTTTGTATAATTGGGTTTTGGTAGGTTGACCTAGGATGGTTAGATAGTTCTTGTCGTCCTGAGTTCGATGACAGGCGGCACGTATTCATCGGACTTACGAGGCGAAGGTTACGGGTCTAGGAAGTTTCGGTAGAACCGTAAAAATGTGTTAAACAGAAGGGTATTTTAGTCTTTTTGGGTTTATGGGGATCTGTGCAGAGAGAGAAGGAATGGACGGCTGGAGTTAATCAGGTGAGATAAGGATGGATTGGATTGTGACACATGGCAATTGTGTAGTGGGTTCTGGGGGGTTCTTTTGTGTGTGCACGGTCCCAAATAATTGGGGTGCACTCGTGCAACCGTGCAGTCCTTCGATACACAGAAAAAAAACAGAGTGAGAGCTTGAGGGGAAATCGACCGATCTGGGTGCAAGGGTGAGTGACTGGTGAGTTGTGAGAGTGACAGTGAAGCAAGGAGGAGCTGCTGGTCGTGTTTTGGCGGTGAAATCGTGCACGGCGGCACGGCGGAGGTGAGGAGAAGAATTGGGGGACACAGGGAGGCCGTGAACGTTTGGTGGTGGCTACGCCGTGAGGCGGATCAAACCAAGACAAGGAGAGGCTGAGGAGGTTGCAGGGAGTCCAACGACCACAGTGGTAGGCGGCGGTGCGCACGGCGGAGCTGCAATCGAAGGGTAAGTCTTCCTGCTCTGTTTTCCCGTGGAATTTCATTTGGAAAGTCGTGACTCTGGGCTGAGAGTCGAGAGGATTGGAGGTTAGGGTAGTGATCAGGGAGGTCCTAGGTGTCGATTAGGGTGGTCGCCGTGACGGGGCCGTACACGGCGGAGCTCAGTCGAAGATGGGTCTCTTTTACCCTGTTTCGGCAGTGAACTTCGAACGGTAAGTCGACGAGTTTGGGGGTGAGTCGACGGTATAGGAAGGTTGGTTTGGGTTCAGTGAGGTCTTAGGGACCGTCTGGTGTCACCACCGTGACGGGAGGTGGCTGGAGTCGAGGAGTCGTGAAACAGGGGTCGAAGGGCTGTCTGGTTTTGAGTTCAGTCGAGGGGATTGGAACAGTGTCGAGGTGAATGGAGTTGGGGAATCGATAGGGTTGGCCTGGACGATGCTGTTGGTGAAGAAAGGAACCGTTTTGGTGGACGGAAGAGGAAGAACCAGGTACGCCGGTCTGAGTGCAGACCACTGTACTGAACCGGGTTTGATCGAGGAAGGAGGTGGTACTGTAGCAGCGCGTGAGGGCCACGCGCAGCCACTTTGGGCGGCGCGTGGGGGCGCGTGCGGCGGCGGATGGGAAAACGGTCAACATGGATTTTGGTCTAGGAGTCATGGTGAGTTCAATGGAGTTGGTTTCGGGTTAATCGGACGTTGTATGAGTTTAGTTCCGCGAGGGTGAATGTTTAGGGTCCCGGGTTTTTCGGTTTTTGATTCGGGGACTTTTGAGGAAATCTAGGTGAATGATTATAGACGTATTAGTGACGTATTTTGACGGTGATTGACAGGATCAGGATTTCCCGAGGAAGCCGAGGATCGGGCTGGACGTTCAAGACGCGAGTAGGGCTCGGTATGTGAGTGGACCTCTTCTCTAAACTCGAGCATGCATAACTGTTTTCTATAATTGTTTTATGATTTTGATTATGATTCTATGTTTATCGAATATGTTTTGGTTGGTTTTGCATTGTTACACGTTTTTATACTATGGTTTTGGGATTTCAAATGATAAATGGTTTTCAATGATTGTAAAGGGATTTTGGAACATGATTTCAGTGATTAAAGGTTTTCGGTTTTAGAAACGGATTTCGGAAAAAGGTTTGGTTCCAAGTGGAAAGGTGGATTCCGGATTTGGGTTCGGAATGACGGTTCTGAATGCCGGAAAGGGCATCGGACCAGTGATTTCGGATTCGGGTTTGGATGAGGATTTGGTAAATGGTTTTCAAATGGTTTTGGGATTGGATTTGCTGGATCTGGATATTGGGTTTAAAGACCCGGATATATGTAACGGGGGACCGGCCGGATTGGGTTTAAAGACCCGGATTGAGTTTAAAGACTCGGGAGTTTAAAGACTCGGATATATATTGATTTTCCCCCGTAGGCCTTGAGTTTAAAGACTCGGGAGTTTAAAGACTCGGATATGATTAAGGCCTGGATTGAGTTTAAAGACTCGGGAGTTTAAAGACTCGGATAGGTCCAGCAGGTTTGATCGGGAAATTATGATTAAATTTCATGGTTTATGATATAGTTTCCTGATGCAGATGTTATGGTTTCTATAACTGTTTTATAGTGTTTCTGTTTCTTATGATGTTTTATGATAATTGATTTATAACTGTGTTCAGAACTATTGGTTATGCATGTGGTTTCAAAACGGAGGGTAAAACTCGGTTTTCTTATAAAATGGTTTTGAACATTTTACACTTTCTGGTCCACTCACATTTTGTGTTTTAACTTGCCCTCCAGGTCGTGGAGATAGCGCGGGGTCTGGACGTCGAGGCAGCGTCTGAGGCATAGAAATACCGTGAGGGATTCCGGAGTGTTTACCTTTTTCTCCCGCGTGCGTGTAATTATTATTACTTTTAGTTGTTGTACTTGTATCTATGCTCTGTGAACTTTAACTTCGGGATATGGTATTGAGGTTTTTCTCCTGCGTCTGACGGGTTACTGTTGGGTTGTCCGACGGGAGCAGGATTTACCTCGGGTTTCGGGGTGAAACCGGGGTGGGTCCTGACACGAGCTCTTTGCAAAGCTTACATATATGTTAGCGAAGATATCACTACATGTTGCAACCAATTTGGTAAGGTTTTTTGGACCAATGTTTCTAACAAATTTTCTGAGGTTTACGAAGGCATCAAACCACCTTTTAATGGAAGAAACTTTGAAAATTGTAATAGTCGATGGAAGAAGCACATCTTGTCAAACATGAACAAACAGAATAAAGTCGTGTAAACCTCCTGTTGATGCAGAAATCGTCCAGTTCTGTGAAATTCCTTCTCGATCCCTACACACAATAACAAAAATCAAACGGGTTTAAGGTTGAATTCCGGGGGGTGGTTCAACCGTAAACGCTCCGATGCTTAAGTCAGTTTTCCTAGAGAATAAACCGACAAAGTGTTTGCAGGAGTTTTTGATTACCTTTAGAAGTGAGATGAGGCCTTCCATTTATAGTGAAGCCTTGAGAGTCACCAGAACGTCTGATTGGTTGAAGGAGAAAGTATTAAATAAGTGATTGTATCCACTGTAATCACTTATTTATTATGATTAAATAATTCGTTAGAAAATTATTTATTATCGACATTGATCTGATTAATTAATATATTTAGTTAGTAAATATATTGAATTAATGCGAAGATCGTAACATGTCGATGTCAATTTTTCCAAGGTTAATGTCGGCATTATGGGAATTGTTGGCCACGTGGCAGCTGCATAATTTTTCGATAATTTATGGTTCCACAAATGCCCCCACATCGCTTAGGAATTCAGGGAATCCTAAGAGATGTAATTTTATTGTGATACCGATAAATCATTTTTTTGTGGGAGCAAGACTCCGCATTGAATCTTCATTTGAGCAATTAAAGTCCCGATCGACTTTAGATGTCGCTTTAGTTTGCCATAGGAAGCCTTGGGCTTGAATCCTTATATTTGAGTTGACTCTTGAAGCCCACAAGAGATTAGGGTTGTAATTTTAAATATTATTTAAATGGAGTATTAGTAGCCTCCATTCTTAAAAAATTAACAATCCTAATCCTCTTAATTGTCGAATTTGGTGTCGCTATGTCGTAGAGATGGCAGAGAACATAGCGGCAAGTGTGAGAGGAAGAGGTGACGCAAAAAAAAACATCTGATGTGGAGAAATCACCCGATAGGTGGGATAAAAAAGGAAGATGGGAGGGCCCCATGAAGCAGCAGCCCTGCCATTTGGTAGGTGGAGAGCTCTGTGACTGACGACATGGGAAAAGGAGGGCGCAACAGTTGTCGGCACGTGCGCGCCATGCGTGCGTTGGTGCGGCTGGGACGACACGGCGTCTGACGGGACAGCAGCGATGGGACAGGCGGGCTTCTAATGCTGGCGCTTTGAGGGAACAGGAGATCCCACATGGTGTAGCTTTTCATGATTTTTTTTTCCACTGCAAGACCCTTTTTTCCAGCTGTGCAAGTCTATCCTTTTGTTTTTTTTTATACTTTTCGCCGCCCCATATCACGCCTCCCAAATGTAATACATATCTTGTATATACATATATATATATATATATATCTTATATATATATATTTACTTAGATAATAATATATATATATATAAATATATATTTTTTGTTGTTTTCGCTCATTTGAAGATTTGAGAAGTTGTAGTTGTCAGATTGCAACGATTCAAGTGGTGGTACGCTCTATTCTCCGAGACGATTATTTCATGATGTATGAAGGCATACTTCTGGAGAAGTCTCAAAAAATTTATTTTGTGTGGCAACATGTCGTAAGACCATCTGGTAGCGTATTCAGAACTTGTTGTAACTTCCGACTTCAAGAGTTGATGGACTTGACATCAAGATGCTCCTCCAGTTGACATACTCGTGGTGCTTTGTTGTTAGAAGAGTTTGGCGTATTGGTGGACTTGTCAACTTCAAGTGCGAGTGGAGTCAGCATCAAAACCTTTAACGGGTGAGGCATGAAGTTCCATGACTTGAAGTGTGACGAGTCACAAGGCGATGCGCACTCCAACTTTGGGGCGAGGCGCGCTACACTGCAGCGAGGGTCATGCCATGGTGCAAGGCGAGGTGCAGTAAAATGCAAGGAAATGAGCAGTAGAGTGGAAGGCCAGGTGTAGTGGAGTGCGGCGCGAGGTGTAGCAGAGTGCAAAGCGCGAGATGTAGCAGAGTGCAAGAAGAGGTGCAACAGAGTATGATGCGAGGTGCAACATAGTGCAATGCGCGACGTGCAGCAGAGTGCAAGACGAGGTGCAGCAGAGTGCGACGCGAGGTGCAACAGAGTGCAAGACGCGAGGTTCAACAGAGTGCAAGATGAGGTGCAGCAGTGTGTGGCTCGAGGTGTAGCAAAGTGCGGTGCGAGGTGCAGTGGAGTGCAAGACGAGGTGCAGCAGTGTGCGGCTCGAGGTGCAGCAGAGTGCAGTGCGAGGTGCAGTAGAGTGTAAGGCGAAACATAGAGTGGAGGATCGATCATGCCCCCCATGCAAAGCTCTAGACATCGTACAACATTGCCTAATTGAAGGAAGAAAGCTTGGAGATGCCATCATCTAGACACTGAAGCTAAGTGGTTTGAAGACACATGACACAAAACCATTGTTTTGTCTTAGAGTTAAAAGTCAAGCTGCTTTGTAGCCGTCGTCGAGTCAAGCAGTGGTGAAGTCGCTTTTTTGAAGACAACTATGCCAAGTAGGCGATGTTGAGGAGGTTTCGCCCATTGTTTGAAGAAGGTCATGGACGATGTATCACTGGAAGTCCACGATGGGATCATTGAAGACCTCCAAGGCTTGCTTATGGGTTGACGGATAGACTCTGAGGTCGTCCCGTTCCTAGTGATGAGCTTCATGATCCTTCTTGGCTCGTAGCTTGATCTTAGTATTGAATACTGACTAAGCCCAAACTACGCATTAAATTAAACACGTAATTTGAGTGTTATGCAATTTAAACCCTTTTTGTGTAGATGTAGTATTGGTAAATAGGGATCGTTCTTAACCGGGGAAATTAGGGAACATTAATAATGTGTTAGTGAGAAAGAGTAATGAATAAATTAATGAATTAAATAATTAAATAATAAAAGAATTAAATAATAAAAGGATTAACAAATTAAAGAATTAAAGAATTAAAGAATTAAAGAATTAATTAATCAAAGAATAATAAACTAAAAGTATGAAAGAATAAAAGAATAAAGAGATGAAAGAATCAAAGAATAATAAACTAAAAGTATGAAAGAATAAAAGAATAAAGAATAAAAAGGGATCAAAGAATAAACGAATTAAAAGAATAAAAGAATTAAAAGAATTAAAGAATTAAAGAATTAAAGAATAAAAGGGGGGTTTTGAAAAGATTTATAATCTAAACTAAAGGCAACACTAACTAAGAATTAAAATGCAAATGTTCATGCCAATTAGAACTTACAAACCATAGAGTAGTTTCATAGACAAAACCCACATTTTTACGTAAGTAATTTCGAATTAACAATCACATTAATTAAACTATTCCTAAAAATAGACTTCCTTCAAATACAATTTTTACCAACATTCCAACATTTTGCTCATAATAAACCAATCACGAAATCCTAGCTTCATCATCTCAAATACTTACATATATCTTTCAATATTATAAATGCATCAACCATTAATGTGCGTCAAACATCAATATGCTTCAAACATCAATATGCTTCAAACATTTACAACATGATTCACCTTAAGTTTATAATTAAATGCGCCGACAGCGATCAACATTTAATCTCTTCAATTCTACTCTAAGTGCACTGACATCGGATAAAACACTTAACATCGAATTGAAGTTTAAGCACTAAAACATATGAAGTAAAAGAAATTCAAAAAGTAAAACACATGGAGATTGCATTCTTACTTACAAATGTTAGAAAGAAAATACCAAGAACAAAGTAAAGAAGAAATGAAAATAACATAAATTATGAATAAGAATTAAAAGGAAACTAATTAATAAGAAAATCTACAAGAAGTTAAAATGGTCCCCAAAAATGTCTCTCAAAAGAGAGAAACAAAAGAACTAAAAGAAGAGAACTAAAAACTAAGCAAAATGGAAGAAATAGAGCTAATGGGGGACTCCCCAAATACAAGAATTGAACGTCTATTTATAGGGGGAAAAAGCTACCAAAAATAATTTTAAAAAATACAAAATAAAAACATAAAAATAACAATAAACTAGTACATTAAGAAGTGATGGAAATGATGAATTTAGGGATGGGTTTTTGCTGTAAAGTGGATGAAAAAGAGGTGCAGTGGGTTGGTGGCTGTGCTGGAAAAGCTGTCAAAATGTTCGGCGTGCCCAGGCTGAAGAAGGATGAATAATTCGGAAAGCAGGCGCTGGAAGGAATGAGGACAGGTCGGCTGGGCGGCGCTGGGGAGCTGGCCACGCGTTCGGCAAGGGCGCGCCGAACTAGCGCATGGGCAGGCTGGCTGACGCGCAGACTGGGTTGGCTGGGCCTGGGCTTGTGAGATGCGGGCCTGGGCTTGCGAGACGCGGGCCTGGGCTGCACAGTTATTGAATGGGTTTGGGCTGCAGAAAGAAAATGGATTTTAATTGATTTATAACTTAATTAATATTTCCACCAAAATTCGTCCATAATTTCTTCGTTATAATTCCGATCGAGACGATTCTTCGCCAAAATACTCCAAATTACAAACCTTATTTATCTAAACATAAAAAACATAAAATAAATTATTTTATCAATTTATTTAATATTTTAATATTAAAAGTCAAGTATAAAGGGTATAAAATAATATAAAATAATGCTTATTTGAGTACCTATCAAATACATGTTTGAGCATTCAACTTGTGAATTTCCAACTTCTTTAATTTTCATTAATAGAAGCCTTCCATTTTTTTGAGTGTTTTGTGATTTTCGAAAAATTTGACCTTTGTGTAATAATTTTGGTATTTTGACTTCGTTTTATCTTCGAATTGAGTGACGTTGGTGGGGTTGGAAATCTGAGTTCCATACCCTTCTACTGCCATCAAGTTTGCTCCAAGAAGATCCGAATTGAGCCTTGTAGTATTGGTCGAATCTTGTGCTCGTGCGCTGGTTCATGCAGTTGACCTTTGTGTGAAAAAATGTTCGCGGGGAACTCGTCACAGCTTGGAATTGAGTGAGATCAATGGCGTTGGAAAGATAATTTCCATATATTTCTAAATCCATCGACCTCATGTAAGGGTGATCAAAATTCAGTGGTCTATTACTGAATGAATCATGTACTCGTGCGCTGGAACGTGCAGTTGACCTTTGTGTACAAAAACGTTTGCTGGGAACTCGAAACAACTCGGAATTGAGTGAGATCAATGGCGTTGGAAAGCTGACTTCAATAGATTTCTAAATCCGTCGACCTCATGTCAGGGTGACCAGAATTCAGTGGTCTATGATGGAATGATGCTCGTACTCGTGTGCTGGTACGTGCAGTTGACCTTCGTGTACAAAAACGTTTGCTGGGAACTCGTCACAACTCGGAATTGAGTGAGGTCAACGGAGTTGGAAAGCTGACTACCGTATCTTTTTAGGGCCATTAAGCTCATGTCAGGGTGAGCAAAATTGAGCGATCTATGATCGAATGAATAGTGATCCCGTGCACTGAAATGCAGAATTAGACTTCGCATGTTAAAACATTTGCCCACTGTTTGTCATGGTCTGGTGGTTGCCCCTCTTGGTGGGGTTGGAAGCATTTTTTTAGTTGCTTTTCGACTCCAACAAGTCAATTTCTTGGATGGTTTCATGTGCCTCAACTGGACTAGCCTTGAGCGCTTCGCGTGGCGAAGTCATGGCGTGGTCCACATGGTGAAGACTTGTTGTGCTTTGCGTGGCAAAAACTTTGAGTTCTTCGCATGGTGAAGGCTTCGAGTGCTTCGTATGGCGAAGCGTTAGAGTGTTTCGCATGGCGAAATCTTGGAGTGCTTCGCGGGTCGAAGACTTAGAGTGCTTCGTGGGGCCAAAGCTTGGAGTGCTTCGCGTGGCTAAGGCTTGGAGTGATTCGTGTGGCGAAGATTTGGAGTACTTCACGTGGCGTAGGCTTGGAGTGCTTCACGTGATGAAGGCTTGGAGTGCTACGCGTGGTGAATGCTTAGAGTGCTACGCGTGGCGAAGGCTTGGAGTGCTACGCATGGCGAAGGCTTGGAGTGCTTCGTATGACGAAGGTTTAGAGTGCTTTGCGTGGTGAAGAATCGAGTGCTTTACGTGTCAAAGGCTTAGAGTGCTTCATGGGGCGAGTGTTTCGCGTGGCGAAGGCTTGGAGTGCTTCACGTGGTGAAGGCTTGGAGTGCTTTGCATGGCGAAGACTCGGGTTCTTTGCGTGGCAAAGGTTTGGAGTCCTTCGCGGGGTGAAGGCTTGGAGTTCTTCGTGGGGCAAAGGCTTGGAGTGCTTCGCATGGTGAAGGCTTAGAGTGCTTCGCATGGTGAAGGCTTAGGTGCTTTGCATGTTAAAGGCTTAGAGTGTTTCACATGGCGAAGACTTAGAGTGTTTCACGTGACGAAGGCTTTGAAGTGTTTTGGGTGGTGAAGGCCTAGTGCTTTCTAAACAAAAGTGTAGGCGATATGAAAATTTCATTAGACGTTGAAACGAAACATCTTTAATCCTATTGAAAGATGCTATGTGTACAAAGTAGGCACTGAGCCAAATTTTGACCACAAAATTTGTGTCTTTGATGATGACTTGGTCACTGATTCAGTTTCTTGGTTGTTCCCTGTAACTCGGACTTGGCAATGATGGTGTCCACGCGGATCATCTTTTGTGCGGGTTCCTGGGGGTCTTTGTTTCCGAGGCAATCTGTTGCCTTTTTTCTGACATACTCAGTGCAGTGTCCTTCCTTCAAGAGATCCTAGAGGTATCTTTCATAAATTTGGCAAGAGCTTATGTCGTGCCCATAGCAATTGTGATAGGCACACCATTTTGTCTTGTCGGCCCTCTCCTTGTCGCCTTTGAAGGGAGCTAGTCTTTCGCACCACGACTTTTCCTTTATCTGATTGTATATTTGGAGGACGGGTACCGAAAATTGTGTGCTTGGCTTTGCACCAGCAAACTTATTGGATGACGAGTTCACTTTGCGCTTGTTGGCTTTCTCAACTGAGTTCCCGTGGTGGGCGCCATCCTTTGGCTGTGCAAACACCTTTATAGGATGTCCATCTTCCTCAATATGGTGGGCGGCATGTGTGGTGTTTTTCTCGTACTCCCAGCATGCATGTCGTTCTGCTAGGGACAACATCTTGGTGAGACTTCGGGCATTGCTCATGACGATGTCTCCATAGAGCTGGATCTCCCGCGGTAGACCCTGCTTGAATGTCATGGCCGTGACGAGATAGATGCATCCTTTGATGCGGGACTTTTCTTCGCAATTCCTCTGGATTTATTGCCGCAAGGTTTCCTTTGACTTCTTTCGAATGGTGAAGAGGTGGTCATCCTTGACTTCGACAATGATAAGCTGCGAGTACTCCTTCAAGAAGGCCAGGGCCAACTCTTCGAATGAGGCGACGATTGATCTCCGGGGGAGATGGTTGAACCATGTCGTCACTTGCAGCGAGGCTTGGAAAACTTTGCACATGAGCGCATCGTTGTGCCTGTGAGGTACCATGACTCCCCGATAGTAATTGATGTGTTTTACTGGGTCGGAGGTTCCTTTGTACTGATTGAAGTTGGGAGTTGAAAATCGATGCGGGAACGGCTCCTCCTCAATGTCCCTCACGAATGGTGAAAACGATGACGTATGAAACTGGCGCCAAAGGTCATCCTCCAAGTCTCTATCACGCTGAACTCTCTGGAGGCATCGGTCTAACATCCTTCGAACGTCTTCAGCGAGCAGTGGACCTTTGTGACGGGGATTTCAGCGTGTGGTCAAGGGGCGTCAACTCCCTCGAGTTGGAGCAAGAATGGCACTCGAGCGTGTTGGCGAGTAGGACTTGTCCTCCACGCTGCGATCATCTGTGCTTCTTGAGTTACGATGGGTCTGTCCATCTGAGTGAGTGTGTGACGCACGGGAGGCTGCTTACTTCTATCCCCCGTTGCGCGGGTACTCAATGCGTGAAAGTGCTCTAGAGCTTCCTCCGAGTCAGTCTCGAGCTGGAAGCTTCGATCATTCTTAGCCTTTTGCTCTGGGGTGTAGCTTTCTTTCCCTGAGTCTCTTAGCGGCGTGTAACGACTCGGACGTTCAAAAAGAGGAAATTTGAAAAATTTGAAGAAAATGATGATTTTTCCCCTAGTTAATAGGCGAACGGTTAACTTTTGTTCGGGCGGTCAAATGGACTTTGACCGACGAATGTGACGTAGTTCGGGACGTCACGAGTTCATAGACAGGTGGCACGCCCGATTTCGACATCAGAGGAGAAAGTTTTGACGTTCGGAAGTTCAAAGTCATTTTCGTAATTAGGACGAAAGGGGGGAAATTGTTGACTTTCTGATTGACCACTAATTCTCACACTATTCGAGGACCGTTAGGTAGGTCTCGATGCCCTGAGTACAACGACAGGCGGCACGTGCCAATCGGAGTTCGGATGATAAACTTACGGGTCTAGGAAAGTGAAGGGCATTTTGGTAATTTTATGCAGAAGGGCAAAATAGTAAATTCACATGGACACTGTTGAAACCGTGGGAAACAGGGGCTGAACCACTGTGCTTGGGTGGTCTGATCGACGAATTGTTAATTGTTAGTGGGCTTGGGACAACCTTGAGTTAGTGGGAAGCTTAAACAAGTGAGTGGGCTATGTGTGCTGTGAGAGATCAGAGCACTGGTGCAATTTTGTAATGGCTTTGGGTTCTGTTTGCGGGAAACCATTTACACAGTGGGACTGAGATTCCCTTAGGTTGTCGTGAAGTCTGTTTTGATTATAGGGAGTGAGAGTGAGTCGGGAGAGCCATTTTGGAGCAGAGAGCTTGAGAGTTTGAGAGAAACCAGTTCTGGGAAAAAAATCGAAAATGGAGGGAAAATTCTAAATTTAATTTATGAGCTGAGTGGAGCCAAACGGAGATTAAAAATAGTCTTCTGGGATCATGTCAAACTCAACCATACAAAGATTGAAGAAAATCGATCGCAGTTTGGCCAAGAACACAAGTTCCAGTTCTGGAAAGATTTCGAGCTTGAGGACGATCACCTATGGGTAAGTTTTCCTGAAATTGGTTTTGGTTTAGTGTTCGTTTAGGTCTTTTGAAGCTTCTGTTTAAGTTAATTTGGAAACTGAGTTAATTTGAGTGAGGTTCGAAAGTTTGACCCGTCTGTTTGATCCTAAGAGAAAGTTGGATTTAGTGCTTGTTGTGTGTAATTAATAATGGAGAACATAAATTAAGTTACAATGGAAGGTTTTCGATGGACAAATTGAAGGAATTAAGCTGTAATTGCAGGAGATTGGACCGGGTTGTGTCGCGAGTTTGGGACCCGTTTAACAGAGAGTCGGGTGAGGAATGTGACACTGTAGCATCACTGTAGTAGGCACGTGAGTTTCACGTGCAGCCACTCATGGCGGCGCGTGAGGGAACGTGGGCCCGATTCTCAAGGTAAGTTCAACACGACTTTTGTCCTACACAATGTAACGAACATTTTAGCGTTGATATTAATCGGACACCGTTTCGATGTTGTTTCGAGGGTCCGAAGGTTTATGTTACGTATTTAACTAACGTTTAATTCCCGAAAAATTATGGGAAATTAGTATGCTGTTAGTTGAGACCTTAGTAACCCTGAAAAATGATTTCGGACAGGATTCGAGATTTCTGGAAAATGTCAGAAATTACGGAAACGCGTGCAGCGTGAAAACGAGCGATATGGACGGTGTGTGAGTGGACTTTGCTTTCAAAATTTAATGCATGCATAAATATTTCTATGATTTCTATGATTATGATTATGACTTGTGATCATTTTGATTCAGTATTTATACGTATTTTTTATATGCATACGAAATTGCACGTATTTCGAGACTATGGTTTCTCTTATGCTTCGATGATGGTTTAATGAATGATTTTATATAATTTTGGCGTATCATGTTTTAATGATGTTTCGATTATGATTGTGAGTATGATTTACGGTTTTGACACGTATTTCGAGAATGACACGAATTTGCACGTTTTACGAGATATCGAGTATGATGTGGTTTGACCTTGATTTTGGTGATTTGATTATGGTTTTGATGTTTTGACTTTGGAATTTGAAATATGATGTGATTTCGAGGATTTAAAATGGATTTTGAAAAAGATGATTTCGGGCTTGATGCCCAATGCATAAACGTAATTTTGATGAACGAGATTTCGGTCTTCGGAAGTTTGAAAATGGATTTCTAGTTTGGGTTCGGAATGATGGTTCTGGATGCCGGCTTACGGAATCATTATTGCGAATTTGAATTCGGGAATGGATGATGGTTTGATAAAACGATTTGATATGATTATACATGTCCCGTTTTTAATGATGATTTGATTATGTTTTGTGAAGTAAGATTTTGGGGATTTGAATGTGGAAATTTGGACGTGAGTCCTGTTATGACAGAATGTGATTTCGGATTGGATTTGGAATTTGGATCACGATGGATCCTGGATTGTTGTGATTTACAAATGGTTTTGGGTTCAAAGATCGGTATTATTGCTGGATTATGTTTTGGGTTTAAAGACCCGATGTTAAGGCTGGATCATGTTTTGAGTTTAAAGACTCGGTTAATTGATGACGGGGGAGGACCCTTAATGAGTTTAAAGACTCGGTTACTATTTTGAGTTTAAAGACTCGGTATGATACCCCTAAGGCCTATTGATTATGTTCTGAGTTTAAAGACTCGTTGATATCTCGGGAAGGCCTGATTATGCGCATGATTTTGAGTTTAAAGACTCGGGCGCACTTGAGATCCAGCCGATTGATTGACTTGTGAATTACTGTGGATTTCTGATGTTTCGGATGTGTTGGGCAATGGCCCAGTTTATGTGGTTTTGATGGATTTTGGATTATGTTGTGTACTTGGATTTGATTCATGGTTTTGGGCTGAGGCCCTGTGTTTATGATTGCGGGCTAAGACCCGAAGGTTAAGAAAAGGAAAATGATTTGATTTTCGTACACAGTTTTCTTGTATTGGAAGTGAAACAGATTGCGAAATGATTTTCGAATGCATGCATTAGTTTTACGTGGATGGTAGAAATGCCTTTCTGTAACTGTTTTATAAACTGATTTATTTTTTTCCACTCACACCTTTTGTGTTTTTATTGACCCTCCAGGTCGTGGCGCGTTGATCGAGAGGCGGAGGCATGAGTGAGTACGTGTGTGGCTATCCCTAGTTTGGCAAGTACTGAGGGTAATTTGGGAATTTCAGTCGACTTGCCAGACGGGAGCAGGACCGGGTACGGTTATCAATGTCCCTTCGGGGGCGGTCCTGTCACGGCGTGTCTCGGAACATTGTCCGACAACGAACATGCTCATTGTCGGAGCGTCTCGAGATGTCCCTTGGTCCCCACGAGGTTCTGGATGCCCCGATGTCTCCCAATAGTTGTTGTAGGAGCTCTGATTGGGCCCGAACATGGTTGCTCAGTTGCTCAACCTGCTGCATCAGTCCATGCTGCGGAGGCGAGCCCCTAGATGCTTGCTTGTGACGAGTAGCATGTCGGGGCGCACATCACGCGCCTTCAGTTGGATGTGGTGAGTCACGTCTCTCTGGAACTTGGGTGTTGGACTGTGGGTTGCGCAGAGTGTCCAATTGCCTCCTTAGGTCTAAGTTGGCAAGGAGCTGATTTGGGACTCTTAGAGATGTTTTTCCCGCTAGCAGTCCGTCTGTTCGTTGAAAAAAAACCACCCCTACCCCCATCGAAGGTAGGGGATTCACGGTAGTAGTAGCTATGGGGAATGTTCCGAAACTGAATGTAGGTGTCCAATTTGGCATTCCGGATGGTAGGTGAATTGATGCATGGAGTGGGCCGTGTGGGAGACGGGAAAGTGGTTCCTCTGGAATCTCAGGTAGCGGTTCGCTCACGGCATCAATCGCAGCAGCGGATGTGGCAGCCTCAGAGGCCCGTGCGGATCGACGTGTTCTGGCCATCTGTGGAATGGTAAGTGTTGAAAGTATAATGGAGTTTTTTTCGAGGAAAAACTAAGGAGCACGTTTTGAGTATTTCTCAAATCGTCTCTCAATTAATGCACCAGTTGTTGATGCAGAAATCGGCCGGTTCTGTGAAATTTCTTCTCTATCCCTACACACAATAACAAAAATCAAACTGGGTTAAGGTTGAATCCCGGGGGGGGTGGCTCAACCGTAAACGCTCTGATGCTTAAGTCAGTTTTCTGAGAGAATAAACCGACAGAGTGTTTGCAGGAGTTTTTGATTACCTTTAGAAGTGAGATCAGGTCTTCTATTAAATAAGTGATTGTACCCACTGTAATCACTTATTTATTATGAATAAATAATTCGCTGGGAAGTTATTTATTATTGGTATTGATCTGATTAATTAATATATTTAGCTAGTAAATATATTGAATTAATTTGAAGATCATAATATGTCGATGTCAATTTTACCAAGGGTAATGTCGGCATTATGGGAATTGTTGGTCACGTGGCAGTTGCATAATTTTTTGGTGATTTATGGCAGAAATATTTAATATTATTATGTAAGTGTTTTTCATTATATTTTTTAAATTATTTTTTCCATAGCCACGTCAAACAGTGGAAATATTTATAGCAAATGAACAACGTTCTTTCAAATTTCATCAATGTTGGGAAATTTGTAAAGATTGGGTAATGTTTCAAACTCCACCATAAGGAGCATTTGTTGATACACCGGTGCAATTGCCCTTTAATTTAAATGTTGATGTTGAAAGTTCTCTACACCAGAGGTTAATCCATCTCCGAGTCAGCCATCAATTTCTAGGCCTATGGGAAGATATAAGGCAAAAAGAATGAGGCAAAAGGGAAAAGAAAAGGAGACTAGCCTATTGGTAGGAGATTTTGTTGTTGCTTTGCGGGAATTGGTGGAAGAAAGCGCCAAATTAGAACAAGAGAAGAATGGGAGGTACGAGGGAATGGCCTAACTTCAACAAGATGAGTTAGATTATAGAATTATGGTTAGGAATCCTACGGACATGACTCCACTAAGTAAGGAGTATTTTGATGGAAAAAACAAGGAAATTCGCGACCGATCCCGAGCACGTGAGTTGTTTCCAAATTCTTATTAAACATCTAACTACAATGCTACAAGGAGGGGAGAAAATTACGATTTTGGCTTGTAGTATTATGTTTAAGTTGTTGAAAGTTACTTTTTATGTTTAAATTATTCTATTTAAATTTCTTATGCTTGAAATTTTTTATTTAAATTTCTATCTTTAAATTGTTTCCTTTTAGATTAATAATAAAAATATTTTTCAATTAAGTTTAAATAATTAGTCAATTTAAATATTACTATTCAAAATTTACAAAACTTAAGGTGAGATTACTAAGAGATAGTAAATCTTGAGAATTAATTTGGTGTTTACATGTGACAAATTATCTTATCAATATCTTAATGATTATGTTATCTTAAAATAATAAGTAAAATACGAATTTCACGAGCCGATACGTGAAAGAAAAATCTTATACGATATTTTTATTTTTGTCACATATCCGAAAAATAGTTACGATGTGAATTTAGTACATTTATTAATTTATTATATTTAAAGATATATTAAAAAATTATAAAATATATAACCCTCAACTATTGAAAATGATAAAATATAATTCTACACTATTCATTTAAAAACTAATTTTTAAAGAGCTAAATTTTGATTTAAGAAGGGTGTTGATAAAGACGGCGTAATAGCCATTGATGAAAATATCGCTGGATGTCGCCGAAATTTCGCCGAAATTTCGTCATTTTGGGCCGGCGGCATGTAAGAAAGGGGGGGGGGGGGGAATTTGCCCAAATATCGAACAATTGACATGTTTTGAGTCCATAGATCTTTTTCTAAGATCAAAATGATGAAAATGCACTATTAATTCGTAAAAATCGGACTTAAATCGAAGTATATATCGCCGGGTCATGCCGCCGGGTCGGAAAACCCGAGTTGCAGACCCGGCGGGAGGTAGGGGGAGACTGTTGCTAGCCGGTTAATTTGTATACTTATATAATCGACGTTATATAATTTAACAAAATCCAGCCCAGCAGAGTTGGTGTGGGTATTTGGACTCATTTGGGGGGTCTTGGGTTCGACCCCCTTGGCTGCCAAAGGGCTGTTTTTATTGTTTTTTTTCAATTTTTATTGTTTTTTCCAATTTTTATTGTATACTCATTTATTGTCCATTTTTTATTGTAACAAAGTCCAGTTTTTATTGTATACTCATTTATTCCAATTTTTCAAAGGTTGGTTTTTTTTTCCATTTTTTTTCAATTTTATATAATCCATTACTTCCAATTTTTTAACCAAAATTTGACCCTATTTTTTCAATTTTTTTTTTCAATATTAAATATATTTAAACTTATTTTATCATTTTTTTTACATTGAATTTTTGTATGTTTATTGTTATGTTTTTAACCTTTTTAACATTCAATTATAGTAACTCACTTCAATTTATATTTATATTTAAGATTTTATATTATTAGTCATCGGCAGAATCATATTACATCAAACAATTGTCATATATTTATCATATCAAAGTCATTTTATAGTTTTTATTAGTCCTATATAACCATTATTGGGTACTTAAGTTTTTCCCAAAGTTTCATTCCAAATTTCCGTCATTTGAACTCAATTTTCGTCATTTTTGTTGACCGTAAACGATATCGATATCGATATCGATATTTGGGACGAGATATCCGTAAATTCGGCGAGCGATATATCCGTCGATATCGATATTTTCATCCTTGGTAATAGCCCATCTTGACTATTTCTTCATTTGGAATCGATGCCTACAATGAGTAGACATGTCGTATTGCCGTCGGGATTCGAGGTTAGGTTTGAGCACGGAGGCCAAGCCTCTTCGTGAGGAAGACGAAGTCGAAGAAGGGGAGAAAGAGTCAGGGGAGCGAGAGTCCATAATCCAAGACAAAAGTCGAGTTTGAGAGTTTAGAGCCGAGAACGAGGGAAATTGCTGTGGTGGTGCAAAATGGGTGAATGAGATCAAAAGAACCTGAAACATTTGGAGTTTTTTTTCTAAAAAAGGGGTGAGATTTTCGTCACTAAAGGCTTAAAACACCTTTAGCAACGAAATTACTTATGAAACAGCGTCAGTAAAGTACCCTTTTTGTGACGTTGTTCATAAGTATTTTCGTTTCTACAGCTTTTTTAAACCTTTAGTGATGAAAACTCATAATTTTTCAGAAATTCCAGAAAATTTTCAGAAGAAATCCAAATGTTTCGGTTTTGATAATGCCATAGAGGAAGAAGTGCATTTCATTTGTTCATGTCTCTATTATGGTGAATCCGTTCATCCCTTTCAACCCAGTTATGGTCCATATCTCCAACCATTCATTCCTTTACTCAACTGCAACGATTGTCTCATTTTCCTCCATTGCAACTGGAAGATTGGGTCTGAATGATGGGTTTGTGGTAAATATCAGAGTGGGAAGATTGGGTCTGATGATGGGTCTTCGGTAAATACCAGGGTGAGAGAGATTTGTTTCTCTTTTTAAATTTAATCAATTATTGATTTATTAATTCATTAGTATAACTATTTAATTATTGTTCGCCTTGTGACGCCTAGTCGTCGTTAATTTAAGTTAAATAGTGGGTTCTATATTGTCCACATTATCATTTAACAGAAATATTAACGAAATAGCTAACAAATGGGTTATATTGTCACGTTTTGAGGAGTATAAGAAATAATTATAACATTTAAAAAGTTATGTATAGTTTTTTTTAAAAAAATAACCTTTTTAATAGATTAATTATATTTTATACCACATATCGCTTATTTGTCATCCACTTGAATTATGTATGGATCCCGTTTTATTTTCATTACCATTAACATAATTATGTATGTATAATTATGTATTTTAGTGTAAACTACAAAATAATAATGTGTAATTTATAAAGATACATCCATTACAATTCCAACACCTAAGAAAGCAAGTTGAGGCACATGACGGTACCTGCCCAAACACGTGTTAGTTGTAGGAAGTACTATCTCGAAATTGACTTTTTTTACACAACCATAATGACCTAATTACTAGAGTAATAATATTTTGATATACTAAATTGACTACATTTAATGACACAATTGATGTGGTAATCAATGAATGATGAAGTTGGTGCATCAAGTGATTTAGTTTATTAAAATAATATTATTCGTTGATTACCACATCAAGTATGTCACTAAATAATATCAATATAGCGTTTTCAAATAACATTATTCTAATTACTATATCAATTGTATCAACCTTCATAAGGTACAAGCTTTTCTAGATTATGTCGGACTTTTGTAAAGTTTTGCGTAATTCACTTCTTCATAATTTTCAATCGCAGCTTATGTCATGTAAGAATATGTCATGTAGGAAGATGAAAGGTCTTCCTAGGCAAATCACTCGTTCAATTTTGCTCACTCGATAATTCCCAAAACCACCACTTATCTTGTTTATTATTATGGCCCCGACGCACAAACTTCCCTAAAAAGAGAAATTAAAAGGGAGGCCACTGAAGGATGGAGAGCTAGCGAAAAATTCCTCTCATCTTTTCTCACCTTCCTCTCATCTTGTTCTCATCTTTCATCATATACTTGCATTTTCCTCTAATCTTACTCTCATATTCCTCTCATTTTCGTCTCATCTCCCTCAATTCTATGTTTGATTTTTATTAAGGACGACGAACCAAAAGTACTAAATATTCAAAAATTAAAGCAAATAACCAATTGTGGGGTAAGGAAGATGAATTTTTAGGTGTGAGGTCGCGAAGACGATTGGGTAAAAGGCCATAGAAACCAAGGTGAATTTGTAGATCTAGTCTGATAGTGCCCCATTGGTTTAGACTTTGTCTTATAGTCTGATAATGTCCCCATAGTCAAGGTAATAATAATTTCATACTGAAATATCCATTTCTCATTGCCCAAAAAAACAATTCTCACAGTATTAACTATAAGGACACTACTTGACTAGGATGACAGAAAGAGATATCTAATTCTCTTTTGAAATTAGAAGAAAGGTTACTAAGGCCCAAAAAAAGCAACTCTCACTACACAAAATGACACTTGGTTCTTAATTTGAATCTAAGCCTTATCTCTCAACATGGTCTATGCAAAAGGTTATTCCTTTACGACAATAACTACAAAATCAACAATTTGCAAGCATAGGTGGCTAGTGGTCTAATCGTCTTCGTATGTAAAAGGCCTATAATATAATGCACCACCTGTCCAAGACTCAAACCTGTGTGAAAATCAAAATCAAAAGAGAACTAGGCATCTCTTTCTATTCTCATAGTCATGTAGTGTCTTTATAGTTAGTGTATTGAAAATTGTTTTTTTGGGGGACAGTGAGAACTGAATGGTTTAGTATGAAATTCTTATTACCTTTACTATGAAGACACTATAGAACTATAAGACTATATCAAAACCACTGGAATACTATCATACTAGATTTATAAATTCGTCTTTGTTTCTATGGCCTTCTACCCAATCATCTTCCAAGCCTCATACCTGTTAATTCATTTTGCTCACTCTAATTGGTTATTTACTTTAATTTCTTGAATGTCCAAGACTTGTGGTTCATCCATTTTTACAAAAATCAAACATAGCATTGAGGGAGATCAGAGGAAGATGAGAGGAATTTTTTGCCAACTCTTCCATCCCTAAGTGACCTCTCTTCTAATTTCTCTCATCTGGTTCTACAAAATTACCATCCTCTTTATATTGTTTTTTTTTTTTGTAAATACATTTTTGAGTGTTTTATTTTTGAATAAATTTGTGAAAAGTATTATATTTCCATCAATTTCCCTTATTTATTCACATGACCATTTGAATTTGAGAACAAAAGAAAACTTTCTAAAAACTAGAGAATACCATATTGAAGTTAAAAGGGTCGATCTAATATACATATGCACAAATTAATTTAAATTATTTGTTTTCTTATGCTGAGATGGATTACCTTCACTTTGGTCCTGAAACAAGAGATAGATAGGCCTGCAAATACTCGAAGCGCACAAAAATTGGAGACTCCAATCTATTGGGCATTGGGCTAAAACAAGAAACAAAATTACCTTTTGTACCTGTACTCAAAGCCCACACACCTCACAAAGAGAATTCATCAGAAAAACTCAAAAGAATTTGAAAACATTTCTATGGTCAAGTAGCTCACACCAAAGCTAGATTTTTGCAATATTTTAGACCTCATCATGTGAATCAATAAAAAGGAAAACATTGTTATTCCAACTCCAAAATATTTTTGCTTACAAGAAGATCTGAATCCAAAGCCTAATCATTTATAAGTTGATCCCCATTGTTAGCAATAGTAACTCCAAGCCCCAAAGCATCTCCCAAATTCATTGTTCTTCTCATGGTTCTCCTTCCAATGCCTCCTCCATTGCCCTTCCTCATCATTGCAGCAAACTCCCCATAATCAATCTGCCCATCATCATCCTGATCAATTTCTTTGATCATGTCCTCAAGATGAAGCTCTCCCAATCCAAAGTCCCTGCAGGCTTGTCTTAGCTCATCAATGGTGATGAACCCACTTCCATCTTTGTCAAAAAATGAGAATGCTGACAGCAAATTTTCTTCCCTTTCCAATTTGTTCAAATGCACTGTTGCTGCAAGAAACTCACCATAATCAATTGTTCCACTGTTGTCAATGTCAGCTGCCTCCATAAGATCCTTGATCTCAGACTCCATGAGCTCAGATCCCACTTTCCTCAGCCCCTCTTTCAGCTCATCAAATGTGATGCTTCCACTTCCATCTGCATCAATCATTTTAAACAGCTCTTTCAACCCACCAATCTCTTCCTCGGAGAGCCTCTCAGCGATCACCCTCAAAGCCATTTTCTTGAGCTTGTTCATGGCAGAGAAATGCTTGAGCCTTGAGAGAACTGCAGAATCAAGAGGCTTGTCAGGGGCAATTGTGTCATCAATGATCCATGGATGGCAAAGCACCTCATGGGCAGTGATTCTTTTCTTTGGGTTTCTCTCAAGCATTTTCACAAGCAGGTTCTTGGCACTATCAGAAATCCCAGGCCATGGCTGAGATTCAAAATCCAACCTTCCTTGCAAAATCTGTTTAAAGATCCCAACCTCAGTCTCAGCCCAAAATGGAGGAACCCCACTTAACAAAATGTAGAGAATCACCCCTGCACTCCACACATCTGATTCAGGCCCATAATGCTTCCTCAAAACCTCAGGAGCAACATAATATGGACTTCCAACAACATCAGAAAAAGTTTCCCCTGGCTTATAAAACACAGAGAGCCCAAAGTCTGTAGCTTTTAGAGCAGCATCTTCATCCTCACAATCAAACAAGAAATTCTCAGGCTTTAGATCTCTATGCATGACCCCAAGAGAATGGCAAGCTTCAACAACCCCAACAATGGTTTTCAAAAGCTTTGCAGCCTCTCTCTCACTGTAAAGACCCTTTTTGACAATCCTATCAAAAAGCTCTCCACCTTTGCAAAGTTCCATGACCAAATGAACAGAAGATGAGTCTTCATATGTGCCTCTGATTCTCACCACATGTGGGTGCTCTGAGAGGTGGTGCATCATCTGAATCTCTCTCCACACATCCTCATAATCCTCTTTGCAGAGGAGCTTCCGCTTCGGGATTGACTTGCAGGCATATTGGTGGCCTGATGAGATTTCAGTGCAGAGGTAGGTGGTACCAAACTGGCCCTGCCCAAGGATCCTTCCCAGTTTGTAGAGCGCAGTGAGGTTTTGGGTCTTGTAGGGTAGGACCCATGTGAGCTTTGATGGTGTTGATGGGGTTGGTCTGCTCATTTTTGAAGTTCAAGATGTAGATCAAGGATGCAAGAGGAAGAGCAAGAGCACAAAACCTCCTTCTTAGATGGAAATTGGAACCCAAGAGCTGTAGACTAATTTTCTTTCTCAAAACTCAGAGACAAGACTTGAAAGACTCATGTATGGTCTAGTCTCTGCCCATTACCCAACTTTCTTTTGACTATTTTATTTGGAAATTGCAACCCATTCTACTATTTGTGGATCATTTATCTTTGTTTCAACAAATTAAACCACTTTTTTTTTCACTTTTTTTTCTTCCACTAATAAGGAATCTAATTTGGCTTATTATTAGAGGTGTACATCACTTCATTAAAACCATTAACCGATTCATTTCAAATTGATTCAATTCAAATTGTTATTTATTCAACGATTTAGGTTTGATCGGATGAAAGTCAAACAGTTTGAAAATTCAAACCGCTCCATTAGTAACGATTTGGATTTGAATTTTCATTTTGAAAATCCGCTAAATCCAAATCGAACCGTTAAAAAATATATTAATTTTTATTAATTTTTAGATATATTATTAATATAAAGTAAAAATTATAAAATTAAAAGGATACTTAGATATATCCATAAAAATATATGTATACTCACATAAGAGTATAATAAAAAAATATTAAATAGTAATGTTTGTTTAATACATCTTACTATATTGATAATATTTGCAATACAATCTTTAGAAAACTTAATATATAAAATTTAGAGTATTGATTGTTTATTTTTTTTTTGTCTCATTTTTTTAATCCTTGATTTTTTTTTATTCCTAAACGGTTTCAAACCGTTTCAATCCAAATCAAACCGTTAGTAACGGTTTGAATCGAAATAGTTTTATTTCTAATTTTAGAAAATTCAAATCGTATCGAACCATTAAGATTTTAAAGAATTGAATTTAAATATTGTCAATATCTGTATCGAGCCGTACCATTCTCATCCATATTTATTACTCTATTTACTTTATAGGTTAAAGTCAATTTCACATGCTAAATGGATTTCTATTTAAGTCTTCTTCTTTTTAAGTAAAAAACATTAATATTAAATAATCATATCGATAAAAGAGTGTAAATTATGATGCTTTATATGGAAAAACAAATTATTTATAATCTCCCTATGAATTTATTTATTGAGCAAATCCCCTTATGTAGTTTAGTGGGATTATTCCTTAACTTGATACTAAGAACATGGACATTCAATTTAACATTATAGATGCCCAACAACATCGAAAACTCTAATTAATGAAGCCTCTTAATATTTATTATTTAAATTTTAATCATTATCCGAGTTGGATTAACTCTAAATCTATGTCGGTAGAGCATACAAGTTTGGACCAATGAGAAACATATATTATATAGTTATTTTGAGGGCTATCAAGATCCGTGTGGTTGGACAATGGAGTATGGTCACATTCATAAGCAGATATTCTCACAAGCACATGTGGTCCAATGGCAGGTAGTACATAGTATACACTAGGACCTTAGTATTGGGAAACTAATTTAGAATTCATAGCCAGTTCATGTATCCAAGATGGCAAGATGGACGAAGAATTGATCGGAATAACAAAGTGTGATAAAGTATTAATTCAGTTCAACCGGAGTTGAGTTAGTAAGGACGCTCTATTTGTTAGATCAAGATGTGGATATGTAGATCGAGATTCTTGTTATTAATAGTTTCTTTTGATAATTGATATGTAAATTTCTAAACAGAGACTAAGACCATTCCAATAAATCCTAATGAAGCATTGATATGCTCTGGGATGGGCTAGCTAGTCTTCCGTCCCACTATACTTTAATATACGTATTATACTCTCACTATTATTTCTTTGCAAGACATGATGGTAATTGATAAAAATAAATTTGACCATAATGTATTAGTAATGAATATGAATAGTATTTTATATTAAAAAAAAAAAAACTTGATGTTCGATTCGAATTGTGGACTGCCATGAGATATATTTGGGTCTTTCTAATGTCACAGGCTGAAATAAAAATAAAATGTTTGGGAAAGAGATGTCCTATGCCGCAGGTTAACCACCTGGAATTCGAAGTTGTTGTCTACGACTAGGAAGGCGGTCTTTGTTAAGGATGTTGCCCAAGCGCTCCCCACATACTCGATGACTATCTTTCAGCTTCCCAAATCTCCCTGTCATGAAGTCTCTACTGAGATAGCTAGGTTTTGGTGGAGTAAAGCTAGGAAGAAAAGTATTCATTAGATGAGATGGGATCGACTGTAACACACCGGATATTCAAGAGAATGAAAAATGACTATTTTACCCTTGTGTAGTTAAAGAATTGACTTTGACCAAAAGTCAAAATGTTGACTTTCGATGGGGACATCTTTTAGTGATACCAAAAATACCGTTACGAATGTCTCAGGATCCTGAGTACATAGACAAACGGCGTGTCAAAATCGGAATTCGAATGAGTTGGTTATGGTTCAAAGAAAGTTAGGGGTATTTTGGTAAATTTGCTTAGAAGGGAAATTTGGTAGTTTTGCTAAGTTGACATGTGATACATGTGTTATTTTCTGGAAAATTATCCAGCCTCCCTCCCTAAATGATTTCCACCGACCTACACATGATTATAAGAAGGTAATGTGTGTGTGTGTGTGTGTAGCTAGTTCGGAAGTGCTTGCCCGAAAATAGAAGAAAATTGTGATGCAAGGGAAACATGAGAAACAGAGGGAGATCGAGAGGAAATAAGGTAAAAAAGAAGAATTTGTGAGGCAGGATTGGTGAAAGGAAGGAAGAGGGGACGAGGGTGGAGCTCTAGGTGATCCCAGAAATCAAATCTGTGAGGGCCAACGATGGTTGTGACTCACCAAGTGGTTATGGGACATTTTTGTGCTGATCTGAGGATCTTAGACGACTAGTGAAGTCCCTAGGGTAACTTTGGGACTGTAAGAACGACATACGGAGGTATAGGAAGGCTGCAGTGACTGTAGGAAACCATGGTTGAATGCCATAAACTTGGAGAGCATAATCGACGTAAGTTTTCTAACTTGTGATCTCATAGATCCATTCCTATGGTTCACTAGATGATGTTAGAAACCTAAATCACGAAAAACGGATGTGAAAAAATGGTTTTAGAGTCAGGTCGGGTGACCCGAGTTGCAGACCCATCTCAAGGTAGACGACGAGTACGCTCGCAACTGCGCATGTCACTCGCATGAGGCCCACGCGTACAGAGCCACATCGACATGTGAGTCTTCTGTTCACCGTCCACCCAACATCAAAGTTCTTTGTTATGGTACTCTGAGCTTAATGGTGGGATTGTTGAGTACATTGGATTTCATTTGGATAGGTTTATGAGATTATGAAATTATGTGGTTAATTACAGGCTTATGGCTAAATTTTGAGATTAGTTTGGGAAAATTAGGGATTTTCTAGAATTGATATTTAAACTAACAAAATGGTATCAATTAAGGGTGATTTGTTTAAACAAAGGATTGATTTGTAAATTGAAGGTATAATATGAATGATTATTAAGTATAAATGTGGATATAGTTTAAGTTATGAATATTGAAGTTACAAGTATATAATGATGATGTAAATATTATAATTTATAGAATTTAATCTTTCACTTGGATTTATGGTATTTGAAATGTTAAAAGGAATAAGAATATGGGTTGATTGTGAGCATGGTGTATGTAATTTAGTAAAGGCTTAATTTTGAAAATTGGTGATTAAGTTAGTAAATGTTAAGGATAGTTTGTGATAACTATTCTTTTATGGAATATCAAAGAATACACTTGTGATGACTTGAAAATTCGAAAAAGGTAATTTTGAGAATTTGAAAAGCCCAGCTGTGTAATTCCCGAGAGAGCTCGGATGCGTAATTCCCAAGAAAACTCCGGATGTGTAATTCTCGGGACGCATGGCTGTGTAATTCCCCGGAAGACCCCGAATGTGTAATTCCCAAATTGCCCTCAGATGCGTAATGTAACAACCCGTCCCGAATTTTAGGAGTAATTAAGAGTAATCGTGATTAGTTAAGGGTATTAATGATTAATTAAGGATAATTAAGGGTTAATAAAAAAAATTCCTCGTGCATTTAACCATCCAAATAATCGTGGATGAACGGTGTAAAATGACCATTTTGCCCCTAAAAATGGGTAAATTTTTGACTTTTGACTTGGGGAGTCAAATACACGAGAATCGATGACCGTTACGTAAATCAGGACGTTACAAGTCCATAGACAGGTGGCACGTCGAAATCGGACGTTCGACGGGGAAGTTACGTGTCTAAAATGAAAAAATGATACTATTGCATGCATACCGAGAAGTTGGACACGTGGACTGTTTTGATTGGGGAAAATATATGAGTTGGACCACCAGAGGAGTGACAAGTGTCACCCATCTGATTGGCCCAAACCCCAACTAATTGGGTCTTATCTTCATCATCCTTCATTTTCTTTGTTTTCATTCCCTTAACCCGTGAAACCCAGAAACCCACAACCCCAATCATTTTCCATCCCCTGTTCTGGACTGAGAAAGAGTGATTGAGTGTGGCGGAGATGGATGGAGACGGCGAGGATGAGGCAGGACTGCCGTGGAAGACGGAGGTCATGGTTGGAAACAGGTAAACCGTAACCCAATTTTAGTTCGAAATGGGAAATTGGTTTTGGACAATTGTCGAGGGTTCCTGATGATCCTAAACTATTTCTAGGGTTCGCACGAGTCGATTGGGACTGATTTCGAGGATCGCGGTGGTCTGAGACGGCCGGAAACGGAGGAGGAAATTGGACAGTTACTATTCATCATTCAAATAGGTACTTTTAGCCCGTTTTTCTTAATTTTGATCACGTAGATTGATTAGGGAGGATTTTACGATGGTGTAGGAAGAAACAGGATCAAAATCGAGGTAGAATGAAAAGAGTTAGGGCCGGGTCGAGTCGCTGGTCTGTGCGACCTGGTTCAGAGGATCCAGCTGGAGGTTACGGACGAGATGACGTCATCTAATGATGTTAGCGATGATGTCATCTGATGACATCATCATGTCAGGTCTGACATATCAGACTAATAGCTATCAAAGGTAGCCTAATAAGGTAGTAACACATGTCACATGTTAGTGCACAGTCAGCACTGACATGTTAGTGACGGGACCCAATCGTTGGCTGACACGTGTCACTGACATGTCAATGACGTGGACCAGTAGCAGGCTGACACGTGACACTGTCAGATCTGACAGCTGTTAAAATCTATCAAGCTGACGTCAGCGATGACGTCATCATTGACTAACTGTTTACCTAACCGTTGACTTTGACCTGACCTTTTACTAGCATTGACCTTACGTTGACCACACGAGGGTGCATGGGCACGAATTTCGAGGTAGGACCAGTGTCATTTTAAAGGTTTTGACGACCCGAATCCAATGGTAGTGGTTTCGGGTCGATTGAAGATCGTTATGTTGGTTAAATCGAGGGTTTTAGCCTCAAAAAACGTGTATGGGACACGTTGACGTTTTTAGGAGTTTTGGTGTTTTATCCTATGGACTTTATAGATGGTTAATGACCTTCGGATTTGATTTGGACATGTCTGGAAGTTCTAGAGATGGCGAATTAGCCAAGGGAGGCTTATGACATGTGTATCGAGGCGCAGTGAGGATGGTCTGTAAGTGGACTTTTGTTTTCTAAATATGATGCATGCATGACTGTTTTATATGTTTTAGATATGTGTTTTGTGATGATTGGATTATGGTATTTAATATGTATGTATTTGCACGTATTTTGAGGTTTATTGTTTTATACAGTATTTATATGTGCTGGTGTTTTAATAATGGTTTTGGATTTGGAAATATGGAATTGGGCATGAAACCCATTTAAGTTGAAAACTATCGGACTAGGAGTCCATTTGATTTAATGAAGTATCGGACATGAGGCCTAGTTATGGTTTACGAAATGGATTTATGATGGTTTTATGGAATTTCCGGATATGGCCCTTTTGAAATGATTTTATAAAATGTTTTCCATATATCATCCTTATATGTGAATATATGGATAGTCTCTTCCAGCTGTTTGGGATACTGGGGTAGTCACGGCGCATTGCCTGCGAAGGGTCATTGCACAGAGTGACCAGACCGTATAGTAATTCGGAAGCAGGATTGGTATTATTAGACGTCTGAGACATCAGACATCTGGGATTTCATAGATAGGCTCGGAGAGACCCCGAGCGGCAAGCGTAGCCTTAGACCGTGACATGACGTCTGGGACGTCTGGCGCTTGAGACGCCAGGCATCTAGGATGCCAAGGATTGGTATAACTGTGTTTTATTGGATTTATTGATTTACAGACCTCTGTGTTTATGGATTTGGGCAGTGGCCCACATGATTTAGATTTACGGTTTTGGGCTGAGTTCCTATACGATTGCTTTTATGGTTTTGGGCTAAGGCCCTAATGATTTGAGAAGGGAAATGGCTTTGGTTTTATAAACGGTTTTATTATATTTGAATTAACTGATTTTTCGTATGCATGCATGGTTTTTAAGTGAAGGGCATAACTATCTTCTTTATGAAATGAGTTTTACTAAATTATTTATTTTTGTCCACTTACAGTTTTTATAGTTTTTAATACCTTTCAGGTTGATCGCGGATGCGAGCTGTACCAAAAACCGAGACATCACAATCCTCTACTGATCCTGGCGCGCTCTAGAAGCCTTGTTTGGGCTAAGGTTTTGGATTATCCTTTGTCTAGCCCTTCGTGTCTCACGTGGGTTAGACGGGAGCATGGTACATCCCACATTAATCCTGAGAGGATTGGGATGGGTTGTGTCACGTAATTTCTTAGCTTTAAGTGTGGGATTGTGTTTAATATTGATTTTATGTCCATATGTTTTCTGATGATTATTTGAAATGGATTTCGGGAAATGCAGGCCGCGAGTTTTGATATATGTTATAATTATGGGTCCCACGGTTTGTGATGTGATTTAAATTGAAATCCGGTTATTCTTATTTTACATTATGCATGCATGCTTTAAGCTGGAGGGTAAAGGGTTAGATTTTGAAACGTATTTTCAAATGATGTTATTTATGTCCACTCGCACCTTTTCTATTTTTGATGACCTTCCAGGTCGTGGCACGGAGATTAGGTCTAATCAAGAGGCGGAGGCATGAGTGGGAATCAATACAGTTATCCTTTGTCTGACAAATGTTAGGGGCGTTTTAGAACTTCGGTTGACTTGTTAGATGGGAGCAGGACCATGCACGATTATCAAAGCAGTTTTGGGATAGGTCTTGTCAACATGGTATTAAAGCCAAGTTGGTACTGATTGTGTTGTTCATGTCATGCCTCCAAAATGCGAGCCCTGTGCACAACCTGGTAATGAGATACGAGGGCATATAAAATCTCAAGATAGACTTGGGATGAAATTGACCCTAGAGTAGGGGTCAGCCGTTGGAAACCGTGGTGCTAGATCCTCGATTAGATGTGGTACACCCAGCGGTGTTTTTCTAAGTGATCAGGCATGCCAATGATTGTATGAATTACGAATGTTGAATTAGGACTGGAGAAGATTCAAGATATTGGATTTAGACTTATAATGAGTCAGAATTTTGGTTTGAGACTTGAGATGAGTCGCCTCATTGTATCGGGGCTTGGGAAGAGCCAGAATGTTGAAATAACAATTACTTTTTTGTGTAGAAAATGAGGGTTCAGGTGGAAACTTGAGCTAACAATGCAGACTTAGTCTCCATGGTTGTTGGAGGGATACGTTCGAATTTCGAGGACAAAATTCTATAAGGGGGTAGATTGTGACGACCCGGAAATTCAGAAAAAGTAATTTCGAGAATTTGGAAAGCCCGGATGTATAATTCCCTAGTGAGCTCGGATGCATAATTCCCGAGACACTGCAGATGTGTAATTCCCGAGAAGCTCGGATGTGTAATTCCCGAGAAGCTCGGATGTGTAATTCCCGAGAAGACCTCGGATGTGTAATTTTCAAATTGCCCTCATATGCGTAATTCCTGAGCTTTAAGTGTGGGGTTGTGTTTAATGTTGATTATGTGTCCAGATGTTTTCTGATGATTCTTTGAAATGGATTTCGGGAAATGTGGGCCACAAGTTTTGTTATATGTTATCATTATGGGTCCCACAGTTTGTGATGTGATTTAAATTGAAATCCGGTTATTCTTATTTTACGTTATGTATACATCTTTAAGCTGGAGGGTAAATGGTTCGATTTTGAAACGTATTTTCAAATTATGATATTTTTGTCCACTCACACCTTTACTGTTTTTGATGACCCTCCAGACCTGGTAAAAAGATCGGGGCTGATTGAGAGGTGGAGGCATGCGTGGGAATCAGTACAGCTAAGTGTTAAGGGTGTTTTGGAACTTTGGTTGACTTGTCAGACGAGAGTAGGACTATGCACGGTTATCAAAGCAGTTTTGGGACGGGTCCTGTCAACACTAGCTAAGAATTGGCGTGACTACTTTTATGTTAAGATACTACTTTATATAGTGTAGAATTATAGTTTGGATTGTCTCCATATAAAATTCATATTTTGAGGAATGTGGTGAAGGTTGTGTATTCTATTTATTCGCAATTAACCAATGTCGTAACTCATGATGCAAATAACAATTATAATAAGATCGGAGATAATCGAACATGGCTAATGTTGGTGATTTTAACAAGAAGAAGCAAAACCCTATGCAAGAGAAAATTATAATGTCTTTGTTCTTGTCGGGATTAGTGGGTCAGAAGTGGGCAGTACCCCACAAGGAAGGAATTATTTTTGGTTAAGAATAATTATTTTAAAGTCCGATAAGTGTCAGGACCCACCCCGGTTTCACCCCGAAACCCGAGGTAAATCCCGCTCCCGTCTGACTCCCCGACGCAAAACTCAAGTAAAACTCACTCACATACTACCCAGTCAAACGCAGGAGTAATTAGACACAATGTCCCGAAGGTAGCATTTACAGAACATAGTACGAACATACAAATAAAACCGATAACTACACGCACGCAGAAGCCTTTACTCTACTCTGGGAACCCTCACGTCACTTCTATGCCTCAGACTCTGCCTCGACGTCAAGACCCCGCGCTCGCTCCACAACCTGGAGGGCAATTTAAAACAGAAAATGTGAGTGGACCAGAAAGTACAAAAGTTCAAAAACCATTTTATAAGAAAACCGAGTTTTTACCCTCCGTTTTGAAACCACATGCATAACCAACAGTTATAAACACATTAATAAAAGAATCATTCTTAAACATCATAAGAAACAGAAACACTATAAAATACCATAAGAAACCATAGCATGGGTATCAGAAACCGTATCAAAACCATAATCACCAAAACATCATTTTCCCGATCAAACCTGCTGGATCTATCCGAGTCTTTAAACTCCCGAGTCTTTAAACTCAATCCAGGCCTTAATCATATCCGAGTCTTTAAACTCCCGAGTCTTTAAACTCAAGGCCTACGGGGGAAAATCAATATATATCCGAGTCTTTAAACTCCCGAGTCTTTAAACTCAATCCGGGTCTTTAAACCCAATCCGGCCGGTCCCCCGTCACATATATCCGGGTCTTTAAACCCAATATCCAGATCCAGCAAATCCAATCCCAAAACCATTTGAAAACCATTTACCAAATCCTCATCCAAACCCGAATCCGAAATCACTGGTCTGATGCCATTCCGGCGTTCAGGACCGTCATTCCGAACCCAAATCCGGAAATCCACTTTTCAATCCTTTAAAACCAAATTCCAATTGTCAATTTCGATTTCAAAACCGAAACCTTGATTCTCAAAATCATGTTCCAAAATCCCTTGAAATTCCGAAAACATTTCCAAAATCACCCTTTTCTCGAAAAACGTGCAACACATAAAACCATCATAACATATTCAAGAAACATCTAGTCATAAGTAAAACCATAAAATACGTTTATAAAAACAGTTATGCATGATCGAGTTTAAGGAAAGGGTCCACTCACAGTACTGAGCCCTACTCGCGTCCCGAACGTCCAACCCGTTCCTCGGCTTCCTCGGGAAATCCCGATCCTGTCAAACACCGCCAAAATACGTCACTAACACGTCTACGAAGGTTCACCTAAAAGCCCTCAAAAATCCCCGGACCAAAGACTTAAAACCCCGGGACCCTACACATTCACCCTCACGGAACTACACTCAAACGACTTCCGATTGACCCGAAACCAACTCCATTGAATTCACAACAACTCCTAGACCAAAAGTCATGTTGACCGTTTCTCCCAGAACCGCCGCACGCGCCCCCACGCGCCGCCCAAAATGGCTGCGCGTGGCCCCACGCGCCTGCTACAGTGTCACCGTCTACCTCACGTAGACCGGGTTCGACACAGTGCCTGCTGCTTGAACCGGCGAGAGCGGTTCACCGCCGTGCCTGCACCATTTTCCTCCCTCTCTTCACCATCCTCTTCGTCCAATCCTAAGCAATCCAGTTCCCTCACTCAAACCCCTCAACACTGTCCCTAACTTGTCGACTCGAGCTCGAACAAAACCTGTACCAGTCCCCTGTTTCCTTCTCCGGCCACCCAGGTCTTCCCCCGTCACGGTGGCTACCCAAAACGCTTCCTAGGGCTGTCCTAAACCTCACCCAACTCACCAAGACCATCGACTCTCACCCAAAATCCACGACTTTCAAACTGAGCAAAATGGATAAAACAGAGCACATAGGGTACTCTCCGTCGTCTGGGCTCCGCCGTTCATTCCTCCGTCACGGCAGCACAACCAGCAGCTACCTAGGACTCAACTGAGTCCCCTAGACGTCACTAGACTCCTCGATTCAACCCCTAACGCTACAACTCTCAACTTGAAATTCGACGGCAAAACAGAGCACGAAGAGAAAAGTATGAAGTTTACCTGCTTCCAGGCGTCGCCGTGAGCTCAACCGTGAGGCAATAGCTCCTCCCGTCCACCGCCAGCCTCTGGACACCTCCACGAGTCCAATTGCACCAACACACGGCCGCACCACCACCACAATCGTCCAAGTCCTCTCTGTTTTCTCTGAAAACCGACTGCCCCGTCCACCGTGTTCTTGTACGATTTCTCTCCCCCAAACATTCACCAGTTCACTCTTCCACCCTCTGATCACTCCTCACTTACCAACACCCACTAACACTCACCATCGTCTCTCAATTTCTCTCAATTCCTCCCTCTGTTTCTGTCTGGGTCGAACAACACACACGGCACGGTTGCACCCCAAATAATTGGACCGTGCACTCACTAGAACCAACCAGACCTCCTACACGTGTCACCAATCCCTCAACTCCTCTCCCAAGTGGCTCAATCTCAACCCTCTATCTTCCCTCTCTGTGCACAAATCCCCAGACAACCGAAAGACCAAAATACCCCTCATTTTAACTTCAAATTACGATTTTACCCTTACCGTTTTAGACCCGTAACTCACACCTCGTACGTCCGATGAATACGTGCCGCCTGTCATCGAACTCAGGACGACGGGATCTATCTAACGGTCTTAGGTCAACTTACCAAAACTCAATTATTCAAAAAGTCAACTTTTCCCCCCTATTTACCAAAATTACGAAAATACCCTTGACTACTAATAACCCCTTAATCACTCTACTTATCCCAATTCTCGGGACGGGTTGTTACAATAAGAGTATTAGTAAATCTCTTGTCTAACAAAAGTCGTCAGACGGGAGCAGAATTAGTCCAATTTTTCTTGGAAATTAGGACGGGTCCTGTCATCAACTGTGTAGCCCTAAGAGTAAAGGCGGTGTGGGTTTCAAGAAATTTGAGATGTTCAATCAAGCAATGGTTGCGAAGCAAGCTTGGAGGCTTCTGGAGCTATTGAGGTCATTGGTAGCTTAGATTATGAAGGCTCGCTACTATCCTAATCAGAATTTGATGGTGGACAAAGTTGGGACTATGACGTTCTTTGTGTGGTGGTTTATCATTTGGGGACGAGAGGTGATTAAATAGGGATTGATTTGTAGAGTGGGCAATGGAGCGTCAATTGGTGTGTTTCATGACAGATGGATCCCAAGGTCGTAGACATTCCGTCCTATTCTGAACTGGGGACTCCCGGTGAATGCTTCGGTGTCATCACCTATCCTTCCTTGTGGAAGCTGAGATGTGGATCTATTGGAGTCGGTTTTCAGTGAGGAGGATGTTCGTGATATTTGTAGTATCACTTTTTCATCCCATGCCTCTTTACTAATGGACATTATTGGTTTTACTTAAAAGATGGGAAGTATACTATGAAATCTTGTTACCATTTAGCCTTCACGTTGAGTCATGTCGATATGGATGGTGGGTGTGAGTGCTCCAAGGTGGACAGAGTGTTGTGTTGTGGAAGCATTTCTGGAAGCTGAAGGTCCAAAACAAACTGAAGAATTTTTTATGGCAGGCTTGTTCTGAGATTTTTTTGACAGCTCACAACTTGGTCGCTTAGCTGCTAGTATCGAGCCTTTGCTGTCGATGTGGGAAACGTACGAAGGATCCCTACCATGCCTTATGGGATTGTAAACAAAGTCAAAGGGTCTAGAGCCTTGCCGAGCTCCCATTGCTTATGTTTTGTCTCAATTAACCTTTTCTCAGTTAGGCCAATTTGTTTATTTCTGTTGGAATATGTGGAATTGGAGAAATAAATTAGTACACACTTTACGGGTTAAAAAGGATGAAAAAGTTTATGAATCAGATATGGCAACCTACTCGGAGTTTACAGGGTTACAACAGATTTCTGTGGGGGCTCCGTTCTAGCGTGATCCTAAGTGGACCAAGCTAGTGGATGGGATTTCGAAACTTAATTGTGATGTTACTCATCGGATTTTTCTCGGACTAGCTGAGTTTTATGATGAGAGTTTTAATGAGGCCTCTTGCATTTCTATGGTGCATTCGATCACTATACTTTCTTCCTTATTTCCTATTAAATGAAGCTTTTTTAATTAAAAAAAAAGAATAGTATTTTATTAATGATCAGATTCAATATTCATCAAAATGTTACAAGGAGAGTCACATGTACACAAAATAATACTTAGGAAAACTTTCTTGTTCTACTCTTTAAATGTATGGAGTTTTTCATATTATGGAGTTTTTCATATGAAAATGTCATAATCTTATTTACATGATCATTTCAATATCATTTTGGAAAAAAATCAACTAAATTAGAAGTCATTTAGTAATTATTTTGTATGTGTTAAATAAATCTGTAAACAATTACAACCTGCAAGATGAAACGTCTATTTACTTATACATATAAATGGCTAAATGGTCTACAATTTAATTGTAACGACCCGTCCCGTAAACCGAGATTAGATTAGTGGTTAATGACAGATTAGTGAAGATAATCAGTGATTAGTTGGATAATTTCGGATGGACGGTGCGGAATGACGAATTTGCCCTTGGATTTGGGCAAACAGTTGACTTTTCGTTCGGACGGTCAAATGCATTTTGACTGATGACCGTGACGTAGTTCGGGACGTCACAAGTTCATAGACAGGTGGCACGTCCGATTCCGACATCCGAGGAGAAAGTTATGACGTTCGGAAGGTCGAGGGTAATTTGGTAATTTTGGTTAACAAGGGGCATTTTGTTGACTTTGCAAACGACATTACATTTTCACGAACTTCAAGGACTGTTAGGAAGGTCTCGATGCCCTGAGTACAACGACAGGCGGCACGCCGTCATCGGACTTCGGACGACGAAGTTACGGGTTAGGGAATACGAAGGGCAAAATGGTAATTTGTCCTTTAGGGGCATTTTGGTCATTCTGATGGCCTAGGGATCTGTGCCCAATAATAGTAGGACACTTGGCTGTTTTGGAGAAGGTGACCACCAGATGTTTAACAGGTGTCCCTCTCCAGATGGTTGTGGAACAAACGGTGACCGCCATACTGAGTGAGTCATGATGGAAATGGAAATGGAAAATGGTTTTCAAACGGTTTTGGATTGGATTTGCTGGATCTGGTTATTGGGTTTAAAGACCCGGATATGATTATGACGGAGGCGGGCCCGGATTGGGTTTAAAGACCCGGATTGAGTTTAAAGACTCGGATGTTGATATTTTCCCCCGTAAGCCTATTGAGTTTAAAGATTTAGGAGTTTAAAGACTTAGATGATATTGAGGTCTGGATTGAGTTTAAAGACTCGGACAGATGCAGCAGGTTCGATGGATGGAAATGTAGTTTCAAATGTGTTTTGGATTTCACTGATACTTGATGATGATTGTTTTTAATAACGGTTTTCCGATGTTTTAGGCTATGCCCGGATGATATGAATTTTTGATGGTTTTGAGCTGAGGCCCGGGATTTGAGAAAAAACAATGAGTTCGGTTTTCTTGAATGGTTTGAATAACTTGAAAATAGAATGGTTTTATGACATGACTTCTGATATGCATGCATTGGTTTTTAAATGGAAGGTATAAATGTAATTGTTTTATTGAACTGTTTTAGAACTTATATTTATTTTTTGTCCACTCACAGTTTTTTGTGTTTTCGATACCCTCCAGGCTGTTGCGGTGCGGGCTATTGGTCGAGAGAGACGGAGACATCACATACGCGATCCACAGTAGAGTCTCCGCGCTCTGGGAAGTCCGGAAGTTTTGAGCGGTTCAGTCAAGAATTCCTTGTCCGACTTACGTGTCACACGGAGGTTGGACGTCAGTTTAGCCTTCGTGTCACTCGTAATTTAGACGGGAGTATGACTTAGCCCTTAATCCCGGAGGATTGAGGGCGGGTTGTGACATTAATTGATTTTTTAATAAATAATTTAAAAATAATTTTTTAAAAGTTGAATGGTAATCAATTGGATAAATAGAAACAGAAGGAATTTTTAAAAATTCCCCAAAAAGAAAAAAAAAAGTAACAAAAAAACCAGAATAAATGTAAAAACTCCAAACAAAGCCAATTATTTATATGTATAGGTAGCCCTCGTCATTGGGCCGGGATGGGTAAGCCCGGCCCAAATTTTTTGGGCTTGGGCCGGGCTGGGTCGGGCTTATTAAATAATTTTTTAATTTACGGGTCGGGTCGGGCAGTCTTACTTACATATATAGAAGCCCTTGAGCTTTATCGGGCGGGGCTTTTATCGGGTTTTTCGGGTCGGGCCTACTAAGCCCACTTGGGCCTGGCTTACGTGGGCTTTTGCAATAAACTATTTATCAAATTTTAAAATTACAAAAAAATATATGAATATAAAAAAATATATATTAATAATGAAAAAAAAATACACATGGGTGCAAAAACATGGCATCGTTAAAACCTTACCTTAAAAACCCTAACAAAACTGCTCAAGAGTACCCAACTAGAGGGGAAAACGGGAACTGAAAGTAAGCGTAAAGGGAAGAATGAGGTTGAGAGATAAGAGAGATTGTGTTGAGCGAGTGTGAGTTTGTGAGATACTGAGATATGAGTTTTGAACTTTGAGAGTTGTGAGAGAGATAATGCAGTTAGTGAGGAGAATTGGAACGTTGAAAGGGTTAAGGTTGAGTGAAATTTATTTAATTAGGTGAACATAGGGTTAGCCTGTTAGGGTTTGTATTGGGTATTGGTCATTGAGTTTTCTAAAATAAATTAGGTGGACTTGGGGTTGAGATTTGGGTTTGGACTGAAACATTAATATTAAAAATGAGTTAGGTATTAATTCTTAAATAATAAGCATTTTATATGTTCGGGCGTATGAGTCGGGTTTATATGGACGGGTCGGGCTGGGTTTACCGGGCTTTATTGAGCTCGGGTCTATCAGGTTTGAACACCATAAGCCCAAGTTCAGTCCGTTAACTTTCGGACCGGGCCAACCCACAACCCATAACAGGTCGGCCAAATGATGAGGGCTATGTATAGGGAACAAAACAATTACATATTTACATTAATAAATCCCCTCCAGATGATACGAAAAACTTGTCGAACATTTTACCATTTTTGTATCCGAATATAACGACTGTTTTACTTTTTGTAAGTTTTGTTTACAAAGTTTCGAACATATCTTGTTAGGCTGGCCATGCATTTTCAATATTTTAATGATGACGAATTGGTTTTCTTTCTTTTTCTTTGCCATAGAATTCACATCAAAATCAACTTTCTGGTGACGACGACCCAAATTAAGAAAATAAAGGCTTTGTAGAAAATAAGACAAAAAAAAAGCAGAAAATTAAAAGGGAAATAGATTAGGCCCAAATCAAGAACAGAAAAAAGAGGTTCCATTGCATTGCCTTTTGCACAAATTTTGGCTTGAATGGATGAATGATGATGAGGATCCAACTATGGTAGTACGGTCTTATGGAACTCAGATTAGATTTTAGGGAAATCGATTAATGGCTCTAACTGTAGGTAATTAACTTTATCACTAAATAACTGTGAAGTACGCACATCACTAATTAACATTTCTCGTACTATGTATTTCATTTAATACCGATATTTGTTAGAGCTCACTATTACGTTTGATACAAAATTTGTACCAAACTAAGTAAAACTTGATACCCTTGGCATTTCTCTACGATAAAACACAGTCCAACACTCTAGCAAAGACGATATAAAACCATGTGACGGGGTCTCCTCTTAATCGTCTGTCAGCCCTAGCCGGGCACCACGAAATCCACGTAGATCTTGCCATCGGACTAATCCACTCTCTTCTTCACAAGCCCCATCCTTTCCATGCTAGCTACTTCAGCACCATCTGCAGAACCACTGCCGATGTGAATAAGGGGGATGAGGAGCAGTGCCGGTGCAAACATCTAGAGACCTAGGGTAAGAGTAGAAAATGGGTCTTCAATTCACATACTTAATTAAATAAAATATAGATTTTATAAATTGATTATATTAGCTTCTTTATATTATGAGGTGTCGTTAAAATTTTTATCAATGAAAACCTCATTGGGACAAAATCTCAAACGAAGGAAAAAAAAAAAACCTCATGTTTAAAAACATTACATTTAGATTTTTTTTTTTTCAAGAAACAACTTCTATACTTCTTTGGTGAAAACAAGGAAATCAACAAAACCAAAAACAGCAACTACACAAGTACACAAGTACACAACCTCCTCGAGATAGCTAAAACTAGAAACGTCATTTCTAAACATTTCTAACATAGCAGTAGTAGGCTGCTCAAACCAGCAAGATTCTGTCATTTTATACAAGCTTCCATATGCAATACAAGAATAGTCTTCAATTAAGAGCTACACCATTTAACCAACATCATACTCTTACAAAAATTAAAAATAGCAACGAAATCACAGACACATAATTTACCACTTTAAATGTTTTCTTCTTGCACTTTTAGAGGCAAAGTCATCAATTATATTTTTATATTCAATATTTTTCAGCATATCTTTTTCAATACATAATAATGCTAAATTATTTAGTCTATCTTGAGTCATAGTGGTCCGCAAGTAAGATTTTACCAATTTTAATTTGAAAAAACTACTTTCTACAGATGCTACAGTCATAAGTATAATCAATAATATCATATAAGCAACCATTACATTTGGAAATATATCCATTATTTTTACAAACTCAAGAAGTTTAATGGATGTCCATGGTTTATCGGTTTTATATGTTTTTTTTATAGCATTACTTGCAATATTTGCAATTCTGAATATAGGTCTCTTGCATAACCATCTGAAACACTGTCATGTTTTAAAACTTTTTCAAGATTCACGCTAAAACTATTCAATTCATTATCATCTAATAAAATTATTTTTTTAGTATCAAATAAGATTCCAAAAATGGATCCAAAATTATGCATTTGTTCAAACCTATCACTCAATTCATTAAGAGCAATATTCACTACAACAAAAAAATAGTCAGTTCTAAAAGAATCTTCAACCAATCTCTCTTCTCTATCAGTATTAGGAATCTCATCAAAATGCCTTTTCTGAGAAGTTCTTCGCTTTTTAGGAAATATAGGCTCAATTCTCATATCTAAGAAATTTGTTTAGCCTCATTCATGGTAGAAGTAAACTCATTTTCTCTGCAATTTTCAAAAAATAAAAAAGTCCTTCTGATTGTTTTGTAGCAACATCAAGACACATATTTTTAGATTGTAAAGTTCTACTAACTCTGTTAATCTTGTTCAATATGGCATGGCAAATAACCAAACTTAATATAAATTCAAAACTTGAAAACTCTCCTTCCGCATAAGGTTTGTTGATACCATATCGACCGACCACCTGAGCACAAAGCCCACCAGGACAGGACGGACGCCGACCGATTGCCTGATCGGCACCCCCACGGCCTACGGCCCGCCGATCGGCACCCCCACGGCCTACGGCCCGCCGATCGGCACCAAACTGCAGACCCGCCACTCGGCATTTGACAATGAACAGACACCAGCTGGCTGCGACAGTCACCTAACCAGCCCTGCCCTACCAACTCCCTGACGGAGGCAGGTTGGGACTCCAGATGGCGCCTCCCCCGGATGTCCAGGGCTTGTCAGACGACTCACAGCCACAAAGCACAACCTGCTCCCGCAACAGTAGCCCACCTACCGCAGTTAGGGCTACTATAAATACCTCGAAACCCTTCACAAAGGTAAGCCTCTGAGACCCAATCCAGAAAACTGTATTTACCTGCCTCTCGGCACTCGGATACTAACGTAGGCATCGGAGCCCCCTTTGGCCCGCACCACACCGGTGTCAAGTCTTTACAGGATCCCTGCCGAACAGCAACGCCCCCAGCGGGCCCAAGACACCACACGGCTGGTCCTAGAACCCCCAGCGGGTCTCATCGAGTTGGTCATCTCATCGAATTGTTTGATCCTGAAATGACCAAACGGTGAAGTACTGGCTCTGGCGCTGGCCTCGTACTCAGCACACCTACCCAGGAACGACAGGAAGACCCGTCCACGTAAAGAGTCCAAATTGGTTGGGCAGGGTCCAAGGTGGACGGGGTTGACAGCTTGCAGGTATGAGTGGCGGGTGCCGCAGTGTTGGGATCAAGAGTGTCGTGCATGTGCTGCGTTGTGTTGTAAGTGAATTCGGAGAGGAAGTCAGCGACGACCTGCCCTTTGACCGCTGGTCGAGGGGCGAATGTGATCTCGAACTCACTAAGCTCCACTGCCCACTTGATGAGTCTCCCCGAAGCGTCCGGCTTTTGGAGCACCTGGCGAAGGGGTTTGTTAGTAAGGACTAACATGGGATGTGCCTGGAAGTATGGGCGGAGGCGCCGGGCCGTCACAATGAGGGCAAAGGCCAAATTCTCCAGGTCGTTATACCGGGTCTCCGCGTCCTGGAATGCTTTGCTGACATAGTACACCGGGAACTCCGCGACGTCCCGGCTGGTGATGAGGACAGAGCTGACATCGGATGTGGAGACAGAAAGGTAGACGGTCAGTCGCTCACCGGTGGTAGGTCGGGTAAGTAGGGGTGTGGTGCTCATGTAAGTTTTGAGGGCTTCAAAGGCGGCGTCGCACGTTTCATCCCAGTTGATGTGCTTACCCTGGGTTTTCATGACCTTAAAGAATGGTAAACACTTGTCCGTCGCCCGAGAGATGAACCGGGTGAGGGCAGCGATCCGGCCAGTAAGGGTTTGGACTTCCTTGAGTGTGCGCAGGGGCTTCATGTCCAGGATGGCCTTAATTTTCTCGGGGTTAGCCTCGACTCCCCGTTGGCTGATCATGTAACCGAGGAATTTTCCGGAGCGGACGCCCAAAACACATTTGGCAGGGTTGAGCCGCATTTTGTACTGCTTCAGGACCTGGAACATCTTGTGGAGATTAGGCATGTGTTCGTTGGTCGTCCTACTTTTGACAAGCATATCATCCACGTACACCTCCATGGTCTTGCCAATCTGATCCGCGAACATGAAGTTGACGAGCCGTTGGTAGGTGGCACCGGTTTTCTTGAGCCCGAAGGGCATAACTGACAGGACCCATCCCAATCCCCCCGGGATTACCGTGGAATGTGCCCTACTCCCGTCCAACAAGGGGTGTCAGACAAGGGATAACCAAAAGTCACTGCCCAAACGAGGCTTCCAGAGTGTGCAAGGATCGATGGAGGAGGCGTGCAATGTCCCAGTCTCTGCTGCAGTCGCATCCGTAATCAACCTGGAGGGCATTAAAACCAATAAAAACTGTGAGTGGACGAAAATCATTAAGTTTATTAAACACAGTTATAAGACATTTATGCCCTCCAATAAAAACGTATGCATGCCACGAAAATCAGTAACCAAAACGTTTGTTCAACCAAGCCATTAGGGCCTTAGCCCAAAAACCGTTAACTTAAAACCAAGTGTGGGAACTCAGCCCAAAACCGTGGAATACCACTACCAGACATATTAAAACCATGTGGGCCACCGCCCAAAGCCATAAACATAAATCCATAAATCCAAAAATCCAAAACCATTTAGGGTCCTCGACCCGAAATACCATTTCATAACCAATAATCCATTTCTACCACATAAACACAAATCCAACCGAAAAGTCATTTCACAGATTCATTAATCCATATTTACCATTACCATCACCAGCATCCCAGATGCTTAGCGTCCCAGACGCTTGACGTCCCAGACGTCATATCTCACGGTATAATAAGCTACGCGTGCTTCCCGGGGTCTCTCCGGGTCCATATCTCTGACATCCCAGATGTCTGACGTCCCAGACGTCTAATCATAGCAATCCTGTTCCTAAGTCATCATACGGTCTGGCTGCTCCGTACAATGACCCCTCGCAGGCAATGCACCGTGACTTCCCCAGTGTCCCAGACACCTGGAGGAGACCATCATATATCCTTGTATCCAGATGATATATGGAAAACAGTTTTATTAAATCATTTCACAACATTACAATGGGCCCTGCCCGAAATCTCCATAAAACATCACAATTCCATTTAGGGTCCCTGACCCAAAATCACATTTATTAAACATAGGGTCCCAGACCCGAAATCACATTTATTAACATAGGGTCCCAGACCCGACATCACATTTATAACCCAACTGGGCCTCATGCCCGATTTTGTAACCATTGGGCCCACGGCCCGATTTGTAAACAACCTGGGCCCACGACCCGAATTCGTAAATCAATTGGGCCCCTGGCCCGATAATATTACTCAAATGGGTCTCAGCCCGATTTCGTAACAATTGGGCCCCTGGCCCGATTACGTACTCAATTGGACTCCAAGTCTGAGGTTTCCAAACAAGTGGGCCTCAAGTTCGAGTTTATCTTTCCAATTTTAAAATCATTTCATCAAATCTTATCCAAGACCATAAACATGGAAAATCCGTGCAAAACAGGAAAAACCTCGATTTACATGCAAGCACGTAAATCGCCTCGAAATACGTGAAACCGTATAGTTTACCAACATCCAAATCAACAACATACAATCACAATCATAATCCATATAAAACAGTTAAGCATGCATAGAATTTATAAAACCAAAGTCCACTCACAGACCGTTTAACGATACGCCTCGATACGCGTGGCATAGGCCTTCCCGGGCCACACCACTATCACCGGGACTCCCAATCCTATCCAAATCACATTAGAGGGTCACTAACCTCTTCATTAACATCCTATTAAAGTCCCGTAATTTTCCCGAATTTTTAACTATTTTAAACTTGATTTAAAACCTTCGGATGTCCCGAACAATATCGAAACGATGTCTGATCGACACGAAACCAATCCCAAAATGTTCGTTACATCGAATAGATTAAAATTTATGTTGGAAGTTTCCCCAAAACACCTTACACGCGCCCCCACGCGCCAGGTCAATGTTCTGGTCAACTGTGCTGAGGTCATGCTATAGTAACCGGGTCTGAAACTGGGTCACCGTTGACCCGTGGTGTGACCCGATCACAGTTCACGTTTCTGACCACCATTTTTGATGAGGTTTGGCCCTAACGACTCGTCACAGTCTCCTCTACAGTTCTGTGGAATCCAAACTAGTTTTTAGGTTGAGTAAATTACCTGAAAATTGACGGGAAACCGGCTGAGAACTCAGGTCATCTTCTCTGGCGACTCGTCGAGATTCCGGCCACAAGCTTTGGTCTAGAATGGTCGTCTAGGTCCCTAGGGTATGTTTCATAAGTAAACAAACCATCCTAACGTCAAAAACCAGTGTTTCGAAACAGGGAAGAAAATCAAACCTTCTCGGGTTTTTCAACCTACCGCCGCCGTGTCGCCGCCGTACGCCGTCCAGTCCTCGTCTGAGTCTTCCTACTGTCCCAGTGAACCTAACTCTAAGTTGGTTCGAGTCCTGATATGAAGGTTTGGGCGGTTGGACGGTTTGGGTTGGTTTCGGTTTCTCTCGGGTCTGGGGGTTTTCCCGGCCGTGCAGGGCGGCCGTGAGGTGGTGGTGGCCGTCTGGTGGTGCCTGAGGGTGGTATGGTGGTGTTTGGGGTGTGGGTTGAGGCTGAGAGGTGGTAATGTGTTCGTTCAAGGAAGGAAACCGTGCTCACAGGTTTGAGGGAAAATGAAAATGGGAGTGTGAGTAGTCTGATCAAATAAAGAGAGAAGGAAATGAATCAACGGCCCAGATTCAATCTCAGTTTAAAATGAAGGGTGAGGATTTCAGGAGGGAAAATTAATTAATTAAACCAATGGCCAACCAATCCAGGTTTTAGGGAATATAGGGGATGAGTGACACTTGTCACTCATCCAAGGGTTCAGATTGATTCGATTAAAGTAATCAGATTTTATTATTTTAATATTATTTTAATCCGAGTCTCGGTTAATCGAGTTTACTTCCGTGACCATAACTTTTTCGTCGAACCTCCGATTTCAGCGTGCCGCTTGTCTACGGGTTCGTATCGACGAGACCTACGTGATGGTCCCTGGCCCTCGTCCATCGGACCTCCCAGTCAAAATGTCAACATTTGGCCCCTACTATGCCAAATTACCAAAATGCCCTTCGACTTCCGAACATCATAACTTTCTCCTCGAATGTCAGAATCGAACGTGCCACCTGTCTATGAACTCGTGACGTCCCGAACTACGTCACGGTTATCGGTCAAAGTCCGTTTGACCGCCCGATCAAAAAGTCAACATTTTGCCCAGGACCAGGGGCAAAACGGTCATTTTGCACATTTTGTCCGATTTCGCCCAACTAACCACCGATTAACCTCACTAATCAAGATTAGTCACTAATCTAATCCCGAAATTCGGGACGGGTCGTTACAATAACATTGTAGCAGTAGACCCCCAAATTAGTGCGGAAACTGGTGTGGATTTGGTCATCGGGGTGCATCCTGATTTGGTTGTAGCCAGAGTACGCATCCATGAAGTTGAGGAGTTCATGGCCAGCCGTGGCGTCGACCAAGAGATCGATCTTTGGAAGGGGGAAGCTATCCTTCGGACAGGCCTTGTTGAGGTCTGTGAAGTCGATGCACATCCGCTAGGATCCGGAAGGTTTTTTGACGAGTATGACGTTTGCAACCCAGGTGGCGTAAATGGCCTTGCGCACAAAGTGGATGGTGCTGAGTCGGAAGATCTCCTCCTGCATGGCGAGCGGTGGCTCGGCATCGTAAGTCCGCTGCTTCTGGGTGACTGGTTTGAAGGAGGGGTTGATGTTAAGCCTGTGGCAGATGACATCCGTAGATATACTGGGCATGTCGGCGTAGGACCAAGCAAAGACCTCGCTGTTGTCCTGGAGAAACTGGATGAGTTGTGTCCTAATTTATGGGGTGAGTGTGCTCCCAATTTTCACTTGCCACTCGGGGTGACGTGGGCACAGGGTGATCAGCTCCGTATCCTCCACGGGTTGCGGCTGTGAGAAGGCAGAGAGATGGCGCGGGTCCTCGGGGGGACCCGCCCGTATTTGCTCAAGGAGCTCGGAGTCGATGGGGTCGGCCTCGTAAGCAGCCTCGGCGACGACCATGGTTTCTCGTTTTTCGCATGGGTTGAGCTTTGTCAAGGCGATCTGATAGCAGGAGCAGGCTGATTGTTGATTACCGAGGACCTGACCAGTGCCCATGACGGTCGGAAACTTCATGAGAAGGGACCGAGTGGAGATAACGGCGCTGAGATGGATGAGAAGTCCTCTACCCAAAATGACGTTATAGGCGGTGGGGCAATCGACCACAAGGAAAGTGGTGATGGCTGTTGCGATCTTGGGCACGCTTCCCAGGGAGATGGTGTCGAGGGGTATAATAGAATCGCCTGAGAAGCTGAGTAGCGGAGAACCAGTGTGGGTGAGGCTTGTGGAGTTGATGCCCAACAACTGGTTGAAAGAGTCCATGAAGAGGACGTTCACCGAGCTGCCAATGTCCACCAAGATCCGCCCAACATCGAAATTGGCTATCTGAGCTCGAATGATCAATGGATCATCGTGGGGAAAAATGACCCCCCGTTCTTCTTCCTCGGAGAAGGTGATGGGCGTCCATCCCGCCCGTGCTACCTTGGCGGCGTGTCCATCCTCGATGTTGAAGATTTGGTGGTTGGATGTCGTGGCTCGCAGGAAGTTTTTCTTGGCCCGGTTCGAGGTGTAGGAGGAAGAGATGGTAGGGCCTCCACTGATCGTGTTGATTTGTGGCAGACCCTGTGCGGTGTGCGCGTGCTGGAGGAACTGGTTGATCTTCCCTTCTCTTATGAGCGCCTCCACGATGTCGCGGAAGGCCACACACTCGTCGATGGTATGGTCGTTAAACTTGTGGTACTGGAAATACAGGTTGGATTAAACGCATGGGCGGGGGCCAGGCGGTCGTGCCCGTGGCTTGGGGATTGTGCCTTCGATGCTCATCAAGACATTCTCGAGGGAGGTATACAGGATGGAATAAGTTTTGTACGTTGAGGTGGGCCACGTGTAGGGTTTGCCTGACTGGTGGTGGCTCGATCTGTGCCCCTTGTTGTGGTACTTGTCCCTCCCGCGATGATCATTGTTGTACGTCCCCTTCCGCTTACCGGAGTGTGAGTCAGATCGGTGATCCGTATACGTGTTATTGATTGGTGGACGTGACTGTGCCTGCCGATTTTTGTGAGGTGGAGGGCGCGTTCTATTCACGTCAGGTCGGGGCGCCACCTAGGGGGAGTTGAAGTGCTCCGCCTTGGCGTGTATTGACGATTACCGCATGAGTTCATTGTAATTGTCCCAACCCTGGGTGAAGGCATGGTACTTGAAGGTGGACTCCCGCAGCCCGTTGCGGAAAGCTCGGTAGGCGGCCTTGTCATCCGTCTCGTGGCATTTGGAGTATTCCAAGCTGAATCGAATGGCGTATTGGCGTAGGGGCTTGCTATCTCCCTTTTTGAGGGTTCCCAAGTCCTCGGTTGTGAGCAATCGATCTGTCTGGATCATGAACTGGTTCAGGAAGACCGTGTGTAGGCGGTCGAACGAGTCGATAGACTGTGGTTCCAGACGATAGAACCAGTTGAGCGCGGCCCCAGTGATGGTGGAGCTGAAAATCAAGCACTGCGCTTCGTCGGAGAGATTTCTGAAGGCGAGCGCGGAGTTTTAGTTGTTGATATGGGTGTCTGGGTCGCCCTGTCCATCATATAGGGCAATCTTCAGGGCTTTGACCTCCGTTTCATGGCAGTACCGCATGATGCGGTCCGTAAAGGGACCGATGTTGGTCTGAGGTCTGGGCAGTGTCCCAGCCTTGGGTCTTGTGGCCTCCAACTCCCGCACGCGCTGGAGGAGTTCCTGAACCACCTCGTCCGATCGGTGGGGCCGATCAGTCCCGGTCGGCCGTCCATCGGTTGGCCGATCCCTGACCGGCGGGTGACCTGCATTGCCACCCCTGGGCTTCCCGTGTTGTGTCGGTCGTCGCCCGGACGAGGCTGTGGTCGAACTGGCATTGTCCTCCGGCTGGTTCCTGCCGACTTGCGAGGTGGGACTGCTTGGAGGCTGGGGAGCGGGTCGCCGATGCTGCGCTGGTCAGCGAGCCGATCCAGACCGTGACCGGGTGCCCTGGGATAGTACTAGCAGAGGCGGTTGTGCCTGGATGAGGGGGTCGTGAGTGGGGTAAGGCAGACGGTTGGCTGGGGCCTGCGTCTCTCTTTTTTCGAGTAGTTCGCAGGCGTCACGGTAGATATGCTTTCCCGAGGGGTCAGGCAGGTCGGTCTGGTGGAAGAGCAGGCGACCGGACGCCTCTGGTTGGCATGTGTCACCAATCTCGACTCGGCAGACATCGAACTCCTGCCGACGAGATGCAGCGGCTAAGACCCGTTTGGTTGCCTCCCGCTGCTCCTCTAGTTCCTCGCGTGTGGATTGCAAGATGGACTGGGTGCTCCTATGCTGCTCCCCTCACACGTGGTTCCTGCTCTCGATGGCAGCGTTGCTTTTCCTGAGTTCGGCAACCTCCGACCGGAGGGTCCTTAGCATTTCGAGCATGTCCTCGGAAGGTAGGCTGGCTCAGGCTCGGCTGCGGTCGACTTGGGGGGTGTTGTTGAGCTAACCGTCATCTCGTTCGGCAGACATGGTGCGTCGGAAGGGTGTTGAGCGAAGGTATGTGAGTAAGTAGGATGTATACTGATTCCCACAGACGGCGCCAATTGTTTGATCCTGAAATGACCAACTGGATGAGACCCGCTGGGGGTTCTAGGACCAGCCGTGTGATGTCTTGGGCCCGCTGGGGGCGTTACTGTTCGGCAGGGATCCTGCAAAGACTTGACACCGGTGTGGTGCCGGCCAAAGGGGGCTCCGATGTAACAACCCGTACCTTCGGGAAGGGTAAAAATGTAATTTTATAAAGTTTTGTATATAAAGGACGATTTTGCCCTTGTGAATAGTAGATGAAAAGTTGACTTTTTGAATTACCGATTGGATGCGTGTTGACCCTTGATCGTGACATAGTTTAGGACGTCACGAGTCCGTAGACAGGTGGCAGGTTCGATTCGGACAACCGGAGGAAAAGTTATGACGTTCGGAAGATTAGGGGCGTTACCGTAAATTTTGAGTAAACGAGGAAAATGTTGACTTTTTGGAGGACTTGTGATTTTCACATAGACCGAGGACCGTTAGATAGGTCTCGACGTCCTGAGTACAACGACAAGCGGCACGCTGTCATCGGACGTCAGATGAAAGAGTTACGGGTCTGGAAAGTATGAGGGTAAAATGGTAATTTGTGCAAGAGGGGTATTTTGGTCATTTCCCTCAGCCCAATCAGATAAGGGCAAGTGGCAGAGATTTTTGTGCTGGCCTATGGATGATGGACACGTGGGAGTGGCTGGATAGTTCCAGGACGTTCTCAAGTGTGCACGGCCACACTTTGCACAAAATCAAACCGTGTTTTGGGTTTGAAACACAGAGAAACAGTGGGTGAGATTTTGGGAGACAGTGATCGATTCCAGGGGTGAGTGAGTGAAGAGTGATTAGTGGAAGTGGAAGAGAGACGAGGGTGAGTTATTGATCACGGATTGGAGCTGCAACCGTGCACGGAGGCTAGACGGTGGACGGCTGAATTTTTGGGGGAAACAGAGAGACCGTGAGAGTTTGGTGGTGGCTACGCCGTGTGGTGACTCAAACCACGACCGTGGGAAGTTCAGGAGGCTGTAGGGAGACCAACAAGCACCGTGGTACGCGGCGGCGCTTGCGGCGGAGACGGAATCGAAGGGTAAGAGTTCTTCCTCTGTTTTTCCCGTGTTTTTTTCAATTTGAAAGTCGTGAAGGTAGGATGAGAATCGAGGGGATTGGCGAGTGCACTGATGTTTAGGGAGGTCCTAGGAGTAGGTTGTGACGGTCGCCGTGACGGAGGAGTACACGACGGAGTTCAGACGACGGCGAGTACTTTGTACTCTGTTTTGGCCGTGAATTCAAACGGGAAGTCGTGGACTTCTGGGGTGAATCGAAGGTTTCTGTGAGTTGGGAGTGACTCAGTGTGGTCCTAGGGAGAGATTGAAATTGCCACCGTGAAGGGGGAAGCACTGGACGGCCGGGAAGGAAAACAGGGGTTGTCTGTGTTTCCTTTCGAGCTTCAGTCGTGAAGCTGAGGGATGAGTCGAACCAGGAGAGTGAGGGGGATGAGTTCGTGGTGACTGGACGAAGCTTTGGGTGAAGGGAGGAAGTGAAATGGTGGCTGGACGGCAGAGAATGGCTCTCGCCGGTCCGGGATTGCAGCCCTGGTGCGAACCTGGTTCGATCGAGGTTGGGGATGCACTGTAGCAGGCGCGTGAGGCCCACGCGCAGCCACTTTGGGCGGCGCGTGGAGACGCGTGAAGAAGAATCCGGCCAAGCTTCCAACATGAGTTTGGTTCTAATTGTCCTAAGGAGTTTATTGGTGTGGTTTTCGGGTGAATCGGACGATGTTACGGAGTTGTTCGGGAATCCAGACGGTTGAGGGTTTAGGATTAAAATATTATTTAATTCCCGAAAAATTGGGGAAATTAGGATTAGGATCCTTGATGTATTTGTGACCCTATTTGGTGCATTTTGACAGGACGGGAGGTACCCGAGACAGTCGAGGAGCGCACGGAGCGCGAGTGACTCGTTCTGGATTTGTGAGTGGACTCTTTCTTTCTTTCGCTCATTTCTAACTATTTTCTCGATGTTTTATGATATTACGAATGTTTTTATGCTTTTAAATGATGATTATAAGTGGTTGATATGTTTGCACATTTTTCAAGACATTTCCGAGATTTTGCACGTTTTTCGAGAAAAAGATGATTTTCAGATTTTGATGCCATATTTGCGATTTAACCTATAAATGTTTCCTGATGATGATCACTGGGTTAGGAAATATGAATTATGCTTATGTGTGATTTCTGGGTATAAGAATGAATGTCCGGATTTGATTTCGGAATGACGGTTCTGAACGCCGGAAGGGCTTCGAACCGGGGATTTCGAATTCGAATTTGACGATGGATTTTGAACTGGTTTTACACTGGATATGGATTGGATTTGCTGGATCTGGATATTGGGTTTAAAGACTCGGATTGATATTAACGGGGGACGGGCCCGGATTGAGTTTAAAGACTCGGGAGTTTAAAGACTCGGACATTTATGATATTACCCCCATAGGCCTTTGAGTTTAAAGACTCGGGAGTTTAAAGACTCGGATTTCATTTCAGGCCTGATTGAGTTTAAAGACTCGGATAGGTCCAGCAGGTTTGATCGGAAATGATGATTTGATGCTGATGCTATGATTTCTATATCCGTTTTATAGTGTTTCTGTTTCTTATGGTATATTATAGTGTATCTGTTTCTTATGATATTTTATAGTGTTTCTGTTTCTTATGATGTTTCTTGGTTTAGAATTATTTAATCACTGAGTTAGACATGTGATTTCCAAAACGGAGGGAACAGAGTGTTCTAGTTTCTTAACGTTATTTGAAAATAAACGGGTTTCAAACTTTCTGTTCTTTTTCTTTTAGTCCACTCACATCTTTTGGTTTAATTTTTCCCACCAGGTCGTGGTGATAGCGCTGGGGTGAACGTTGAGGCAGATATCGAGGCATAGAGCTTCCGACGTTCTTCCGTTGCGAGACTAGCATTGTAGGACTTTTGTGCCCATTTTGTAGAACTATGCTCTGAATGACTGTTGTGTATATTTTACTCCTTCGTCTGATAGTTATGCTTATAGTTGTATGAAGGTTGTTTGTTTTTTTTGATACTGTAAGTGTGATTGTCAGACGGGAGCAGGATTCGTTCCGGGTATCGAGGCCATATTTGGGACGGGTCCTGACATCCGATGCCTAAGTTAGTATCCGAGTGCCGATGTAACGACCCGTCCCGAAATTCGGGATTAGATTTGTAACTAATCATGATTAACGGGGTTAATCGGTGATTAGTTGGGTGAAATCGGACGAACGGTGCAAAATGACCGTTTTGCCCCTAGTCGTGGGTAAAACGTTGACTTTTAGTTCAGACGGTCAAACGGACTTTGACCGATGACCGTGACGTAGTCTGGGACGTCACGAGTTCATAGACAGGTGGCACGTTCGATTCCGACATTCGTGGTGAAAGTTATGACGTTTGGAAGTTCAGGGTCATTTCCGTAATTTGGACGAAGTATGGGAAAATGTTGACTTTTTGATCGGGAGGTCCGATGGCCAAGGGCCAAGGACCGTTAGGAAGGTCTCGAAGCCCTGAGTACAACGACATGCAGCACGCGTCAAACGGACATCGGGTGACTAAGTTACGGGTCACGGAAGTTGGAGGGCATTTTGGTAATTCTGCACGACGGTTACTGTCCACCACCGTGAAATAGAGTCTGCACGGCCATGCCGTGGTGCTTCGAGCAATCCCATTGTTTAATCCTGATAGTGGCTGGCCAGAGTGAATTATTTAAGTGTTTTGAGGACTTTGGGAACATGGCTACACGGCCTGGACAGAAGCAGAGCACGGGCAAGAGTTTAAAATTTGTTGGGTTTTGTTTGCGGGAAGCATTTCTCAGTGAGTCTGAGAGTGTTCCCCACGAGTGTTGGCCGCTTCGATCGATTATCTGAGTACTGGAGGATGGGAGGTTCATTTCGAACCAAAGTGAGGGCTGAGAGTTGAGAGAAAACGGGGGTTCTGGGAAAATCAGTTTTGGGGGGAAATTCAATTTCTCAATTAGGAGTCGAGTTGAACGAAACGGAGAATTGTTTTAATCCTCTGGGATCATTTGCAAACTAACCACATCAATTTCGAGGGAAATCTAGCACTGACGGGCCATGAACGGAAGCCCCTGGTTTCAGAGATTTTCGAGCTTGAGGTCGACAACCTCCAGGTAATTTTCCCTCAAATTGACGGTGCTAAAGTGTTCGTTTAGGTCTCTGGAAACTACTGTCTATGTTAATTTTGGAATGGGGTCGAGTTGGGTGAGTTTCGTACTTCGACCCGTTTGGATGTTCGAGTTCGAGTTGATGGATTTGGTGTTGACTTGAATGTGGGACACAGACCTTTAATTAAGTATGTTGCGAGTCCATCTGATTGATCTATTGAAGAAATTAGTTAGATTATCGCAGGGATTGAACCGGGTCACACACGCGGGTCAACGGCCCGTTTACCAGGGAAACGGGTGAAGAAGACGTACTGTAGCGGGAACTGTAGCAGGCGCGTGGGCTCACGCGCAGCCACTCACGGCGGCGCGTGAGGACGCGTGGACCCGAATTTCAAGGTGAGTTCAACACGACTTTTGTCCTATACAATGTAACGAACATTTTAGTATTGGTTTCGAATTTATCGGACACCGTTTCGATGTTATTCCGAGGGTCCGAAGATGTATGTTACGTTTGTAATTAACGATTAATTCCCGGAAAATTATGGAAAATTAGTATGTTGTTATCTAAGCCCCTAGTGACACTAAAGTATGTTTTCGGACAGGATTTGTAATTTCTGGAAAATATCGGAAATTACGGGCATGCGTGCGGCGCGAAACCGAACCTTAAGAATGGTGTGTGAGTGGACGTTGCTTTCAAATTTAATGCATTCATAAATTATTTCTATGATTTTATGATTATGATTATAAGTTGTGATTGATTTTTATTTCTGTATTTATACGTATTCGATTCCTGTATTTATACGTATTTTTACTTTACATGTGAAATTACACGTATTTCGAGACTATGGTCACTCGTGTGCTTAATGATGGTTTAATGAAAGAAGTTATATGAAATGGGTGTAAAATGAGTTAAGAAGGTTGTTTATGATTTGCGAGTGTGACTTACGATTTTGACACGTTTTTCGAGAACGTTCGGGATTTGCACGTTTTACGAGATTTTGAGTTATTGTGATTTGATCACTGTTGATGTTTGAATCGGGGAATTAAAATGAGATTTGTGTTTTTGAGGATTTTAAAAATGGGTTTTGAGTATGTTTTGCTTGGATCGTGATTTTGGTGATAATGGTTGTGGTTTTGATGTGTTGAAAATGAGATTTGAGAAAGAAGTGATTTCTAAGAATTAAAATGGATTTGAAAAAGGTGATTTCGGGCTTGATGCTCGGGGCACAAAAGTAACTTTGATTTACGAGATTTCGGTTTTTGGAAATTTAAAGTGGATTCTTGGTTTGGGTTCGGGATGATGCTTCCGGATGCCGGCTTACGGAATCATCATTGCGAATTCGAATTCGGGAATGAAAAAGGATTTAATAAAGTGATTTGGTATAATTGTACATGCCCCGTGTGTGATGGTGATTTGAATATGTTTTGTGAAGTATGATTGGGAATTCGAATGTGGAAACTCGGACCATGAGTCCTGTTGTGGAAAATGTGATTTTGGGATGGATCCCACGTTGTCGTGTTCGACAAATGTTTTGGGGTTTAAAGACCCGTTGAAAACTGTTTTGGGGTTTAAAGACCCGTTGAAAACTGTTTTGGGGTTTATAGACCCGTTGAAAACTGCTTTGGGGTTTAAAGACCCGTCGAAAACTGTTTTGGGTTTAAAGACCCGGGTTGACAGGACCCATCCCAATCCCCCCGGGATTAGTGCGGGATGACCCTGCTCCCGTCTGACACGAAGTGTCTGACAAGGGATCTTTCCGACCTTTGCCCTCCCGGGCTATCAGAGTACGTCAGGATCCGGAGGAGGCATGTGATATCTCGGTCTCTGCTACAGTCCACATCCGATGTCAACCTGAAGGGCAGTCAAAACATTAAAAACTGTGAGTGGACAAAACAAAAGTTTATAAAAACATTTAACAAGAAGACATTTGTACCCTTCACTAAAAAGCATGCATGCTTTGGAAAACCATTTAACCAAAGAAACCATACGTGGGAACTAAGCCCAAATCAGATATAAACCAAGGTCGAAAGGACCACAATGAAAACGACCATACGGGCCCCTGCCCAAATCCATAAGGGACTCGGCCCCAAACCATAAAGAAACCAAGTACACGAGCCACTGGTCAAATCCTGTGCACACCTGTGCACACCACATATCATATATCATATATACATATAAGTCACACAACCAATCCTGTCACGGTATCCAAAGCTACGCGCGTGCTACCCGGGTCTCAATCCGAGTCATCTCAAAGTCAAGGTCAATGTCCGCAGACCACTGACCCTACCCGAGGTAATAGTAACCATAGCCTTCCTGAGAGTAAGGAACCCAACTGGGGGTGACTCCACTCAGTCGGTGCTTCGTGACTACTCCGGGGTCCACCCAGGCCAACGACCCTCCCCGGAGGAGATAATAGAAGTAAAGGAAGGTAGATGAACATATATATACATAACATAAACATTCATGACTGGTTCCCCTGAACCGTCATGATCCATAATATCCATAATCAGGTAAAATGCCGGTTCCCATAAACCGTCATGTACCGTAATAACATAACCGAGGTAACATGCCGGTTCCCATAAACCGTCATGTACCGTAATAACCAACAAGGGTTCATGCCGGTTCCCATAAACCGTCATGAACCACGATACCATAACAATGGTTCATGTCGATTCCCATAAACCGTCATGAACCTGGGAATCCATTTAAGGTTCCCTGACCTGAAATCAAAACCGTAAAGTGACTGGGTCTCGTGCCCGAACATAGGACATCAACTGGGCACCGTGCCCGAAATCCGAGGTCATATGCCCGAGACAAAACCAAATGGGTCTCATACCCGAGTTTATCCTTTTGAAATTCAAATCCAGTTCATTTAAATCAATACAGAAATACAGACCCGTACAAGCACCGTATAAGGCCGGAACCTTGAAATACGTGCTTATACGTAACCACATATAAATGCACCCATGGCATTACAAACAAGCATTTAAAACATATAATAAACATTTATGCATGCACCAATTTAGAAAACAAGGTCCACTCACAGACCGTCCGAGCTGCCGCGCCTCGATACGCGTGTCATACGGCTCCCCGAGCCGATCACCATCACCGGGACTCCCGAACCTGTCCAAATCGTAATAGAAGGTTACTAACTACTTAATTAACCTCTCACTAAAGCCCCGTAATTTTTCCGATTTTCTAACTATTTTTAAAACCGAACCTAAACCTTCTGATGCCCCGAAACATATCGAGATGGTGTCCGATCGACACGAAACCAGTCCCAAAATGTTCGTTACATCGAATAGATGATTTCATATGTTGGAACCTTCCCCAGATTCCCTACCACGCGCCCTCACGCGCCGCCTGAAGTGGCTGCGCGTGGGCTTCACGCGCCGCTACAGTACCTGCTGACGTCATTGCTGACGTCAGCATGACGTCATCTGACAGCTGTCAGGTCTGACATGTCAGACTCTGACAGGTGCCACGTGTCAAGCTCCCATTGGTCCATGTCACTGTGCTGTCAGTGCCACGTGGCAGTCTAACATGTGCCACGTGTCATCCCGGCACTGGTCCACGTCAGTGCCACGTGTCAGCCCCTGATTGGGCCACGCCACTGACATGTGACACGTGTCGGCTGATGAGTGGTCCACGTCACCTGACAATCTGACAGGTGCCACGTCATCATGCCACGTCACCACCTTCAACCACTCGACGGGTCGACCCGAACCCTGCAACCGGGTCACCGTGACCCGCGACTTGACCCGGCCGGTTCTCCGCCGTCTGGCCACCAAAATCGTTCCCGTTTGTCCCATTCTTTTCGTCTCTCCCTAACCTAGAGTTCTAGGACCTTAGAATGGAAGGGAAACATCAAAAACTAACCCTTCAAGATTGGCTATGGCGGGTGAGTTTTCCCCCGCCGTTCACGGCCGTTCCAGGCCACCCCAAGCCCCAAAACCAATCCTACTGACCTCCTAGGACTACCAGCAACCTAACCCAATCCTTGGAATCAGCTAAAAACCATTAAAACACAATTTCAAATTTTTGAAGTTTTCTTACCTCACGGGTTCGGCTCCGCCGTGTCCTCCGCCGCCTGCCACCGTCCAGCCTCTCAGCCCTCCGCCTCTCACACTCCTCACTATCATATTATCTCCTAGGGAATGGTGGTATGTGTGTGTGCTGCTTGGAGAAAAATGAAGAAAATGGTGAATGGGGGGTTTCGGGTTTTAGGAAAAACAAAGAAGAATGAAGTGATGATGAAGATGGTGAAGGATGAAGGATGAAGGCTGATCGGATGTGAGGGAGATGGGATGAAGGGTGTGGATTTAAAAATGAATTTGGAATGGATGGTTAGGATTAATGGTTGTTAGGTTTAATTATAAAATAATTAAAATAATAATATTTTATTATATAGATCCACCAATTGGGGGAGTTAGCCAATAGGATGAGTGACACTTGTCACTCATCCATGGGACCCACTAAAATATCTGCCCAATCAGATTTCACCGAATCATCCCCGTCTCGAAGTTCGTGTATAGTGAAATCGAACTTCCGTGACCCATAACTCTCTCATTCGAAGTCCGATTTCAGTGTGCTGCCTGTCTATGGATTCGTATCGTCCTTATCTACGTAACGGTCTTTGGCCCTCGGCCATCGGACCTTTTGGTCAAAAAGTCAACATTTGACCCCATTTAACCAAAATTACCAAAATGCCCCTAAACTTCCGAACGTCATAACTTCCTCCCCGAACGTCGGAATTGAACGTGCCACCTATCTATGAACTCGTGACGTCACGAACTACGTCACGGTCATTGGTCAAAGTCCATTTGACCGCCCGAACAAAAAGTCAACATTCTACCCACGCTAGGGGCAAAACGGTCATTTCGCATCGTTCGTCCGATTTAGCCTAACTAATCACCGATTAACCTCACTAATCGTGATTAGTCACTAATTTAATCATGGAATTTGGGACGGGTCATTACACGGGTGCTATTGCTGGAGCACGTTTTGAGTTTAGAGACTCGGTTAATTGATGACGGGGGAGGGCCCTTAATGAGTTTAAAGACTCGTGAGTTTAAAGACTCGGTTACTGTGATACCCCCGAGGCCTATTGATTATGTTCTGAGTTTAAAGACTCATTGATATCCCGGGAAGGCCTGTTTATGCGCATGGTTTTGAGTTTAAAGACTCGGGCGCACTTGATATCCAGCAAAATGTTTGACTTGTGATTTATTGATGATTTCTTATGTTTCAGTTGAGTTGGGCAGTGGCCCGGTATATGGTTGTTTGTTTTGGATCATGTTGTGCATTTGATTTTGATTCGTGGTTTTGGGCTGCGGCCCGGTGATTATGATTGCGGGCTAAGACCCGATGGTTGAGAAAGGAAAAATGATTTTGAGGTTCATACGAGTTTTTCCTTATGTTGAAATTTGATACACAGTTTTTCTTATGTGGAAAATCTTAACCGATTGCGAAATGATTTTTGTATGCATGCATTCGTTTTTACGCGGAGGGTAAAAACGTTTGTCGTAACTGTTTTACTAAACTGATTTATTTTTGTCCACTCACACCTTTTGGTTTTTATTGACCCTCCAGGTCGTGGCGCGTTGTTCGAGGCTGTACGAGAGGCGGAGGCATGAGTAAGTACGTGTGGCTATCCCTGGTTTGGCAAGTACTGAGGGTAACTTGGGATTTCAGTCATCTTGCTAGACAGGAGCAGGACCGGGCACGGTTATCGATGCCCCTTTCGGGGGCGGTCCTGTCAGCCGAGAGGCAGGTAAATACAGTGTTCTGAATCGGGTCTCAGAGGCTTACCTTTGTGAAGGGTTTCGAGGTATTTATAGTATCCATAACTGCGGCAGGTGGGCTACTGTTGCGGGAGCAGGTTGTGTTTTGTGGCTGTGAGTCGTCTGACAAGCCCTGGACATCCGGGAGAGGCGCCAGCTGGAGTCCCAACCTGCCTCCGTCAGGGAGTTGGTAGGGCAGGGTTGGTTAGGTGACTGTCGCAGCCAACTGGCGTCTGTTCATTGTCAGATGCCGAGTGGCGGGTCTGCAGTTTGGTGCCGATCGGCGGGCCGTAGGCCTTAAATTTTTTCCTACTTTGTTTTGTAACTCAATCCACGTTTCAAGTTAGTGTAGTGTTCAACACTGCATTCATCTTGTTTAAGCCTCTCACCTATATGTTTCCAATCTCCAATTCCTTCACTTGCTAAGTGACTTTTAGAGTGCATTCTCGTAAACAACTTCCAACAAAAAAAAAATATCTAAGTTTTTTTAGTACACTAGCCATTTTTTTATCAACACATTCCCCATTTGGTAATATTTTAGCATAATAATTTAAGGAAAAATGTCTAGATTTTTCATCATGAGAAAATTTAATATTATCTTCTCGTATAGGTTCTTTTTCAGCAAGTAAATCCCTCATTTTTGCATCAAGACTATCCCAAACCCTTGGATAAAAAATATTCAAATCAAATCTTGATTGTTGGCATTCAATTTCACTAATTGTTTGTTCATCTAAATCAACAACTTCATTTTCATTCAAATCAACAATTTCATTCACATCATTCTCCTTCTAAGTCTTCCAAATTAATATTGGGTTCAGCTTGTAAATCTTCCAAATTAATATTGGCTTCAACTTGTAAATTTTCCAAATTAATATATGGTTTAGTTGATAAATCTTCATATTCAACTAAATTTTCAAAAGAAGAATTTGTTTTCGTAACAAATTATTTATTCAAAGATCCCCTGAGACTTTAGAGCAATTTTTTTTTCTTTTTCTCTCTTTTTTCGTGTCTAGAGAGATATTTTTTAGGAAACATATCCAATCATTTTTTTTCAACAAAATCAAAAAATCAATCACCGGTATATTATATATAACTATCTAACAACTAACAAGGTAACAAGATGTAATTGTCAAGATTAGAACAATAAAACTTGGAATCTGGGCTTTACTCTTGAATTATCATTTGTCTTATGAATCTAAAAGTGATGAAAATAGGAATCAATACATAGTCTTTTGAAACATATAGAAACTTCTTAAAAATCACTACACTTGTTAAAATCAATACATGGTTAATATATTCCTGTATCTAAATAATTAATTAATTTATGAAATATTCACCTTGAACGAAGAAGAATCTGCAAAGAACCGCGCTATATTCACCTTGAAATGTTAACCTAAAATCAGAACTAGAACTGAAAATATCGAAGAGGAAAAACAATAAAAATATAAGGACAACAAATCAATTGAATCAAAAGCCAGGAAACTGGACTAAATTGAGAGACCCATGGATGTCTAAAAGGCTAAAATATGTCGGCGCTGAAACTCTTCTTGCGGAGTTGCTTTTCTTCTTCAATCTGAATTTTCAAGGGTACTAGATTAATAGAATAATAGTTGATTAACTCTAACCCCAAATTAATATATGATGTCTTTGTTAGAGATCGAGATTCTGGCCATCATATAGATTCGGGAGATATATGGTGTCTTTGTTAGAGATCGGGATTCCGGCCATTATATAGACTCGGGAGTTCGACCCTAAAACCAATTGGTGATAGGGGGAGTTGCCCAAGGCTATATAAGGCACACATTCTATTTTTTCTTTTCCAATGTGGGACTCTTATCCTCACATCCCAACAGTTTTTTTCTTATATATATATAATTTGGATAAAAAAAAAAAAGAGGGCAAAATGATCAGGGGGTAATATTAATTTTTCCTAGTTAAGACACTACTCTAACTTTTTAGTCTCTTGTTCTCGATCTATCAATGCGTAGGTACGGTACAAATCATGATCCTTCTTGTACTTGGCCGGCCAATGGTGAATGTTAAGTGTTGACAAACTAATGGAAACAGCCTCAATTATTTTATATGCACCTTAAACTTGTATGCACATGATGGCTGTCAACTTGGAAGATTATAAGCCATTTTCCCGAAATTTCGAGATTGAGGCAGCAGGCGGATTTGATTAATCGTCTCTTTGACTCATTCGCAGGCTGCACAGAAATCCCAAACGACAACGACAACAAATATTTTATCTGGCAGATTCATCAACATGAATAAATTAAATCATTAGCTAGTAACTAAATTAATGAGATGGAGAAATAAAATTATTAAAGTCATTCTCAACTTTGTAGTCACGGCATGTTGTCTTCTCATAAACAAAACAAAATGTTGTTAATCAACGTCTAAGTAGGACATAAATGGTACTAGGGACGCACGGCGCGGCCTTAAATTTGTACCAGGCGCGCGCGTGAGAATACGAAGGAGCTATAGATTATATATATATTTGGAGCTAATCCAAGTGCTAATCAAAACATTATTAAGTAATAATAATATTGACCCAAAAAAAATGATGAAGAGAGTGTTTTGCTCTTTGCTAATGGGGATGAGAAGAAGCAAGTTCATGAGCCAGTTGATCGGAGTTCGAGGAGTGAAAAGACTGAAATGCCCTCCGACAACAACTACCCCGAAAGGTTATGTGCCGGTTTGTGTTGGTGTGGGTGGGGATACTAAGCGTTTCATGGTGCACACTAAGTTGCTTCGGCATGAAGAGTTCTTGGAGCTGCTGTATAAATCAGCTGAAGAATATGGGTTTTGCAACGACGGCGTTTTGAGGATTCCGTATGAAGCCAAGGATTTCGAGGATTATTGGATGATCAAGAGGTCTAATATTCCCAAGATTTACAAGGTTCAATCATTCTAATTTGTACATTGTTCGATGTAATTACGTTTAAAATTAAAGATGTTTTAATTTTTGATATTTGAGTTGCATATATTCATTGCTGATTTATGTTAGCTTGGGGGAAGATTTATACGTTGGTGTCAATTTAAGTTGACTGTTTTTCTGGCTTGTGAAAATGAAAATTATTTGCATTAACTCTTTTGTTGCTAATGATTTATGTATGGAATATCAGAATTCTTTTTCTTCCTTTTAGAAGTTGATTAGTTTTAGCTGTAAATGTTTCCCATCAGCTGGAAATTTTCTGCAAAACTCAGCCCAATATATTATGCACGGATCTGCATAATAATCTGTAGTGTTTTTTATTTGAATGTTTCACGAGATGTTCTTACGCACATTGGTGTGAGCTTAATCTCCACTCTCATAAGATCTCGACCGGTAAGAGTAAGATGTTAGAAGCAATGTTTAGCCCCTTAAATGACATTATTCATGACATTTTGTCTAAGGTTGTTTTTTGTGTTTCTAATAGGAAGGGACAAAGTGTAAGAATTCAAATTTTTTGTGAATTATTTTCTTAAAGATAACAACGTAGAAATCTTATATAATGTATATGAAATACAATTTAATTTCACTTTGTTTTAACTTATATGAATATAAAAAATAATAATTAAATATTACCATAACGAATAAACTTTATTTTATAAAATTTAAATTACATTAAAAATACTTCAAATCTAATAAAAAAAAATGCAACTATTGATTTAAATTGATAAATAAAATTAATTAGTGAGGATGAGAGGTTTGAAAAAAAAAATTCAGTTGAAAAAAAAAACTAACCAACAAAACAAAACAATAACGAGGTTAGTTGTTGCAAGTGGATGTGCCACATGATACTTTCCAATTCGAATGAGGAACAAAGTTAGCTATGGGCAAGTGGGCTGCGCGAATGAGAGTTGAGTTGGGCAGGTAAGCCAGCAGCCCAACCAGGGTATTGAGGGAGGTCATTCTTGCCCAAAGGCAAGCCTTGCCCAGCCCAAAGTTCCTCCCATTCGAAAATCAAACGCCTAGATGTCATATCATGCATGGCGCTAACCATTTTGCTCCCATTAGACATGTTCTAAGCTACAAGAGACAATCAGTGTTATTCAAACATTGGAAGACAAATATTTGAACCATTAGATTGATGCTTAGAATTGTATGGGCTAAAACACACAAAAGTTTGAGTAAAAATAAAATAAAAATTACCATGTATGTTTTATTAGCCCATAATCCAACCAAATCTAAAAAAAAAAAGTAAGTATTAGCATGTATCTTTTAGCCCATAACCCAACCAAATTTGAACCTAGCCGCCGGATGCACTCAGACTAAAGGACTATCATAGGAAGCAGAAGCAACTTTGGTGAGCTTGAACAACTCGGGAGAAGCTTCGGTGATTGAGTGATGGAGAACGCTACACATTGTTTTAGCATCATTATTTATTGGGAAAAATGCACAAAAAAAAAATAGAGAATTATAATCTCAAGAATCAAACTTTTTTCACTCTCAAAATAAATTAAATAGATAAAAATAAAATCCAAATAAATAAGAGAAATAGAACACTGAAGCTTAATGAGGATAGGCAGTGTGCCTAAGTCTACGGACAGCAGCTCCAAAATTATTTCACTATGATAATAGGATTACAAGCACAATTTTACTTAATGGTGAATAAATAACTCTCTCTTTGATTCAATCAATCTCATTTTCTCTCTTTATCTCACAAAATAGTGGATAAACAACTCTCTATTGGCTTCATTCAAGATGATCTCATTTTCTCTCTTTATCTCATAAAAGTGGCTACCTCTATATTTATTATATAAGGAGGAACTCTCTTCTTACTCTCGATTTGTTAGATCACTTGTTGCTCGAAGGATGACTTAGAATGCTCATTCACTCTCCTTTATATAGGGATGGATGGAGAAAAGTCATCAATACGTAGTAACGCATAAGAGTTGGCCTCAATTAATCTCATGGTAAATCTCATGAGCATATTATTCTCCATTAATAAGCGTTTTCTTGTTTTCAAGCACATGGAAAAACAGCGGCGGTCCCATGATTTTTTTTTCTAGAGGGTCATAAAGGAGAATAGTTATTAAATTGTAAATTATAATTATTCACGATGAATTTTTTATTATCAAAAGCGGTGCCCATAGAATATTGTAGGTGCCACTGTAGAGAATTCCATTTTTTTACGTATATGTATATTTATATATATATATATATATATATTAAGTTTAAAATATTATCAATTTCTTGCAAATTATGTTATAATTTTGTTCCCTTTATTCTTAAATAATAAATAATATGATTCTATCCTAGGTCGAAATAGGAAATTATTGAGCACAAATAAATAGCATGAAAGAACATAAAAGATGATGTTTCCTTTCTCATTTGTTTTTGTCCAACTATAAAAATATTAGAGAAATATTTCTTGGAATATTTTGAGCTAGACTATAAATAAATAAATGTACATAATTGGAGAGAGAAGGGTTGGCCTGGCTTACTTAAGAGAACAAAAGAAACTTATCTTTTATTAAACAAACAATTAAAAGGGGAATTATGTACCTTCTAACCCACACCGCTTCAATAATATTAAATGTTAATAAAATACCAAACGGTGTCGTCTAGGACTCTAGGTAAATTATTTCAGATTAGACTGCTTATCATCTTCATTGTTTCGTTGTCCCTGTATCACCATGGCATTGTTGTGCAATCCCGAAGCAAGAACAATTCTATTAGCAGCAAAAGAACCTCCCATGGTGTCTTATATCTTTCCCCCACCTATGGTTCATTGAGGGGTTATTTCGAACACATTGTGGACAATTTCACAGCAAGTCTCTTTGGTAGGGAAAGGGTCAACTTCCTACCTTCATAAGTGATTTTTTGGCAAGGAGAGGCTCAAGTGACTCTCCTTGCCCCAACGTGCATCTACCACTAAGGAAAAACCTAGCCAATATTTCATCCATGCATAATCCATTGCATGTGCATTAGGATATCAAAGTCTAATTAATTTGGGAACACCAAGATCATAATTACTCTTCTCCAGAGATTGAACCATCAATTTCCCCTTTTCCAATTTAATGGAAGGTTCTGTCATACTAGTCTTGCTCCTGCAAAATTTATACTTGTCTTTCTGTAAGGCTTCGTCATCGTACTGAACCGCTGTCGTCTATATGGATATTCTCGATTTGAAGTTGCTTGGATTCCAACACTTAACGAATCTAATGATATCCCACATCAATGTGCATTGATCTTAAGTGGAAACTTGAATTCTTACTCGAATGAATATCACTTTGTCTATCATATGAAGAACATATATTTGTTGCTCTTGCCCCTACTCATGTAGGAAACTCTTCATCCAAAATAACTCATTGCAAGCTTCTATATCAATAATAAACTCTGCTTCTGTAGTTGATAGAGCAACACACATCTGTAACTTAGATTTCCATAAAACAGCTCCCCAAAAAAAGTAATCAAATAACCTGAAGTGGAATTTTTAGAGTCAATTTGTCCAGCGTGGTCTACATCTATGTACCCAACCAATTAGGACTTACCATTTCCAAAACACAAACTCATTTTGGAGAACCTTTGAGATATCTCAGAATCCACTTCACTGCTTCCGAGCATTCTTTACCATTTTTGGATAAGAATTTACTAATTAGCAACACCTACTATATGTGTTATATTTGGCCTAGTGCACACCATCATATACATAAGATTGTCAATTGCTAAAGCATATGGCATTGAGTTCATCTTTTCCTTCCTTTTGCAACTGATTTGCCTCGTCCACGTTTAAGAAACATCTCAACATATTGTTTTCGCAATACCTACAATTTCCGATTCTTCCACATCTTAAATATGCATACACATAATCTGCTTTGTTGGACCCAAGTTTTCCATTACAAAAGAGTTGTTGAGTTCTTTCTTTAACTTGTTAATTTTTTCACTTTCACATCCTACGATCAACATATATCAGAATTATAATACTTCACCATCAGAGTACAACTTGACAAAAATGTAGTCATCAGAAGTGGTCCTTTGGTATCCATGCTTGATCATGAATGAATCAAACTTTTTGTATCATTGTTGTGGTGCCTTCTTCAATCCAGACAAACTCTTCTTTAGTCGGCAGACTAGGTTTTCTTTTCCCGTGACTTTGAAATCTTTTGGTTGCTTCATGTTATTTTCTTCTTCAAGATCTCTATGAAGGAATGCAGTCTTGACATCTAGTTACTCAACTTCTAGATTCATATTAGTAGCCAAACCAAGCATTACTCGGATATAAGTCATCTTCACAACTAAGGAGAAAATCTCATCAAAGTCAATTCCCTTTTTTATGATTGAAGCGTTTCACAGCTAGGCTTTCCTTGTATCTTAGTTATGAGTTGTTTTTTAGGTCTTCGACTTATACACCTACTTGTTCTTGATGCTCTTGTTCCATTTAGTAATTTCACCAAATCATAAGTATGATTATCATGCAAGGATTTCAACTTATCTTTCATGGCTTTCAACTACTCCCATTTTTTCTCATGGATCACATTCTCTTGGTAGCACTCGAACTCTCCTGCATCTATCAAAAACAAAAATTGTTCTATAGAGTAGAAATTGTTGGGCTTTTGCTATATGTTTGATCTTCTCAATTGTGGTTTTTCGGGAGCTTGATCTTCTTGCATATATTCAGGTACAACATTATCATCATCATTATTGTCGACAATATGCTCATCATTATTGTTCTCAATTGTGTATCCCCCTTCATCATGAACCCTGGGATGAGGAACGGGATCTAGGTTGACTGGATATTCTTTGGAGCTGTTTGAATTCTCCCTCTTTTTAATATCTTTAATGGTCTGATCTTCAAAGAAGACCATATCTCTTCTGAAAAATCTCCTTGTTGATAGGGTCCCATAGTCTGTACCCAAACTCTTCATTTCCATTTTCACATAGACCTTGGACCTTTAATCTTTTTGGATATGAGCGAACACTCTACATCCAAACACCTTCAAATATTGATAGGACATATGTTTGTTGGTCCAAAACTTGTTTGGTACATGGTTATTCAGTGGAACTGACAGAGATAAGTTGATCAAGTACATTACGGTCATCGGTGCTTCACTTAGAAATTATTTGGTAACTTAGAATTAGATAGCATGACAGGACCCGCCGTGATCCCCCTAGGACCACCCGGGGACGTGCCCTGCTCCCGTCTAACACCCGACCTCACAATACCAAAATCACCCTTAAAGGAATTCAAATGTATAAATATCCAAATTTAAGTCATACAAAGATCTGAATACAAATAGTGTCAGACAAGGGATAGTTTCCAAATACAGGTTATTGAGTACGACTCTAGACATTCTACGTGCCAACCTACCCAGCAGTAGGGTTCAGGTGCGCAACGTAAACCTATGCCTCTTCCTCGGGATCTTCTTCTTCCTCAGTAGCACGACCTGGAGGGGTTAGTAAAACAATAAGGGTGAGTGAGCCGAAACTCAAATTTATAAAACCGTACATCATCTCGAAAACATATAGTTTTTCCCCTCCGTTTTCTGAAATGCATGCATTAGTATCAAAAGCCATAATATCATATCATATAAACATAAGCAGAATAATATAAAAATAAACATAACCTCAGTCACTGCACTATACATCCCAACCCTGACATCCCAGATGTCTGACGTCTCAGACGCCCAATAAGGTCACAGTCCCAAGGCTACGCGTGCAACCCAAGGTCTCAATCCCGAGTCCAACTCCCGAACCCAGTCCGGGTATGGCATCCTAGATGCCTGACGTCCTAGACATCCAATAATAGCAATCCTGCTCTTGAGCCACTCTACGGTCCGGTCCCTCCGTAAAATGACCCCTCGCAGGCAAGGCGCCGTGACCACTCCGGGGTACCTACATCCGGAGGAGACAGTATCCTAGGGTAGATCTATACAATGCAGTACTAAAGATAATCATCGAAATCCATATACATATACATGACTCAAAACAGTGCATAACTAACCAGACGGGTCTCATGCCCAAACATCGTAATGCGTGTCATAATCATAACTCAAGATAATCAAATGCTTTTCCTTGAATCACACATATATATATAGCAAGGAAAATAGTTATGCATGCCAAGTTTTAGTGAAATCAAAGGCCCAAGCATAGTACAATCCCGCTACAAATCCGAGCGTATAAGCCTGTCCAAGTGCTATTGTACGGTCCCTGTCATGTCCAAAGCATACGTAAGGGTCACTATAAGTCCCTACTAATCAACCAAGAAACCCTAGATGGAAACCGACCCGAGAAAGCAGTCCAAACACGCTTCCCAAGGCTTCAAACCCTAAATTGACCAACCTAATGATCTCCGATTGACACGAAACCACCGCCATTGGATTCGTATCGTCGAAACCTTGAAAATAGTACTAGTCCCGTAAAATTTACTGTTCACACGCGCCTCCACGCGCCTGATCAAAGGTCGGTCAACTGCTATAGTAAATGCTGACGTCAGCACTGATAGTGTCAGAGGACACATGTCACATGATAATTGGTCCCTAGTCTGACTATTTCTGACATGATGACGTCACTGCTGACGTCAACATGATGACGTAATCAGCTACAGTACCCGAGTCAACTCGATTTGTAGAAACCTGGTCGCCGTTGACCCACGGCTTGACTCGATCATAGATCTCCTTCCCGACCACCATTTTCGATCAGACTTGGCACTAGAGACTCGTCTAATCCTACCCTAGATTTCTGTGGCCTCAAAACTAGGATTTAAGTAAAAAATGCTACCTGAAATTCACAGGGAAGATCGGCTGCAAGCTGTGGTCGTCTTCTCCGGCGAGTCACCTTAATTCCGGAAACAAAAACTGGTCCAAGCTGGTCGCCAAAGTCCCTAAAGCATGTCCCAAAAGTGAGGAGTGAAACACAACGTCAAAACTAGCCGTTTTGAAACAGGGAAGAAAATGAAGCCTCTCAGGTTTTTTGGCTTACCTCTGCCATGTCGCCGCCGTAAGCTGCGTCGTCCCAGTAATCCTAACCCTACGTTGGTTCGAGCTAGGGTGTGGAGGTTAGGATGGTTGGATGTTATTCGGGCTGGTTTTTCCTTCTCGGTCCTAGGGGGTTTCGGGTTGTGCAGACAGGGGAGAGTTCCGGTGGTGGTGGTGGCTGGTGACTGGTGATGAGTGATGGTCGTCTGGAGGTGGAGCAAGGCAGAGAGGTGGTCGTGTTTGTGCAGGGTAGGGAGGTATGTTCACGGTTTGAGAGAAAATGAAAGTGAGAGTGAGTTGTCTGATCCAAATAAAGAGAGAAGAATATGAGATCAATAGCCCAGATTCAATCTGGGGTTTAGAATGGATGGTTAGGATTTTAGGAGGAAATAAACGTTAAAATAAGTAGCCCAACCAAGATCCAGGTTTTAGGGAATGTGTGGGATGAGTGACACTTGTCACTCATCCAAGGATCCAGAATGATTTGATTTTTAAATCAGATTTTAATATTATAATATTATTTTAATTCAAACCTCAATTCGTTCGGTTAAACGATTTTACTTCCATGACCATAACCTTTTCGTCGTACATCCGTTTTCGACGTGTCGCCTGCCTACGGACTCGTGACGTCCTAAACTACGTCATGGTCATGGGTCAAAGTCCTAAATATTCCCCGGGACAAAAGTCAACTTTTCCCCTTTAGAGGCAAAATGGTCATTTTACAATAAAATAATATTTACGAAAGTTCGGGTCGTTACATAGCATGCTTATTATTAGCTCAACAATCGTGTTGTTCATCCTTTTAGCCAACCCATTGCTCTGAGGTGTCTTTGGAACTGATCTTTCATGCATGATCTTGTTATTCTTGCAATAGGCTATGAAGTCTCCCATGTACTCTTCACCATTATCAGAATGGATACACTTGGGTGTTGTGCCAGTCTCACATTCAATAGTGGCATGGAACTGCTTAAACACGTCAAATAATTGATCTTTGGATTTGATTGCATACGCTTACAACTTCCTGGAATAATCATTAATGAAAGTAACGAAGTTTCTTGCACCATGTTTGATCCAGAAATGACCAACTCGATGAGACCCGCTGGGGGTTCTAGGACCAGCCGTGTGGTGTCTTGGGCCCGCTGGGGAGTTGCTGTTCGGCAGGGATCCTGCGAAGACTCGACACCGGTGTGGTGCCGGCCAAAGGGGGCTCCGATGCCTAAGTTAGTATCTGAGTGCCGAGGGGCAAGTAAATACAGCGCTCTGGATTGGTTCTCAGTCTCTTACCTTTGTGAAGGGTTTCCTGGTATTTATAGTAGCCATAACCACGGTAGGTGGGCTACTGTCGCAGGAGGAGGTGGTGCTTTATGGCTGAGAGTTGTCTGACAAGCCCTGGACATCCGGAGGAGGAGCCAGCTGGAGTCCCAACCCGCCTCCGTCAGGGAGTTGGTATGGCAGGGTTGGGTAGGTGACTGTCGCGGCCAGCTGGCGTCTGTACCATGTCAGGTGCCGAATGACAGGCCTGCAGGTCAGTGCCGATCGGTGGGCTACGGTGGGGGTGCCGATCGGAGAATCGGTGGGTGTCCTTCCTGTCTTTGGCAGGCCCTGTGCTTCGATGGTCGGTCGATATGGTATCAACATAAGTGCCCTAAGTCTTTGACTGAGGTGGATTTCCTCGGTCAAGGACTTGTGATGACAGCCAGTGCCTGTTAACCGACCGGGGCGGTGTGTAACGACCCGTCCTATCACAACCCTGCTCATCTAACACAATATTGTCCACTTTGGGCCTAGCCCTCACGGTTTTGTTTTTGGGAGCTCATGGTGCAACTTCCCAAGGGGTCACCCATCATGGGATTTCACCAGCCTCAACTCGCTTAACTTTGGGGTTCCAATCCCCCCCAAAGCCACTGAGCTCCCAAAAGGCCTTGTGTTAGATAGATACGTGCCCCCACATATAAGGTACTTCACCTTTCCCTCCCCGAGCGATGTGGGATCGTTCACCGATCTTACCTTTCCAAGCTCACGGGTCTTGCTCACCGATCTTGCTTCTCAAGCTCACGGGTCTTGCTCACCGTTCTTACTTCCAAGATCGGGTCTTACAATCCACCCCCCTTGGGGCCCAGCGTCCTTGCTGGCACACTTCCGGTCGGGGTCCGGCTCTGATACCATTCTGTCACAACCCGGCCTTTCTAACATAATATTGTCCGCTTTGGGCCCAGCCCTCACGGTTTTGTTTTTGGGAGCTCATGGTGCAACTTCCCAGGTGGTCACCCATCATGGGATTTCACCAGCCTCAACTCGCTTAACTTTGGGGTTCTAATCCCCCCCAAAGCCACTGAGCTCCCAAAAGGCCTTGTGTTAGATAGATACGTGCCCACACATATAAGGTACTTCACCTTTCCCTCCCCGAGCGATGTGGGATCGTTCACCGATCTTACCTTTCCAAGCTCACGGGTCTTGCTCACCGATCTTGCTTCTCAAGCTCACGGGTCTTGCTCACCGTTCTTGCTTCCAAGATCGGGTCTTACACGTCCTGGAAATTAACGTTAAGATGGGATTAGTAAGCTTAATCGGGGGTTAGTTGGTTCCGATAAGGTCATTAGCTTACAATGACGATTTTGCCCTTGGTTCGGGCAAAAAGTTGACTTTTAGTTTGGGCGGTCAATTGGGTTTTGACCGATGACTAGGACGTAGTTTAGGGCGTCACAAATCCGTAGACAGGTGGTACGCCCGATTCCGACATCCGAGGAGGAAGTTATGATGTTCCGAAGGTTGAGGGCATAACCGTAATTTGGCTAAACTAAGGGGAAAAGTTGACTTTTCGTATAAACGGGTTTTGGTATGTTGACCTAGGACCGTTAGATAGATCTCATCGTCCTGAGTTCGATGACAGGCGGCACGTTTTTATCGGACTTACGATGTGTGACTTACGGGTCTAGAAAGGTAGTGGCAAACTGTAAATTTGATTTAAAAGGAAGGGTATTTTGGTCTTTGTGCTCTGGGATTTGTGCAGTAGAGATGGACAGATGGATGGCTGGGATTGGGCCATTTGGGTGAGAAGGGACAGGATTGGTGATGTAACGACCCGTCCCGAATATCGGGATTTAATAATATTTAATTGTGATTTACTAATGTGGGATTAGTTGGGCGATTTCGGACGAATTGTGCAAAATGACCGTTTTGCCCCTGGGCGTGGGCAAAACGTTGACTTTTAATTCGGATGGTCAAATGGACTTTGACCGATGACCGTGACGTAGTTCGGGACGTCACGAGTTCATAGACAGGTGGCACGTTCGATTCCGACGTTCGTGGTGAAAGTTATGATGTACGGAAGTTCATGGGCGTTTTCGTAATTTAAACGTAATACGGGGGAAATGTTGACTTTTTGATCGGGAGGTCCGATGGCTGATGACTGAGGACCGTTAGGAAGGTCTCGATGCCCTGAGTTCGTAGACAGGCGGCACGCATCAATCGGAGTCCGTATAACCGAGTTACGGGTCAGGATGCGTAAGGGGCATTTTGGTAATTTTCTACACAAGGGCAGAATTGTAATTTCACAAGGGGGGTACTGTTTCATTGAACAGCCGTGAAGGTGGATGCTTTGTGCGATCGATCCCACGATTTGTTTATCAATTAATTGAGTTAATTGGGTCAGTTTGAGGTGGAATTGCACATATGATGGTGCTGGCAATCGATCACAAGAACGTGGGTACCATTTTATTGTGTTTTCGGGTCAGTGCAGGGGATCTGTACAAAGTGGATTGATGACGGTTTTGAGTGCTTTTAAGGACTGAGTTGGATTGTTAGAATTGAGAGTGAGTCGAGAGGGTCACTCTGTGATTGAGAATGAAAGGAATGAGTGTAATTGATGCTGGAATTCTCTGAAAAACCCGAAACTGGGTTCTGGGAAATTCAAATTCGAACTTCCAGTTTTAGGCCAGCCCAAGCCTAATTGATGATGGATTGAGCTTTCTGGAACATCAACGTGTCGAACCAGATCAAATGGGGCAAGCTTTGGGGCTCCTAGGGCCGTGGACGGACGAGGTGGACGGCCGGAAAACTCAAGCTTGAGTTGTGGTGATTGAGGTAATGTCGTGTTCAATTAATCATGCTAATTGGTTCGTGTTAGTCCTTATATGCTTCATATGAAGTTAATTTGACAATGGTTGAGGATTGATGGAGTTTTGGTGATTGACCCGTTTTAGGTGATCACGGGTTGATGGCTTGATTAAGGAATGGTTGATGTTGATCGATGTCACAGAACTGAAATTCATATGCTAATGATTGTTTTAGGATCAAGAATGGATTGAATTGATGTCGAATTGGGTGTGATTGAACCGGATCCTATCGCGGGTAATCAGACCCGTTTACCAGACAAACGGGTGAAGATGGTGACTGTAGCAGTCACTGTAGCAGGCGCGTGGCTTTCACGCGCAGCCACTCACGGCGGCGCGTGACGGCGCGTGGGCACGAATCTCGAGGTGAGGTCAACATGACTTTTATCCTATACAATGTAACAAACATTTTAGCGTTGGTTTCGTGTCGATCGGATCCCATTTCAATATTGTTCGGGATGTCCGAAGGTTTTAAATCCAATTTAAAAATACTTAAAAATTCGGGAAAATTACGGGACTTGAATAGGATGTTAATGATGAGGTTAGTAATCCTCTAATGTGATTTGGACAGGATTGGGAGTCCCGGTGATAGTGGTGTGGCCCGGGAAGGCCTATGGCACGCGTATCGAGGCGCTCGGTTAAATGGTCTGTGAGTGGACATTGGTTTCATAAATTCGATGCATGCATAACTGGTTTATGATTGATATAATTATGATTAAATGATTTACTTTGGATATCGGTGAATTTAAAATGATTTCACGTATTTCAAGGTGAATTACGTATTTGCACGTATACCGAGGTTTTCTGGATTTGCACCGATTTCCATAAATGTGGTTGGATATGATGTCATGAAACGGTTACGAACTTGAATAATGTAAAATCAGGCCAGGGGCCCAGTTGAACTATGAAATCGGGCCAGGGGCCCAGTTAACATGTGGATCGGGCCAGGGGCCCAGTTAACTTGTGAAATCGGGCCAGGGGCCCAGTTGATTTCTACATACGATTGCGGGTCGGGGACCCTAAAATGGAATTGAATAAATGTTTTCTGGTTTACATTTTATATATGTTCACATGCTGGAATCAATAAATGGTTTTGATGATATTTCGGTTATGGCACGTTTCACGGTATTTGGGCATGAGACCCGTTTGATGAAACGTAACGATCGGTTCGGATTTTACCTATGTATACCTATATGTTTTGCATGTGGATATCAATAAAATGTATTTAGTACTGCATTGTATAAATCCTTCCATATTATATTGTCTCCTCCGGATGAGGTACCCCGGAGAGGTCACGGACGTCTAGTACGTCCAGCGTCTATGACGCTAAGCATCGGGGATGCTGTACCCGAACGGGGTTCGGGGATTGAACTCGGAAATTGAGACCCGAGTGGCACGCGTAGCCTTGTGATTGTGACCTTATTGACGTCAGGGACGTCAGACATCAGGGATGTCGGATTGGAGTGTATAGTGCAGTGGCTAAAATTATGGTTATGGTTTATATTATATGCCTTATGGTTCATATTACTGGATTTATGAAATAACTCTTGGATTGACTTTTGGAAATTGAAACTATGCTTTGGTTTCCGGGCTAAGGCCCTAATGGTTATTTCTAAATAAATGTGTGATCATTGGTTTTTTTTTGCGCATGCATATGGTTTTACTGAGGGGCATAAATCTTATAAATGTTTTAAACAGACTTGTTTATTTTCGTCCACTCACAGCTTTTGTTTTTAATGCCCTTCAGGTTGATTCCGGATACGACTGCAGCAGAGACTTGAGCATCGCACACCTCCTCCATCGATCCTTACGCACTCTAGAAGCCCGTCTGGGCAATGGCAATCGGTTATCCCTTGTCTGACGTCTCTTGTCAGACGGGAGCATGATACATTCCATGGTAATCTCGAGGGGATTGGGATGGGTCGTGTCAGGTGACACGTGGGGCTTGACTAGAGGGTTCCAGGATCTTACACGGTCCAATTATTTGGGGGATGCTCGTGTGTTCGTGTGTGTTCTTCGACCCAGAGAGAAACAGAGGGAGATAATTGAGAGAATTGGGGGGTGATAGTGGGTGCTGGTGAGTCTGTGAGTGTGTGAAAGTAACCAGAGAGTGAGAGGGAGGTAGTGAGGAGGTTTGGAGGTGTAGTGACTGTGTGTGAGTGCAAGTTGATTCACGGGAAAACAGGGAGGAAGTGAGTATCATAAATCGATCACATGCATAAGCCAATGATCAAGGTTGACGGTGTGCCCTGTCTCCTAGTATCCCCCTAATTCATGGATCGAGGAGGTGCACCGTATGTCCGAAGTGAATGCAGTCCCCGGTGCCGAGTCCCATAAGTTGCCCTCCGTCATGACCGGAAGGTCGTGGAGAGGCGCCGAGGGGGATGGCGGGGACCCGTCGGTTGCAGTGTGCGTTCCGACAGGGAGAGGAAGCATGCCATCGGTGGAGGTATCGAGGGACGCCGGTCGGCATGCTGTAGTGAGATGTATTTTTAGGGAATACGTCCGTACGTATGTACGTAGGTAGGAATGTATGATACCGATGGGCATACAGTACAAGATATTCGTAACCGACAGGTGGCCGTATCGGCCTGGTGACCGTCAGATCGGAAGCGCGTATCTCGAGGCGGGCCAGGGGCCTATAAAAGGGGGTGGAAGCTTTTGACTTTTTCACTTTTTACTCAGTGCATCTGCAGAGTAATTTTCAAGTGCCGACTGAATTGGAGCCTGCCGAGAGGAAAGGAGACACACGTGAGACCAATTCGACCGAGCAAATATTACAGGTATAATTTATGTCGAACGGCATCGCTTCTTAGCATGTGCTCTATAGCGTAGGTGCTTAGTTGTAGCTTCTTTTGTTTTGGTAATTTGTAGATGTCAGAGTCAGAGTCAAACAGTGGATCTGGGGTTAGGTCCCCTCAAGCTTTTGGCGGGGAAACACCGTCTTATTCGGCAAGCGACGTGCCGAGCGGGCGCAGTGGGTCAACGTCCACTAATGGGTCCAGAACTAATAGTGCATCATCGTCCAGCAGCGGTGACAGCCTAGATGAGGCTCTCAGGTTGCCGAGGAAGGAGGTGAGGCAACAGGGCGGATGCAGCACGTCGGGTGCCCATCGGCCTACTGAAAGAGGGACGTCACCTTGCACCCCCCCCCCCCTTCGTCGTCGTCGACTCCGACGCTGAAGATAGCTGGACGGAGACGAGCTCGCCGATGGAACTAGATACCGATGGCGTGGTGAAGGTCGAGTACGTCGTGGAATACGAGATGAACACCATTCGGCAGTCCGACCTGGACCGGTTCCGGGAGCTGTATAATGTGCCGGCGGAGGTCAAGATGAGCGTACCGCGGCATAGCGATAGGCCGAGTGACCCACCAAAGGGATCGACGTTATTCTATGTGGACTACTTTGAGCACGGAGTGAGACTGCCTCTACACCCATGGCTCCAGGACATGAAGTGGACCGAGCGCGGGAGGAACTACTCCGAGCGCGGCAGCGGGAGGAGCGACTCCGAGCGCGGAAGCGGGAGGGTCACGCTGCACGGAAGCGGGTGGCAGAGTTGGAGGGGAAGCTCCAGCGGGAGAAGGCCCGTGCGGAGGCAGCGGAGAAGGGGATAGCGGACCGGGAAGAGACGGTGCACGCGTTCTCCCTGCAGCTGAACGAGCAGGAGAGGGTTATGGGCGAGCTGCAGGGAGAAGTGGACCAGCTGAGGGTCCTGTTGGCCGCCGACCGGCAGAAGACCCTGGAGGACTTAATGACCGACCCGGTGTACGCAAATCACCTCGGCCTGGCGCTTGCCGAGGTAGAAGATGATTGCGTACAGGGTGTGTTGTATTTGAATCCAGGGGTCGCCCTCAACTTTCCGTGGCTGGATGAGCCCCCTGCCCTGACCAAGACTTTCACACTGGATGGGCAGCCGTCGAATGCCGAACGTGAACGGCCGACTAGTGGGGAGAAGGCTGCAGAGGCATCCGTTGCCGACCAGGCCGAGGCGGGAGACGAGGAGGTGGTGGAAGTGTGAGGCTGAGGGTCGTCTTGGTTTTTGTATACTTTCTGTCCTCTGTTTTTTTTGTTTTTGTAATCCGGGGAATGCCCCGTGTAGCATGTATTTTTCGATTGAATTGAAATTTGGATTACATGTATCGATTGTCTACCGTGCGAAGTCATTTTGTTTTTTTGTTTGTTAATGAGAACTGCCGATAGGCGAGGACTTGGTGGATTGCGCATGTGTGTAGGCAATCCACCATGTGTGTAGGCATGCCGATCCACGGGGTTGTAGACTGGATAAGGATCGAACGATCGTAAAGACAAATCGTACACAATAACACATAATCACCTCAAACCGTAATAGCGAAGGCTAATTGAACTTGACTGATTTTTGACTAAGTGGATGTCCGTCGACAGGGCAAGTAGATGTCGTTTGGGTCACCGGGGATGCCGATCGGCAAGGGTGAATAGGCTGCCCAAGGTTTTTAAGGGCTAAACTAACATTTAGATAAATGAAAGAACATTTGGCCGGAAAGGCAAGTTCGACTGGAGATAGCCAAATCGAATTTCAACAAAGGGTAAAGCAGTTTACATGGGGGGGGGGGGTATTTTTAATTATAAAATAACTTGAGATGATCCGCATGCCACGGGTGTGTAAGCGAACGTCCGTCCGTAGTCTGGAGCTCATAAGTGCCCGGGCGACAAATTCGAGTAACCAGGTAGGGGCCCTCCCACGTGGGCCCGAGTGTCCCATCAACACGTTCCTTAGTGGGTAGGCTAACCTTACGAAGTACCCAGTCACCGACCTGGAAACTGCGTGCGTGAACCCGAGAGTTGTAGTAACGAGCAATTCGTTGTTTGTGTGCCATGTTGCGGAGATTGGCATGTTCACGGATTTCCTAGATGAAGTTGAGATTTTGTGTGAGGAGCTCCGCATTCTCCTGTGGATCATAGGATAGTACCCGATACAAAGTCTCCCCAATTTCAACGAGTACGACAGCTTCAGTCCCGAAAGTCAAGGCAAATGGTGTCTCTTGTGTCGATGTCCGGTAGGATGTCCAGAAGGACCAGAGAACATCAGATAGGAGGTCGGACCATTGGCCTTTCGGGGTGTCGTGTAGTCGAGCCTTGAGATTGTGTTTGATGAGCTTGTTTACGGCTTCGACCTGTCCGTTAGCCTGTGGATGTGCCACCGAGGCGAAGCAGAGCTGGATGCCATAGACATCACAAAAGTGTCCAAAACGGGTAGAATCGAACTGAGTGCCATTGTCTGTGACGATCGTGTGTGGGATACCGAAGCGACAGATGATGTTCTGGTAGACAAAGCTCTCGATCTGGGCGGACGTGATTGTTTTGAGGGGCTTCGCCTATGCCCACTTAGTGAAATAGTCCACTGCAACGACCGCGTGTTCGACACCGCCCTTTCCTCGTGGCATCGGACCGATGAGGTCCAGACCCCATAGAGAGAATGGCCAGGGGCTGAGCATGGGAGTGAGGCGCTCAGCAGGAGAATGAGGTACGGGAGCGCACCATTGGCATAGGACGCACCGTTGAGTGATGGCCATAGAATCGGTGCGCATTATGGGACAATAGTATCCTTTCCGAAAAGCTTTATGTGCGAGGGACCTGGGTCCGGAGTGATTACCGCAGATTCCCTGGTGAATTTCTTGGAGGACCGCAATGCCCCGATCAGTAGGGAGGCACTTCAGGAGGAGGTGTCGAATCCCCGTCGATATAAGTGGCCATGTGCAATAGTGTATCGTGCGGACTGGAGTTGGATGCGCCGGGCTTCGTTACAGTCGGGCGGAAGTTCGGTCGTGGTGAGGTACAGTATGATGGGATCCATCCAAGAGGCTTCCTGTGTCGTGAGCAGGACTAGTTGCTCGTTTGTGCTTGGGGATGCCAGAAATTCAACGGGAACACGGCGGCCTATCCTGTCATCAATGGAAGGGGCCAGACGGGCCAGGGCATCTGCGTGGCTGTTCTCTGACCGCGGTATCTGAGTGATGTCGTAGCCGAGAAAGTGGCGAAGCAGGGATCGAGCTTTGGCCAAGTATCGGGTCATGGAGGCGTCTTTAGCATCATAGAGGCTATTGATCTGGCGGACGATGAGTTCGAAGTCGCTGTAAACCTGCAGCTGCTGCGCCTGGAGGTCGGTGGCCAACCGGAGGCCAGCAAGGAGGGCTTCGTACTCGGCTTCATTGTTGGAAGCCTGGAAACCAAAACGCAGTGCGTACTCCAGCCGTTCCTGGGTAGGTGGGCTGAGTACGAGGCCAGCGCCAGAGCCCGTATGACAGGAAGACCCGTCCACGTAAAGAGTCCAACATGGTTGGGCAGGGTCCAAGGTGGACGGGGTTGACAGCTTGCAGGTATGGGTGGCGGGTGCCACAGTGTTGGGATCAAGAGTGTCGGGCATGTGCTGCGTTGTGTTGTAAGTGAATTCAGAGAGGAAGTCAGCTACGACCTGCCCTTTGACCGCTGGTCTTGGGGCGAATGTGATCTCGAACTCACTAAGCTCCACTACCCACTTGATGAGCCGACCCGAAGCGTCCGGCTTTTGGAGCACCTGGCGAAGGGGTTTGTTAGTAAGGACTAACATGGGGTGTGCCTGGAAGTATGGGTGGAGGCGCCGGGCTGTCACAATGAGGGCAAATGCCAACTTCTCTAGGTCGTTATACCGGGTCTCCGCGTCTTGGAACGCTTTGCTGACATAGTACACCGGGAACTCTGCGCCGTCTCGACTGGTGACGAGGACAGAGGTTTCTCCTCGGCCAATCACCCTCAAAACCTTCCTAATAGCTTCCTAACAACCTATTTACTTCATTAGAATCATTAAAAACGGTCCATAACAACAAAATTTAAAAATGGAATTAAATCGGTTAAAACTGATTACCTGCGCGGGCTGACCTCCGCTGTCCACGGCTGTGCTTCCCCGGCCGGCCACCACTTCCTTCAGTCATCTCCTCCCTCTCAGTCATGCTCCTAGGGTCCAGGGTTTGGGTTTGGGGTGAAGGGTGGATCGGTTTGGTTTGTTTGGAAACAAAGAAAATGAATGATGCACGGGAAGGGTGGATGCATGAATGTAGGATGGTAACCAGTGGATGGGTGACACTTGTCACTCATCCATTGGTTGCTGAAATGTAACTGGGCCCACTAAAGACAAACGGTCCTCGTAAAACGTGTCGTCGTGAATAGTAACCTAGACCTTCCGTGCACCGTAACTTCGCCGTCGAACGTCCAAATTCGACGTGCCGCCTGTCTACGGATTCGTATCGTCGTGATCTACGTAACTGTAACAACCCGTCCCGAGAACCGGGATTAGTAGTGTGATTAAGGTGGGATTAGTGAGCTTAATCGGTGGTTAGGTGGTCCCGATAGGTCCGTAAGTGTAGAATGATGATTTTGCCCCTAGGTAGGGCAAAAAGTTGACTTTTCGTTCGGGTGGTCAAGTGGGTATTGACCGATGACCAAGACGTAGGTTAGGACGTCACGAATCCATAGGTAGGTGGCACGCCCGATTCCGACATCCGAGGAGGAAGTTGTGATGTTCGGAAGGTGGAGGGCATAATCGTAATTTTGGGTAACTTAGGGGGAATAGTTAACTTTTTGTGTAATCGGGTTTTGGTATGTTGACCTAGGATGGTTAGATAGCTCTTGTCGTCCTGAGTTCGATGATAGGCGGCACGTATTCATCGGACTTACGATGTGGGAGTTACGGGTCTAGGAAGTCAGTGGCATAATCGTAAATTCGAGTTAAAAAGAAAGGTAATTTGGTCTTTTGGTTATCTGAGGATTTGTGCACAGAGAGGGCAAAGTGGATGGTTGAGATTGGGCCAGATGGTGAAGGTATGGGCAGATTCGTGACATATGGCAAGTGTGTAGTGGGTTCTACACACTTGTACACGGGTCCAATTATTTGGGACCTAACTCGTGCCCGTGTGTGTGTGTGTTCTTCAACCAGAGTGAAACAGAGGGAGGAATTGAGAGAAATTGAGAAGGTAATCGTGTAGGTTGGTGAGTCTGGTGAGTTGTGAGGGTGAAAGGAAGAAGAAAGGAGGTTGATGATCGAGTTTGGGACCGAGATCGTGCACGGAGACACGGTGGATAGTGAGGCTGAGTTTTCTGGGAAAACAGAGAGACGGTGAGACAGAGAAGGTGGTTGTGCCGTGAGGTGGCTCAACTCAAGTCAAGAGGAGGCTGGGACGAGTACAGAGGACTGGTTGGACACCGTGGTACACGGATGAGTTCACGACGGCGACAAGAGGACAGGTAAATCCTCACCCCCGTTTCTTTGCTCTGTTTTGTCGTTTGGGTTTAGAAGCTGAGTCGTGGATCTAGGGCGAGAGTCGAGGGAATTGGAGGTTAGAGTGAGACTCATGGAGGTCCCAAGAGTCGACTGAGTGTGTAGCCGTGACGGAGGAGTACGCGGCGGAGGTTAGCACGATGGGAGTATCTGTGTGCTCTGTTTTACCGTGATGTTCAAACGGCTAGTCATGACGTTTGGGCGAGAATCGACGGTCAAGGTGAGTCGGGTTAGGCTTAGAAGGGTCCTAGGACGAGGTTGGTGTAGCCACCATGAAGGGGGAAGCCGTGGGTGGCCGGGAAGGAAAACAGGGGTTTTTGGGTTGTCTGGTTTCGAGCTTCAGTCGACGGGCTAGGGACAGTGTCGAGGTTAGAGGCGTTTGATGAATCGATAGGGTAGGCCTGGACGATGAGACTGGTGAAGAAAGGGAGGAAAATGGTGCAGGCACGGCGGTGAACCGCTGACGCCGGTTCGAGTTGCAGACTACTATACTGAACTGGGTCTGCTCGAGGTTGATGGTGCACTGTAGCTGGCGCGTGAGGGCCACGCGCAGCCACTTTGGACGGCGCGTGGGGCCGCGTGCGGCGGCGATGGGGAAAACGGTCAACATGGTTTTTGGTCTAGGAGTTGTGTTGAGTTCAATGGAAGTGGTTTCGGGTTAATCGGACGTCGAATCGACGTAGTTTAGTGAGGGTGAAGGTGTAGGGTGTTTGACACGTTTTACGATAAAAGGTTGATTTCTGATTATAATGTTATAGTTTTGGGATTTCAAACGATAAATGGTTTTCAATGATTCTTGCTGGATTTTGTGACTTGATTTGGTGAACAAGGAATTTGGTTTTAAAGTTGAAAAGTGGATTTCAGGATTTGGGTTCGGAATGACGGTTCGGGATGCCGGAAGGGCATCAGACCAGTGATTTCGGATTCGGGTTTGGATGTGAATTCGGGAACGGTTTTCAAATGGTTTTGATTGGATTTACTGGATCTGGTTATTGGGTTTAAAGACCCGGATATTGATTGACGGGGGACGGGCCCGGATTGAGTTTAAAGACTCGGGAGTTTAAAGACTCGGATATATTGATATTTCCCCCGTAGGCCTATTGAGTTTAAAGACTCGGGAGTTTAAAGACTCGAATATGATTAAGGCCTGGATTGAGTTTAAAGACTCGGAAGTTTAAAGACTCGGATAGGTCCAGCAGGTTTGATCGGAAAAATAATGATTGGATGTTCATGGTTTCTGGTATGGTTTTATGAGTCATATGCTATGATTTCTATAACTGTTTTACAGTGTTTCTGTTTCTTATGATGCTTTATGATGATCGATTTCTAACTGTTTTGATAACTGGGTTATGCATGTGATTTCAAAACGGAGGGTTAAACTCGGTTTTCTGATAAATGGTTTTAGAACTTTTCTGTTATCATGGTCCACTCACATCTTCTGTTTTAAATTGCCCTCCAGGTTGTGGAGATAGCGCGGGGTCTTGACGTCGAGGCAGTGTCTGAGGCATAGAAGTGACGAGCGGGATTTCCGAGTGTTAAAGTTTTTCTTCCGCGTGCGTGTACTTATTATCGGTTTTTATTTCCTTGTGTTTCATACTATGCTCTGTAAAACTCTAACTTCGGGATTTATTGAGTACTATCTCCTGCGTCTGACTGTTTTTGGGTCGAGGTGTCAGACGGGAGCAGGATTTACCTCGGGTTTCGGGGTGAAACCGGGGTGGGTCCTGACAATTGGTATCAGAGCATAGGTTTGTCGAGTTTGTTGGGTCTGTTGGTTTGTGAGGGTGTGTTTTAGTTGTTTGACTACTTCTATGCCTCTTTTAGCGTGCGGTTGACGATGCCTCCGAGACGTGGACCCTCTCCACGACCTGAAGAAGAAATGGCGAGGGGAACTGAGAGTACTACGATTGAACGAGCCCAGCGGCTCGGGGCTACGACTTTTAGTGGTGGGGCTGATCCTGAGGAAGCCCAGAGGTGGATTACCAGACTTGAGCGGATCTTTGCGGTGATGCATTGCCCGCCAGAGGAACGAGTGTTGTTGGCTACATTCTTATTGGATGGTGCAGCGTACGAGTGGTGGTATACCCTCGAATTGTCTGGTTAGGATGCCCATACGGTGACTTGGGAGACGTTTAGGGAACGATTCCTGGAGCAGTATTATCCTCGTTCTTTTCGGGATGCCAAGGAGGCGGAGTTTCTGCAGCTCCAACAAGGGGATATGAGTGTAGCTGAGAATGAACGGAAATTCCAGATGTTGTCTCGGTTTGCTCCTATTTTTGTGGCCACTGAAGCCGAGAAATGCCGTAGGTTTGAATTGGACTTGCGAGGCGAGATTCGAGCCATTGTGACGGCTGGATCGTTTGCTACTTTCCGAGACTTGTCGGATGCTGCGGTAAGGGTTGAGGCTAGTTTGCCGGTGCGACGCCGGGAGCCATCTTTTTCTGGAGCTTCGAGCCAGCGGACACCGAATAGGGGTAACTTCGGTGGAGCATCGTCGTCGGGCGATGATCATTTTGGTAGGCCTGGTAGTTTCCAGAGTTCAGGATTTCGGGGTTACCGAGCACAGCCGACTCCGCAAGCTAGTGCGACGTCCGTTGCATCGACAGGGCGACCAGGTCTTTCCAGTCGGGATGTGTGTTTCTACTGCGGAGAGCGAGGTCATTTTCGACGTGAGTGTCCACTGTCGCTACAGGAAGGTGGTGTAGGTCGAGGAGCAGCGGAGCCCGGACAGAGTACAGCGTCAGGGACAGCAGGCCCGAGAGGAGGTGGTGGTGCCACTAGTAGTTCGAGGGGACGTGGTAGAGTGTCGGGATCTCAGGCCCGAGTGTTCTCGATGACTCAGCAGGAGGTTCAGTCGGCACCAGATGCGGGGACAGGTACTTGTTTTATTTTGGCTGTGTTGCACTTAGTTTTGTGGTTGTTGGATCCCAGGGTAGAGTCTAGAAGGAGTTTCCCTAGGTGGCCTGGGGAGTGTTGCAGTGGAAGGATGACGGAGGGAATAGGAGAGGAGTGACTATAACTAATCGATATGAGTTGAAGGAGAGAACCCACAAGCTAGAGTTTGCCTTTAGGACTTTGTAGATTTATTCCGATAATAGCCGACGTAGTAGCCGAGTTGGTTTGGAAAGGTGGGGTAGTACGTGAGGATGTGCTCTGTGAATTTATTCGGGTATTCCATATGAGGTATTGTAAAATACCTTTGTTCTCTGCTCATAGAATTTTCCTTGCGTACACCATACAGTTGTTACATAGAGAGGGTTGGCCGTGGTAACAGTAGTTGGGAATGGTGTGAAATACCCAAGGTGGAGATGATAGACAGGAAACCCAGGAGAAGTTGTTGTTGACCTAGTGTTGATTACCAGGTAGGAGACCCTAGGTGTTGGGAACTAGCTGTGGAATTTCGGGGACGAAATTCTTTTTAGGTGGGTAGATTGTAACAACCCGTCCCGAGAGCCAAGATTAGTAGTGTGATTAAGGTGGGATTAGTGAGCTTAATCGGTGGTTAGGTGGTCCCGATAGGTCCGTAAGTGTAGAATGACGATTTTGCCCCTAGGTAGGGCAAAAAGTTGACTTTTCGTTCGGGAGGTCAAGTGGGTATTGACCAGTGACCAAGACGTAGGTTAGGACGTCACGAATCCATAGGCAGGTGGCACGCCCGATTCCGACATCCGAGGAGGAAGTTGTGATGTTCGGAAGGTGGAGGGCATAATCGTAATTTTGGGTAACTTAGGGGGAATAGTTGACTTTTTGTGTAATCGGGTTTTGGTATGTTGACCTAGGATGGTTAGATAGCTCTTGTCGTCTTGAGTTCGATGATAGGCGGCACGTATTCATCGGACTTACGATGTGGGAGTTACAGGTCTAGGAAGTCAGTGACATAATCGTAAATTCGAGTTAAAAAGAAGGGTAATTTGGTCTTTTGGTTATCTGGGGATTTGTGCACAGAGAGGGCAAAGTGGATGGCTGAGATTGGGCCAGATGGTGAAGGTATGGGCAGATTGGTGACATGTGGCAAGTGTGTAGTGGGTTCTACACACTTGTACACGGGTCCAATTATTTGGGACCTAACTCGTGCCCGTGTGTGTGTGTGTTCTTCAACCAGAGTGAAACAGAGGGAGGAATTGAGAGAAATTGAGAAGGTAATCGTGTAGGTTGGTGAGTCTGGTGAGTTGTGAGGGTGAAAGGAAGAAGAAAGGAGGTTGATGATCGAGTTTGGGACCGAGATCGTGCACGGAGACACGGTGGTTGGTGTGGCTGAGTTTTCTGGGAAAACAGAGAGACGGTGAGACAGAGACGGTGGTTGTGCCGTGAGGTGGCTCAACTCAAGTCAAGAGGAGGCTGGGACGAGTGCAGAGGACTGGTTGGACACCGTGGTACACGGATGAGTTCACGACGGCTACAGGAGGACAGGTAAATCCTTACCCCGTTTCTTTGCTCTGTTTTGTCGTTTGGGTTTAGAAGCTGAGTCGTGGATCTAGGGCGAGAGTCGAGGGAATTGGAGGTTAGAGTGAGACTCATGGAGGTCCCAAGAGTCGACTGAGTGTGTAGCCGTAACGGAGGAGTACACGGCGGAGGTTAGCACGATGGGAGTATCTGTGTGCTCTATTTTGCCGTGATGTTCAAACAGCTAGTCGTGACGTTTGGGCGAGAATCGACGGTCAAGGTGAGTCGGATTAGGCTTAGAAGGGTCCTAGGACGAGGTTGGTGTAGCCACCATGAAGGGGGAAGCCGTGGGTGGCCGGGAAGGAAAACAGGGGTTTTTGGGTTGTCTGGTTTCGAGCTTCAGTCGACGGGCTAGGGACAGTGTCGAGGTTAGAGGCGTTGGGGAATCGATAGGGTAGGCCTGGACGATGAGACTGGTGAAGAAAGGGAGGAAAATGGTGCAGGCACGGCGGTGAACCGCTGACGCCGGTTCGAGTTGCAGACTACTGTGCTGAACCGGGTCTGCTCGAGGTTGATGGTGCACTATAGCTGGCGCGTGAGGGCCACGCGTAGCCACTTTGGGCGGCGCGTGAGGGCCACGCGCAGCCACTTTGGGCGGCGCGTGAGGGCCACGCGCAGCCACTTTGGGCGGCGCGTGAGGGCCACGCGCAGCCACTTTGGGCGGAGCGTGGGGCCGCGTGCGGCGGCGATGGGGAAAACGGCCAACATGGTTTTTGGTCTAGGAGTTGTGTTGAGTTCAATGGAAGTGGTTTCGGGTTAATCGGACGTCGAATCGACGTAGTTTAGCGAGGGTGAAGGTTTAGGGTTCCGGTTCGTTACGTTTAGGACCCGGGGATTTTGAGGGAATTTAGGTGAACCTTCGTAGACGAGTTAGTGACGTCATTTGGTGGTTGTTGACAGGATCGGGAGTTCCCGAGGAAGCTGAGGAACGTGCAGGATGTTCGGGACGCGATTGAGGGCTCGGTACTGTGAGTGGACCCTTTCCTTAAACTCGAACATGCATAACTGCTTTTCTAGAATTGTTTTATATCTGTGATTTCATGCTTGATGGATTTATGATGTGGTTTTATATAATTGCACGGTTTTCGAGAAAATACGGTGTTTGACACGTTTTACGATAAAAGGTTGATTTCTGATTATAATGTTATAGTTTTGGGATTTCAAACGATAAATGGTTTTCAATGATTCTTGCTGGATTTTGTGACTTGATTTGGTGAACAAGGAATTTGGTTTTAAAGTTGAAAAGTGGATTTCAGGATTTGGGTTCGGAATGACGGTTCGGGATGCCGGAAGGGCATCAGACCAGTGATTTCGGATTCGGGTTTGGATGTGAATTCGGGAACGGTTTTCAAATGGTTTTGATTGGATTTGATGGATCTGGTTATTGGGTTTAAAGACCCGGATATTGATTGACGGGGGACGGGCCCGGATTGAGTTTAAAGACTCGGATATATTGATATTTCCCCCGTAGGCCTATTGAGTTTAAAGACTCGGGAGTTTAAAGACTCGAATATGATTAAGGCCTGGATTGAGTTTAAAGACTCGGGAGTTTAAAGACTCGGATAGGTCCAGTAGGTTTGATCGGAAAAATAATGATTGGATGTTCATGGTTTCTGGTATGGTTTTATGAGTCATATGCTATGATTTCTATAACTGTTTTACAGTGTTTCTGTTTCTTATGATGCTTTATGATGATCGATTTCTAACTGTTTTGATAACTGGGTTATGCATGTGATTTCAAAACGGAGGGTTAAACTCGGTTTTCTGATAAATGATTTTAGAACTTTTCTGTTATCATGGTTCACTCACATCTTCTGTTTTAAATTGCCCTCCAGGTTGTGGAGATAGCGCGGGGTCTTGACGTCGAGGCAGTGTCTGAGGCATAGAAGTGACGAGCGGGATTTCCGAGTGTTAAAGTTTTTCTTCCGCGTGCGTGTACTTATTATCGGTTTTTATTTCCTTGTGTTTCGTACTATGCTCTGTAAAACTCTAACTTCGGGATTTATTGAGTACTATCTCCTGCGTCTTACTGTTTTTGGGTCGGGGTGTCAGACGGGAGCAGGATTTACCTCGGGTTTTGGGGTGAAACCGGGGTGGGTCCTGACAGTAACGGTCTTCGGCCCTCGGCCATCGGACCTCCCGGTCAAAAAGTCAACTTTTGACCCCTTTTCTCAAAATTACCAAAATGCCCCTAAACTTTCGAACGTCATAACTTCCTCCTCGGACGTCGGAATCGAGCATGCTACCTGTCTATGAACTCGTGACGTCACGAACTATGTCACAGTTATCACCTAATTCCATTTGACCACCTGAACAAAAAGTCAACGATTCGCCCCTTCTAGGGGCAAAATCGTCATTTCGCCCGAACGTCCGCTAATCCTTGCCTAATTTCCGATTAGTCTCGCTAATCTGTCATTAATCCTTAATTAATCCCGTTAATTCAGGATGGGTCGTCACATGAGGAGTCCCCTACCCAAAATGACGTTATAGGCGGTGGGGCAATCGACCACCAGGAAGGTGGTGATGGCTGTTGCGATCTTGGGCGCGCTTCCCAGGGAAATAGGCAAGGAAATGGTGCCGAGGGGCATAACATAATCACCTGAGAAGCTGAGTAACGGAGAACCAGCGTGGGTGAGGCTTGTGGAGTTGATGCCCAACTGGTTGAAAGTGTCCATGAAGAGGACGTTCACAGAGCTGCCAGTATCCACCAGGATTCGCCCAACATCGAAATTGGCTATCTGAGCGCGAATGATCAATGGATCGTCGTGGGGAAAGATAACCCCCCGTTCTTCTTCCTCGAAGAAGGTGATAGGCGCCCATCCCGCCCGTGCGACCTTGGCAGCGCGTCCATCCTCGATGTTGAAGATTTGGTGGTTGGATGTCGTGGCGCGCAGGAAGTTTTTCTTGGCCCGGTTGGAGGTGCAGGTGGAAGAGATGGTAAGGGCCCCACTAATCGTGTTGATTTGTGGAAGACCCTGCGCGGGGCGCGCGTGCTGAAGGAACTGGTTGATCTTCCCTTCCCTTACGAGTGCTTCCACGATGTCGCGGAAGGCTACGCACTCGTCGATGGTATGGCCGTTGAACTTGTGGTACTGGCAATACAGGTTGGATTGGACGCCTGAGCGGGGGCCAGGCGGTCGCTGTAACGACCCGAACTTTCGTAATTATTATTTTATTGTAAATTGACCGTTTTGCCCCTGAGGGGGGGAAAAGTTGACTTTTACCTCGGGAAGTATTTAGGACTTTGACACGTGACCGTGACGTAGTTTAGGACGTCACGAGTTCATAGGCAGGTGGCACGTTCGATTCCGACGTTCGAGGAAGAAGTTGTGACGTTCGGAAGTCGAGGGGCATTTTGGTAATTTGGCCATTTGGGGGCCAAATGTTGACTTTTGACCCGGGAAGTCCAACGGACGAGGGCCAATGACCGTTACGTAGGTCTCGTCGATACGAATCCGTAGACAGGCGGCACGCTGAAATCGGACTTACGACGAAAAAGTTATGGTCAAGAACGTAACCGAACTAACCGAGACTCGGAACTTAAATTAATAATAAAATATTATAATCTGTTTTACTTTAACCCAATCAATCTGGACCCTTGATGAGTGACACATGTCACTCATCTACCCCATCCACATCATCCCCAACATTCTGGATCTTGGTCTGCCATAGGATTAATTAATTAATTTCTTTTCCTTAAATCCTCACCCTTCACTCTTCACTCAGGATGAATCACAGCCATCCATTCTATTTCTCCTTCTGTTCTTAAGCCATCAGAGACTCATTTCCTCATTTTCATTCCTTCCTTCAAACCGTGCAACCTCCCACCCTTCAAACAATCACACCAGCAGCTAACCACCCAACCTTCTTCATCAGGCAGCACCAGACCGTGCACCACCACCACCAGACACCGGCCAACGCCACCACGGCCACCCTGCACGGCTGGAAAACCCACAAACCCGTGAGGACCCGTGCAGCCCAAAATCATCAGACCATCCAAACCACGACGTCTGGGCTCGAACCAACCTAGGGCTAGGACCATTGTGACCTCTGGACGGCGTAGGACTGGACTGGGCAGCCCACGGCGGCGACACGGCGGCGGTAAGCCTGCAAACCCGTAATGGCCGATTTTCCTTCCCTGCCTCAAACCGTCCGTTTTTAACGTTGCAATTGCTTGGTTGTTTTTGAGACTTAACCTAGGGGACTAGACGAACGTTTTGGACCTGAGTTGGTGGCTGGAAACGTGACGGCTCGCCGGAGAAGACGGACCAAAACCGGCAGCCATTTCCCCATCGTTTTTCAGGTGATTCCTTGATCTTAAAATCCAGTTTTGATCACACAGAGCCATAGAACATGTTCAGACGAGTCCATAGGAACAAACCCCATCGATTTTGGTGGTCGGAATCACGATCTGTGATCGGGTCGAACCGTGGGTCTGCGGTGACCCGATTCGCAGACCCGATACTGTAGCTGATGACGTCATCATGCTGACGTCAGCAGTGACGTCATGATGACGTCATCATGTCAGAATATTGTCAGACCAGGGACCAATGGACTGTTGACACGTGTCCTCTGACACTGTCAGTGATGACGTCATGCTGACGTCAGCAGTGACGTCATGCTGACGTCAGCATCACTGTAGCACTGTTGACCAGAGGGTTGACCGGCGCGTGGGGGGCGCGTGTGAACAGTGTTTTGTGTGGGACCAGTGCCATTTTCAAGGTTTCGACGATACGGATCCAATGGCGGTGGTTTCGTGTCGATCCTTGGGAAGCGTGTTCGGACGGCTTTCCCGGGTCGGTTTCAGTCTAGGGTTTCGTAGTTGTTTAGTAGGGACTTAAAGTGACCTTTACGTATGTTTTGGGCGTGACAGGAATTGTACTTTAAACCTTGGACGGGGCTTTACGCTCGGGAGTGCAGCGGGATTGTACTGTGAGTGGGCCTTTGATTTCACTAAACTTCGGCATGCATAACTGTTTTACTTTCTCCTATATCTATATCTGATTTGAGTAAAAGTATCTGTTCAGCTTGTGTATGATTTATGGCACGTATTACGATGTTTGGGCATGAGACCCGTCTGGTTGTTTATAAATGGTTTGGAGTCATATATATGTATAATGGAACTCGATATCATCTGTGGTACTGCACTGTATAGATCTACCCTAGGATTCTATCTCCTCCGGATGTAGGTACACCGGAGCGGTCACGGCGCATTGCCTGTGAGGAGTCATTCTACGGAGGGACCGGACCGTAGAGTGACTCAGGAGCAGGATTGATACTATTGGACGTCTGGGACGTCAGGCATCTAGAATGCCATGCTCGGACTAGGTTCGGGATTTGGACTCGGGATTGAGACCCCGGGTGGCACGCGTAGCCTTGAGACTGTGACCTTATTGGGCGTCTGGGACGTCAGGCATCTGGGATGTCAGGGTTGGGATGTATAGTGCAGTGACTAAGATTATATTATGTTGATATTATTCTGCTTATGACTATATGGTTTTGTGGTTTTGATACTATGCATGTCTTTTCGGAAAACGGAGGGGAAAAGCTATATGTTTTCGAAATGGTAAACTACTTTGTAAACCTTGAGTTTCGGCCCACTCACCTTTGTTGTTTTACTACCCCTCCAGGTAGTGCTATCGAGGAGGAGGATCCCGAGGAGGAGGAGGAGGATCCCGAGGAGGAAGAGGCATAGGTTTACGTTGCGTACCTGAACCCTACTGCTGGGTAGGTTGGCACGTAGTGTGTCTAGAGTCGTGCTCAATAAACTGTATTCGGGAACCATCCCTTGTCTGACACTATTTGTATTTGAGTATTTGTGTGGTGTGCTATGTATGACTTAACTATGGATTTTCTTTATGCATTTTATATTCAATAAGGGTATTTTTGGTATTTTAACGTTGGGTGTCAGACGGGAGCAGGGCACGTCCCGGGTGGTCCCAGGGGGATCGGGGCGGGTCCTGTCAACTTGGTATCAGAGCACTAGGTTGTGGTCAGCATGCTAGACTAGTGGTCAGTACTTAGTTTAAACGATGTCAGTATCTAATCTATGCCTCTTAACAGCGGGTTATGCCTCCAAGGAGAATTCCTCAAATACGAACTGACGAGGAAATCGCGAGAGAGATGGAATGTGCTAGCATCGAGCGGGCTCAAAGGTTGGGAGCCACACCGTTCAGCGGGGGATCAAACCCCGAGGATGCCCATGAGTGGATTGCGAAATGGGAAAGAATCTTCACCGTGATGCATTGCCCACCCGGCGAGCGGGTGGCATTGGCGGCCTTCTTACTGGAAGGCGGGGCTTATCAATGGTGGCATGGTCTTGAGATGTCCGGGTGGACCGTTCACACCACCACATGGGAGGTCTTTCGTGCCCGATTCTTAGATCAGTATTACCCGCGTTCATTTCGCATGGCACGAGAGGCAGAGTTCCTGCGGCTGGAACAGGGAGATATGTCCGTAGCAGATTACGAGCAGACCTTCGGGAAGCTTTCCCGTTTTGCCGCAGCTTTTGTGAGTACTGAGGAGGAAAAATGTCAAAGATTTGAGTTGGGACTCCGAGGGGAGTTGCGGGCAAGTGTGACGGCTACTAGTTACGCGACTCTGAGGGACATGGTCGACGCTGCAGTTCGTGTCGAGGCCAGTCTGGCGGCACACCAGGCGCGACAATCATCAGGCGAGGGGCAGCGCCGGGATCGTCCACATCCTGGACCAACCGGCCCAAAGATCTCTAAGGGGGGAAATTACCGAGGAGCACCCTCATCTCTACGTGGTCGTGGCTGGTCAGGTCGACATGGGAACTCTCAGAGGGGTGGATCGAGATTCAGTTCTGGACAGCATCAGGCTTGGAGTGGTACATCAGGAGGGTCTTGGGATGGACCGAGGACAGTTAATTGCTTTGCTTGTGGAGAAGCGGGCCACTATGCCCGAGATTGCCATTTGTTGTCAAGGAACAACGAGACTAAAGGTGTTAGTGTGACACAGAGTTCGGCTTCTCACCCTTCCAGAGGCCGAGGACAGAGTGCTGAGCGTGGCGCACGTGGGCGCGGACAGACTGCGGGACCCCGAGCTCGTGTTTTTGCAGTGACTCAGCAGCAGGCGAGGTCAGCCCCTGGTGTGGTTACAGGTACTCTTCATATCTCAAATATTGTTGTACGGGTATTAATGGATGCTGGGGCTACTCATTCTTTTATTTCGAAAAGTTGTGCGGGTATGTTAGATCGTGAGGTGTTAGCCTTGGATAGTGAAATGGGTGTTGGTACACCGATGGGCGTTGTGTACATCGTGAATCAGGTGATCCGGAGATGCCCAGTAAGGGTGGAGGATGTAGATCTGCTAGCTGATCTAATCCTGATGGATATCCATGACTTTGATGTTATCTTGGGAATGGATTGGTTGACTGAGCACGGTTCGCTCATCGACTGTTGTAGTAGGCGGGTGATTCTGCGAAGTCCGGGTTTGCCGGAGGTTACTTTTCAGGGAGAGCGCGACGGTTCGCTACCTGAAGTAATTTCTTCACTTGCCGCTACGAAGCTTCTACAGAAGGGATGCCAGGGTTATCTGGCGCATGTTGTGACGACGAATAGTGATACTTCGGGTGCCGATGATATACCTGTGGTGCGGGAATTTCCGGATGTGTTCCCGGAAGATTTGCCTGGTTTACCACCACATCGGGAGATTGAGTTCACGATTGAACTACTTCCCGGCACACGACCTATATCGCAGGCACCATATCGGATGGCACCAGCGGAGTTACGGGAACTGAAGATCCAATTGCAGGAGTTGGTGGACTTGGGATTCATCCGACCGAGTACATCACCGTGGGGAGCACCAGTATTATTTGTGAAGAAGAAGGAGGGGAGCCTCCGTTTGTGTGTGGATTATCGACAGCTCAACAAGGTCACGGTAAGGAACCAGTACCCCTTACCCAGGATTGATGATCTCTTTGATCAACTGCGGGGAGCACAGTACTTCTCGAAGATAGATTTACGATCTGGTTATCACCAGTTGAAGATTGCTGAAGGAGATGTCCCGAAGACAGCGTTTCGGACCAGATATGGGCATTATGAATTCCTTGTGATGCCTTTCGGCTTGACGAATGCTCCAGCAGCATTCATGGATCTAATGAATAGGGTCTTCCGATCTTATTTGGATAAGTTCGTGATCGTGTTCATTGATGACATCCTTGTGTACTCGAGGAGTGCTCAAGCTCATGAGGAACACTTACGTTCGGTGTTAGGGAAGCTGAGGCAGAACCAGTTATACGCCAAGCTGAGTAAGTGTCAGTTTTGGCTAACCAGCATTGGTTTTCTGGGACATGTAGTGTCAGCAGACGGGATTAGCGTGGATCCCCAGAAGACCGAAGCGGTGACAAATTGGGCTAGACCGACAACCGTGACAGAGGTACGGAGTTTCGTTGGTTTGGCAGGATACTACCGGAGATTTGTTGAGGGCTTCTCTAGTATTGCTGCACCGTTGACTCGTTTAACCAGGAAGGGAGTAAAGTTTGTTTGGGATGAACGGTGTGAGCAGAGTTATCAAGAATTGAAACGTCGGTTAACTACCGCACCTGTTCTTGCTTTGCCGGATAACAGTGGAGAGTTCGAAGTCTACAGTGACGCATCGTTGCAAGGTTTGGGTTGCGTGCTGATGCAGAATGGCAGAGTTATCGCTTATGCATCGAGACAACTAAAGACACATGAGCTGAACTACCCTACGCATGATCTGGAGTTGGCGGCGGTGGTTCACGCTTTAAAGATCTGGCGACATTATCTGTACGGGGTGACTTGCAGGATCTTCACCGATCATCAGAGTTTGAAGCATTTGTTCACTCAGAAGGAGCTGAACGTAAGGCAGCGACAGTGGTTGGAACTGATCAAGGATTACGACTGTACGATTGAATATCATCCAGGGAAGGCGAACGTTGTGGCAGACGCACTCAGTAGGAAGTCAGCAGGATCAATTGCACACCTGAGGCTGGTGTACCTTCCTTTGCTAGTGGAACTCCGAAGAGCTGGAGTTATGCTGGGGATGGATGAGCAGGGAGCTTTGTTGGCCAGTTTTCATGTACGACCTGTGCTCGTCGATCGGATTATCGAGGCACAATTGGAGGATCCGACACTTTGTATCTACAGGATCGAGGTCGAAGCAGACGAGAGGCAGGACTTTACTATTCGACCAGATGGAGCTCTGGTGAAACTGGGCCGTTTGTGTGTTCCTGCAGTGGCAGAGTTACGGGAAGAAATTCTCGAGGAAGCCCACAGTTCGGCTTATGCCATGCATCCGGGAGGTACAAAGATGTACCGTACCCTCCGGGACCACTATTGGTGGGCAGGAATGAAGAAGGATATTGCAGTGTTTGTGAGCAGATGTTTGACCTGTCAGCAGGTCAAGGCCGAGCGGCAGAGACCGTATGGAGCAATGCAACCGCTTCCGATTCCCGAGTGGAAGTGGGATCACATTACCATGGACTTTGTCTTCAAGTTGCCAAGGACTCAGAGGGGATGCGATGGAGTTTGGGTGATTGTCGACCGATTGACCAAGTCAGCTCATTTCTTACCAGTACAGGAGACATTTAAGCCAAACCGACTGGCTCAGCTGTTTGTGAAGGAGATCATTCGACTTCATGGTACGCCGGAGTCGATAGTGTCTGATCGAGATCCGCGTTTCACATCTAGGTTCTGGCGAAGTTTGCAGAACGCCTTGGGTACAAACTTACATTTCAGCACAGCGTTCCACCCACAGACCGATGGGCAGTCAGAGAGGACTATCCAGACACTGGAGGACATGATGAGATCTTGTGTACTGCAGTTTCAGGATTCGTGGGATACCCATTTGCCTTTGATGGAGTTCGCATACAACAACAGTTATCAGGCAAGTATCGGGATGGCACCCTACGAGGCACTGTATGGCCGACAGTGCAGGACACCTATCTGTTGGATGGAGGTAGGAGAGCGAGCAGCTTTAGGACCGGATTTGATGGACATGACCCAGGAAACAGTTCGAATTATCAAGGAAAGATTGAAGGCAGCACAGGATCGCCAAAAGAGCTATGCGGATCGACGAATTCGAGACTTGGAATTCGAGGTTGGAGATTTTGTGTTCCTTAAGTTATCTCCATGGAAAGGAATTATCCGTTTTGGCCGACGCGGGAAGTTGAGTCCACGTTACTTTGGACCGTTCGAGATCATTGAGAGGATTGGACTAGTGGCATACCGGTTGGCATTACCTCCAGAACTTGCCAGAGTGCACGATGTTTTCCATGTGTCCATGTTACGGAAATACCTACGGGACGATTCACATGCCTTGCCGGAACAACCAGTAGAACTGATGACTGATCTGAGCTTTGAAGAGAAACCAGTGCAGATTCTGGATCAGAAGAACAAGGTTCTGAGAAATAAGACGATTCGGTTGGTGAAAGTGCTATGGAGGAACCATGACGTCGAGGAGGCGACGTGGGAACCCGAAGACTTGATGAGGGAGCAGTACCCGTTTTTATTCGAGTAAATTTCGAGGACGAAATTTCTGTAAGGTGGGTAGATTGTAACGACCCGAACTTTCGTAATTATTATTTTATTGTAAATTGACCGTTTTGCCCCTGAGGGGGGGAAAAGTTGACTTTTACCTCGGGAAGTATTTAGGACTTTGACACGTGACCGTGACGTAGTTTAGGACGTCACGAGTTCATAGGCAGGTGGCACGTTCGATTCCGACGTTCGAGGAAGAAGTTGTGACGTTCGGAAGTCGAGGGGCATTTTGGTAATTTGGCCATTTGGGGGCCAAATGTTGACTTTTGACCCGGGAAGTCCAACGGACGAGGGCCAATGACCGTTACGTAGGTCTCGTTGATACGAATCCGTAGACAGGCGGCACGCTGAAATCGGACTTACGACGAAAAAGTTATGGTCAAGAACGTAACCGAACTAACCGAGACTCGGAACTTAAATTAATAATAAAATATTATAATCTGTTTTACTTTAACCCAATCAATCTGGACCCTTGATGAGTGACACATGTCACTCATCTACCCCATCCACATCATCCCCAACATTCTGGATCTTGGTCTGCCATAGGATTAATTAATTAATTTCTTTTCCTTAAATCCTCACCCTTCACTCTTCACTCAGGATGAATCACAGCCATCCATTCTATTTCTCCTTCTGTTCTTAAGCCATCAGAGACTCATTTCCTCATTTTCATTCCTTCCTTCAAACCGTGCAACCTCCCACCCTTCAAACAATCACACCAGCAGCTAACCACCCAACCTTCTTCATCAGGCAGCACCAGACCGTGCACCACCACCACCAGACACCGGCCAACGCCACCACGGCCACCCTGCACGGCCGGAAAACCCACAAACCCGTGAGGACCCGTGCAGCCCAAAATCATCAGACCATCCAAACCACGACGTCTGGGCTCGAACCAACCTAGGGCTAGGACCATTGTGACCTCTGGACGGCGTAGGACTGGACTGGGCAGCCCACGGCGGCGACACGGCGGCGGTAAGCCTGCAAACCCGTAATGGCCGATTTTCCTTCCCTGCCTCAAACCGTCCGTTTTTAACGTTGCAATTGCTTGGTTGTTTTTGAGACTTAACCTAGGGGACTAGACGAACGTTTTGGACCTGAGTTGGTGGCTGGAAACGTGACGGCTCGCCGGAGAAGACGGACCAAAACCGGCAGCCATTTCCCCATCGTTTTTCAGGTGATTCCTTGATCTTAAAATCCAGTTTTGATCACACAGAGCCATAGAACATGTTCAGACGAGTCCATAGGAACAAACCCCATCGATTTTGGTGGTCGGAATCACGATCTGTGATCGGGTCGAACCGTGGGTCTGCGGTGACCCGATTCGCAGACCCGATACTGTAGCTGATGACGTCATCATGCTGACGTCAGCAGTGACGTCATGATGACGTCATCATGTCAGAATATTGTCAGACCAGGGACCAATGGACTGTTGACACGTGTCCTCTGACACTGTCAGTGATGACGTCATGCTGACGTCAGCAGTGACGTCATGCTGACGTCAGCATCACTGTAGCACTGTTGACCAGAGGGTTGACCGGCGCGTGGGGGGCGCGTGTGAACAGTGTTTTGTGTGGGACCAGTGCCATTTTCAAGGTTTCGACGATACGGATCCAATGGCGGTGGTTTCGTGTCGATCGGAGATCGTTAAGTTGGTCAAATTAGGGTTTGATGCCTTGGGAAGCGTGTTCGGACGGCTTTCCCGGGCCGGTTTCAGTCTAGGGTTTCGTAGTTGTTTAGTAGGGACTTAAAGTGACCTTTACGTATGTTTTGGGCGTGACAGGAATTGTACTTTAAACCTTGGACGGGGCTTTACGCTCGGGAGTGCAGCGGGATTGTACTGTGAGTGGGCCTTTGATTTCACTAAACTTCGGCATGCATAACTGTTTTACTTTCTCCTATATCTATATGTGATTTGAGTAAAAGTATCTGTTCAGCTTGTGTATGATTTATGGCACGTATTACGATGTTTGGGCATGAGACCCGTCTGGTTGTTTATAAATGGTTTGGAGTCATATATATGTATAATGGAACTCGATATCATCTGTGGTACTGCACTGTATAGATCTACCCTAGGATTCTATCTCCTCCGGATGTAGGTACACCGGAGCGGTCACGGCGCATTGCCTGTGAGGAGTCATTCTACGGAGGGACCGGACCGTAGAGTGACTCAGGAGCAGGATTGCTACTATTGGACGTCTGGGACGTCAGGCATCTAGAATGCCTTGCTCGGACTAGGTTCGGGATTTGGACTCGGGATTGAGACCCCGGGTGGCACGCGTAGCCTTGAGACTGTGACCTTATTGGGCGTCTGGGACGTCAGGCATCTGGGATGTCAGGGTTGGGATGTATAGTGCAGTGACTAAGATTATATTATGTTGATATTATTCTGCTTATGACTATATGGTTTTGTGGTTTTGATACTATGCATGTCTTTTCGGAAAACGGAGGGGAAAAGCTATATGTTTTCGAAATGGTAAACTACTTTGTAAACCTTGAGTTTCGGCCCACTCACCTTTGTTGTTTTACTACCCCTCCAGGTAGTGCTATCGAGGAGGAGGATCCCGAGGAGGAGGAGGAGGATCCCGAGGAGGAAGAGGCATAGGTTTACGTTGCGTACCTGAACCCTACTGCTGGGTAGGTTGGCACGTAGTGTGTCTAGAGTCGTGCTCAATAAACTGTATTCGGGAACCATCCCTTGTCTGACACTATTTGTATTTGAGTATTTGTGTGGTGTGCTATGTATGACTTAACTATGGATTTTCTTTATGCATTTTATATTCAATAAGGGTATTTTTGGTATTTTAACGTTGGGTGTCAGACGGGAGCAGGGCACGTCCCGGGTGGTCCCAGGGGGATCGGGGCGGGTCCTGTCAGTCGCGCCCGTGGCTTGGGGATTGTGCCTTCAATGCTCATCAAGACATTCTCGAGGGAGGTGTTTGGGATGGAATAGGTTTCGTACCTTGAGGTGGGCCTCGTGTGGGGTTTTCCTGACTGGTGGTGGCCTGATCCCTGTCCCTTGTGGTGGTACTTGTCCCTCCCACGATGATCATTGTTGTACGTCCCATTTCGCTTACTGGAGTGTGAGTCAGATTGGTGGTCCGTATGCACGTTGTTGATGGGTGGAGGTGACTGCGCTTGCCGGTTGCTGGGAGGTGGAGGGCGCGCGCTATTCACGTCAAGTCGGGGTGTTACCTGGGGAGAGTTGAAGTGCTCCGCCTTGGCGTGTATTGCCGCTTGCCGCATGAGCTCATTGTAATTGTCCCAACCCTGGGTGAAGGCATGGTACTTGAAGGTGGATTCCCGCAACCCATTGCGGAAAGCCCGGTAGGCGGCCTTGTCATCCGTCTCGTGACATTTGGAGTATTCCAAGCTGAAACGAGCGGCGTATTGGCGTAGGGACTCGCCATCTCCCTGTCGGAGGGTTCCCAAGTCCTCGGTTGTGAGAATTCGATTCGTCTGGATCATGAACTGGTTCAGGAAGTCCGTGTGTAGGAGGTCAAACGAGTCGATAGACTGTAGTTCCAGACGATAGAACTAGTTGAGCGCAGCCCCAGTGATGGTGGAGCTGAAAATCAAACACTGCGCTTCGTCGGAGAGATTTCTGAAGGCGAGCGCGGAGTTGTAATTGTTGATATGGGTGTCTGGTCGCCCTGTCCATCATATAGGCAATCTTCAAGGGTTTGACCTCCGTTTCATGGCGGTACCGCATGATGCGGTCCGTGATGGGACCAATGTTGGTCCGAGGTCGGGGTAGTGTCCCAGCCTTGGGTCTGGCGGTCTCCAACTCCTGCACGCGCTGGAGGAGTTCCTGGACCACCTCGTCTGATCGGTCTGGTCGATCCGCCCCAATCGGCTGGTCGCCGATTGGATGATTCGTGTTGTCGCCTCTCGGATTCCCGGGTTGTGTCGGTCACCGCCCGGACGAGGCTGTGGTCGAGCTGGCATTGTCCTCCGGCTGGTGCTTGCCGACTGGCGAGGAGGGACTGCCTGGAGGCTGGACGGAGAGCCACGGAGGCTGTGTGGGTCGGCGTGCCGATTCGGACCGTGACCGGGCGCCCTGAGATAGTACAGGCAGAGGCGGTTGTGCCTGGATGCGGGGGTCGTGAATTGGGTAAATCAGACGGTTAGCCGTGGCCTGCGTCTGTCTCCTGTCGAGTAGTTCGCGGGCGTCATGGTAGATCTGCGTTCCCGAGGGGCCAGGCAGGTCGGTCTGGTGGAAGAGCAGGCGACCTGACGTTTCTGGTCGGTAGGTGTCACCAATCTCAACTCGGCAGGCATCGAACTCCTGCCGAGGAGATGCAGCGGCTAAGGCCCGTTTGGTTGCCTCCCGCTGCTCCTCCGTTTGGTTCCCACAGACGGCGCCAATTGTTTGATCCGGAAATGACCAACTCGATGAGACCCGCTGGGGGTTCTAGGACCAGCCGTGTGGTGTCTTGGGCCCGCCGGGGCGTTGCTGTTCGGCAGGGATCCTACGAAGACTAGACACTGGTGTGGTGCCGGCCAAAGGGGGCTCCGATGTTTAAGTTAGTATCTGAGTGCCGAGGGGCAAGTAAATGCAATGTTCTGGATTGGTTCTCAGTCTCTTACCTTTGTGAAGGGTTTCCTGGTATTTATAGTAACCATAACTGCGGTAGGTGGGCTACTGTCGCAGGAGCAGGTGGCGTTTTATGGCTGAGAGTTGCCTGACAAGCCCTGGACATCCGGAGGAGGCGCCAGCTGGATTCCCAACCTGCCTCCGTCAGGGAGTTGGTATGGCAAGGTTGGGTAGGTGATTGTCACGGCCAGCTGGCGTCTGTACCATGTCAGGTGCCGAATGACAGGCCTGCAGGTCAGTGCCGATCGGTGGGACACGGTGGGGTGCCGATCAGAGAATCGGTGGGTGTCCTTCCTGTCTTTGGCGGGTCCTGTACTTAGGTGGTCGGTCGATATGGTATCAACACACCACCAAAAGGGTTATTAGTCATCGGCCTGCAAACATCAGAGTGAACAACATCCAATATATCAGGTTTCCTAGGTGTAGCTTTATAATGAAATGAACATCTATGTTGTTTTCTGGCCAAAAAACAGTGCATGGTTCTACATGTGTACAGTTTGCTTTCAACCCAGTTAAAATTTCTATTTTGACTATAGTGTGTGTTCTCTTCTCATTTATATAACCCAAACATCTAATCCATGGACTACTCGCTAGGTCTTATTGACTGGTTACTGCATTGACATGATGATTGTTGATTTTGACATGTGTTATATATAGTGTATTCTCACTTTTTTCCCCTTTCTAGCACTAGAGAGCCTTTGATGAGCTTCCATTTTCTAACATCAAACACAGCATGTCAAGAACATGTCTCCCTTTTTTTAGAACTGGAGGACAACCAGTGTTGCTCTCAAAAGCTATTTCTCCTCGTCCCACAAACTTAGACACTTTGTCATTTCCCATCCGTACATTTCCAAAATCTCCGTTTGTGTAAGATATGAAGAATTCCTTTTGGGAAGTAACATGGAATGATGCACGAATCTACAATCCAACATGAATCTTCAAAAATTAGAATAATAAAACCATCATCACAAATAATGATTATCTCATCGCCTTTAGAAGTAAAGGCAGTTGTATTTTAGGTTTCATTCTTCTCATTTGTTTCATTTCTTTGCTCTTTTTTGAGCTTTCTACATTCTTTCTTCATGTGTCCCTTCTGACCACAATTGTAACATTCTATCTATTTTCTTGGTCTATAGGTGCCTTTGGAATGATTTATTGACTTGCCTTTAAAGCAATCACGATTGTGGGATTTTCTTTGAGAACTTTTTCCACGATTCTCTGTAACAAAGGCCTCTGACTCGGTTGATATCTCTTATTCTTTCCTTCACGTTTCTTTATTTAATAAACAGTCCTTCACTAACGATATAGTAAGGACACCTTGAGGAGCGAAGTTTCTGAGAGAAACCACAAGTGTGTTCTAGGTATCCGGTAACGAGCTAAGTAGCAAAAGTTCCAGCAACTCATCTTCAAGCACTAATTTCATGGTTGAGAGTTGATTCACCAAATCTTGGAAATCACTCAAGTGTTACGAAACACTTCGACTGTTTTTGTACTTCAAATTCACCAATGACTAATGTGTGAAGCTTTTTTTTAGGAGTCTCTAACTCGTACATCAATTTGAATTTTGTCATCATTTGGAAAGCATCGGTTTCTTTTGAAATGTAGTGAAGAACACTTTTTCCATTGGTTTTTGGTACAAAATGACCCAATGACAGGACCCATCCCAATCCCCCCGGGATTACCGTGGAATGTGCCCTGCTCCCGTCCAACAAGGGGTGTCAGACAAGGGATAACCACGAGCCACTGCCCAAACGGGGCTTCCAGAGTGCGCAAGGATCGATGGAGGAGGTGTGCAATGTCCTAGTCTCTACTGCAATCGCATCCGTAATCAACCTGAAGGGCATTAAAACCAAAAGCTGTGAGTGGACAAAAACCAATAAGTTTACCAAATACATTTATAAGACATTTATGCCCTCCAATAAAAATGTATGCATGCCACGAAAACCAGTAACCAAAACGTTTGCTCAACCGAGCCATTAGGGCCTTAGCCCAAAAACCGTTAACCAAAAACCAAGTGTGGGAACTCAGCCCAAAACAGTGGAATATCACAACCATACATATTAAAACCATGTGGGCCACCGCCCAAAGCCATAAATATAAATCCATAAATCCAAAACCATTTAGGGTCCCTGACCCGACATACCATTTCATAACCAATAATCCATTTTTACCACATAACACATATCCAACCGAAAAGCCATTTCATAGATCCATTAATCCATATTTTACCATTACCATCACCAGCATCCCAGATGCTTAGCGTCCCAGACGCTAGACGTCCCTGACGTCATATCTCACGGTTTCATAAGCTACGCGTGCTGCTCGGGGTCTCTCCGGGTCCATATATCTGACATCCCTGATGTCTGACGTCCCTGACGTCAATCATAGCAATCCTGCTCCTGAGTCATCATACGGTCCGGCTGCTCCGTATAATGACCCCTCGCAGGCAATGCACCGTGACTTCCCCAGTGTCCCAGACATCTGGAGGAGACCGTCATATATCCTTGTATCCAGATGGTATATGGAAAACAGTTTTATTAAATCCTTTTTATCACATCATTACAATGGGCCCTGCCCGAAATTTCCATAAAACCATGTAATTCCATTTAGGGTCCCTGACCCAAAATCACAATTATTAATCATAGGATCCCTGACCCGAAATCACATTTATAATCCAACTGGGCCTCATGCCCGATTTTATGAACCACTGGGCCCACGGTCCGATTTGTAAACCAACTGGGCCCGCAGCCTGACTTATAAACCCACTGGGCCCACGGCCCGAATTCGTAAATCAACTGGGCCCCTGGCCCGATAACATAACTCAAATGGGTCTCAGCCCGATTTCATATCAACTGAGCCCCTGGCCCGATTTCATTAACCAACTGGGCCCCCAGCCTGATTCTCAAATGGACCCCAAGTCCGAAATTTCCAAAACAAGTGGGCCTCAAGCCCGAGTTTATATTTCCAATTTCAAAACCATTTCATCATATTATATCCAAGTCATAAATATGGAAAATCCATGTAAAATTGGAAACCTCGATTTACGTGCAAGCACGTAAATCGCCTCGAAATACGTGAAACCGTACAATTTACCAACAATCAAATCAACATCATACAACCACAATCACAATTCATATAAAACAATTAGGCATGCATAGAATTTATAAAACCAAAGTCCACTCACAGACCGTTTTAACGGTATGCCTCGATACGCGTTCCACCGGCCCTCTCGGGCCACACCTCTATCACCGGGACTCCCAATCCTGTCCAAATCACATTAGAGGGTCACTAACCTCATCATTAACATCCTATCAAAGTTTCGTAATTTTCCCGAATTTTTACTTATTTTTAAACTTAATTTAAAACCTTCGGACATCCCGAACAATATCGAGACGGTGTCCGATCGACACGAAACCAATTCCAAAATGCCCGTTACATTAAATAGGACAGAAGTCATGTTGACCTCACCTCAAGATTCCCACTCATGCGCCCCCACGCGCCGCCGCAAGCGGCTGCGCGTGGAAGCCACGCGCCAGCTACAGTACCAGCACAGTCATCCCCTTCGCCCGTTTGTCTGGTAAACGGGTTGAAAAACCCGCGAACAGACCCGATTCAATCTCATTCAATTTAACCTCAATTCGATCCGTTCTTTCAACTGATCCCTTCCAATCCAACTCTAATTAAGTTCTGCAAGTTCAATTTCTCGAATCGTGGTCTAAATCCTCACGACTCTCGATCGATCCTCGACGGGTCTCCGATTCGGGTTCATAGATTTCGACCCTGTTTTTCAAATTAATTAACACAGTGAGTATCGTGAGAGTGTAAGGATCATTTCTACAAGATTAATTTCATACAATCTCACCTCTAACCCAATGAACTCAAGCTCGAACACCGTCACTGTTCAACCATGGAGTTTCGTCAACCACGACCGTTTTCTTTCAATTGACGAACCCAGAAGCATCGTGGGATCATGAGAAGCAGTTTCCCCACCTCAATTCTGTCGTCTAAACACTCCACGATCACGACTCAACCTCGAAATTCCTCCTCTGTCACCAAGCCCGTTCAGAGCCAAAACGGCACCAATTCTTCTCGTTTCTTCGACAATTATGATTGTGGCACTCCCAGGAAGCTGAAGGTAATCTCCAATTCGATCCTCACGGCCCTATGATTTGATTTCGAATTTCCCTCCCAAACTCAATTTTCGGTTTTTGCTTCAGCCCCCCCCCCCCCCCTCTCTCTCACACTCTGTCTCCCGTGTTTCACTCAGTTATCACAGTCTTCATACTCACTCAATTCTCCCAATTTTGCTGCAAGAAATCAGCCAATTCCCCCATCCCTCACACTCAGTTGCTCACGGGTTCAAAGACACAGAAGGAGAATTAGGGGGATTAATTAGTTTAGATTAATGGTGATAATGAGGTTGTAATGATGATGTAGGGAGACATGGATCAGGTTTTAGGGCTTAGATTAGGGGATGGGTGACACTTGTCACTCATCCGGATGTGCACAGTCAATGGTCACTATTCACTATTATATTATTATTTTAATCCGAGCCTCGGTTCGTTAGTTCGTTTCCTTGACCATAACGTCGTCGTCGAATCTCCGATTTCGGCATGCCGCCTGTCATTGGATTCGTATCGACGATACCTACGAAACGGTCCTTGGCCCTCGTCCATCGGACCTCCCGGTCAAAAAGTCAACATTTGACCCCTAACATGCCAAATTACCAAAATACCCCTCAACTTCCGAACACCATAACTTTCTCTACGAATGTCGGAATCGAACGTGCCACCTGTCTATGAACTCGTGACGTCCCGAACTACGTCACGATCATCGGTCAAAGTCCATTTGACCGCCCGATCAAAAAGTCAACATTTTGCCCACGACCAAGGGCAAAACGGTCATTTTGCGCATTTTGTCTGATTCCGCCCTACTAAGCACCGTTCAACCTCACTAATCGAGGTTAGTCACTAAACTAATCCCGGAATTCGGGACGGGTCGTTACACCCAATCTCTATCATATTTCTCTTCCAGTTTCTCTCTATTGCACGATAACTCCTCGTACAAATCAAATAGAGGATGTCCTTCATCTGTGGTCTCCATATGGAATAATTTGAAGAGGTGAGTTTGATCATCATTGAGGATGGAGCGTTCGACGATTCTGCCATCACAAACAACGAGCAAGTGTGACTTTGATACCACTTGTTGGGAAAAATGCACAAACAAAAATAGATAATTTTAATCTCAGGGGTCAAAATTTTCCTACCTTCAAAATAAATTAAATAAATAAAATACGCAGAAATAAAGCGAAAATAAATAAGGGAAAAAGAATACCGAAATTTAACAAGGTTTGGCAGTGTGCATACGTCATCGAACAACAGCTCCAAAAATTCTTTTAGTATGAATAATGGGATTACAAACACAATCTCACTTAATAGTGGATAAACAACTCTCTCTGAAATCACTCAATAGGACATCACTTTCTCTCTTAATTTATCTCACAAAAGAGGCTATTTCTATATTTCTCACACAAAGACTATTTTCTTACTCTCACTTTGGTGGATCACTTGTTACTTGAATGATGATTTAAAATGCCCATTCCGTCTCCTCTATATAGAAATAGATGGAGGGAAGTCATCAATGCATACTCATGCATAAGAGTTGGCTCCAATCAATCTCATGGTTAATCTCATGAGCATAATATTCTTCACCGATAAGTATCCTTTTTTATTTTCAAGTGCATAGAAGAACCTAACCAACATTCCATTCATGCACAATCCTACGTATATGTATTGAGATATCAAAATTTAGTCAATTTTAAGAACACCAAAATCATAACAACTCTCCTCCACTTAAATGGAGAGATTGACCCATCATCATCATAACCTACTTTCATATTTTCATTGCTCCCCTGAAAGAGTCATATCCATATATATGGAATATTATTTTGATATATATATATATATAGAGAGAGAGTGTGAGAGAGAGATATGAATGCTTTTTGCTTGATACTTCAGATGCTTCCTTCTCTTTCTCTTCCCTATAAAAAATAACACCACTTACTCTTAAAAAAAAAAAAAAGTCATTTTGCATTTCATTTTTCGTTATTTTCTTTCACTAAAAAGTGTTTTTTTAACGACTTTTTTAAAATGTCAATAGATGGTTAGAAGCTAACTAATTAACTCGATGACATACCATTTAGCGAGTGGGATGGTATGCTATTGAGATGTAGATCTTCATTAATGTAACAAATTTCATTGCTTTGGGAGCTGCTGATTGTGATGGGCGCGTAGTGTTGTACATGCTTTCATCATCCTAAATTTGTGACTTACCAATTCATCATAAATGAAATTGACTTGTATCGTAGAGTATTATTTGCTGATTTAAGTTCTTAAGATAAACTTAACCCCCCAGACCCCAGTTTTGAAATATTGGGTTCATCCTGAGTTCAAGTATGTCACCAACAATGTATGAAGTCGAAAAATTTGTAAATTAAGAACAATTTTAGGATATGGAAACTAAGGGTGAGGAGTTCTGGAGAGATTGGCAAAAGCTTTGAAAGGGAAACCTGAAACTATGGAGGAAGAGGAGTGGGAAGAGCCTGATGAGCGAGCTTGCTCTATCTATAATCCGACTCAACTTAATTATCGAATGAGATGCTCTATAATTAATATGATGACAGAAAAGTCAGCAAAGAGATATAATTAGGAGAAGCTTCAAAAGATGCATTCAGTGGAAGTTATTTCAACAATGGACCATGCAGGTACTATCAAGATGAAGCTGTTTAAATTAACCACAGATGAAAGATCTACTTTGCGCGACCATCTCAGAGTGTTTAACTCGATGCTCTCAGAAATTGTTAATTTGATTGATCACATGTGAATGATGCATGATTATGTGTGGCTATGAACGAAAGAAAAACGTTACATATCAAATTTCCTAGCTATTGCAATATAATCGGCAATTAATATGCAATTTATCACGTGATTAATTAGAAACAGTTGAGAGAAATAAGTACAGTTATATACGATATATACTTTTGATTTGCATGTGTATGTAGTTTTGAATTCGCTTGTGTTGTGCAGTTAGGGTTGATTATCATAGCATGGTAACAAGATCAAGTACATAAAGTCAAGCACAAAATTGGAGTAGTAATTTATGATCTCAACTTTTGTGCATGGGAATTTTTTGATGTCGCATTCTAACCTTGTCATCGCCAACTAGTCCAAATCTATATTGATGCCAGTCAGGGGTCCAGCTTCTGTTTTTTTCTTCCATTTTTTCTGTGGGCCAAACGGGCATTAATCTTGATATCTTTCAATGCCCTTCATATTAATTTGTTCTCATATTCCACAATTCCAACATGTTAATAATTAAAGAAAATTTGTCCTCAGTTTTATCCAATAAAAATAAAAATCGAAATAGATATCAAAACGAGCCAGTTATTCAATTTATTTGTTAATTGATCGAAGAAGTTTTATCCTCAGTTTTTGTACCAATTTGCAGAATATACGGAGGCGGTGATGAATAATAAGAGGCCAAATTAGTAATCCTGTGGGCGAGTCCGATGGTAATGGCACACCGTTTGCAACATGCATTGCCAAGTTTGACAACTAGCTAGTGAATCCAGCCATTATGATCACTTGCTACTCTTCTGGTCTCCTATCAATTAAGACCAAATCCGAATCATCCCATATGCCCGTCACATTCAGAAGTTCAATCTGCAGATCATATGATCTTCTTTTTCATTTATTTTTTACTTCTTCTTTTATTAACTTTGATTACTGTTCCATTGTTACTACTAATTACTTGCACTAGTTTCATGAGGGTTTAGGGTAAATTTCATGATAGTCAAAGGGAAATCATCACTAATTAAGGGTATGTTTAAGGTATATTAAGGTACGTACGTGATAGAAATAATTGAATAAGGAAATTGATTTCCACACTCTATTTTTTATTTTCGATACTCTTATTCTAAAGAGAAATTAGTATATATAGAAATAGGTGCATAATAAAGAAACATTTTACATTCTTTTACTATTGTGAAAATTGGCGCCCTCCTCTAAATAAAAGTGGCTCATAACTAACTAGTTAAGTAGACATAAAGCCAAAATATTTATAACATCTATCAAGGTGTTACGAAATAATGGACCGTACGTAGCAAATCAACTAATAAGGGATTTTCAAAGTAACATCTTGATTGGTGTTACTTGCAAAATCTCATTTAGATATCTTGTAAATCTTATCATTAATTCAAACCCTTAATACTTTGAAGTCTCGTTTTTAACTAATTTAGTACTCTAAATTCCTTAGAACGTTGAAAAAAGGAATCAAATATGATAGGAAATTCTAGGTACAAAGGATAGCCCTAACTCAAATTTGGTAGGTGATGTTTGGTGATGCCATTAGCGTGAGTGTTTAAGCTATTATTCCCATCGCAACAATATTAATAAATTAATTAATTACTCTTTCTGGAGCTGGTGTGTGGTTTATAATTTCTTCTTTTCTCTCAACTATCTTTGAGACAATTTGATTGCGACAATTTGATTGGTCCTTTGGCAGCAAGCAAGAGGTACCTTTTTATAAAAGGCATGCCTCCTTCCTAATTGAAGAACTGCAAATTGTATACTTGCAATTAACAAACAAGAATTTAACTAATTATATAATAAAATGTCAATGCTATTCTAACTAATCATTTGTATACGTACCATAAAAGTAAAACTATGATTTCTTCCGCTCTAAGGGAAACTTTTAGTAACCAATTGTATTACAGTTAACTTGAAAAATAGCACGCACCAAACCGAATTATATTTCATAACCAACCTCGATCTGATAGTAGAAAATCATAAATTGATGCATATAAATTTTGGGAATCATGTGTAAAGGGAATTTTAGTAGTTGTGGGTATAGACCGTGTAAAACAGAAATCGATTTGTTAGATGTTACCTTAGATTTTTTAGGCTACGTTTGATACGCCGGATAAGAAACTAAATAAAATAATATATTACGAAATTGGTATTTGGTACGACTTGTATTAATTAACTATTTGATAAGTTATAACGGTTGTTACTAGATAAGTTAATATGGTTGAGTATTTTTATACGGTCCACACCCGCTATTAAATTATGTATATTAAATAGTTGGATGACTAACAATCTTAAAAGGTAATAATAATAATAATAATATCAATAATTAGTTAAATAAGTATTAATAATATGCATAATTATTATTTGTGATATATATATATATATATATATATTTCTTTTATCAATTAGTATAATACAATCAGACCAATATAATATATTTGGCATTTTAATCAAGTGGAGTACAAAATATCCGACTAAATAAATAATGCAATATAACATACGTATTAAACGAGGCCTTAATTTATGTCTAGACCGTCTAAATCGACACAAATCAAATTTAATTAATAGTTTTCTTTGAAGAGATTTCACTCCAAATTTAATAGAATTCAAACGATAACAAACTGTTAAAATTTAACAATCTTACTTTAATCATGACATAAAATTGTATCAATTTAAACCGTTTAATAGGAAGTTAAGATATTTTGACAATTTTCTGTTATTGTTTTCTTATGGACATACAAAATAATTTAAGGGCAAATCTAGGTGAGAGATTCACCTTGTCCAAGTAGTTGTAGGACCAAAATGAGAGGGGACCAATGCATGCATCATCGTTCTACTTGTGGGCTGGATTTTTGCTAGCTATCTGCTATCACATCACCAACATATGTATACCCAATTTGTATATGTTTTTCCTCCACGGCAACAATTTGATTTATGCAACTTACATACATAGAGGAGTCACAATTTCCACATTTATTTATTTATTTTTATTTTTTTTACCTTTCTTTTGGGGAAAGAAGAATTTGAGGATTTGCATTACTGATTAAATTGGTGAGGTAAATTAGTGCATCGGATATAGTGATAGAATACATAATTAAAAACAATAGGTAAAAGGTGAAAAAGAAAGAATTGAATAATTAGCTGAAAGAGATTAGTAAAATTGATCAAATTGTGATATGGATTAATAAAATTAGTCCATTCATTTTATTAATGTGAGGAGTTAGTAGATTGGATTATAAATTTAATTAAAATTGAAATTATGGAACATATATAAAATAAAAGAAATTACATATGATATATATATATATATGAATAATTCATATATGCATAACCAAGTTCTTTAACATGGCCGATCTCTCCATTCGCAGAAAATGAAATGGGATTATTAAATCTCTCTTTGTCCAAATGGACATATATTAGCCCCACACGCACACACAAAATCTAAAACAAATATGAATTCCTACCATAATCTCAATTTACAAATTAATTAGCGCACCCTTAATGATCATTAACATAGGATTAAGATCGATAATCACTCAGCAAGTGTAGAACTCAACAAGCTCGTCGGTAGATCCCAACTGAGTCTCGGTGTTCTCAAGCATCCACAACAGGTGTTCAAACAGCACCACCTCACAAGCCACCACAACTTCGCCGGAGAAAGCCGCCGTGTCCGCCACCACCAGCTCTTGAATGATGGGGTGGTCGACGATGTCGGAGCTGACCAGGTATCTCCTCCTAGACTTGCCCACATACACAGCATGAAGCTCCTTGGAGGCCTTGTTGTGGGCGTCGTCGTGATCGGAGTGGCCGTCGCTTGCGGCGGCGGATACGGAGCTTGTGGAGCGAGTGAGCTTGGTGAGTGAAGGCCACCTCTTTATGGCTGACTTGAGCTTTGTTAGCTTCCCAAGCTTTGCCATTTTTTCTCAGAATAAGATAAGTGTTTGGTGAGCAAGGTGTTTGATGAGGCTCTCAGAGAGAAGTGTGAGGAAAGTGTGAGGGAAGGTTCGATATTTAAAACTATGAAGACAGAGAGAGAGAGAGAGAGAGAGAGAGAGAGAGAGAGAGAGAGAGAGAGAGAGAGAGAGAGAGAGAGAGAGAGAGAGCTTGCATTTGCATGGCCCACTGTTTAATACCAGCTAAGAATGAGACATTTGGGTGCAAAACCAGTTGCGCCCTGTTTCGCAATTTTTTTTTTTTTTGGGGGGGGGGGGGGGGAGGGGGGTGGGGGAGCCTTGCATTTGGCATGGGAGATGATCTTCTTTCTTTTGACATTTATTTATTTATTTTTATACAATGGCCAAATTATATATATTGAGAGGGAGAATTATACATACTAAGCGTTTATATGGTTTTTTATAAGATTCAAATTTAACATAAATTGTTCTGATGTGATACATATTAGGTGTTTATATGGTCTTTTATAAGAGTGAAACTCACGTTTTTACTATGCATTGAAGGAGTAAAAATAAAAACAATTAGAGCGGTAATACTAGCGGCTTGATATTCTTTTGCTTATCTTTTCTATTTTTATTAATTTTAATAATTTCTGTTTACGGGGATAATATACCCTCTACGAACCAATCATTAAATTTAAAGGAGGAGTAGGCTGCAAGCTGATCAAGATGGAAATATACCTTCTTTTTTTAAAATGGGACCATGGCAGATGCATAATTTAATTTAATTTGTTGGTTAGAGTTATATTTAATCTACAAGCCATCCAAGCCAGAGACAAGAAAGAAAGAATTTTCATTGACACCATACCTTTTGTTTTGTAGAAATAATATTAACCAAACAATTCATATTTAGTTTCAAAACATCTTCATATTTTATTTATTTTATTTTCGATGTTCAAAAAATTAACGAATATTTGAGATATTACAAACTTAAATTCTAAGCTCGAAATTATGATAATTGATATCTTAAAATGTACGACAATCAAACATATGTCCATAAATAAAATCAAAATTGAAGAAATTATAATTTTCTAAATAAATTCGATGTTAAAAACAAACACTAAATTATGTAATTTAAAAGAAAATTGTATTAATGCGTTGTAAAGGTAATTAGTTGCATGATTAGCGTGTACAACTTGGCTACTAGCTAGCTACATAACAAAGCTATAATGAATGGCATGCAAGACAATATGAAGACATGACATGAATACAAGAGTATACGTCTCTTAATAAATAATTAGCACCTCGTATGCCGGAGTAATTACTCTCATCGATCTTATCATCTATAATGAGTATCTTGATGAGGGTTAATCATGTAATTAATTACCCGTCATGGTAGCTTGGTTAACGTTGTTGGTTGTTCTTGTTCACCATATGAAGCTGTTTGTTGGTAAGCAGCGCACGATTTTCCAACCGTGGGTTTTTGTTTCGATTAAAAAAAAAAAAAATTGGCATTTTATTACTCAAAAAAAAAAAAAAAAAAGGAAAACTGGCATCTTTTTTTTTTTTTCCTTGTTTAATTTTTTCCTCACCACTTGTACCAACTTTTGTCTTCAACTGCTAGATTCTTGTTTGCGCTTACCAGCTTTTTCTATGCCCAACAAACCTTCGCAAGATGTCATCCATGCATGGAATTATGAACTGTAAACAAGTCCCTAGCTCATCACACGTCTTATGGGCTTTTCAATATAAAACTAATTTATTTCTGTATTAAGTTTGATCACACAGATAATAAAAATCGTTTATATGTATATTGAATTTGCTATCTAGTTAATTATAATTAATTATCGAGTCAATATTATTATCTTATAGTTTATATCAGATAATAGAATTATACTTATACTTTAAAATATTTCACTTTACTATATTGTGACTTATACCAGATAACAGAATTACAATTTTAAAATGTTTCACTTTATTACCCTATATTTTTAAAAACATTGCATCCTGAACCTTCCGCCATGTTTTCTATTTTTTCATTAAGTACTGATGTGGAGTGTGTGGGTCCCACTAATTAACTATTTTTTAATTTATTTTATGCTAAGGTGGAAGGATTTGAGTTTTTTAAATGCATCTAAAAACGTCAAAGTGTGAGAGATTTTGGAGAAAATTTTAATTGGTTAGTGGCTATTATTTTAAAATGCAACTATTTGATGTAAATTGACAATTACACACTTCAACTGAAATAAAAATAGTTAATCGGTGAGACTCATACACTCCACATTAGCACAAATTGGAGAGAACACAGAACAAATGACGGAGGGTTTAAAGTGTAACGTTTTTCAAAGTACAAGGTAGTAAAGTGAAACATTTTAAAGTGCATATGTAACCCTGTTTATCTGATGTAAACTACAGAGTAGTAAAGTGAAATATTTTAAAATATATGTGTAATTCTGTTATCTGATGTAAATTATAGGATAATAAAGTGTAATTTGCCCTTAATTACCTACAAATTCAATCAAATTGGTCGCGATTATACAATATAGACAAATAACGCTATAATGATACTTTCGGAATGGCCCAATTGCATAATAAGTTGATTCATACACATACACATGCAGAGCTAGCCCTAAGGCAGGTAAAGCGGTTGCTTAGGGTCCCCACTTCAGAGGGGCCCCAAAATTTTTTTTACTTAGTTGTTGAGTAACTTTTATATATTATTATGTAGCTGCAGTAAAAAGTTAATATTCTATCTGTGCGAACTGGTTGAGGGAAACGCCCTTTCAATTGAGGTCCCCTGTTTCGAGACTATTGGGGGGCTATTTTTTAATTTTTTTTCCCCCTTTTTTTTACTTTACTTTTTTCAATTTTTCTCTTTCCTTCCTTCTATTTTGATTTTTCTTTCCTTTTCCTAAAAACACCATTTTCTTTTTTCTTTTATTTTCACCTCTTCTTTTATTTTCTATTTTCCTAAATCAACCAAATAATCTTTCCTAACTTAAACCAAATAACTTTTCATATTGTATTTTATTAAATAATAACATAACTTTCTCTATTATATTCAAGTTAATTTTTAAATCCTAAACACATACTCTCTCTCCTCTTCTCAAATTTTAAAGAAATTAAAGAAATAAATTTAATTCAAAGGGATATTGTATTTTTTTGCCTCTCAAAACAGTGTGATGTTTAAGTAAAGTTTCATTATATATTATTAAGTATATGTATTTTTTAAGAAATTATTAATTAAGAAACTTAAATACTTATTTGATTATATTATTTGGTAATTGTTTCTTATTCTAGTTTTAATTTTGTGAATTATGATATAGAAGATAGTTTTTTTTATTCTTATTCAAAAGAGATTCTTCATTAATATATGAAAGGAATATGAAGAGAATACACTGAATGGGCGCACCACAGGCGATGCATGGGGTCTCGTTAAAACCCTGATCATAAAATACAGCTAGCCCAGGAAAAATCAGATGAGGGAAACAGAATACCCCCAACCACTGAACCTGCAACAAACCTCGTAGGATTGCCTCAATCTCAATTGCAACTATAGACCCGCCCTGAGTTCCTGGTCCGGAGAAGCCAGCCACCAAAACACCAGCCGAATCACTAAGAATCTTGCCCACTCCGCGATGAAGGGAGCCCCTGCAAACCGCAGCATCACAATTAAGCTTCAAAGCTCCCTCCACTAGCCGAACCCACCTAGGCACCCGCCTCAGTGGAGACCCTAAAGGAAATTGTGGGAAATCATTGAACTCCGTAAAGGAAGCCATCGCTATCTCATAAACTTCCCCCGCATCCTTAACCTTATTAGGATATCACTGAACTACGTAGAAGATAGTTTTTTAAAAGTATATATATATATACACACACACTTTACGGATTGAAGAATGTGGGGGTCTCAATTTGAAGGCTCATTTTGGACCTCCAATATCTCAGGATCGGTCCTAGACACAGATACGGATGCAGCAATGTAGATGCTTCTCACCCATTTCAAATAATGGAAGTACCAGATTATTATTTAGAGGATTAAAAGAATAGAATTTGGGCAGTACCACTATCTAGAGCTCGAGTCATTCATAAGTTGAAAATCATATCTGTGGCCAAGAAGAGGTACACTAATTGAGTTGGTACGAGGGCAAAAAAAAGAAGAAACAAATTAAAGAAACAAAAATATAATTAAAATTGTGTGTGTTGTGGCGGGTCCAATGTGTTACACAAAGAGGGCCATATATATATATAACAAGGGACAAGTCAAAAGCAGCTCCAATATTCTTAAGTACTCTTAACCACTTGCATATGTTGTGTTTTTCGATCTCTCTTTTGTATACAGTTGGGTTAAATGGAGCTAATCCAGTTGTTTACCAACTTTAATTGTCCCCTACTCACCTCCCTTTCTTTTAGTTGGTAAATATTAAATAAGGAGTTAATAGCATTTCCACCAGAGTTCTTAAAGCATGCGTTGCTAGAATCCCGCTAGTAATTTTACGAAATTTGTAAGAGCATCTCTACGGGAGATGTCAAATTCCAAACATCAAATTTAAATTTGATGGCTGACGTGGCAATTTGATATTTATACAGTTTTATATTCCACCCGATATGTCAAATTAAATTATTATTTTATTAGATTTCAATATTGATTTATTTACTACTTCTTAGAATATAATTTTTATATTTTTAATTAAAAAGAAAAGAAAATACCAAAAGACAATCAATTAATTGAAAAAGAAAAAAAATACTACAAGACAATGAATTCATTGAAATATAATTCACAATTCATCACCTCGAAGAATTTTCATTCTAAGTTCTTTATATATATAGCTTTATGAAGAAAATGAAATGAAAGAAGTGATAAACAAATACCTCTACAATAGGAAGAAATGGTTGTGTGTTTAAAAACAATTGTTCAACGGTAGGAAATAAACTGGAAATAGAAATAAGGAAACAAAAAAATAATAATAATAAATGAAAGTAGCTGCTAACTGTTTTAAAAAAAATAATAAAATAGTCATTTGACATCTTACTTTTGAGATGTCAAAAATAACAGCTGAACCACCAATCTTCATTCCACATCAGCTTTGACAATTCGGTTGGAGTATTGTGATATATCATTTATAGCCGTTAAATATCTATGTGGCACTTTTGATATATCGGTTGGAGATGCTCTAAGGTCAGTTAAAATATTTGTTATATTTTATTAAATTTTATACGAGATTTACTTTTAAAAATTAAAATAATTAAATTAATTACCCTTCTTCATTTCTTCTTCAAGCTCGATGCCTCCGCTTCTTCTCGATCTCGGCCCTCTCTTAAAATAGAGACACTGACAGAGGCTACCAAGGGAACCACTCGCCCTTTCTGTTAAATCGTTGGCCTCCGACCACTTTCTCTTTCTCCTTATCATAATAATCTCCTTGCTCCTTGACGACCTCTCTCCCTCTTGAACCCGTACGGTCGAAGACCACCACAAAGAATAATATCAATCGTCACCGCTCCCTCGACTCACGGCCACCCAACCCTCCATCTCACCATGACCTTGCTCGCCTCGATAAGAAGAAGACCACCATGTTTTCTTCGCTCTCCATCGACCACCGTAGCTGGAGCCACAACGGAAAAATCTTCGATGATTCCAATTCAATTTTCCAGTTCAATTTAGATCATTTTAGGTAACATTAAACCAAACATTTGTTCCTAATAGATTCCTTAGGTTGTTTATATGCTTTTAGACTATTTGCATGTTGCAATTGGTAAAGATTCGAGAAGGATAGACCTCGTTGGAAAACCCTAGTAGATTTGCGTAATCTGGCCACCATGTGGACCTCCTTAAATTCCTAGCCCTATCTCATCACTCTCACCTTCAACTTCTTCTCTACGGCAACAAGCACAGACCACTACCACCATGAGCAGTCTCAGCCAAAAGGTCGTTGACCAGCGAAGTTCAAAGTTCCCGATTGGAACGGGTGACAATTTCTTCAAGCGGTTGGTTCTCCAGTCGACCTCGGGATTCCCTCGGTTAGAAATTTAGAATAGTGGATATTGTACGGAGATTCCGTCTCCGGTTGAAGTCGTCTTCAATTGAGCACTAGATCAGGAGTCACTCGATCCCGTGGATGACACCGTTAGGTGGGCTCACGTGCCAAAAAATTTGGGCATAATTGACTGATTTGCAAATGAAGTTTTTACGGGTTGTCAAGTGCAGGTGTTTGTGGGTCTTGTAGAGTGTCTTGTGTCAGCGAGTCGAAAAGCTCGACGAGGACGGACTTGGAGTTGATCTGGGTTGTTGTTATTGTTGTTGTCACTGGCTACGAAGATCAATGTGGTGGCGGAAAAAAGGTGTGGAACTGTGGATGGAACAAGAAGAAGAAGAGTTTGAAAAGTGGGTGTGGGATTGAGGGACTTAGAAAAAGGGGAGTTGATCATCTTCTTCTTTCTTCTTTTGTTTTGTTTGTATTTTTTAATATTTAATTATAATATTTTGCTACAAAGTAAATAGAACAACCAATTACTTGTTGTCATGTAAGCATTATAAACAGAGATTGCAACGCTGTTAATTTTTGGTGCAATGGAACTAATAGAACGAGGTTATGGAGCACATTATTATGATTTTGCGAGCAAATTGAAACTTAAAATTTGATTCTCGGAGCATTTTGAGTAATGTGCTTATTTTTTTTTATTTAATTTGGATTTTTTCGAAGAAAATAGGGCTGCAATAAAGTCTTTCTCTCACTCCCTATTTTAGAGTTTTGATGTTTTGGGGGTTTTGAATCCCAAAATTTATAAAAAATAAGAGAGGATGTATGGATTGCTATCTCCCCCAATTTGTGTTGGGTCATTGATTGAGATTTGGTTTATAAAAAATAAAAATAAAAAATTAGAGAAAGTAGTAGGAATTTCTATTTTCCTAAATTTTTTGTTCAGGGGTTATTGATTGAGATTTGAGATTGTAGTTTCGTTTACCAATTGCCATTTATCAACACAATCGGCTCTACTTTTTATTCTTCTTCGTTGTTTATTGCCATTTGATTTGAAATTTAAAATTAATTTAGCAAACTGCATTCATATGAGGATATTTAAATATTTAATTTGGAATAAATAATAAAATATTTAATATTTACCAGAATAGTGAATACTGAAGAAGTAAACTTTTTAAAGCAATTTGTTAAAATAACTTTGCAATTATTTTAACTAGAGTTTAGCTTCAATTTGACAAATCTACCGGAGATACTCTTATATTTTATTCCTTAACATCTATCCAAAAAGTCCGACACAGAAATCGGCTCGGGGAAGCCGTCAGAACACGCTTCCCGAGACAATCGGCCCTAATCTGACCCACTTAACCATCTCAGATCAACACGGTTATTTAACAGAAAATGTTCAGAATGATGAGAGGATAAAAAGTCATGTTGATCGTGATCGGAGATAAGCCTCAACGCGCCCTCACGCGCCGCCCAAAGTGGCTGCGCGTGAAAGTCACGCACCTAACACTGTAGCTACAGTGTCACCATCTTCACCCGATTGCCTGTTAAATGGGTCTGCCACCCACGGCTTGACCCGATCAATTACCCATCAATTCCTACTTGATTTCAATCTTTTTTTATCCTAAAATGTTCATTAACCATCCAATTCAGGTTCTGTGACATGAATTAGCCTTGACAGGCCCTCAAATGACCCTTCGACCCATGATCAACCAAACGGGTCGATCACCACAACTCTCTGGTTTCCAAACCATAATCAAATTAACTTCACAGTAAGCATTCTAGGGCTAAAAAGAACCAAACTAAACTATCAATTGGACAAGAAAGTACCTAGAAGTCGTCGTCTCAAGCTCTGCAACTTCCCTGAAAACAGTAGCCTTCGTCCCAGCTCAACCGTGGCTGGTTCCCCTCGATTTTGATGTGGTTGAGTTCCAAACACTCCCAGAAGACTAAACCAGGCCTTGGTTTGGTCCAACAAGCTCCAGAAATCAAAACCCGATTTTCCCTCTAATTTCCCAAAACTAGGTTTTCTCTGGTTTCCTCTCAAATTCTCAGTCCTTCCTCCAGCAGAGTGAAGCTCACTCAGAAACCCACTCAATTAATGGAACCGTGCCACCTAACAACTCGTGGAAGCCAAGCCAGCCACTGAGAAATGTTTCCCTCAAAGCTTCAAATTGATTAAAGAAATGCTCGTGTTTGCTGGATTGAATCAAGCCATGTTCCATTGCCTTTAAGGCTTAAACAAGTCCTCATTTTCAGTCCACTAACAGTTTAAACTAATGGGTTGATCAGAACCACCAAGTATGGTCGTGGTCCCTGTTTTCCCAGGGCTGCTACAGTAACCAGGATGTAAAATGACCAAAATGCCCTTCTGTCCAAAATTCCCAAAATGCCCTTCACTTTCCAGACCCGTAACTCAGCCATCCGATGTCCGTTTTCAGCGTGCCGTCTGTCTATGGACTCAGGGCATCGAGACCTACCTAACGGTCCTCGAATCGTGTGAAAATCAGTTGTCAAATGAAAGGTCAACATTTTCCCTCTTTCGTCCAAATTACGGAAATGCCCCTGAACTTGCGATAGTCATAATTTTTTCCCTGATCGTCCGAATTGGACGTGCCACCTGTCAATGAACTCGTGACGTCCCGAACTACGTCACGGTCCTTGGTCAAAGTCTGTTTGTCCCACCAATCAAAAAGTCAACAATTTGGCAATACAACTCACAAGGGTAAAAACGTAAATTCATTCAATAATTTACAATATTAAAATCCTCGAATTTCTGGGGCGTTACAACCTTCCCCCCTTAAGAAATTTCGTCCCAAAATTTCAAGGAAACAAATAAGGAAATTGTTCTCGCATCTGTGCCTCGGGCTCCCATGTGGCTTCCTCCACATTCTGGTTTCTCCAGAGAATCTTCACGAGAGGGATAGTCTTCTGACGTAGTACTTTGTCCTTCCGATCCAAAATCTGTATGGGCTGTTCCTCAAAGCTCAAATCCTCTCGGAGTTCGATAGGTTGCTCCTCCAGTACATGAGAGGCATCATGTACGTACTTCTGTAGCATCGATACGTGGAAAATGTCGTGAACTTTAGAAAGTTCTGGAGGTAGTGCCAATCTGTAAGCAACCCGGCCAATCCTTTCCACGATCTCATAAGGTCCAATAAAACGTGGACTCAATTTTCCCCGTCGACCAAAGCGAATAATCCCTTTCCATGGAGACAACTTCAGGAAGACAAAATCTCCAACCTCAAATTCCAAGTCTCGAATTCGTCGATCGGCATAACTCTTTTGGCGATCCTGTGCCGCCTTCAATCTTTCCTTGATAACACGAACAGTTTCCTGGGTTAGGCCCATCAATTCCGGCCCTACAGCCGCTCGCTCCCCTATCTCCATCCAACAGATAGGTGTCCTGCACTGTCGACCATACAGTGCCTCATAGGGTGCCATCCCGATACTTGTCTGATAACTGTTGTTGTACGAGAATTCCATCAACGGCAAGTGAGTATCCCATGAATCCTGAAACTGTAGCACACAAGACCTCATCATGTCCTCCAGGGTCTGAATGGTCCTCTCAGACTGTCCATCGGTCTGTGGATGGAAAGCAGTACTGAAACGTAGGGTTGTTCCCAAAGTGGTTTGTAAACTCCGCCAGAACCTGGAAGTGAAACGTGGATCACGATAAGACACGATCAACTCCAGCGTACCATGCAATCATATGATTTCCTTTACAAAAAATTGAGCCAGTCGGTTAGGTTTATAAGTTTCCTGAACCGGCAGAAAATGGGCTGACTTAGTTAACCGGTCCACAATCACCCACACTCCGTCAACTCCACTCTGGGTCCTTGGTAACTTAAAGACGAAGTCCATGGTGATGTGATCCCACTTCCACTCGGGAATCGGAAGTGGCTGCATAGCCCCATAAGGTCTCTGCCGTTCCACCTTAACCTGCTGACAGGTCAAACATCTGTTCACGAACTTTCCATTTTACTTTTTCATTCCTGGCCACCAATAATGGCTCCGGAGGGTACGGTACATCTTTGTACCTCCTAGATGCATAGCATAAGCCGAACTATGGGCCTCCTCCAGAATCTCAGCCCATAACTCTGCCACTGCAGGTACACACAAACGACCCAACTTCACAAGTGCTCCATCATCTCGGATGGTAAAATCCTGTCTCTTATCTGCTTCGACCTCAATCCTGTAGATACAGAGTATCGGATCCTGAAGTTGTGCTTCGAGGATCCAATCAATTAGCACTGGTCGTACATGGAAACTGGCCAATAAAGCTCCATGCTCATCCGTATCCAAAACAACTCCCGCCTTCCGGAGTTCCACCAGCAAGGGAAGATACACCATCCCCAAGTGTGCAACTGATCCCGCTGATTTCCTGCTGAATGCATCTGCCACCACATTGGCCTTACCCGGATGGTACTCAATCGTACAGTCATAATCCTTTAGTAGCTCTAACCATCTCTGTTGCCTCATGTTAAGCTCATTCTGGGTGAATAGATACTTTAGGCTCTGGTGGTCGGTGTATATCCTTCACGTTGCGCCGAAAAGGTAATGTCTCCAGATTTTTAGAGCATGAACCACCGATGCCAACTCCAAATCATGGGTAGGGTAGTTCAATTCATGAGTCTTTAGCTGCCGTGATGCGTAGGCGATAACCTTACCAGTCTGCATTAACACGCAGCCCAAACCTTGTAGCGATGCATCACTAAAGACCATGAACTATCCATTGTTATCCGGCAATGCAAGGACAGGTGCAGTGGTCAATCGATCCTTCAATTCTTGGAAACTCTGTTCACACTGCACGTCCCAAATGAACTTCACCCCCTTCCGAGTCAATTGAGTCAACGGTGCAGCTATTTTGGAGAAACCCTCCACGAATCTCCGGTACTAACCCGCTAACCCGAAAAAACTCCGTACGTCCGTTACCGTTGTCGATCTAGCCCAGTTAGTCACCGCCTCTATTTTCTGGGGATCCACGCTAATCCCATCCGCTGATATCACATGCTCCAGAAAACCAATACTGCTCAACCAAAACTGGCACTTGCTCAGCTTGGCGTACAACTGTTCCTGTCTCAGCTTCTCCAACACCAACCGTAGGTGTTCCTCATGTGCTCTAGCACTCCTTGAGTACACCAAGATATCATCGATGAACACAATCACAAATTTATCCAAGTAGGGTCGGAAGACCATGTTCATCAGATCCATGAATGCTGCCGGAGCATTCGTCAAGCCGAAAGGCATCACTAGGAACTCGTAATGTCCGTAACGGGTTCGAAATGTTGTTTTCGGAATATCCTCCTTCGAAATCCTCAGCTGGTGATACCCAGATCGTAAATCAATCTTCGAGAAGCACTGTGCTCCCCGCAACTGGTCAAAAAGGTCATCTATCCTGGGTAGAGGGTACTGGTTCATCAGTGTCACCTTGTTGAGTTGTCGATAGTCTATACACAAATGGAGACTCCCCTCCTTCTTCTTCACGAATAACACCGGTGCTCCCCACGGTGAAGTACTCGGTCGGACATATACTAAATCCGCCAACTCCTGCAACTGAGTTTTAAGTTCTCGTAACTCGGCCGGCGCCATCCGGTATGGTGTCTGGGATATAGGTCGTGTACCGGGGAGTAGTTCAATCGTGAACTCGATCTCCCGCGATGGTGGTAATCCAGGTAAGTCTTCCGGGAACACATCCGGAAACTCACGTACCACTGGTATCTCGTCGATACCCGGAGTATCAACCTGCTCCGACACGACATGAGCCAGATAGCCATGACATCCCTTCCGTAGAAGTCTGGTAGTAGCAAGTGAAGAAATCACTTCAGGAGGCGAACCGTCACGCTCCCCCTGAAAGATAACCTCCGGCAAACCCGGACTTCGCAGAATCACTTGCCTACTACAGCAATCGATGAGCGACCCATGCTCCGATAGCCAATCCATCCCTAAAATCACATCGAAGTCGTGGATATCCAGAATGATTAAGTCCGCTGGTAAATCCACATCCTCTACTCTCAATGGGCACTTCTGAATCACTTGGTTCACCAAGTACACAATCCTCATCAGCGTACCGACGCCCATCTCGCTATCTAAAGCTGATACCTCACAATCCAGCATACCCGCACAACTCCTTGAAATAAAAGAGTGGGTAGCCCTCGTATCCATCAATACACGTACAAGAAGGTTTGAGATATAAAGTGTACCTGTAACCACGCCTGGGGCTGTCCTTGCCTGCTGCTGAGTTACTGCAAACCCACAAGCCCTGGGCCCTGCAGTCTGTCCGCACCCACGCGCGCCACGCCCAGCACCACGATCACCTCCCTGACCTCGACCTCCGTTAGTGTTGGAAGTTGTACTCTGCACAACACTAGAGCCCCCTGCATCGTTGCTCCCAGACAACAGTGGGCAATATCGGGCATAGTGGCCCTCTCCTCCACAAGCAAAGCAGCTCACTGGCCTCGGCCTATCCGAATGCCCACCGGAAGCACCGCTCCAAGATGAATGCTGCCCAGAGTTGAAACCCGATCATGTCCCCTGAGAGCCCCCACGTCGACCTGACCAGCCACGACCCTTAAAAGATGAAGGTGCTCCCCTGTAGCTTCCTCCCTTATTGTTCTTCTGGCCCGTAGGTCCAAGGTATGGGCGATCCCGACGTCGCCCCTAGCCAGAAGGCTGTCGTGTCTGGTGTGTTGCCAGACTGGCCTCGACACGAACCGCCGCGTCGACCATGTCTCTCAGAGAAGCATGACTGGCAGCAGTCACACCTGCCTGAGTCCAAGTTCAAACCTATGACACTTGTCTTCCTCAGTGCTCACAAAAGATGCAGCGAACCGGGAAAGTTTCCTAAAATTCTACTCATAGTCCGCAACGGACATGTCCCCCTGCTCCAGCCACAGGAACTCCACCTCCCGTGATGCGCGAAACAATCGCGGGTAATACTGATCCAGGAATCAGGAACGGAATACCTCCCAGGTAGTGGTGTGGACAGACCATCCAGACATCTCAAGGCCATGCCACCACTGATAGGCCCCGCCTTCCAGTAAGAAGGCCGCCAAGGTCATCCGCTCGCTCGGAGGGCAGTGTAATACCGTGAAAATCCTTTCCCACTTGGTAATCCATTCATAAGCATCTTCGGGGATTGATCCCTCGTTGAAAGGAGTGGCTCCCAAACGCTGAGCCCGTTTAATGCTTGCGCATTCCATTTCTCTCTCTAGTTCCTCGTCAGTCCGTATGTGAGGAATCCTCCTTGGAGGCATAACCAACTGTTAGGAGGCATAGATCAAATAACATCATCCTTAAACTCGAAAAGTACCTAGTACTAATCGCTAGTCTAGCATTCTGACCACAACCTAGTGCTCTGATACCAAGCTGACAGGACCCGCCCCGATCCCTTGAGGACCACAAGGGGACGTGCCCTGCTCCCGTCTAACACCCGAACTAACATTCCAAATTTAACCTCAAAAGTTAAAATGTATAAATAACCAAATTAAAGTTATACATCAAATTTGAAATTTAACCGATATCAGACAAGGGATAAAGTCCAAAATTACAAATTTCGAGCACGACTCTAAATTAATCCTGCGGGTCAACCCACCCAACAAGGGTTCAGGTACGCAGAAGTAGATCTATGCCTCAGCCTCAGGATCCTCCTCTACCTCAGTAGCACAGCCTAGAGGGGTTACCAAAACATTAAGGGTGAGTGGGCCGAAACTCAAAGTTTATAAAACCAGTTTAATAAGTAAAACATATAATTTTACCTCTCCGTTTTCCAAACATGCATGCATCAGCATTTAAAACCATAAATCATATAATATGAACCATAAGGCATATAATAAAACCATAAATATAACCACAACCACTGCACTAAACACTCCAATCCTGACATCCCAGATGTCTGACGTCCCTGACGTCCAATAAGTCACAGTCCCAAGGCTACGCGTGCCACTCGGGATTTCAATCCCAAGTCCAATCCCCGAACCCAGTCCGGGAATGGCATCCCAGATGCCTAGCGTCTAGACGCTCGATGTCCCAGACGCCCAAACATAGCAATCCTGTTCCTGAGTCATTCTACGGTCCGGTTCCTCCGTAGAATGGCCCATCGCAGGAATTGCGCCGTGACTACTCCGGTGTACCCCATCCGGAGGAGACAGTATAATACGAGTATATCTCTACAATGCAGTACCAAATATAGTCATCGATATCCACATGCATATATATATATATAGAGTTAAAATCCAAAACCATATTCAAGTTTCACCAGACAGGTCTCAAGCCTAAACATCGTAAAACGTGCCATAATCATAATTTCAAGATCATCAAAACTATTTCTTGATTCCAGCATGTGAATATATAAGTAAATCAGAAAACATTTATGCATGCAAGGGTTTAATGAAATCGGGCTCACTCACAGTACGATCCCGCTGCGAATTACGCGTACGAACTTGTCCCGGGATTAACGTACGATTCCTGTCAGTCCAAATCACATGTAAGGGTCACAATAGGTCCTTAACATCTATCCAAAAGTCCGACACAGAATCCGGCTCAGGGAAGCCGTTCGAACACGCTTCCCGAGACAACCGGCCCTAATCTGACCCACTTAACCATCTCATATCAACACGGTTATTTAACAGAAAATGTTCAGAATGATGAGAGGATAAAAATTCATGTTGATCGTGATCGGAGATAAGCCTTAACGTGCCCTCACGCGTCGCCCAAAGTGGCTGCGCGTGAAAGTCACGCACCTGGCACTGTAGCTACAGTGTCACCATCTTCACCCGATTGCCTGTTAAACGGGTCTGCCACCTGCGGCTTGACCCGATAAATTACCCATCAATTCCTACTTGATTTCAATCGTTTTTTATCCTAAAATGTTCATTAACCATCCAATTCAGGTTCTATGACATTAATTAGCCTTGACAGGCCCTCAAATGACCCTTCGACCCGTGATCAACCAAACGGGTCGATCACCACAACTCTCTGGTTTCCAAACCATAATCAAATTAACTTCACAGTAAGCATTCTAGGGCTAAAACGAACCAAACTAAACTATCAATTGCACAAGAAAGTACCTGGAAGTCGTCGTCCCAAGCTCTACAACTTCCCTGAAAACAGTAGCCTTCATCCCAGCTCAACCGTGGCTGGTTCCCCTCGATTTTGATGTGGTTGAGTTCCAAACACTCCCAAAAGACTAAACCAGGCCTTGGTTTGGTCCAACAAGCTCCAGAAATCAAAACCCGATTTTCCCTCCAATTTCCCAAAACTGGGTTTTCTCTGGTTTCCTCTCAAACTCTCAGTCCTTCCTCCAGCAGAGTGAAGCTCACTCAGAAACCCACTCAATTAATGGAACCGTGCCACCTAACAGCTCGTGGAAGCCAAGCCAGCCACTGAGAAATGTTTCCCGTAAAGCTTCAAATTGATTAAAGAAATGCCCGTGTTTGCTGGATTGAATCAAGCCATGTTCCATTTCCTTTAAGGCTTAAACAAGTCCTCCTTTTCAGTCCACTAACAGTTTAAACTAATGGGTTGATCAGAACCACCAAGTATGGTCGTGGTCCCTGTTTTCCAACGGCTGCTACAGTAACCAGGATGTAAAATGACCAAAATGCCCTTCTGTCCAAAATTCCCAAAATGCCCTTCACTTTCCAGACCCGTAACTCACGCATCCGATGTCCGTTTTCAGCGTGCCGCCTGTCTACGGACTTAGGGCATCGAGACCTACCTAATGGTCCTCGAATCGTGTGAAAATCAGTTGTCAAACGAAAGGTCAACATTTTCCCCCTTTTCGTCCAAATTACGGAAATGCCCCTGAACTTCCGATAGTCATAATTTTTTCCCTGATCATCCGAATTGGACGTGCCACCTGTCAATGAACTCTTGAAGTCCCGAACTACGTCACGGTCATTGGCCAAAGTCCGTTTGGCCCACCAATCAAAAAGTTAACAATTTGGCAATACAACTCACAAGGGTAAAAACGTCAATTCATTCAATAATTTACAATATTAAAATCCTCGAATTTCCGGGGCGTTACATGATGGTCATCATCACTCGAATACTCCCTGTTTGATCTTGAAATAGACCAACCCGATGAGACCCGATGGGGGATCTGGGGCCATCTGCGTGGTGCTTTGGGCTCGCTGAGGGCGTTGCCGCTCGGCAGGTACCCTGCAGAGACTTGACACCGGTGTGGTGTCCGCTAAAGGGACTCCGATGCCTAAGTTAGTATTTGTACGCCGAAAGGCAAGTAATACAGTAATCTGCACGGGTTTCTTAGTGCTTAGCTTTGTGAAGGGTCTCAAGGTATTTATAGTAGCCATAACTGCGGTAGGTGGGCTACTGTTGCGGGAGGAGGTTATGCTTTGTGGCTGAGAGTCACCTGACAAGCCCTGGACATCCGGAGGAAGCGCTAGTTGGAGTTTTAACCTGCCCCCCATCAGGGAGTGGTTATGGCAGAGTTGGTTAGGTGACTGTTGCAGCCATCTGGTGCCTGTACCCAGTTAAGTGCCGAATGACAAGTCTGTAGGGCATTTCCGATCGGCGGGCCACGTTTGTGGTGGTGCAGATCGGGGCATCTGTCGCCGTCCATCCTGTCCTGGTGGGCCCTGTACGTAGAGTATGGTCGGTCAATATGGTATCAACACTCCCTGAAGAAAATCGTCTCCCTAAAGATCATTATAACTCAAAGAAGTTGTTGAAGGGTCTCGGTTTAGGGTATGTCAAAATCCATGCATGCAAGAACAATTGTGCATTATTTTACGGTGAATTCGAGCAGCTTGATAAATGTCACGTATGTAATGAACCTAGGTTTCAAAAAATAAGATTTTGAATAAGGTCTGTTATTTACTTATTTTCCACTGAATCCAAAACTACAACGATTCCACATGTCGTCTCACACAACATGGGATATGAGGTGCCACAAAGATGAGCGCATTGATGATGATAAATTAAGTCATCCTGTTGATGGAGAGGCTTGGAAGGAATTCGATAAGATATATCCTCATTTCACTACGGAGCCAAGAAATGTCAGATTATGACTTGCTACTGAAGGTTTTAATCCCTTCAGGAGTTTTGCAAAGCCGTATAGCACATGGTCAGTGGCTATGGTTCTGTATGACTTACCTCATTGGAGATGCATGAAGAATGTAACGCCCCGAAAATCCACAAAAATGTAAAATATTAAATAATGTGTAAAATGACGTTTTTACCCTTGGAGGAATATGGCTAAAAGTTGACTTTTCGTTTAAAATACTTTTTGTGCATTTTTCAAGGACCGTTGTGTAGGTCCCGAGGCGCTGAATCCGTAGACAGGTGGCACGTCGAAAACGGAGTTCGTATGAAAAAGTTATGGGTCTGGGAAGTTCAGGGGAGTAGGATTAATTAAATGAATTAAGTGGCTGAATCAGCCCTTAACATGACTTAGGCATATTTGGGAGTGACACATGTCACTCACAAATGATCATTAGTGGCACTTTGCATAATTAATGAAATTAATTAACTGTAGCACGTGTTCATATACTTGCAGTCGTTGAACAAGCTACAACAGAGAACACAGACAACCACCTTCCTTCATCGTGATCGATTAGCAGCAAAACAAGTGAAATTAAGTGATCAATTAGAGCAATTATAGAGTGACAAACTGAAAGGAAACAAAGAGAACCCAAGAAAAACACATACTGGACATACCCGAAAAACCACCCAAAACCTTAATTCTCGATTTTAATTTCTGAGACGGTTTCGTGTGAAATTAAGGTGATATTAAGCTTTCTGGGAACTAGACGACTCGAACCCAATCAACTGGAACGACAATTGGAGGTGAATTGGTGACGAACAAGCCCTGCAACTGTTTCGGAAATTCGAGCTTGAGTTCGATTACTCAGAGGTAATAATTCATGAAATTGATTTCGATTTCGTGTTTAGAATGAAGGTTAGATGCTTCTGGTATGATCAATTGAAGGAAACAGGTTGATTTTGGGTAGAACCCGAATTCGAACCCGTCGGTTGTTCATCTTAAGTCGAGGCATTTTAGGGTTTAATTGATTAAATTGAAGTTACTGAACTGTAAGCTAGATTGAACTGATATTAATGAGTGAAAGAACGGATACAATTGAGCTTGAATTGAAGGAGCTTGCACCGGGTCTGATCGCGGGTTTCAGACCCGTTTATCAGAGAAACAGGCGAGGAAGGAGCACTGTAGCAGTGCACTGTTCACGGCGCGTGAGGGCGCGTGACCGGGAATCTGAAGGAGGGTTCAACACACTTTTTGATGCTCTCGATGATACGGGCCTATTAGTGTTGGTTTCGGGTCAATCGGATATGAAATTAGAGTAGTTTTGCATACCCGAAGCGTATAGGTTACGTTTAAATAATATTATTTTATTCCGACGATTAGGAAATTCGTACAGGAGATTATGTGATAATTTAGTAATATTGTATTACTTGTTTGACAGGCCCGAATACTTCCAGGACGTCTGAAGAGTACGAATAGCTTGAAACTGAACAATCTGGACGGTGTGTGAGTGGGCTTTTGTTTTCTACCCTAAATGCATGCATATATGTTTTAAATGCCTTATAATATGATTTGAAATGATTTGGTATAATTGATACTTCGATATGATGATTTTCGGATTTTTGGAATATTATATTATTTTATATGCTTTTGGGCACGATTTTCGAGAAAACTATAAAACTGATGTTTCGAGCTAAGGCTCGGGGTTTGAGCTTGATTTTGACTCGGATTATGAGCCTGGTATTAGATTTGATGAATTAATATTATGAATGAGATTGTGATTGCGCAGATTTGCGTGAATTGGTTTATGGATTTGAGAAAAGTGTTTTTGGGCTTAAAGCCCAGTTCAAAAATGATTTTGATATTAAATGCAACTGTTTTCACTGGTTTTCATGATGATGACATATGAGGGCTTTCGGTGTGGAATATGTTTCCCCCGAAATGGACTCTGGAGATAACGCTCGCCTCCGGGATGGAAGTGTTTACCCCGGAGAGGTCACGTAGCACGGTATGTTGTCGTGCAACCAATGGAGGCTCGACTCAGACCAGATGTGCTGGATTATATGGAGGTCAGTCAGTGATATGTTCATGACGACCTGGATTGCCGGCTGGTGATGTGTTCACAGCGGCGGATGCTCGGGATTTGAGCGGTCCTTGAGCCCATTGATTTGCACGCGTTGCAGGGATAACGTGACTATATATTGGACCTGGATCCTGTGTTTTTATTTCTGTTTGAGATTTATGTTCATATCTTGATTATCTAATTTATAAGTTACGATATGCATGCATATTTGTGAAACTGGAGGGTAAGACTGTATTTTGATAAATGTATTTCTAAACTTTATTTTTGTCCACTCACACCTTTGATGTTTTATTTGCCCTCCAGGCCAGTGCACATGTACTAAGGATAATATCGAGGCAGAAGAATAAACAGACCGTTGCGTACTCAGACACTTTGCAGCGTAGGATTTTGATCCCTACTTGTAAATATTTCCTATGCTCTGTAAACCTGTTGACTAGGTCAACGGTCTCGGAATACTGAACGATCCCTTGTCTGACAATGTTTATCGTTTGTTATGTTCTATATGTATATATTTAAAACTACTTTTGGTACTTTCGAGTTATTGTCAGACGGGAGCAGGATCTTTCACGGTTATCGAGGGATAATCGGGATGGGTCTTGTCAAAGAAAGAGTTCACAATTCTCAGTACTTTGATGTCGGGCCCTAAATCCCCAAGTAATTCAATTGATATTTATTTGCGGCCTTTAATAGATGAGCTCGTAGATCTATGGGAAAATAGGTTATGAACGCACGACAACTTTAGTGGGAAAATATTCACTCTACGAGCAATAGTAATGTGGATAATTAATGATTTTTCGGCTTACTGCATTTTGGCAGGGTGGAGCACCAAAGGTTATCTTGTGTGTCCTACATGTGGTCCAGAAACAATGTCCTTTTGTCATGCATCGAATGTATGATACTTAGGTTCAAGAAGGTTTTTACCCTTGGATCACTGATGACGTACGCAATCAGACTCATTTGATGGGAAATCAGAGTTACGGGCTTGACCCCGAGAAAGGTCGGGTAATAAGATATTGTTTAAATTGAACAGTATACAAGACTTCGTCACACAAGGACAGAAACCTCCTTAACTGGAAAATTGGACAAAAAAAACATATTCTTTTGATTTCCATATTGGTCGAAATTGAAAATCATATACATCGCATATCCTATGCACATCAAGAAGAACGTAGCTGAGAGTGTTGTGGGAACTATTTTACCCATTGTAGGCAAGTCAAAAGACACAAAAAAAACTCGGCTATGTATACAAGAAATGGGGATTCACCCTAATTTATGGGCGAAAATTGTCAATGGCAAATACGTCATGGCTCATCCAAGTTATACATTTACCCCGGAAAATAAGAAAAAAAATTCTAAAGTGGTTACAAGTTGTGATTTCCTGATGGATATGTCGGTAGTATATCTCGAAATGTTAGCACGGATAGTGACACTTTATCTAGTATGAAGAGTCATGACTATCATGTTTTGCTACAACGGCGCATGCCAATTGACATTCGGTCGTACTTGAAGTACGGTATTGTTGAGACGCTAGTTTATTTGTCTCAATTCTTCCAAATAATATGTGTTAGATCGTTGGTAAAGGTGGACCTCAAAACAATAAATAAGGATATTTTCTACATCATGTGTAGGCTAGAGCAAATATATCCACCTGTATTTTTTGATATAATGGTGCACCTTCTAATATATCTGCCAGATGAAACAAAGCTAGCTAGCCCAGTGGACTATCGTTGGATGTACCCAATCGAGAGGTATGACAAATTCCTATTTTTTTTTACTATTTCCTTCTTGTCGTTCATAATTGTGATTCATAGTGTATATTTTATAGTAGAATGTTACATACATATAAATGGTATATCCGCAACAAGACACGTCTTGAAGGCTTTATAGCGGAGGCGTACATTGCAAATGTGTCGCTCACTTTTTGTGCAATGTACCTTCAGAATGTAGAGACTTCCTTAAATAGGGGCTCACGTAACGACGACGATGGTCAACGTCTAGAGACCCTATTTGTATTTGCCCAACCTGCATGTCCTCTTGGTAATGGTCCAATTTCGGAGCCGTTCAGCAATCGGGACATGAACGTGGCTCATTGGTTCATATTGAACAATTGTGACGAAATATGGCATTTTCACAAGTAGCGCCAAGAATTGATGAAGGCCAAATATCCGTCATGGACAAACAACTATTTCGTTGGTTTTTCACGCATATAAGTCAAATCTTTTATTTATAAGTTCCTAAAAGCAATTTCATACAAACCACTTTTTGTATATCTTATCAAATGGCACAGCTGAAAGATAACAACTCGCCCAATTTCAATGCAGAATTAATGCAACTTGTCATCGGTCCATTTCGAGGAAAAACGTACAGTGGTTGCCACGTAAATGGAATTAAGTTTGTATGCACAAAAAAAGAAGATAAACAAAAAATAAAAATAAATTTTGGTTAATTATGGGAAGTTGTAAATATGAGGGTATTTATATCGTCATTGCTCTTTTTAAAAACTGATTGAATTAAAAATGTTCTTAAAAAAAACATGCTCGTTTGGACTTTGGCTGCCTTGCTAGCTTCTCTTCAAAAAGAATTCTCCAATTAGCAACTCACATATACAATGCCTTCTCTTCAAAAGCTTTCTCCAAAAACTCCCCACTTCCTTAAATTCATTGCAGCTGACAGTTCTAAATACACAAAACTTGTGCGTGCACATAACACAAAAAAATTACAAAAACACAAAAAAAAATTACATAACAAAATAAATTACAAAAAAATAACAAAGCAATATTACCCAACGAATTTTTAAGGTCGTCGAATAAAATTAAATAATAATTTTGTGTATAGTGTAAAATAGTTTTGTGGCTCTTCTCCAAATATATTACCTGACAAACATTTTCAGTAAATTTGTCGAGTAAAATTAACTAATAATTTAAGGTTTAGGGTTTAGGGTAAAATAGTTAGGTGGCTCTTCTTCGAATATATTACCCGAGAAATATTTTCAGGTAATTCGTTGGGTAAAATTAAATAATAATTTAGGGTTTAGGGTAAAATAGTTTAGTGGCTCTTCTTCAAACAGTTTACTCGACGAATATTGAAGAAATATTCGTCGGGTAAGGTTTTTACTAAAGTTTCAAACAAAATGGTGTTTTTGCAAATTTGAAGAGTTTATTTTGATAATTTAGCCGATTCAACCGTCCACACTCATAGATCGTCTAAGGAAAAAATTAGAAGATTTTGAATTCCCGGACCTAGATAATGGTACGCAACGGATCAACGGTTACAAAACGTTCTTTCACGATCGGACGGCTTCATCTTCTCGAAACATCATGAAATTTTACGGGCGGATTTCAAGCATTCAACTGCTCAAAATGAACAGTCAAATTATGGACTGTTAATCGTTCAAAAATCAATCGGGTAACATTATGCAAATACATTTGAACTTTTCTTGAAAATTTTCAAAGTGTTTGATGAAAATGGTGTTTTTACAAATTTGAATAATTTATTTCGATATTTCAACCGATCCAACCGTCCACATGTATTGTACATACTCGTAGATCATCTATGCAAAAAATTAGAAGATTTCGAATTCTTGGGCATAGGAACAGTGCAAAACGCATCGACGGTTACAAAACGTTTTATTACAATCGAACAACTTAAACTCCTCGAAACATAATAAGTTTCGTATGGTGGATTTCGGGCACTTAACGGCTTAAAATAAACAGTCGTAAATTGAAAATTCATTTATTACATTGTTTTACCATGTTACTTGACAAATATTTCAAGAATATTCGTTAGGCATAAAATGTTACCCGACAAAGATTTCAAGAATATTTGTCGAGTAACAGTTCAAACCTTTTTTGGAAAAAGCATCCCTATGTAACTATCCTGAGTGCTAGTAAAAAAAAATCGCCGGGTGAGAAACAAAATCATCAGCTAATTGTAAATATTCGTCGGGTAACATCACAAAGTTACCAGCCCAAACATATTGCCCAAAATTTTCGCGAAAAATTTGGGAGGTAAATTCAAATTTACCTCTTAATTTTACCCGATGAATCTTTGTCGGGTAAGACTTGAAGTACCAGATCTTCTGCTTCTGTGCAGTCGCTTCGACTTTACCGTCAATGTTACCCGACAAATCATTTAATTAATACCTGACAAAGATTCGTCGGGCTATTATCACCAAACGTTTAAAATCAAACAGAGCCTCCTTCTTCCTATTTCTTCTTCGTCGATTTTCAGAACTCAATCCCTCTTTTCTCTCTACAGCCAGACACATAACTCACCCTCGCAACCCTCTCCTCCTCCAAACTGCAGTAGCTCGTCGCCACTGCCATCACCGTAGGGCGTCGCCGCCTCCACCATTCGAGCAATCACCTCTTCTCTCTCCCACTGTAAGTTTCTCTATCTTTTTCTCTCTCTCCCACTCTCTCAATGTATATATACATATATTGTTAATTAATTATTTTATAAATGTTTATTAATTTTGTTTTTTCGATAAATGTTTATATATTGTTTATCATTGAATTTCATGGATTTTTTTTATAAATATTTATTGTTGATTTTTCATTAGAATTTTGGTTTTAAATTTCATGGATTATTTGTTCTTGATTTTTGGTTGGATAAATGTTTACATATTGTTGATCATTGAATTTCATGGATTATGGTTATGGGTGATTGTGGATTATTATAAATTATGGTTGGTTATTTTTGATTGATTATGTTTATTTATTAATAATATATTGTTTATGTTTATTTATTAATAATTTGATTATATTCTGGTTGGTTATTTGTGATTGATTATTATGGATTAGGTTGATTATGTTATGTGAATTATGGATTATGGATGATTGTGGATTTATTGATTGTTAATTTGTTATTCAATATTAGTAATTATTAATTAATATTATTATATTTTTTTATTATTAGTTATTAGTTATTATTGATTTTTTATTATTATTAATTATTTTTATTGATTATTGATTATTATTTATTATTTATTTATTATTATTATTAATTATTGATTATTATTGATTATTTTTATTATTATTTATTATTTATTATTTTTTTGTAGTTACCGACACCCACACTAATTACTTCACGGCCTCGACCTCGCACTTCGCAGACTTCGGTTCAGAAACCAACGAATTTCACGAGTTCTTGAGTGTCGAATACACCGAGGGTGGATGTCGTCACGGTACCGGTACTTGACATGCTGGTCCTGACTTCAACCCCTCGACCAGTATTTACCACATCGGTAGTCCCGCTGATCCCGACTTTCCCCATCGAGGAGCATAAACGACCTGACTCCTCATCTGCTCTTTGGCAATATTCGAAGAAACGAGGACAACATCATACTGATCACGAGCCCCTGGAGGAGCAGGTTGATGGGGATAAACCATATCCAACTGGAAAGATCCCCAAGGGTGAGTTGGTCAATAATTATTTTTAAAAGATTTTTATTTTAGTTTTTTACTCATTTTTCTTACTAATGTTTACCCAATTTATAGGGAGGGTTACCAAAGTGCGGGGGATCAACCGGGGAACTTCATCCCAAGGGATTTTCCGGTCGATGAATACTAAGATCGAGATCATTTATGTCGATCGGCTCCACCAAGCGACCGTCAAGGTTCGTAGCTTGATGGTGCATGACATGGGTGCCACTCTTCGCACCCATTATCTCATGATGGACGACACTTTTTGGAAGCAATCCCCTGAGCATATCGCCCTCTATTGGGGTGCCCTGCTTGTAACAATTTTTAATTATTTCTAATGATTGTTATTATTTTTTAATAATTTTACTTTTTTTTAATAATGTATTGTAGGTGATTTTTCAGTATAGCACTGAGAATGCGACCCTTGTGAAATACATGAGGCAACATTGGCAACTGTGGTACTCCGAATGGAAGTACGAGCTCCACGACTGATGGTTCAGCTGGACTACCTCGGAGGCAGCTCTTGTAAACCCTCCGTAGGAGCTGGACGGTGCTCAGAAGGTCGGGTGGGAGTGGATCTGTGCGCACTTCGTGACACCGAAGTATATCGTAAGTTCACTTTCTTAACTTGTTCAATTTTTTAATCGTATTTTTAATTACTGAATTTAATTAAATTTATTAATAAATAGAAAAAATCGGAGGCTAACCAGCAAAAAAAAGACGCTGAACCACCATGAGGGATCACATCTATTAGCGACCAGGTACGAGGATCGGCACAACGCTGGGTCATTGTTCCCAAAAGTGGATGCTTGGGGACAAGTGTACGGTGGGTAGGAGAACCCGGTACTCTTCACGTAAGTTTAAATAGTAATATTTAATTATTTAATTATATTTTACTTATTTTAAAATTAGAAAAAGTGTTATGATTTTGTAGGGGGGAATGTTGGCAGACGTCCAACAGACCTAGGAGAAGTTAACCCAGCAACAGTTGGACACTCATTTGGAGTAGCAGTTATCGAATCCAGAGCGCTCGAGAGTGATCTTGGAGCGACAACTGGGTCGAAATCCCAGGAAGATCGTCTGGGGTGCTAGCAAAGGGCTGGAGCAAGACATCTCGATTGGCTCCGATGCTTCTTCTAGGGGTGTCAATCTCGAGGAGTACTCGGAGCTAGGGTAGAATTATACAGAACTCTAAACCGAGACCGCCAAACTAAGGGCCCAAAGTGAGGAGATCAGGGCTCAGCTTGCGATGGTCTTTCGATGCTTGGGCGAAACATATCCCCAGCCCCCCGAGCAACAGCCTCGCCACCTCGTCCAACCAGCCTCACCACCTCGACCAGCCACGCTCGTAGCCATTTATGTTTTATATGTTGTTGTAAAAATGTTCAAAATAATAGTTTAAATTTTATAAATATATATTTCCTAATTCCAAATTTGAATTTTATTTATTTTTCAAATTGTTCATATTTAATAATGATTTCATTAATTAAATAATATAAAAAAAGATATTAACATAAAAAAATAATTACTTTATGCTCGACAAATATATATGTATTATCCGACGAACATCTCTTTTCAGTGAATATCCACCAAACAAATTCAAACGTGTTACCCGACGAATGCATACGGGTTACCTGGCGAATATATTGATTTGGTGGATATCCATCGAAAGGTTTTCATTACTGTCCAAGGTGTTACCCGATGAATTAATTACTATAACCCAACGAATTAATTAGTTTGGTGGTTGTCCACCGAAAAAAATGTGGATTGTCGAGCATTAGTCGTTAACCTAGTGTTACCCGACGAATGTACACCGACGAAGGTTGCTTCGGGTGAAAGTATTGTTACCCGACAATTGGCGTTAATCCGTCGTTAAAACGTCTGACCCGACGGCTACGGCTCGACAACATGCTGCATGACAATGGCTCATCGGGTTTTATGTTACCCAATGAGTTCGTAATGTTACCTGACGACTAAGTTTCGCCGGGTAAAAGATTGTTTCTTGTAGTGTACATGAATCAATATCACAACTTAACCATCTATTTTTCATTTCCTTCTTCAAAGATCATTCTTGCAATGTTTGATTCAAATTGAAAATTATTTAATAATTCAATTATTAAAAAGATCATTTATGTGTTCGTCTATGTCTTTGACTATTGTGTATGTAGCCAAATAACGACCAATTTGGATGCACTTTTACATCGATAATCTTCTTAAGAAAAAATACAAAATAAGCTTTTAAATTATGATGTTATTTTGTGGAGTCTGTCCAAGCGAGGAGTTGGCGCCATATTATGAAATTAATACCATGAGCATATATTGACTTATATGAGTGGAAAGAAAATGGTAGAGAAGTGGTTAATAAATGTGGAGCAAATGAATTTTTTTTTAATTATATATTACAAATATTGAAATGAAGTAATATATTTTTTAAAGTGTTTGTGAAGAATCAAGTACTATTTAATAAATTGTATGAAAATTAATGAACAATTATATATAATTGTCTTTGTCGCACCTTGTGATCGAGTCTTGGGGTAGTAAAGATCCTGAAAATCTTGTGAATTATAAGATAAGTGAGTCTCCAAAGATTAGGCATGTCAGCATGTGCTTAAGGAAATCATAAAAAGATTTAGAGGGGGTTTGAGTCATGTGCTTAAGAAGTCTAAATATTAATTAATATTGAAGATTTGGAGGGTCTAAATCATCATGTGGTTTAAATGAAATGATAATTAAGTTATAGAGAACTAATTATGCATTTAATTGAATGCTATTAATTGAGCATGGGAACAAGGCAAATATGCTGTTTGAGAACTACCCAGCAAAAACAATACGAAACCAAAAGATATATATATCATATACCAAAGACACACTTATGCATGATTAGTTTTTGCATTAAGTGTGGTTAAGTCAATTTGGATCAGGCAAATTTGGAGATCAATGGTGAAATGGAAATACACAATTATGAATTGTTTACACATCAATAATGTGTAGTGAAAAATTTCGAATTCAACTCTTATAAAAGGCGATAATAGTACATAACACATATAGTTCTTGTTTCCTTGTGAAACCAAAAATTGATTGAATTCAAATCATTGTTGACATTTTGGTTAGAATTTGATTGGACGGTTTGAAAATCTAAACCGTTTCAATTAATAACGGTTTGATTTTAAATTATCATTTTGAACATCGTTAAAATCCAAACGAAACTATTAAATTTTTTATTTATTTATCAACTCATATATTTCATCCTTTAAAGTTGAAATGAATTAGGATTTCCAAATTTAATTTTTTTTTTCAAAATTTCGAATTTAGATATTGAAATTATAAAATTTATATGAATGTAGTTTTTGATAATGCGAATAGAAAAAAAATTAAGATTTTTTTATTTTGATTTTTTTTTCAACAGATTTATGCGACTAATCATATACGATTGGAAATTTGACGATTTCTTTTTTTAAAATTTTGATTTTGGATTTTGAAATTATAAAGTTATTATGAATTCTAGATATTTAAAATTCTGATTGAAAAAGGAAGTTTGACATTTTTATATTGTGAGTTTTGTTTTTTCAATAGCGCGATTATGTGAAATCTAACATAATCTACAACAATATACAGTTGGGATCTTGAACTTTAGTTGTTTTTTAAATTCAAAGTTTGAATTTTGGAATTTTAACAGTTTGATACGAAATCTAACATTTGATATTGATGATTGGGAAAAGAAATTTTATTATTTTCTATTTTGAGTTTGGTTTTTTCAATAGAAATATTTATTTAAATTCTAACAATATACGAATCGGGTTTCGGAGTTAAATATTTTTTCTTTTAGAAATTTTGACTTCGGATTTTGGAATTATAAAGCTTATATGAATTATAAAGTTTGATATTGTGGATTGAATTTTTTTTCTTTCACATTTTTCAACTTTGGCTCTAGTTTTTTTTATTGAAAGTTTATATAAACTCTAATAATATATGAATGAGGTTTTGATGTTAAACTTTATTTTAAAATTTTTGAATTTGGATTTTGGGCATGGCCGGTCTAATAAATTGGAGGTCTAGGGCGAACATTATAAAAGTGCCTCTATAATATATATTTACAAACACAAAATTAATAATTTTTTCAAATTTTAATTTTTTTTTATCCCCCTAGCAATATACCAACAAAATTCAAGTATTTAAGCACATCAATCATATATAGAAAATATGGTCATTTTTTGCAATATTATATTTTTAAGAAACGGTATTTTGTCAAAAAACTTAGAATTGGAGTTTTAATGACTTTATAAGACAAACTAGATAACTATATATTAATCAGAATAACTCTTATAATATTTCGAGAATATGAGCCCAATTCAATTTAAAATATTTTTTCCATAAAAATAAGACAAATTAAATTTTTTTAGCCCCTTCTTGTTCGTGGGCCCAGGGCGGTCTCCCTTGCCGCCCTAGGCCATGGTCGGCCCTGATTTTGGGATTATAAAATATATATATATATATATATAATATTGAGGATTTTTAAAAAAAAAAATTGACATTTTTTTATATTTTGAATTTGATATTCTTCATATAAAGGTTCATGTAAACTTTAGTAATATATGATTTACATTTCGAAATTCATTTTTTTGTTAAAAAAAATTCAAATTTATAAAGTTTATATGAACTTATAAATGTTTAGATTTATAAAAAAAAAAAAATTACCACCTTATGAGCCTGCTTCTAATCGTGCATGAAAACGCTTATCACCCGTGAATCATGTCACCCTTGAATGATGCCAAGCGAACCGGGTATGAACTTATATAATAGTCACTTCCTTACAATTCGCATTTGTTCTTTAATCGAATGTTAGAATAATGTGGAGTTACTTATAGGGAAAAAGCCGAGGCTAAAAACGTTAATGGTCTGATTCAAAGTTCAAACATGAAGCTCACACAAAATTTGACGTTTGTTGTCTGAAGAGGCTAACGTTTTCTGATTAACAATAGGAATAGCAAAAAATTCAAAATTAAAACAAAAAAACAATATTTCCTAACTTCATTTTGGCTCTAAATGAATATAGCTAGGATCGTCTCAGTAGGAGGATTTTCTCTTCTTTTGCGACGACCTGGGCTTCTTCCCTTTTGATTCCTCCTCAGCAGAAGCATCATCAATAAACAGATGCTCATATTCTTCAATACTTGCAACCAAGGACGCTGCAGACTTCCCGCGCTTCTGTTTGCTTTTACTCTCATCTTTCTTCTCTTCTTCATTGCCGTCCATGTCATCATCTGCATCCCCTATTTCGATAGCATTATCATCGTCACCCGCGTGATCACCCATTGCAGCAGCATCAAAATCTTCTTCCAGCTCATTATCGCTCACATTAGCAACCAATTCTTCGTGTCATCTTCATTGGCACTTGGTCAAGATCTTCATAATGATAGTGATCACTGCCTGCTTCGACGGAAGGGCGGCAGAAGCCAGCATATTAATTGCAGATTCAGGGGCTTCACATAACTTAAGGCACACGGCAGTAAAGTCTCCACGATTGCAGAAAACAAGCTTACCTTTTCTGCAGGTTCAATTTGGGAACTGCCATGCCATGCGCTTTACTTTGGTTTTTTCTCCATGAACTTGTCTAGAAAAGCAGTAAGTGATGGGTCATTCAGTGGGTTTCCATTGTACACAATATTGGCACCAAAGATAGCGTCTTTGCCACGGTTGAAACTGACGGGTGCACAAGTGAAGAAAGTTCTGTCAGCTCCCACCAGCTCACTCGATCCGCATTGCTGTTCGATCATGAAGATGCAGGAGCTAGAAAGTTAAAAACATCTACAAGAAAAAGATGAAGGGTGCAAAGCACAAAAAAATCTGCAGTTGGCTGTTCATGGTATGTTTGGATGAGGGATTTCCTCGTACCAAAAGTCTTAGCTAAATTAGTTAGCAATGCACTACGAAAAATTCGATAAGAGCGATTGCAAATCACTAGATAGAATGGACGCAGAAAGATTTGTAAATGATTACTTGAAAGGATTCATTCGGAAATCCTTTGTTTAGTGATTTTGTTATGCTCATTTAGTCCATTTCAATCCCTTCATGTAATTGTTTCTAGTGTTTCTCTAACAAATATAGCCCAAATCTCTCGGTACGTTGAGGTCTCTCATCCAAACACACGTACTATCAGTTTTTTGTTTCACTTTTCTTTACTAACAGAGTATTACCTATTGCAGAATTGACTTTATTCAGTTTCCTTGTTGCGAAGAAATATGGATTGTGGCATTTATACAGTGTAGAGAAGAATTACCAACAAGAGGGCTCTCTATAACCTCCAAGCAGCAAAGACTTCTCTAACGTTATCAAAATGCTCAAGCTCATCATCAACGGATTCACTCTTGATCACAATGTTTCTGTGTGGGGATGGCGAAATAGAAAACTGCTAACTCAGCACTTTGAATCAAATTAGAGCACAGATCTCTAAATGAGCACCAGGCTTACCATAAGGGGGCCTTGCTTTAAGGACTTCTGAGAAAAGGAAAAGGCATCCGCATGGACCGCATGCATATTGAGGTGGCTGCTGAAGAACAACCTGTTCAAATTAGTAAATAGTTAGAGCATCCACATAAATGCAGAACAATTCCTCAAAAAGAGCTTACTTAAGATTAAAAAACCTAAAAAGCTCCATATAATGGAGCACAAGAGATGGAATTTTGTGGGTTTTATCAACAAGAAAACAGCAAGGAACAATGTATAGACATATCTAGAAAGATCTGTGCTCTCATGCGAGATAAACTAATAAGAATATAATTAAGTGCCTGCCGCTGATGCTTCGCAAAAGCGGCTCTGCGCTTCAGGTTCACATCATTCTTCATTGCACTAAGAAGAAAGTCCAATGAAAATTTCTGCCTAAAAGGCAAGCCATATATGGACAGTAAGACATAATTAAATGAAAGGATATTGTTGTATAACCATAACAAATGGTACAAAGAGTAAGGTGAAATTCTTTAATCTAAAAAGAAATTTGACAAAAAACCATAACAAAATGTAATTAAATAAGAGTGAAGATAAATCCAGTGCCACTTGCCTTGGAATTATTCATGGCTGATGGAAGCAATAGTTTTGAATACATGGCTCTGTAAAGCCTATCACTGACAATTGGATTCTTGGATGAGAACTTATCAAGAAGCAACAATGCTTGTACTCCTCCATTAAAATTCTTAGAATGAAACCTGCATGAAAATTCCATATTAAAATCCACCCAATAGAAAGAGCATTAATAGCAAAGCTTTGAGCTTACCAGTTGGAAAAGCATCGGCGTTTGCACCTCAATAATGTCATCAGAGCCTCATTGCTTGAGACAAAGGGAAATGCTCTATTCACTCCCTGCAAAGATGGCAAGAGAGGGTATGTAGAAGTAGTTAGTAAGTTCTTTGGAAAACATCTTTTTAAGCCCCATACACTTGGGTTTTCTAATGAACCCTTCCTTCCCTTGTTATCCTCAACGTGAGAATCTAATGAACTCTTCCCTTGCTTTGGTTTTCTAACCCCTGCCCTCCCACCTTTATTCATCTTTTCACCATCAGCAGCCTCAGTATTCAGTACCTGAAATTTGACTTTGTTAATATGCATTTTCTACTTCCATAGTATAGGCCATTGTAACTTTGTGATAATACAGTTCAACCATGCTGGATTATAAAACCGAAGTTAATAAGAGATTGTCTCCTAAAGTGGACTGAAAAGAAAAAAAAAAAAAAAAAAAACTCAGCAATACCGATGGACCGCCTCTCTGTCTCTCTTTCCGTCTCTCTCTTACACCTCGTCTTCTCTGCCTCTTTGAAGCATTGAAACAATTGTTTCTTACAATGAGGCTGAGAGTGCAGGAGACAGAGCCTGAGAGAGAGACGAAAAGAGAGAGACAGAGAGGCCGAGAGAGCGCGACGTACCAGATTACCAGTGCTGCTGCGCTATGGTCCTCGCGAGTTGCGCCTCCGTGTAATCTCAGCGAAGAAGAATAGAGCCCGAGGCCGCAAGAAGTGGTCCTTAAGTCAATGGCCACAAGAAGTGGCTGCAGCGATACTGTGGTTCCGGATACCGGCATAAGGCAGTACATGATCTGGTGGACGACAAGCGACAAGAGGTTTCAGTTTAACGTGTTAGGGATCCTGTCGTCATCTCCTGAACCACCAACCCACCGAGCATTTCATATATATATATATATATATATGTAAGAAGTTTGAGTATAAGTTGATGGCCTGGGATGCAAGTGTCATGGACTTCTTTAATGACTTGAATCCCAATAGAATCCAAAGTTAATGAATTTATCCTAGTTAAGGATCCTTGTACGGGAAGGTTAAGAAGTTAACCTGTTTTGGTACCAAACCTAGTTCACTTAGGACTTCTAATCATTGTATGATAGGTGCATTGATTGAGGAGTCTAAAGTAGATATAAAACGGATTGATCTCTGCCCTCCAAGGTGTGTGCTAATAAGGTTTTAAGTCTTGAAACCTATCATAAAGGCGAGGCACTTTATTTCTGGAAGAGGGGAGAAGGTCTTTGCGTGTGCACAGATTGTGGTGCTGACATTCAGTTCCTTCTATTGCAGCTATGGCCAAACCAGGTTCGATTCATAACTCCAATCATTTTATATGTGCTTGTACTCGAATATTGAATCAACGTATGTGTGATCTTTGCTGTTGTTTGGTTAAGTGGTTTTAAAAGGTTTACATGTGGTATCAGAGCACCAAACGTACTCATAGGTCCAATTCATGCGTCTTGATTCAAAGAAAACGATTCTGGGTTTTTGCCCCTGGATTTTCCGGCATTAAACCTATTTTGATTGTGACTCTAAAAACAACGTGTCGTTTGCTTCAAAATCTTGATGACTGTTGGCCGCCGACGGACATTAACTTTTCTTTTCTCGAAAAACCGAAACCCATATATGAAATAAAACCTTTTCTTTTCCGCAATGTTTGGGTCGGTACAAGGCGAGGAGAGGATCCTCATTCAATTAGGAACATCTTATGAAATCATGGATGATCATTGAGAATCTTAAGGCTTCAAAACTGCAATTAGCTGGTAATTTTGCTTAAATTGTGCGAACTGTTTTAACTGCTTTGTTGATTTGATGAATCTTAGGACACCCGTGACTTCTTAATTTCATGTTTAATCTAAGTGGTTGATGTGTTGGTATGTGTTTATGATCGATTCATATTTACCCTATGTTTATGTCTCTTGACCCGTGAAAAACATGAACCAGTACTTTAGTTTTTCTGAATGCTAAAACACAAAGTAGGAAAACATTTCAGCTAAATGAATGTATGCCTCTTGAATGTCCATTTGATCCCATGATCAAACCGGATGATGACTCACACCGTGAGTCAAATTGATCCATGTAATCGATGTAGTTCATCGACAAAGATGAGATTGATTCTCACCACAGTGATGAGCAATTGTCCCTTAAACTGATCTAATGAATGTGAAGCCAGATGAATCATACTGAACCCTGATTTCTCCACAGAGAATCAAGAGTAGTGATTTGAGTAGTGACTGATTGTTTAATTGATTGGGAGTAGCCCATTACATCCGCACACATGTGAATGTGTTAGGTTGTTCACAATCACATAAACTTGTCACCTGAGACCTAGATAATCATCCACAGATGTTTATTGTTTGTCTTGTTAACATATGAGGATTCATTAAGTTTGAATGTTGCTTGGATGCTACATGACTGTAAACCAGGATGTTTGACAACCAATTTCAATGAAATTGAAACATTGACTGGGAACAACTACAAGAGATGGAGGTCTGACCTGGAATTTCACCTGGGGTATGCTGGTTTGGACCTGGCATTGTTGGAACCTCAACCTGCTGCACTCACCAACACCAGCACCAAAGAAGAAAAGGATTACATCAAAGAGTGGAAGCACTCGAACAGATTGTCTCTCCTTTGCATAAAGAAGTCTATGCAGGATAATGTGAGGGGAGCCATTAAGGTAGAAGGTGACTCAGCAAGGGAATACTTAGATGCAGTGGCTGCAAAATACCAAACTTCTGACAAGGCTGATGCTAACTCTCACTTATCTGAATTGGTTAGCATGAAGTTTGATGGCAATGGGAGCATTCATGACTATTTGATGAAGATGGTTGAAATGTCGTCTAAGTTGGCAGACTTAAAGATTCCCATCAATGACCAGTTTTTAGTTCACCTGGCCCTCAACTCCCTACCTCCAGAATATGGAACACTGAATGTGTCCTACAACCTGCAGAAAGACAAATGGGACATCAATGAGATGATCACTCAGTGTGTTCAGGAAGAACTTCGACAAAGAAAAGAGAAAGCATCTCTTGTCAACATGGTGCACCTAGCCAAGCCTAAGAAGCCTGTACCATCTGGTAAGAAGTTCAGAACCCCTTATAACAATAGTGGATCTGCTGTAGTAAATCACCAACCCCTAAAGGCTAATCAATCTCACACCTTCAAAAGAGAAAAACAAGATTTCAAATGTTATTTCTGTAAGAAACCAGGACATGCCAAGAAGGATTGTGCGGATTACAAGGCCTGGAAATCCAAGAGAGGTAAAATGTTTTCTAAAATGCATGTTTTTGTCTGTTTTGAATCAAATCTGGTTTTCACACCTCAAAACTCTTAGTGGTTTGACACTGGTTGTTCTGTGCATATCACTAATTCATTGCAGGGGTTCACAAAGTTGACAAACCCCAGTAGACTGGTCTACAAGGTTTTTGTTGGGAATGGATCCAAGGTAGCAGTTGAGTCAGTTGGCAGTGTTAAGCTAAAGTTTTCATCCAATCATGTTTTAGAATTAAAAGAAGTACTCTATGTACCTTCTATGAGAAGGAACTTAATTTCAGCTTCTAGTTTAACTCGAGAAGGTTACTGTTTTGCCAGTAACCTTGATACAATTTCCTTTTACAAGTTCAATAATAAGAATGAATTACTTGGCACTGCTTCTTTGATTGGTGACATGTGGCAATTGAATTGTGCAGTGATGCATGAATGTTTTTCTGTTGGTCTTTCAGGCTCTAAACGTGTTTTGCTTGATGAAAACTCTTTTATGTTGTGGCATAAACGTCTAGGACACATTTCCAAAGAAAGAATATTAAGACTAATGAAAAATGGTTTGCTGCCAAAACTTACTCCAACAGACTTGTCTGTTTGCATAAACTGCATTAAGGGTAAAACAACCAACCCTAGGAAGAAACATGCGTCCAGAAGCACGCACCTCCTTGAGATCATCCACACAGATGTGTGTGGACCATTCCCTTTTAAAACAGTTTGTGGAAATTCCTATTTTGTAACCTTTATTGATGATTTTTCGAGATTTACCTATGTTTATCTAATCCCTGAAAAGTCTGATGTTTTAAAATGTTTTAAAATTTATAAACTTGAAGTTGAAAATCAACTTGACAAAACCATAAAAATTGTGAGATCTGATAGGGGTGGTGAATATTATGGCTGATTCACTGAAAAGGGTCAACAGATGGGACCTTTTGCTGTATTTTTACAGGAACATGGAATAGTGGCCCAACACACAACTCCATATAACCCACAGCAAAATGGAGTGGCAGAAAGGAAGAATAGGACTTTGATAAACATGGTTCGAAGTATGAAATGTAGGGCAAACTTACCAGATTTCTTATGGGGAGAAGCCCTTAAGACAGCCAACTATGTACTTAATCGTGTCCCTAGTAAGGCTGTCTCTAAGACACCTTTTGAGCTATGGAAGGGGTGGAAACCGAGCCTAAACCATCTGCACATTTGGGGGTGTAAAGCAGAAGCTAGATTTTGTAACCCCAATGAAAGAAAGTTGGATAGCAGGACTGAGTCCTGCTTCTTTATTGGGTATCCAGAGAAGTCCAAGGGCTATAAGTTCTATTGCCCTCACCTCAACACAAGGATTCAAGAGACTCACAATGCCAAGTTTTTGGAAGACTATGGAAATGACCACTTGGTTATTGACAACTCTGAGTTTGATGAAATCATAGCACCAGATCAGTCTTCAACTGAGGCATCACAGCCTAATCTAAGCATGTCCTTAATCCCCGTTTCCCAACCCCCATTCTCTGGTCATATGGACATCTCAGAACCACCAAAACCCTCACCCCAACCACTGGAACAGGAATTCCCAGCACCTGAGCTTCCAGAACTGGGGAATGGTAACACCACACTTCATCCACACCCTGAACCAAGAAGGTCCTCAAGGTCTAAACGCTCAGCAATCCCACCAGATTACTTAGTGTACTTACAGGAGACAGAACTTGGTTTTGGGGATGATCAAGACCCTTCTACTTACAAAGAGGCAATGGCCAGCCCTCAGGCCACCTTGTGGAAACAAGCAATGGATGAGGAACTTCTGTCAATGGAAAAGAATAGAGTATGGGATTTGGTTGATCACCAACAGGATATCAAGCCAATCGGCTGTAAATGGGTATTCAAGACAAAACGTGACTCAAATGGCAAGATTGAGAGGTACAAAGCAAGACTTGTTGCTAAGGGTTTCACTCAGAGAGAAGGCATTGATTATATGGACACCTTCTCACCAGTCTCTTCCAAAGACTCCCTGAGAATCCTCATGGCCTTAACCGCCCATTTTGATCTGGAGCTACATCAAATGGATGTCAAGACAGCCTTCCTCAATGGTGATCTCACTGAACACATATTTATGCAACAACCTCCTGGATTTGTTGAAAGGGGGAAGGAATCCATGATTTGCCAACTTAAGAAGTCCATATATGGTCTGAAACAAGCCTCACGGCAGTGGTATCTCAAGTTTGATCAGGTGGTTACTAGTTATGGGTTTACAGAGAACAAGCTAGATGATTGTATCTACCTCAAGGTCACTGGAACAAGGTTTATTTTTCTGATCCTATATGTTGATGACATTCTCCTGGCCAGTTCTGACTTACAACTGTTGGAACATACTAAATCGTTGTTATCTGCACATTTTGAAATGAAAGATCTGGGTCCAGCACATTTTGTTCTAGGGATAGAAATAATGAGGGATAGACAGAGGAGACTCTTAGGACTTTCTCAGAGAAATTATATTGAAAGGGTCCTTAAAAGATTCAATATGGAAAAGTGCTCCAAAGGAGAGGTTCCTGTGAATAAGGGTGACAAATTACACAAGGATCAATGTCCTCAGAATGATTTGGAAAAGTCAATGATGCAAGACAAACCATATGCATCCTTAGTGGGCAGCATAATGTATGCACAGGTGTGCACCAGACCTGACTTGGCTTTTGCTGTGAGTCTGTTGGGCAGGTTTCAAGCAAATCCAGGAGTGGCCCACTGGACAGCTGGGAAAAAGGTTCTTAGATATCTTTAGAGAACCAAAGATTTCATGATGGTATATGGTGGAACCAATAACCTTGAGTTAGTAGCCTATTCAGATTCTGATTTAGCTGGTTGCTCTCTGGACAGAAAATCTACTGGTGGTTACATTTTTATGATGACAGGAGGGGCAGTATCTTGGAAAACTGCAAAACAAACCACGATTGCCACATCTACTATGCAAGCAGAATTCATAGCTGTTTATGAGGCTACCAAGCAGACAATGTGGCTCAAGAACTTCATGGAACAGATTGTAGTGATTGACTCAATCAGCAGACCCATTACTCTCTATTGTGACAACACATCTGCTGTTTTCTTCTCTAAGAACAATAGAAGGACATCTGCCACACGGCTAATGGAGGTGAAGTATTTACTGGTTCAAGAAAAGGTCAAGGAAGGGATTGTAGAGGTGATTCACCTGAGCACCAAGTTGATGCTTGCTGATCCTATGACAAAGGCACTACCAGTAAATGAATTTAAAGCTCATGTTGCTAACATGGGACTCACTGCCTCTTTTGATTTACTTCATCAGTGGGAGTAAGGTATTTCAATTAGTTTATTTTAATTGTTTTGAACTGTGGAACTCATATGTGGTTTTCAAATACCAAACTTGATTATTTCATAAAGGGAACAAGCAATGGCAGTAATTGTGAGTGGTTATATTTAGTGCATCAGATTGTATCAATTGTGCATTGTACTCATGAGCTTCTGTTTTTGTTGCCCTGTTAGAAACTGCAAGCATTTTGGTTTTGAATAAGTGAATCATTGTTACCTTGGTTTTCTATTTTGGTTTAAATGAATTCCCAGTAAGTTTCATGATTGCTGTTGAAAATGATCAAAACGTGGGAGCATTGTTGATGCAGTGCTTGCTGGTCCCTTTTCTTTTTGGACTAGGAATTGCAGCATTGTGCTGTTGTCATGTGCTCATAGTGGCTGTGAGGCAATGATGCAGAGTTGCATCAAAGCTCTCATGATTCTGTGAGTATGGGACAACCGTGACAGCTGTGAATAGGATTCAGTTGAGTTAATTTTGGATTCTGTGATCACTGTTGGGATGAGTCAATTGTGAACTTGCAGGGCCCTTCTTCTACTCAAGTGGGAGAATGTAAGAAGTTTGAGTATAAGTTGATGGCCTGGGATGCAAGTGTCATGGACTTCTTTAATGACTTGAATCCCAATAGAATCCAAAGTTAATGAATTTATCCTAGTTAAGGATCCTTGTACGGGAAGGTTAAGAAGTTAACCTGTTTTGGTACCAAACCTAGTTCACTTAGGACTTCTAATCATTGTATGATAGGTGCATTGATTGAGGAGTCTAAAGTAGATATAAAACGGATTGATCTCTGCCCTCCAAGGTGTGTGCTAATAAGGTTTTAAGTCTTGAAACCTATCATAAAGGCGAGGCACTTTATTTCTGGAAGAGGGGAGAAGGTCTTTGCGTGTGCACAGATTGTGGTGCTGACATTCAGTTCCTTCTATTGCAGCTATGGCCAAACCAGGTTCGATTCATAACTCCAATCATGTTTATATGTGCTTGTACTCGAATATTGAATCAACGTATGTGTGATCTTTGCTGTTATTTGGTTAAGTGGTTTTAAAAGGTTTACAATATATACATAAAATATCAAGATATCTTGTTCATATCAAGAGGACAAGGTAAACGCTTTGGTTATGACCAACGTGAAAGAATGGCCTTTGCTGGTTACGCTCCGTCGTCCAGATAAGTCTTTTCTTACTTCTTCTCTTTTTGACTTTTGTTAAATTCCTATTAATACATGTTTATTTCTTTTGAACTTTTACTAGTTTTGAATAATTCATCGTATCTTCCAGCCATAGCCTTTCAATCGTCACAAATACCCATCTGTTCCTCCGAATCAGGATCCTAATGCCTTTTCTCTATTTTTTTCCTTTTTGCAGATTCACCATATTCGACATGGGTAGCTTTTGAGAAGATTCATAACTTTCAATATACTCTTTTTCTTTTATCTTGATTTTTCCCATTAGGTTTTTCCAAAAAAAAAAAAGCTTTTTAATGAGCAGGCAGCATAAAGAGCAGACTTCAGTCCCCCCAGTTGCTGATTTTTGTTATTGATTCGCTTTGTATTTGCAATGTAAAATGATCACAATAGTGCTTTATTTTATTTTTTTAGTTCCCAGTAAATCTAATCCTACCGCATATCTTTTACAATAGTACCATTGTTGATGTTTTAAAATAAAACATCTTCTAACAAAAAAAAAACCTTAAAAAAAAAGTGTGAAATCCTCCCGCCCAACCGCAGAGGCGCCTAGGCAGCCATTTAATACCCAGCCGCCCAGCTCTTCTGATTTATTTCTTCTTCTGTGTTTCAACTCCCTCTCCGATTTGGCTTATCTGATGGTGAGTTTGGGTGGTTAGATAGAGATTTTTACTTTTTTTTTCTGTTCAATATTTTTTAAGGATTATTTTAATATTAATTATCATTTTTATCTACATGGTATATTTTGTAATTAATAAAAAGGGGACATATTGCACCACTTCATCAAATATACCAGAAGTTAGAGTGCTTGTATGAAAATAGTAGGGGTGGGCACGGTTCGGTATGGTACAAAATTGATCGATACCAGAACCATACCATTTAATTTTAATTGGTACGGTACGGTTCGGTATTCAATATTTTGAAAGTGAAACCAGATCGTACCGTACCAATTAAGTTCGGTACGGTTTCGGTATGGTTTCGATTTTGAGCCAAAATTTTGTTTGTGATTTTAAAGTAAGGAAAAGACTAAAGAAAAAGGAAAACTGCATTTATGAAGGACTTAAGTTTTCAAATATGTATTGAAGAAGTTGTACTAAGTAGAAGATATCAACTCTTAGAAGCTAAATTAAGACATGTATGGTCATATCAACTCTTGAAGAAGGTCTAATAAACCAATAAGAAATAAATTTAATTATTTAAAAAAAATTCTAATTCGGTACGGTATCGGTATGAGACGGTTTTTTAAAATATCGATACCGAAACCGTACCGAATTATATCGGTACGGTTTCGGTACCGTACCAATCATACAACGGTTTTATTATTCGGTTTTTTTTTTCGGTATGGTTTGATCTGAAACGGTACGGTTTCGATATTTTGGTTCCATGTGCCCAGCCCTAGAAAATAGGATAACTTAATTAAAGAAGCCATGGTCAAGGGGTTAATTGAAACAAAATTTAGTCCAAATGAAAAACTGAGAATAAATGGTGAGTTCATGGGCAGTTTGGAAAGAAAAAAAAAACCTTGATTGTAATACTATGTGGTCCTTTTTTAATTGGAATAATATCATTAGGAGTTATTGTAGTTTGGCCGAGGCTTCAGAGGACACGTGTCACTCGCTGGTTGGTCCCTGGTCTGACATTTTCTAACATAATGAAGTCATCATGACATCACTGCTGATGTCAGCATGATGATGTCATCACTGCTACAGTTGACCAGGTTAACCTGAAACCCTGAAACCGGGTCACCATTGACCCGCGACTTGACCCGATTCCAGATTCCATTTTCGGCCACCATTTTCGACAGGGTTTGCTCCTAAAGGTTCGTCTATATCTATTCTATAGGTCTGTGACCTTAAAAACTGGAAGCAAGGATGAGATCCATACCTGGGACTCGAAGAGATCTCGTGGCTTACTCCGGTCGTCTTCTCCGTCACTCCCGTCCGTTTCCAACGTCGAAATAAGCTCTCCTCCGGTTGTCACTGTTCATAGGACGTGTCCCAACAGAGAGAAACGAAGCACACATGTCAAAAGGGGTCATTCGAACACTTGGGAAAAACAGTGGTCTCTCGGGTTTCTTGGCTTACCTCCGCCATGTCGCCTAGTGGGTCGTCTCGACTGTCTCTCTGTCCTCTTGAGGTCCTAATAGTCCCAGCCCAGTCCTGGTTCGAGTCGAGGAGACGTGGTCGTGTGGGTTGGGTTTCCTGGATCCAAATGCCCGTCTCGGGTCTGGGGGTGGTTTTCTGGGTTGAACAGAGAGGAGAGGATGAGGCGTGGCTAATGATGGAGATGCAGGCGGTGAGTGCGGTGGTTGTGGTCCTATTGCGGGTGAAATGGTTTGTGTGAGTGAGAAAGAGAGTGATCGTGCAGATAAGGAGAAAAAACAATCAGAAATGGACAACCCAGATTCAATGGGGCAGGAGATGGATGGTTGGGGTGGATTGAGGGAAAATAAAATAATTTTAAAAAGACCAATAGGTGTAGATCCAGCTTTTAGGGAATAGTAGTTCTAGGATGAGTGACATTTTTCACTCATCCGACGACTCAAATTAAATCTAGAACTTAGCACAGAAATGAATATTTTAATATTATTTTAAGTTTGTTCTCGGTCCGTAAGTTTCGCCAAAATCACCTCCGTGACCATAACTCTCTCATACGAAGTCTGATTTCGACGAGCCGCCTGTCTACGGATTCTTGACGTCCCGATCAACGTCACGGCATGGGTCAAAGTCCTAATTATTTCCCGGGTCAAAAGTCAACTTTCCCCCCCTTCAGGGGCAAAATGGTCATTTCACAATAAAATAATAATAATCAAGGTTCAAGTCGTTACATGTTCGAAATAGTAGCATAAGTCCTTCTATTGCGTTTTTTGTTCAAAAAGTGGCACATGCCTCCCACGTGCATGAACAATAGGGGCAACAGAGACATTTCAACCTTTAAACTATAATACGATGGAAGGTCAGAATCTGGAAAACTTTTCGAGTATAGTATATACTGAAAACGTGGCTGTCTTCACTCACTCTCTAAAAACTTCACATTTCTCTCTATGTAATCTATACCATATTCAAATGGTTTTCTCAACTTCTCTATCCTCTCAAACCAAATCCTACCAAACCCTACCAAAACCTCTATTAACCATAATTCAATTTCTTAATCTCTCTCTATTATATATTAAATGGCTTCAATGCCTCCACACTGTTCAATCACAAGTATAGAGCCCTGCTAGAGCCATCAGAGCACGTCTAGTGCTTCAATTCTTGCCCGGGCAAGGCTCCATTTAGCCCTCAGCTTAGGCGTCCTCATTTCCAATAGGTTGGGGCAAGTCTTGGTAGGGGGAGGCCAAAGGCAAGTGCAAGGGCTAGTTTGGCCTCTCACTTAGCCTAGGTTAGGCTCGTGACCCACAATTAATATTCACATGCAACCAATGAAAGGTTGTCGTGTGTCCTTTTTTTCCAAAGTGTAATTGTTTTGCTTGTTTTGTGCATTTTTTATTTATTTATCTAAGTTCATAAAAAAGATTTAATATCTTTTAAAGGATAATGAGCATGATTTAAATAATAATGACTATCCAATTGTAACGCCCCGAAAATTCGAGGATTTCAATATTGTAAATTAATGAATGAATTGACGTTTTTACCCCTATGAATTGTATTGCCAAATTTTTGACTTTTGATTGGTGGGTCAAATGGACTTTGACCAATGACCGTGACGTAGTTCGGGACGTCACGAGTCCATTGATAGGTAGCACGTCCAATTCGGACGATCAGGAAAAAAGTTATGACTATCGGAAGTTCAGGGGCATTACCATAATTTAGACGATGGGGGCGAAAATGTTGACTTTTCGTTTGACAGCCGATTTTCACACGACTCGAGGACCGTTAGGTAGGTCTCGATGTCCTGAGTCCGTTGACAGGCGGCACGCTGAAATCGGACTTCGGATGGCTGAGTTACGGGTCTGGAAAGTGAAGGGCATTATAGTAATCTTTGAACTTGGGGCATTTTGGTCATTTTACCCCTGGTTACTGTAGCAACCGTGGGGGAACATGGGCTGTACCACCATGTGCGGTGGTTTTGAGTGCCCAATTGATTATTCAAGTTGTGTGCTAGAAAGTATGGATTGTTTAAAGCCTTAGGGCATCAGAACGTGGTCTGATTCATCCATCCAACACGGCCACCATTGTTAATTCAAGATTCGAACTTTGCGGGAAACATTTCTCAGTGGACAGTGAGGCTTCCACGAGCTGTTGGGTGGCAAGGTTTGTTTAAACTGAGTGTAAATTGTGTGGTCTTCACTCTGCGGGACTGAGAGTCGAGTGATTGAGAGGAAACCAGAGAAAAACAGTTTCTGGAAATTGGAGGGAAAAATCGGGATTTAATTTCTACGCTTTGTTGGACCAATTTAAACACAGAGTGAGACTTCTGGGAGTGTTTAGAACACATCCATATCGAAATCGAAGCCAACCAGCCACGGGTGAGCTGGGACGGTGACTGCCGTGTTCAGAGAAATTTCAGGGTTTGGACGGCTACTGTAACAACCCGTCCCAAATTCCGTGATTAGATTAGTGACTAATCACGATTAGTGAGGCTAATCCGTGATTAGTAAAGTGAAATCGGACGAACGATGCGAAATGACCGTTTAGCCCTTGGGCGTGGCAAAACGTTGACTTTTCATTTGGGTGGTCAAATGGACTTTGACCGATGACCGTGACGTAGTTCCTGACGTCACGAGTTCATAGAAAGGTGGCACGTTCAATTCTGACGTTCGAGGAGGAAGTTATGACGTTCGGAAGTTTAAGAGCATTTTGGTAATTTTGGTTAAAGAGGGGTCAAATGTTGACTTTTTGACCGGGAGGTCCGATGGCCGAGGGCCTAAGACCGTTACGTAGATAAGGACGATACGAATCCATAGACAGGCGGCACGTCGAATTTAGACGTTCGACGGCGAAGTTACGGTTCACGGAAGTTCGAGTGCACTATTGCACGAATTACGAGGCGAGTTCACTTTTGGTCTCCAGTGGGCCCAGATATTTGTCCTGATGCCCAATGGATGAGTGACAAGTGTCACCCATCCAATGGACACCATATTTCCTTCATGCACCGTGCAAACCATTCCATTTTCCTCATTCAAAACCATTCCCCCGATCTCACCATTTCTCCATCTTTGTGCAACCCAAAACCCATCCCACCTTAACCCATGACCAGCTGTGAGGACCAGAGAGACTGAGGGAGCTGAGGTGGCCGGCCTGGAGGTCTGAACCGCCGCCCACGGCGGCGTGGAGGCAAGAACCCGTGCGGGTACCCGGTAAAACCCAAAACTCATTTAAATTCGATTTTGTTGTTATGGTTAGTATTAGATGTTTAGGAAGTGTTCCATAGGTTGCTAGGGACATTTTTAGGATGTTTTGGAGGGTGGTTCACGGCGGAGGAAGGCTGGAAGGTGGCCAGGAAAAACAAGGGCCGTGGGGGGTGATTTCTAGGGATCGATTTATGGGGGTTTTAGTCGGTTTTGTTGATTGGGTTAGATAGGAAATGAGAAAAGAGGAATTTAGGGATTAAAATGGAGGAAAACGGACCAAAAATGAGGGAGTAGGAGGGCCGGACTGCACAGTCGAACCAGCCGGACCGGTCTGTCGCAGGGAAGAAGACGCACTGTGCAGTGGCGCGTGAGGCCCACACGCAGTGCACTCCCAGGGCGCATGAGGGCGCGTGGCAGGGAATCTGGGGAAGGTTCCAACATGTGAAATCATCTATTCGATGTAACGAACATTTTGGGACTGGTTTCGAGTCGATCGGACACCTTCTCGATATGTTTCAGGGCATCAGAAGGTTTAGGTTCGAGTTTAAAAATAGTTAAAAAATGGGGAAAATTACGGGGCTTTGGTAGGAGGTTAATTAAGTAGTTAGTAACCTTCTATTACGATTTGGACAGGTTCGGGAGTCCCGATGACGGTGATCGGCTCGGGGAGCCGTATGACACGTAAATCGAGGCGGCAGCTCGGACGGTCTGTGAGTGGACCTTGTTTTCTAAATTGGTGCATGCATAAATGTTTATTATATGTTTTCATACATGTTTTATGATGCCATGGGTGCATTTGTATGTGGTTACGTATAGGCACGTATTTCAAGGTTTCGGCCCTATACGGTGCCTATACGAGTCCGTATGTCTTTATTGTTCTAAATGAAAAGGCTTTGGATTTCTAAAAGGATAAACTCGGGTATGAGACCCATTTGGTTTGGTCTCGGGCATATGACACTATTTAAGACCTTCGGGTCTAAATCGTGGTCGCGACGGGTGCTATGTGCACGGCGATCGACGATACGACGCTCGCCTCCGGATTGGGATGTGTTCCTTCCGGAGAGGTCACGATGCACGATTCGTAGTCGGGCAGCCTGGGGAGGCTCTGTAACGACCCGTCCCAAATTCCATGATTAGATTAGTGACTAATCACGATTAGTGAGGCTAATCACGATTAGTGAGGCTAATCCGTGATTAGTAGAGCGAAATCGGACGAACGATGCAAAATGACCGTTTTGCCTCTAGTCGTGGCAAAACGTTGACTTTTTATTCGGGCTGTCAAATGGACTTTGACCGATGACCGTGACGTAGTTCGTGACGTCACGAGTTCATAGACAGGTGGTACGTTCAATTTCGACGTTCGAGGAAGAAGTTAGGACGTGCGGAAGTTTAGGGGCATTTTGGTAATTTTGGTTAAAAGGGGACAAAAGTTGACTTTTTGATCGGGATGTCCGATGGCCGAGGACTATTACGTAGATAAGGACGATACGAATCCGTAGACAAGCGGCACGTCGAATTCGGACGTTCGACGACGAAGTTACGGTTCACGGAAGTTCAAGTGCACTATTGCACGAATTACCGAACGAGTGAAATTTTGGACTTTTGTGGGGCCCAGATATTTAATGGAGGCCCAATGGATGAGTGACAAGTGTCACCCATCCAATGGACACCATTTCTCCCTTCATGCACCGTGCATTTCCTTCCATTTTCTTCATTTCAAAACCATTCCCCCGATCTCACTTTCTCATCCAAACCATTCACCCAAAACCCACCCAACCTTCACTCAAGGGACCAGGACTGAGACCAGGGATGGAAGAGAGGACAAGAGGAGATGGTTGCCGGCCAGAACCGTCGTCCACGGCGGCGAGAGGAGGAGAAACCCGAAGGTAGCTCGATTTGTCCATTTTTCCATTTAATTTCGATTCTTGCATTATGGTTGCTTTTGGGTGCCTAGGAAGTGATTATTAGGTTGCTAGGGACTTAATAGGAAGGTTTCTAAAGGGGTTGGACGGCTGTGAAGCCATGGGAGAATTTTAGGACGTTTGAACCGTATGGTTCAAGAATTGAACCATGGAATTTTGATGTTTTTAGGTTGTTTTGATGATTGGAAATGATAGGGAATGAAGAAATAAGAATTATAGGATTAATTAGGGTTGAAATCGGACCAAAATAGAGGGAGAAAACCTCTGAAAATTTCTCGCCGGTTCGGAACAGTACTGCTACAGTAACCGGTCCAAAAACCAGAAAAAAACCGGTTTCAGGGGTAGGTGATGATGAACCGTGTTTTCGACCTTCTAGGGGCTCGTGAAGATGGGTGGTCCATAATATGGGAAAGTGTTCAACACGGGAAATCTTCTATTCGATGTAACGAAGATTTTGGGACTGGTCTCGTGTCAATCGGACATCGTCTCGATATGTTTCGAGGTGTCGGAAGGTTTATGGTCGGTTTAAAAATAGTTAAAAGTTCGGGAAAATTACGGGGCTTTGATAGGAGGTTAATTAAGTAGTTAGTAACCTTCTATTAAAATTTGGATAGGTTTGGGAGTCCCGGTGATAGCGATCGGCTCGGGAGAGCCTATGGCCCGCAAATCGAGGCGGCAGCTCGGACGGTCTGTGAGTGGACCTTGTTTTCTAAATTGGTGCATGCATAAATATTTATTATATGTTTTAAATAGTTTTTTGTGATGCCATTAGTGCATTTGGATGTGTGGTTACGTATAGGCACGTATTTCGATGTTTCGGCTCTATACGGTGCCTATACGGGTCTGTATGTCTTTATTGGTCTAAATGAAATGGTTTTGGATTTCCAAAAGGATAATGAATGTGATTTGATAATGTTGATTTGGATGTTTGTGAATTATATGGTTTCACGTATTTCGAGGCGATTTACGTGCTTGCACGTAAATCGAGATTTTCCGGTTTTACACTGATTTTCCATACTTATGGTTTTGGCTATGATTTCATGAAATGGTTTTGGATTCAAAAAGGTAAACTCGGGTTTGAAACCCATTTGATTTACGGAATCAGGCCAGAGGCCCAGTTGGTTTACGATTCAGACCTGGTGACAGGACCCGCCCCGATCCCACAGGGACCACAAGGGGACGTGCCCTGCTCCCGTCTGACACCCAATAATTCATACCAATTTTAACCTCAAAACATCAAATGCATAAATAATCAAATTTAAGTCATACAACAAATCCGAATTAAACAGATGTCAGACAAGGGATGAAATCCAAAATTACAAGTTGCGAGCACGACTCTAACATAAACCTGCGGGTAAACCACCCAGCAGGGGTTCAGGTACGCAGAAGTAGATCTATGCCTCAGCCTCAGGTTCCTCCTCTACCTCAGTATCACGACCTGGAGGGGTTACCAAAAACATTAAGGGTGAGTGGACCGAACTCAAGTTTATAAAATCATTTGAAAAGTAAAACATATAATTTACCCCTCCGTTTTCCAAACATGCATGCAGCATCCTTTAAAATCATAAATAATATAATATGAATCATAAGGCATGTAATAAAACCATAACCATAATTTTAGCCACTGCACTATACACTCCAATCCGACATCCCTGATGTCTGACGTCCCTGACGTCCAATAAGGTCACAATCACAAGGCTACGCGTGCCACTCGGGTCTCAATTCCGAGTTAAATCCCCGAACCCTGTTCGGTTACAGCATCCCCGATGCTTAGCATCATAGACGCTGGACGTTCTAGACGTCCGTGACCTCTCCGGGGTACCTCATCCGGAGGAGAAAATATAATATGGAAGGATCTATACAGTGCAGCACCAAATACATTTTATTGATATCCACATGCAACATATATGTATACATAGGTAAAATCTGAACCGATTGTTACGTTTCATCAAACGGGTCTCATGCCCAAATACCGTGAAACGCGCCATAACCGAAATCTCAATATCATCAAAACCATTTATAGATTCCAGCATGTGAACATATAAGTAAATCAGAAAACATTTAAGCATGCAAGGGTTTAATGAAAACGGGCCCACTCACTGTACGATTCCGCTGCGAATCTGCGCGTACGGACCTGTACCGAGATTATCGTACAATTCCTGTCAGTTCAAATCACATGTAAGGGTCACTACAAGTCTTAAACGTTTAACCACAAAGTCCAAAATAGAAACCGGCCCGGGGAAACCGTACAACACGTTTCCCGAGGCAACCGGCCTTAAATTGACCCATCAAAGCTTATCTCAGATCAACATGGTTAAATCACCAAAAATGTTCAGAATGATGAGAGGAACAAAAGTCATGTTGATCGTGATCGGAGATAAGGTCCAACGCGCCCTCACGCGCCGCCCAAAGTGGCTGCGCGTGAAAGTCACGCGCCTGACACTGTAGCTACAGTGTCACCTCCTTCACCCGTTTGTCTGTAATACGGGTCTGCCACCCGCGGCTTGACCCGGTTGAATACCCATCAATTCCTACTCGATTTCAATCCAATTTGATCCTAACATGTTCATTAACTATCCAATTTAGGTTCTGTGACAAAAATCAACCTCGACACATCCCCAAACGACCCATCGACCCGCGATCAACCAATCGGGTCAATCACCAGAACTTCCTGGTTTCAAACCCATTGTCCAATTAACTTCACAGGAAGCATAACAGGATCAAAACGAACCAAAATGAACAATCAATTGTGTCTGAAAGTACCTGTAGGTTGTCGTCCCAAGCTCTGCAACTTCCCTGAAAACAGCAGCCTCCGTCCTAGCTCAACCGTGACTGTTAGCCTTCAATTTCGATGTGGTTGAGTTCCAAATACTCCCAGAAGACTAAACCAGGCCTTGGTTTGGTCCATCAAGCACCATAAATTAAACTCCGAAATTCCCTCCAATTTTCCAAAAACTGAATTCTCTGGTTTTCCTCTCCAATTCTCAGCCCTCACTGCAACAGAGTGAAGCACATTAAATCCCACTCAGTTTAAACAATCCTTGCCAGCCAACAGCTCGTGGAAGCCTCACTGTCCACTGAGAAATGTTTCCCGCAAAAGTTCGAATCTTGAATTAACAAATGGTGTCCATGATCAGCCACGTTCTGATGTTTATAAGGCTTTAAACAATCCCAACTTTCCAACTCACACACTGATTTAACAATTGAGACTCAGAACCACCGTACACGGTGGTGCAGCAATTGTTCCCCCGCGGTTGCTACAGTGACCGTGGGTGAAATGACCAAAATGCCCCTAGTTCAGAAATTACCAAAATGCCCTTCACTTCCTAGGCCCGTAACTCAGCCATACGAAGTCCGATTTTGGCGTGCCGCCTGTCTACGGACTCAGGACGTCGAGACCTACCCAACGGTCCTGGAGTCGTGTGAAACTTAATTGTAAAATGAAAAGTCAACATTTTCGCCCATGAAGTCCAACTTACGGTAATGCCCCTGAACTTCCGATAGTCATAACTTTTTCCCTGATCGTCCGAAATGGACGTGCCACCTGTCTATGAACTCGTGACGTCCCGTACTACGTCACGGTCATTGGTCAAAGTCCATTTAACTCATCAATCAAAAAGTCAACCATTTGGCCATACCAATCACAAGGGTAAAAGCGTCAATTCACACATTAAATTGAAATATTAAAATCCCCGAATGTCCGGGGTGTTACAACCTTCCCCCCTTAAGAAATTTCGTCCCGAAATTTCAAAGGAACAAATGAGGAAATTGTTCTCGCATATGAGCCTCAGGCTCCCATGTGGCTTCTTCTACATTCTGGTTTCTCCAGAGAATCTTCACGAGAGGGATCGTCTTCCGACGTAGTACCTTGTCCTTCCGATCCAAGATCTGTACTGGTTGTTCCTCAAAGCTCAAATCCTCCCGTAGTTCGACAGGTTGTTCCCCAAGTACATGAGAAGCATCACGTACGTACTTCCGCAACATCGATATGTGGAAAACATCGTGAACTCTAGATAGTTCCGGAGGTAGTGCCAATCTGTAAGCAACTCTGCCGATTCTCTCCACGATCTCATATGGTCCGATAAAACGCGGACTCAGTTTCCCTCGTCGACCGAATCGGATAATCCCCTTCCACGGTGATAACTTCAGGAAGACGAAATCTCCCACTTCAAATTCCAAGTCTCGAATCTGTCGATCGGCATAACTCTTCTGGCGATCCTGTGCCGCCTTCAATCTCTCCTTGATAACACGAACAGTTTCCATGGTTAAGTCCATCAATTCCGGCCCTACCGCCGCTCGCTCTCCTATCTCCGTCCAGCAGATAGGTGTCATGCACTGTCGTCCATACAGTGCCTCATAGGGTGCCATCCCGATGTTTGTCTGATAGCTGTTGTTGTAGGTGAATTCCATCAATGGCAAATGAGTATCCCAAGAGTCCTGAAACTGTAGTACACATGACCTCATCATGTCCTCCAGGGTCTGAATGGTTCTTTCAGACTGTCCATCGGTCTGAGGATGGAACGCAGTACTGAAACGTAGGGTTGTTCCCAGAGTAGCTTGCAAACTCCGCCAGAACCTGGAAGTGAAACGCGGATCACGATCGGACACGAACGATTCCGGCGTACCATGCAATCGTATGATTTCCTTCACAAACAACTGAGCCAGTCGATTAGGTTTATAGGTCTCCTGAACTGGCAGAAAATGGGCTGATTTGGTTAACCGATCCACGATCACCCATACTCCGTCCACTCCGCTCTGAGTTCTCGGTAACTTAAAGACGAAGTCCATGGTGATGTGATCCCACTTCCACTCGGGAATCGGAAGTGGCTGCATAGCCCCATAAGGTCTCTGCCGTTCCGCCTTAACCTGCTGACACGTTAAGCATTTGCTTACGAACTCAGCAATATCCTTCTTCATTCCTGGCCACCAATAATGGTTCCGGAGGGTACGGTACATCTTTGTACCTCCCGGATGCATAGCATAGGCCGAACTATGGGCCTCCTCAAGAATCTCGGCCCGTAACTCTGCCACTGCAGGTACACACAAACGGCCCAACTTCACAAGTGCTCCATCGTCCCGGATGGTAAAATCCTGTCTCCCATCCGCATCGACCTCAATTCTGTAAATACAGAGTATCGGATCCTGAAGTTGTGCTTCGATAATCCGATCAATCAGTACGGGTCGTACATGGAAGCTGGCCAACAAAGCTCCATGTTCATCCGTACCCAAAATAACTCCCGCCTTCCGGAGTTCCACCAGCAAAGGAAGATACACCATCCCTAGGTGTGCAACTGATCCCGCAGATTTTCTTCTGAGTGCATCCGCCACCACATTGGCCTTACCCGGATGGTACTCGATCGTACAGTCATAGTCCTTCAGCAGCTCCAACCATCTCCGTTGCCTCATGTTAAGCTCCTTCTGAGTGAATAAGTATTTAAGACTCTGGTGGTCGGTGTATATCCGACACGTTGCGCCGAATAGATAATGTCTCCATATTTTCAGGGCATGAACCACCGCTGCCAACTCCAAATCATGGGTAGGGTAGTTCAACTCGTGGGTCTTCAGCTGCCGGGATGCATAGGCGATAACCTTGCCAGTTTGCATCAACACGCAGCCCAGACCTTGCAGCGATGCATCACTGAAGACCACAAACTCTTCACTGTCATCCGGCAATGCAAGGACAGGTGCAGTGGTCAATCGATCTTTCAACTCTTGAAAGCTCCGATCGCACTGCTCGTCCCAGATAAACTTCACTCCCTTCCGAGTCAAACGAGTCAATGGTGCAGCAATTTTGGAGAAACCCTCCACGAATCTCCGGTAGTAACCTGCTAATCCGACGAAACTCCGCACCTCGGTCACTGTTGTCGGTCTAGCCCAGTTGGTTACCGCTTCTGTTTTCTGGGGATCCACGCAAATCCCATCCGTCGATATCACGTGTCCCAGAAAACCAATACTGCTCAGCCAAAACTGACACTTGCTCAGCTTGGCGTACAATTGTTCTTGTCTCAGCCTCTCCAAGACCAACCGTAGATGTTCCTCATGTGCACGGGCACTCCTCGAGTACACCAAAATATCATCGATGAACACAATCACGAACTTATCCAGGTAGGGTCGGAAGACCCGGTTCATCAGATCCATGAATGCTGCTGGAGCATTCGTCAAGCCAAAAGGCATAACCAGGAACTCGTAGTGTCCATAACGGGTTCGAAAAGCAGTTTTCGAAATATCCTCCTCCGAAATCCTCAGTTGGTGATACCCAGACCGCAAATCAATTTTCGAGAAGCACTGAGCTCCCCGCAACTGGTCAAAAAGGTCATCGATCCTGGGTAGAGGATACTGGTTCCTCAGCGTCACCTTGTTGAGTTGTCGATAGTCAATACACAAACGGAGACTTCCTTCCTTCTTCTTTACGAACAACACCGGTGCTCCCCACGGTGAAGTACTTGGTCGGACATATCCCAAATCCACTAACTCCTGCAATTGAGTCTTGAGTTCTCGTAACTCGGCCGACGCCATCCGGTATGGTGTCTGGGATATAGGTCGGGTACCCGGGAGTAGTTCAATAGTAAACTCAATCTCCCGCGATGGTGGCAATCCAGGTAAGTCTTCCGGGAACACATCCGGAAACTCACGCACCACCGGTATCTCGTCGATACCCGGAGTATCAACCTGATCCGACATGACATGCGCCAGATAACACTGGCATCCCTTCCGTAGAAGTTTGGTAGCAGTAAGTGAAGAGATCACTTCAGGAGGCGAACCGTCACGTTCCCCCTGGAAGATAACCTCCGGCAAACCCGGGCTTCGCAGAATCACTTGCTTGCTACAGCAATCGATGAGCGATCCGTGCTCCGATAGCCAATCCATCCCTAGGATTATATCGAAGTCGTGGATATCCAGAATAATTAAGTCTGCTGGTAAACCCACATCCTCAATTCTTACCGGGCACCTCCGAATCACCTGATTCACAAGGTACACGATGCCCATCGGGGTGCCAACACCCATTTCGCAATCTAAAGCTGATACCACACAATCAAGCATACCAGCACAACTCTTCGAAATAAAAGAATGTGTAGCCCCCGCATCCATCAATACACGTACAAGAAGGTTTAAGATATGTAGTGTACCTGTGACCACGCCTGGGGCAGTCCTCGCCTGCTGCTGGGTCATTGCAAATACTTGGGCCCTCGGCCCTCCGTTCCGTCCGCGCCCGCGCGCGCCACGCCCAGCACCACGGTCACCTCCTTGACCGCGACCTCCATTAGTGTGGGAAGCCGTGCTCTGCACCACACTAGAGCCCCCAGCGTCGTTGTTCTTGGACAACTGCGGGCAATCACTGGCATAGTGGCCCTCCTCTCCGCAAGCAAAACAAGTTACTGGCCTCGGCCTGTCCGAATGCCCGCCAGAAGCACCGCTCCAAGATGAGCGCTGCCCATAGTTGTATCCAGATCCTCTGCCCTGAGAGCCTCCACGTCGACCTGACCAGCCACGACCCTTGAAGGATGAGGGTGCTCCCCTGTAGCCCCCTCCCTTATTGTTCTTATGGACCGATGGCCCACGATGTGGGCGATCCTGACGTCGCCCCTCGCCCGAAGGTTGTCGTGTCTGGTGTGCCGCCAGACTGGCCTCGACACGCACCGCAGCGTCGACCATATCTCTCAGAGAAGCATGAGTAGTAGCAGTCACACTTGCCCAGATCTCCCCTCGGAGTCCAAGCTCGAACCTTTGGCATTTGTCCTCCTCCGTGCTCACGAATGATGCTGCGAACCGGGAAAGTTTCCCGAAAGTTTGCTCGTAGTCCGCAACGGACATATCACCCTGCTCCAGCCGCAGGAACTCCGCCTCCCGCGCCGCGTGAAAGGATCGCGGGTAGTACTGGTCCAGAAATCTGGAACGGAAAGCTTCCCAAGTAGTGGTATGGACAGACCACCCAGACATTTTGAGTCCGTGCCACCACTGGTAGGCTCCTCCTTCCAGCAAGAAGGCCGCCAAGGTTACCCGTTCGCCCGGAGGGCAGTGCATCACCGAGAAGATCCTCTCCCACTTGGTGATCCAATCATGAGCATCCTCGGGGTTTGATCCCCCGCAGAAAGGAGTGGCTCCCAAACGTTGAGCCCTTTCAATGCTCGCGCATTCCATCTCTCTTTCCAGATCCTCGTCAGTTCGTGTATGAGGAATTCTCCTAGGAGGCATAACCAACTGTCAAGAGGCATAGATCAGATAACAATATTCATAAAAGTCGAAAAGTAACTAGTACCAATCGCTAGTCTAGCATGTTGACCATACCCTAGTACTGACCATAACCTAGTGCTCTGATACCAAGCTGACAGGACCCGCCCCGATCCCACAGGGACCACAAGGGGACGTGCCCTGCTCCCGTCTGACACCCAATAATTCATACCAATTTTAACCTCAAAACATCAAATGCATAAATAATCAAATTTAAGTCATACAACAAATCCGAATTAAACAGATGTCAGACAAGGGATGAAATCCAAAATTACAAGTTGCGAGCACGACTCTAACATAAACCTGCGGGTAAACCACCCAGCAGGGGTTCAGGTACGCAGAAGTAGATCTATGCCTCAGCCTCAGGTTCCTCCTCTACCTCAGTATCACGACCTGGAGGGGTTACCAAAAACATTAAGGGTGAGTGGACCGAACTCAAGTTTATAAAATCATTTGAAAAGTAAAACATATAATTTACCCCTCCGTTTTCCAAACATGCATGCAGCATCCTTTAAAATCATAAATAATATAATATGAATCATAAGGCATGTAATAAAACCATAACCATAATTTTAGCCACTGCACTATACACTCCAATCCGACATCCCTGATGTCTGACGTCCCTGACGTCCAATAAGGTCACAATCACAAGGCTACGCGTGCCACACGGGTCTCAATTCCGAGTTAAATCCCCGAACCCTGTTCGGTTACAGCATCCCCGATGCTTAGCGTCATAGACGCTGGACGTTCTAGACGTCCGTGACCTCTCCGGGGTACCTCATCCGGAGGAGACAATATAATATGGAAGGATCTATACAGTGCAGCACCAAATACATTTTATTGATATCCACATGCAACATATATGTATACATAGGTAAAATCTGAACCGATTGTTACGTTTCGTCAAACGGGTCTCATGCCCAAATACCGTGAAACGCGCCATAACCGAAATCTCAATATCATCAAAACCATTTATAGATTCCAGCATGTGAACATATAAGTAAATCAGAAAACATTTAAGCATGCAAGGGTTTAATGAAAACGGGCCCACTCACTGTACGATTCCGCTGCGAATCTGCGCGTACGGACCTGTACCGAGATTATCGTACAATTCCTGTCAGTTCAAATCACATGTAAGGGTCACTACAAGTCTTAAACGTTTAACCACAAAGTCTGAAATAGAAACCGGCCCGGGGAAACCGTACAACACGTTTCCCGAGGCAACCGGCCCTAAACTGACCCATCAAAGCTTATCTCAGATCAACATGGTTAAATCACCAAAAATGTTCATAATGATGAGAGGAACAAAAGTCATGTTGATCGTGATCGGAGATAAGGTCCAACGCGCCCTCACGCGCCGCCCAAAGTGGCTGCGCGTGAAAGTCACGCGCCTGACACTGTAGCTACAGTGTCACCTCCTTCACCCGTTTGTCTGTAATACGGGTCTGCCACCCGCGGCTTGACCCGGTTGAATACCCATCAATTCCTACTCGATTTCAATCCAATTTGATCCTAACATGTTCATTAACTATCCAATTTAGGTTCTGTGACAAAAATCAACCTCGACACATCCCCAAACGACCCATCGACCCGCGATCAACCAATCGGGTCAATCACCAGAACTTCCTGGTTTCAAACCCATTGTCCAATTAACTTCACAGGAAGCATAACAGGATCAAAACGAACCAAAATGAACAATCAATTGTGTCTGAAAGTACCTGTAGGTTGTCGTCCCAAGCTCTGCAACTTCCCTGAAAACAGCAGCCTCCGTCCTAGCTCAACCGTGACTGTTAGCCTTCAATTTCGATGTGGTTGAGTTCCAAATACTCCCAGAAGACTAAACCAGGCCTTGGTTTGGTCCATCAAGCACCATAAATTAAACTCCGAAATTCCCTCCAATTTTCCAAAAACTGAATTCTCTGGTTTTCCTCTCCAATTCTCAGCCCTCACTGCAACAGAGTGAAGCACACTTAAACCCCACTAAGTTTAAACAATCCTTGCCAGCCAACAGCTCGTGGAAGCCTCACTGCCCACTGAGAAATGTTTCCCGCAAAAGTTCGAATCTTGAATTAACAAATGGTGTCCATGATCAGCCACATTCTGATGTTTATAAGGCTTTAAACAATCCCAACTTTCCAACTCACACACTGATTTAACAATTGAGACTCAGAACCACCGTACACGGTGGTGCAGCAATTGTTCCCCCGCGGTTGCTACAGTGACCGTGGGTGAAATGACCAAAATGCCCCTAGTTCAGAAATTACCAAAATGCCCTTCACTTCCTAGGCCCGTAACTCAGCCATACGAAGTCCGATTTTGGCGTGCCGCCTGTCTACGGACTCAGGACGTCGAGACCTACCCAACGGTCCTGGAGTCGTGTGAAACTTAATTGTTAAACGAAAAGTCAACATTTTCGCCCGTGAAGTCCAACTTACGGTAATGCCCCTGAACTTCCGATAGTCATAACTTTTTCCCTGATCGTCCGAAATGGACGTGCCACCTGTCTATGAACTCGTGACGTCTCGTACTACGTCACGGTCATTGGTCAAAGTCCATTTAACTCATCAATCAAAAAGTCAACCATTTGGCCATACCAATCACAAGGGTAAAAGCGTCAATTCACACATTAAATTGAAATATTAAAATCCCCGAATGTCCGGGGTGTTACACCTGAGGTCCAGTTTCTACGTGGATTCGGGCCTAGGGCCCAGTTATGTGTTACAAATGGTTTTTATGGTTCATGACGGTTTATGGGAACCGGCATGAACCCTTGAAATGGTTTTTACGGGTCATGACGGTTTATGGGAACCAGCATGAACCCATGTAAGGATTTTATGGTTCATGACGGCTTATGGGGGCCGGGCATGAATCCTGAAAAGGTTTAAAGAATGATTTCAAAAGGTTTTTCATATGCCATCCTTTATATATGATTCTCTCCTCCGGGGAGGGTCGTTGGCCTGGGAGAACCCCGGAGTAGTCACAGAGCACTGACTGAGTGGAGTCGCCCCCCAGTTGGGTTCCTTACTCTCAAGATGTAACACCCCGGACATTCGAGGATTTTAATATTTCAATTTAATGGGTGAATTGACGCTTTTACCCTTGTGATTGGTATGGCCAAATTATTGACTTTTGATTGGTGAATTAAATGGACTTTGACCTATGACCGTGACGTAGTTCGGGACGTCACAAGTTCATAGACAGGTGGCACGTCCATTTCGGACGATCAGGGAAAAAGTTATGACTATCGGAAGTTCAGGGGCATTACCGTAAGTTGGACTTCACGGGCGAAAATGTTGACTTTTCGTTTGACAATTAATTTTCACGCGACTCAAGGACCGATGGGTAGGTCTCGACGTCCTGAGTCCGTAGACAGGCGGCACGCCAAAATCGGACTTCGTATGGCTGAGTTACGGGTCTAGGAAGTGAGGGGTATTTTGGTAATTATTGAACCAGGGGCATTTTGGTCTTTTTGCCCTGGTTACTGTAGCAGGTCGCGGGGGACATGGGCGGCACCACCATGTGCGGTGGTTCAATCGTGCAATTGGTTGTGCAATTGTGTGCTGGAAAGTTGGGAGTGTCTGGTGCTTTAGACCGTGGTCTGTTGCATCCACCGTGCACGACCCTATTATTAATTCAAGTTCGAAGCTTTTCGGGGGACATTTTTCAGTGGACAATTGGACACCCACGAGCTTCTGGGACGGCTTGAAATTAATTAAAACTGATTATATAGTGTGTGAGCTTCAGTCTGGTATTGAAAGGACTGAAAATAAGGGTGGAACCAGAGAGAAACCATTTCGGGAATTTTTGGGGGGAAATCGTGTTTTTGATTTCTACGGTGTGTTGAGCCAATCTAATCGTAGAGTAAGCTTTCTGGGAGCATTTGGAACACAACCATATCAAAATCGAAGGCAACCAGCCACGGGTGAGCTGGGACGGTGACTGCCGTGTTCAGTTTGGACGGCTACTTCCAGGTGAGTGTTGATTCATTTGAGTGTGTTTTCCAGTTCGTTGTGATACTATGATGCTTCATGTAAGGTTAATTTGATTTCGGTTTAGAAACCAGTGAGTTGGGGTGATCAACCCGTTTGGATGATCACGGGTCGAAGGGCCGTTTGAGGATTCGATTTGGCAAATTAATCACCCAGAACTTAAATTGAATGTTTAACTAACATGTTAGGATCAAATTGGATTGAAATCGAGTAGGAATTGATGGGTAATTAACCGGGTCAAGCCGCGGGTGGCAGGCCCGAATTACAGACAAACGGGTGAAGGTGCTGACACTGTAGCTACAGTGTCAGGCGCGTGACTTTCACGCGCAGCCACTTTGGGCGGCGCGTGAGGGCGCGTTGGGGCTTATCTCCGATCACGATCAACATGACTTTTATCCCTCTCATCATTCTGAACATTTTTGGTGAAGTAACCATGTTGATCTGAGATAGTTTTTGATGGGTCAGTTTAGGGCCGGTTGCCTCGGGGAACGTGTCGACGGATTTCCCGGGCCGGGTTCTATTTCAGACTTTGTGGTTAAACATTTTAGACTTGTAGTGACCCTTACATGTGATTTGGACTGACAGGAATTGTACGATACTCCCGATACAAGTTCGTACGCGCAGGTTCACCGCGGGATCGTACAGTGAGTGGGCCATTTTCTTAAACCCTTGCGTGCATAAATGTTTTCTGGTTTATTATACTTATTCACATGCTAAAACAATAATGGTTTTGATGATACGGAAAATGTGGTTATGGCACGTTTCACGGTATTTGGGCTTGAGACCCGTCTGATGAAACTTAATGATTGGTTCGGATTTTATCTATGTATATATATGCTTTGCATGTGGATATCAATAAAATGTATTTGGTACTGCACTGTATAGATCCTTTCATATTATATTGTCTCCTCCGGCGAGGTACCCCGGAGAGGTCACGGACGTCTAGTACGTCCAGCGTCTATGACGCTAAGCATTAGGTGATGCTGTACCCGAACGGGATTCGGGGATTTAACTCGGAAATTGAGACCCGAGTGGCACGCGTAGCCTTATTATTATTGTGACCTTATTAGGCGTCAAGAACGTCAAACATCAGGTGATGTCAGGATTGGAGTGTATAGTGCAGCAACTAAAATTATACTTATGGTTTTATTACATGCCTTATGGTTCATATTATATGGTTTATGATTTTAAATAATGATGCATGCATGTTTGGAAAACGGAGTGGTAAATTATATGTTTTACTTATCAAATGGTTTTATAAACTTGAGTTCGGTCCACTCACCCTTAATGTTTTTGGTAACCCCTTCAGGTCACGATACTGAGGTAGAGGAGGAAACTGAGGCTGAGGCATAGATCTACTTCTGCGTACCTGAACCCCTGTTGGGTGGTTTGCCCGCAGGTTTTATTTTTGAGTCGTGCTCGCAACTTGTAATTTTGGATTTCATCCCTTGTCTGACATCTGTTTAATTCGGATTTGATGTATGACTTTAATTTGGTTATTTATGCAATTGATGTTTTGAGGTTAAAATTGGTATGAATTATTGGGTGTCAGACGGGAGCAGGGCACGTCCCCTTGTGATCCCTGTGGGATCGGGGCGGGTCCTGTCACAGGATGGGCATGGTTCGTTACCTTCAGGGAGGGTCATTGATCTACGGACATTGACCTGGGTGGACCCTGGAGAGACTTGGGTTTGAGACCCCGGTTAGCACACGTGTAGCTTTATTTTACCGTGACAGGTTCTGGATATGAAATATAATGGATAAACATGATTTCAATTGGTTTCGGAAATTGTGTTTATAATGATAAATGGATTTGGACTGAGGTCCCACGTATGTTTACTATGTTCTGGGTTTTTTTTAAATGGTTTTGGGTAGGAGCCCGTGTAACTTGGATTTACGGAACTTGGGGCTGTGACCCTATTTATGGTTGTTTAAACATATGTGTTGGAATAAATGGTTTTACTATGCATGCATGCTTTTTAGTGAAGGGTACAAATGTCTTTCTATGGAAATGTTTTTATAAACTCTTTATTTTTGTCCACTCACAGCTTTTAATGTTTTGACTGCCCTTCAGGTTGACATCGGATGTGGACTATAGCAGAGACCGAGATATCACATACCTCCTCCGGATCCTGGCGTACTCTGATAGCCCAGGAGGGCAAAGGTCGAAAATATCCCTTGTCTAAAACTTCGTGTCAGACGGGAGCAGAGTCATCCCGCACTAATCCCGGGGGGATTGGGATGGGTCCTGTCAGGCTCGACTTCGGAGTGCTGACGGTTCAGGATTTCGATCAGTGATGAGTGCTTCATGATCTTGTGGTGGTCGCGTCGGTTGATACGTTCACGGCGACATACCAGGATTGAGGGCGGTCCTGGATGGATGGTTGCACACATCACTATGATCAGAGTCGTGACTGGCCCTTAGATATCGGGCACGGTGCCCAGTTGAGTCATCTGTTCGGGCACGAGACCTAGTTGTTTTACACTGATGATTTCGGGTCAGGGACCCTAGATGGATTTCCAAGTTCATGACGGTTTATAGGAACCGGCATGAACACTGGAAAGGTCATTGTGGTTCATGACGGTTTATGGGAACCAGCATGAACCTTTGTCAGGTCATTATGGTACATGACGGTTTATGGGAACCGGCATGAACCCTTGTTATGGATGTTATGGATCATGACGGTTCAGGGGAACCGGGCATGAATGTTTATGTTATGTATGTATATGTTCATCTACCTTCCTTTACTTCTATTATCTCCTCTGGGGAGGGTCGTTGGCCTGAGTGGACCCCGGAGTAGTCACGGAGCACCAACTGAGTGGAGTCACCCCCCAGTTGGGTTCCTTACTCTCAGGAAGGCTATGATTACTATTACCTCGGGTAGGATCAGTGGTCTGCGGACATTGATCTTGACTTTGAGAATACTCGGATTGAGACCTGGGTAGCACGCACGTAGCTTTGGAAACCGTGACAGGATTGGTTGTGTGAATTATATGAGTATATGATATAAATATGATATATGATATGTGATGTGTGGTTACACAGGTTTTGGGCAGTGGCCCGTATGGTCGTTTTCATTACGGTTGACACGACCCATCCCAATCCCCCCGGGATAACCCATCGCCGCTGCCCCTACGGGCATCCAGAGTGCGCAAGGATCGATGGAGGAGGCATGCAATGTTCCGGTCCCCTGCTGCAGTCGCATCCGCGCTCAACCTGAAGGGCGTTAAAAACCAAAAGCTGTGAGTGGACGAAAATAAGCAAGTTCGTAAAATACATTTTATAAGACATTTATGCCCCTCAGTAAAAACATATGCATGCATCAAAAACCAATAGTCAAATATTTATTTGAAATAACCCTTAGGGCCTTAGCCTGGAAACCGCAAACATAGTTTCAATCCAAAAATCAATCCAAAAGTTATTTCATAAATCCAGTGGCACATGTTTATTACTTTACCATCTCCGGCATCCCAGATGCCTAGCGTCCCAGACGCTTGACGTCCCAGACGTCATATCTCACGGTATTAAGCGACGCGTGCTGCCCGGGGTCTCACCGGGTCCATATCTCTGACATCCCAGATGTCTGACGTCCCAGACGTCTAACCATAGCAATCCTGCTCCTGAGTCACTATACGGTCCGGCCGCTCCGTACAATGACCCCTCGCAGGCAATGCACCGTGACTTCCCCAGTGTCCCAGACACCTGGAGGAGACCAATATATATCCTCGTATCGAGATGGTTTTATGGAACACATTTTATTATTCGTTTTCAAAATATCACAAGGGCCCTGCCCCGAAATTCCATAAAATCGTCATAAGTCCAATTATTTGATTATTAAATCCGAAATCATTTATTCAATTCCATTTTAGGGTCCCTGGCCCGAAATCACATATATAAATTAACTGGGCCCCTGGCCCGATTTCTTAAATCAACTGGGCCCCTGGCCCGAATTTACTTTATCAAATCCGTAACTGTCTCATAAAATCGTATTCGAACCACAATCATGGAAATTAGTGCAAATCCAGAAAATCTCGATTTACGCGCAAAACCGTAAATCGCCTCGAATGCGTGAAACCACATAAATTCACCGATATTCAAATCAAAGCATATAAAAGCAAATACCACAATCACGAAACAGTTATGCATGCATAGAATTTATCAAAACCAATGTCCACTCACAGACCATTTAACCGAGCGCCTCGATACGCGTGCCACCCACCTTCCCGGGCCTCGTCGCTAACACCGGGACTCCCGAACCTGTTCATATCACATTAGAGGGTTACTAACCTCCACAATAACGTCCTAATCAAGTCCCGTAATTTTCCCGAATTTTTAAGTATTTTTAAACCCGACTTAAAACCTTCGGACATTCCGAACAATGTCGAAACGGGGTCCGATCGACACGAAACCAACGCTAAAATGTCCGTTACATTGTGTAGATTATTTCCCATGTTGGAAACTTCCCCATTGGACTCCCCACGCGCCTCCACGCGCCGCCGCAAGCGGCTGCGCGTGAAGCCCACGCGCCGCTACAATGTCATCGTCTATCTCTGGTGAACCCGGTTCACCAGGTTCAGACCGGCGTTCACGGTTCTCTGGTTATTCTAGGTGGTTTTCAGTCCTAATTAGTCCATTAGATTCGTCCAATCATAATCTATTGATTTAGCTAATTGAATCACGAAGATTGAGCCCGTTTCTACCCTTCCAAACTTCGAATTTACAGCCCGTCAAAGCCCTGTTTCGACTCTCCGCCACCAGAGGTTCCCCCCATCACGGCGTCACAACCACAAGGTTCCTAGGGACCTAAGGAGTCCAACCGAACCGACAGAAACCTTCGACTTGCGCCCAAACCTCACGACTTAACGATTGAACCAAAACGGTAAAACAGAGCACCCAGAGGGAAAATGAGGATTACCTGCCTGCCGTCCGCCACCGTGCTCTCCGCCGCATCCTACTGGGTTCCAGAGTCGTCCTAGCCTCCCCTCGGACCAAATTGGTTCCACTCGATTACTCCTGGCTGCACCACCCAGTCAACACCTCTCGGTTTTTCCTGAGAGCACACTCACACACAGAGGCTTGCCCTCACACGATACTCAGCCAACATCACTCACCAGTCTGCCTGGCCGCTCACCCTTGATCGCAGAATCACACAGAACTCTCACAGACACGCAAGGACGATCAATTGCTCACGGTTCCCATCTCTCTGTTTTCCAGTTCAGACACAGTCCGCCAATGCTCCAAATCTCTCACTCAGTTCTTATCCAAAGTGAATCCCCTCAGCTCACAACTCAGCTAATACGCACAATGAGGACGACAACTCGTGGAAACAATCTCAGACCCACTGGGAATTTGCTTCCCGCAAACTGAACCTCACCGGAATTTGAAACCACCCGTGCACTGTGCACGACTGATCCTCCCAGTTCCACTCAACCACGATTCCACTTCCTCAATCCTATTTAACAATTAATGGACACATTAAACCATACCCCACTTCAATTTCAAGGTTAAACAATGCCCCCCGTGCACTGGTCGTGTTTCCCCATTCACGGTGCTACAGTGCCCGTGCAGCAGCCCCCGTGAAATTACCATTCTGCCCTTGTGCAGAAAATTACCAAAATGCCCCTCACGCATCCATGCCCGTAACTCGGTCATTCGGACTCCGATTGATGCGTGCCGCCTGTCTACGAACTCAGGGCATCGAGACCTTCCTAACGGTCCTCGGTCCTCGGCCATCGGACCACCCGATCAAAAAGTCAACATTTCCCCTTATTTCGACCAAATTACGAAAGTGCCCTTGAACTTCCGTACATCATAACTTCCACCACGAACGTCGGAATCGAACGTGCCACCTGTCTATGAACTCGTGACGTCCCAACCTACGTCACGGGCATTGGTCAAAGTCCATTTGACCGTCCGAATAAAAGTCAACGTTTTGCCCACGACCAGGGGCAAAACGGTCATTTTGTGTCGTTCGTCCGAGTTCGTCCAACTAATCACCGATTAACCCTGCTAATCATGATTAGTCCGTAATCTAATCCCGAATTCCGGGACGGGTCGTTACAACGGTTCTCTAAATCTTGGTTTTGGGCTTATTCCCACATATGATTTCATTTGGTTAAATGGTTTTCGAATGCATGCATGCTTTTTAGTGAAGGGTACAAATGTCTTCTTATGAAATGTTTTTATAAATTCTTGTTTTGTCCACTCACAGCTTTTAATGTTTTGACTGCCCTTCAGGTTGACATCGGATGTGGACTGTAGCGGAGACTGAGATATCACATACCTCCTCCGGATCCTGGCGTACTCTGATGGCCCGGGAGGGCAAAGGTCGGAAATATCCCTTGTCTGACACTTCGTGTCAGACGGGAGCAGGGTCATCCCGCACTAATCCCGGAGGGATTGGGATGGGTTCTGTCAGCTACTTCCAGGTAATTTCTTGTTAAATTGAACGTTTGTTTCAGTTCGTATTAGCTTTAGGAAACATACTGGGAAGTTAATTTGATTATAGTTTGGAAACCAGTGAGTTGTGGTGATCAACCCGTTTGGTTGATCACGGGTCGAAGGGTCGATTGGGGACTTGTCGAGGCAAATTAATGACTTAGAACTTTAATTGGATGTTTAGGGAAGATACTAGAATCAAAAACGAAGGAAATTGATTAGGAATTGAAGGGTAATTATCCGGGTCATGTCGCGGGTTGAAGGTCCGAATAGCTGGGAAGTCGGGTAAGGAAGACAACACTGTAGTAGGCACGTGACTTTCACGCGCAGCCACTTTGGGCGGCGCGTGAGGGCGCGTTGGGCCTTATCTCCGATCACGATCAACATGATTTTTTATCCTCTCATCATTCTGAACATTTTTGGTGAATTAACCATGTTTATCTGAGATAGTTAGGTGGGTCAGTTTAGGGCCGGTTGTCTCGGGAAGCGTGTTTGGACGGTTTTCCCGAGCCGGTTTCTGTTTCGAACTTTTTGGATGAATATTAAGGACTTGTAGTGACCCTTACGTGTGATTTGGACTGACAGAAATTGTACGATAATCCCGGAACAGGTTCGTACGCGCAGATTCGCAGCGGGATCGTACTGTGAGTGGGCCCAATTTCATTAAACCCTTGCATGCATAAATGTTTTCTGATTTACTTATATATTCACATGCTAGAATCAAGAAAAGGTTTTGATGATCTTGAAATTATGATTATGGCACGTTTTACGATGTTTGGGCTTGAGACCCGTCTGGTGAAACTTGATTATAGTTTTGGATTTTATCTATATACATATATGCATGTGGATATCAATGATTGTATTTTGGTACTACACTGTAGTGATATACTCATATTATACTGTCTCCTCCGAACGAGGTAAACCGGAGTAGTCACAGCGCAATGCCTGCGACGGGCCATTCTACGGAGAAACCGGACCGTAGAATGACTCAGGAACGAGATTACTATGATTGGGCGTCTGGGACGTCGAGCGGCTAGACGCTAGGCATCTGGGATGCTATATCCGGACTGGGTTCGGGAATCGGACTTGGGATTGAGACCCCGAGTGGCACGCGTAGCCTAGGGACTGTGACTTAATGGACGTCAGGGGCGTCAGACATCTGGGATGTCAGGATTGGAGTGTTTAGTGCAGTGACTGTGGTTATGTTTATGGTTTTACTATATGCCTTATGGTTATTATATATGATTTATGGTTTTAAATGCTGATGCATGCATGTTTGGAAAATAGAGGGGTAAATTATATGTTTTACTTATTAAACGGTTTTGTAAACTTTGAGTTTCGGCCCACTCACCCTTAATGTTTTGGTAACCCCTCCAGGCTGTGCTACCGAGGTAGAGGAGGATCCTAAGGCTAAGGCATAGATCTACTTCTGCGTATCTGAACCCCTGTCGGGTGGTTTACCCGCAGGATTATTTTAGAGTCGTGCTCGGAACTTGTAATTTTGGATTTCATCCCTTGTCTGACATCTGTTTATTCCGGATTTGATGTATAACTTTAATTTGGTTATTTATGCATTTGAACTTTGCGGTTAAAATTGGAATGTTATTTTGGGTGTCAGACGGGAGCAGGGCACGTCCCCTTGTGGTCCCCGTGGGATTGGGGCGGGTCTTGTCGCCAATAAACATTTACATTGTGTTATTTTTTATAAAAAATAAAATTTGTATAAGATTTCTACATTATTATTATATAATATAAAAAATTTAAGAATTCTACATTTGTATAATAAAATAATTACAAAAAAATTGAGTTTTTGTCCTTTACCCCTCCCCATTAGAAATACAACAAATAGTCTTAGACAAAATGTCATGAACAATGCCATTTGAGGGGGATAAACCTTATCTCTAGCCCCTTTCCCTTACCTCTACCACTAGACATACTCTCAATATCCAGAAAAACAGCGCTTGAAATCCTAGCGCCAGAGCAGCCAAAGCATTCAATGGTTAACGCAACAAGTCTCTCTCCCAAAGCCTCTACCTTTACCCTATCAACCACCCCGCTTTGCCCCAAAGTCACCAATACCACGCCATCTCCTCATTTTCCTCTTTCTACTCTCTCCATCCTCCAAAGTCTGATCTTGCCATAGTTTTTCGGGCCACTACTCGACTTGATTTGTCTCCAAACTGCACTTGGGCCGCCCCAAGCAACAAAGCCTTACCCTCTCTCTCTCTCTCTCTTCCCATGCCCCATTTTGAACCAATCTATATCTCAATCCACAAATTAATTACAACACAGAATTAATCGCAACCCATAATTCAAAAAAGAAAAAAAGAAAAGAGAGCATCAGAGTCATCAACAACACTATCCCCCACCAGATCCATCCATGGCTTCCACCTCAGCCGACAGTGGGAAATGTTCGAGTACGATGTGGAAGCTTGATTTATGAGATCAACTCACCTTCCCTTGTGGTTTGAACTATTGATTTATGTAATTGGAGGTAAGCAATTAGGTTTACGATGAAACCTAAAAATCGTTCACTGAGCCAATTTGAGTATCAGGATCGAACTCTCCATGAGATTCATAATTGCATTACTTATAGTTTCCTTGTTCGTAGAAAAAAATGGTTTCATAATTATTTTTCATTCCAAGGCATAACTTATATCCATACGCTTCATATATGTGCGGAGTTCGCTGTAATAAATATAGTTGTCCTTACCCCCTCACGTCAATCCCACGAACCTTTTTCTACAATTTCTTGAAATGTCTCTTCTGATTCAACATCATGGTGCAATGTATACCTACCCCCTGTTCCTGTCATGGAATAGATTAAATAAATCAAGAAATGGATTTCTATTTATGATAAAAAGAGTGTTTAGAAAATAATATTACTTATAAGCAATTCCAATCAAAAGGATCAAGGCAGCCCATTAAGCCCATCGTCCACCATATCCTCATTGACCGCAAGTGAATAGAGTGAATAGACTAAGACGATGAGTGTGGTCTACAGTTCTGGCACATTTTGGTGCCCTTACCCACACAACAATAAAATGAAACCAATGCCCTAAAAATAATGAATTCCATTCATAGCATTAACGGATGGACCCACGCTATTATTTTGAATAAATTTAGGGACGTTTGAATCTAAAAATCAAGTTTAATGATGTTTGTTAAAATTAGTGTAAAGTTTAAGGATGTCTGCTACAATTTTTCTAAATCTTAACGGTTCAGATTCCAATAATTTTCAAAATGAAAATTCAAAACCAAACTATTACAAACGAAATGACTTCGATTTTCAAACCGTTTGAATTTTATTAGATCAAAATTAAATTGGAGTGCCATAATGATTTGAATTGAATTAGTTTCTAGTTTTAACGGATTTACGCACTCCTAATAACAAATATAAAGGAAAGATGAAATCTAAAAATAAATTTTTATTCCTACGAAACAAACGAGGGCCGAGTATTAAATTCAAGTCACATATATAACGTTATTATTATTATTATTATTTTATAAATCAAATTTACACTTACCATTAAAGAAAAATACGATTCAATTGTAATATTAGCATCTCGACAGATGTTATACTCCAATCCCTTGCTTAATCCCAAACATAGATGGACCTAGAATTCAAGACCCCAAGGCCTCGTTTGGTATGCCGTATTGTACTGACTATTTCAATCGGATAGACTAATCTGTCCACCGGATAGACTGATTATTTAGTCGGGCGTTTGATACTTTTCCGGATTAGAATGCCGACTATATTATACTGACCGGATTATATTATAGTAATTGATGAAATACTTATATCTTAAATATTAATTATGTATGTCATTATTATTATTATTATTTATTTTAATAATTATTATTATTACTATTTATTACATTTTTATTAATTAATTATTTTTAATTTTATCATTATTATTTATTAAAATATCATTAATTATTAATTATTAATTTATTATTAGTAGTATTTATTACTTTATTACTTTTTATTATTAATATTTACTAAATTAATATTTTATTTTTATTATATTACTATTTATTATTATTATTACTATTTATTATTATTATTATTATTATTATTATATTTTACAAGATTACTAGTTATCCGACTATTTAATACGGACAATTTCGAGCGTATTATTTTAGCGTGTCTGGACCGTATAAAAATATTCAACCGTATTAACTTATACGGTGACTAATCAATACGACTGGTACCAAACACATGTTTCGGATTATTTAACCTATACGGACCGTAATACGGTGTACCAAACACACTCCAAAACTTTAAGGACTTAAGCTATGAATTCTTTTTATAGAAAAAAATATATTACTTTAAATTTGAGAAAAATCATAATCAAGTACATATATGAACATTATTTTTCTAATCGAATTGACCACGTCTTAGCGTATTGTAATAAAATTGGAATTTCATTTTTTTTTTTTTAATATATACTTTTTGTATTTCATTGAAGAAAAGAGGACAGGAATACGTTGTGCTGTTATTAACTTACAAATTAGGGACGCTCTGCACTTAAGGCCCAAATCTGTCTGTTCGGGCCAGTGTATCTGTTCCATTTTCTATTTGGGCTTTTGAGCCCACATTCATGAAATTCGCAGGAAGAGAAACAATTAAAATGAAAACGATTCTTAGGGTTCCTATGTGCCCTCCCCGTATATAAGCGGCACAAGACACAAAATTCCGCCACAGCCTCATCTCCCCTCTCACTCTCACAAAACCTCCCGGAGGCTTTAGGGTTTTCAGAGGTCTCTTTTCCTGTCGTAGTCGCGAATCATGGCTGCAAATGCGTCCCCTCCGCGTCAGCTCTCTCAGAAAGAGGCTGACATCCAGATGATGTTGGCGGCTGAGGTCCATCTGGGCACTAAAAACTGTGACTTCCAAATGGAACGATACGTCTTCAAGCGCCGCAATGATGGTATACATATCTCGTTTATAATCGTATTTAATCCCTTTCTTAGTTATGTACTATTAGTGTTCTATGTTTTTGCTGCGTATCTGCATTTATGAAAAAAGTTCAGATTTTTTATTGTTTCTACATATAGGGTAGTTTTTAATATGAACCGAAATGGCCGAAATCATCATTTGGTATACTGCGCTAGTTGGTACTTCTGTTTTTGTCAGATCTAACAAATCGGTTGCTTCGCCTTTTCGATTGTTATATGTCGCTCTAGAATCATTCGAATCTGTACTGATTTTTACCGATTCAACAGCTTAGCTGGTTTCAAATTAGTTGAAATTAGATCAATTAACGACACGCGATTGAACCCGCGCGTGGTGGATTCACAATCCACTGTGGAACTCGAAGTGTGAGGTGTTATGTTAATTTGTTTATATGCATAAGAAAAATCCTCAATTTGCCGCATTGATTATACATCATTCACTAAATAATGGAAATCAAGGTGCTACAGGTGTTATTTTTGTTTCATAATGTGTTCTATTTGTGGCATATTTGTTCCCATTGTTTGTTTGTGGTTAATTTCTTATGGGAATAAGAAATCTGTTTTCACATGGATTTTGATTCATTCTCAGGAATCTACATCATCAACCTTGGCAAAACATGGGACAAGCTTCAGTTAGCTGCCAGGGTGATTGTTGCAATTGAGAACCCCAAGGATATCATTGTACAGTCTGCAAGGCCTTATGGGCAGAGGGCTGTTCTTAAGTTTGCTCAGCACACTGGTGCTAATGCTATTGCTGGAAGGCACACACCTGGTACCTTCACCAATCAGATGCAGACTTCATTCAGTGAACCCCGCCTTCTGATTCTTACTGATCCAAGGACTGATGCTCAGGTGATCGTTTTCTTTCACTTCTTTTACCTTTGCAATAGTAGAATTTATGTTATTTTTGTAGGCCTGTGAAGTGTGAAAACTTATTTTATTTGCGGTTGTATGTGTTACAATGTAGTTCTCCAATGCTAAAATTGTTTTGTGATTGCTTTTTTCTGTATGTTCTGATTTTTTATTTGGTCTTGCAGCCTATTAAGGAGGCATCTCTGGGAAATATTCCCACTATTGCTTTCTGTGACACTGATTCTCCCATGCGCTATGTTGACATTGGCATCCCAGCCAATAACAAGGGCAAGCACAGCATAGGATGCCTTTTCTGGCTTCTTGCAAGAATGGTCTTGCAGATGCGTGGTTCCCTTCGCCCTGGGCACAAGTGGGATGTCATGGTATGCACCTGACATTGGAGTACAATTATTAAGTTTTTTTTATTTTTAAAATCACTTGCTTGGATTGGAATTTCTATTTGCAGGTTGATCTATTCTTCTACAGAGAGCCTGAGGATGCTGAGAAGGAAAAGGAGGAGGAAGAAGCTGCTGCGGACTCAGGGTATGGAATTCCTGGATATGCTCCACCTATTGTTGATCATGATGGTGACTCATGGCCTGCTCAAATTTCCGATGCTCATTGGCCGACAGATGCCCCCGCTGCTATCCCAGCAGCTCCTGCTAGTGGTTGGAATGCAGAACCAGGTAAATTTGCTGAATTTATAATGATCACACTTGCGGAATATGTTTTCCATTGTTTCTCAATGCGCTGTTGTTTTCCCACACTTGCTTGCTTGACATTATCTTCTGTTATTTTCGGAGAGCAGTGCCTTTGACAGGAGTTGGATGGGATGCCATTCCAGCACCACAGGCTCCTGCTGATGCCCCCGCTGTTGAAGGTGCCGCTCCCAATCCCAGTTGGGATTGATCAAATTTTGGGAGCATTTCATTATAATGCGTATGAAGTTGTACCCGTTTAGATTTTCTTTTCTTTTTTGGGTGAAAGGGATTTTGATTCCATGTTGAGAAATGGATTGTTTTTTAAGTTGTACCTTCTAGAATTGAGTTTTTCTTGGAGATGTTGATTAGTTGTTATCCAGCCTTAAATATGACTTCACTATTATTTTTCTCAATCCTTACAAAAGTTAGTTCTTAAAAGCATATTTGTCTCGGTCCTTGGAAGTTGGAACCCAAGTTTTTTTCTTCCTACATAAATGTAAATGGAATGGTCATTGGAAGAAAGGTTCATTCTTTGGCTCGGTAACTATGTGCTAGTTTACTTCGGAAATTGTCCACAAAGATAAAAACTAGAAATTCAATTTGTACAAGTTTTTCTTGGAAAGTAACAATCGAATACAATTATGGTAGTTTCGAAATTTTTGATATTGTAGCTTCTTGCCCAGTCGGGCTTGTTTGAACCCGCTGTTCTTGGCTGTTGAGGTTCTTGTTCCATTGCAAACGAATACTTTCTTTGATCTTTGGATTCTAGAGATTTTCGGCAAAAACCAAAAGATGCTCTCACAAAAAATGTTGTATTGGTTACATTATTTTCTTGAGTTTATATTTTGGTTCAAATTAATTTGAGTTTATATGAATTCGCGTTAATTTAAATTTTGATATGTTTATATGTAACATAGAAGTTCGAACCTAAACGTTCAATCTAAAAATTCAAAATATCACATAAAATTAGTGTTCAAAATATCGCTATTATTGGCTGAAATAATGAAAAATGAAGGGCTTGACATCTTGAAAGAGAGTGAAGAAATTTCTTCCTCAAAATCGAAGGTTCCGTCCAATTTCTCTTCCTCAAAATCGAAGGTTCCGTCCAATTTCGGAAAATAACAGTGAAATTATCTAATATTTCCGTTTAAACGTCCACTGGGGCACATCTACCTTCATTAATGATTAAAAACATAAATATTCTAAAATGATAGAGCACTTGGTTCTTAACCACATGGTAGTGTTCGATTCGCAATGGTTGCTTTTTCGATTTTTTGAATTATTCTTCCCTCTCATCATTACACCTCCAGATTTTGTTAATCAAGTGATGAACAACCCCTCTCTCTCTCTCTCAAAGCGAAAACCTCATTTTTCCTTCCCAACATTACACCACTAGATTTTGTTATCAGTTAATGAACAATCTCTATCTCTCTCTCCTTCTCTCTCTTTCACTCTCTAAAAACGTTAATATTAAAACTCAACTCTACCGCCGATCCCGTTTGGATCGACGACATACCTTCAATGAACAATCTCTCTCTCTCTCCTTCTCTCTCTTCCTCTCTCTAAAAACATTAATATTAGAACTCAACTCTTCTTCTTCTTCTTTTTTTCTTCCGTTCCTTTCCTTTCCTTTCTCTTCCCCTTTCCTTTCTCTCTCCCACCTCTAGTGTTCCCACTCGTCAACCTTGCTCTGGACCAGTTCTACTGTGTTTCGATGGAAGAGGTTGATGGAGCGATGTTTTAGGTGCAGGGGTTGGCTTGCCACAATGGTGGCTCATTCAGCTCGCTCGACCTTGGTCTCGTGTCGTGAGTTCGGCGTTGAGTTGATTACAATGGAAGCCCAGATACGTCTGTTGGTTTTGATGACGACGAGATCGAGCTGCAACGACAGTTGGTTGCTCATGGGCTCACTGCGACAGTGTTTGAGGCAATGCTGCACTGGTGATGGTACTGGTATGCGACGGCAGCGATGGGAGGAGTTGTGACTGCGGCAGAGCTTCCTTGATCTGTTGCGACGGCGGTATGTGTTCCAACAGACTTTTTCCTCATATGTGCCAAATCCGAGTGTGCGATTGGATGCTTCGGACAATGGCGGTGACGGCTACTACTTCGATGGCCACGATAGTGACTCTGGTGGCAACCACGACTAAGATTTGGGTGCAGGTGTGGTTGGATATGATTTGAATATGATGTGGATTAGAATGTAGTTTCAAGAGAAGAAACTTGTTCTCTTGATTGCGATAATTAGAGAAGAAAAAAAGAGTAAAATTTGAAGCAAACTTGTTCTTGAATACACTTAATTACTTCCCAACAACATACAAGCACAAACTTAAATAGAGTCATCCACCTAATAATTAATGTTAAATAGAGAAACTAAAAAGACATATAGAGATCATCAAAAGACACATAGAAATTACCATAAGACAACTCATACAATTAATTAACTTCAACAACCACATAAGTAGATAATTCTCGATTAATCTACCCATAACCATATTGTAGAGAAGTCTAGATTATTCTCAACATCCCCCCTTAAGCTAGACTTCTCTTACTCCAATAATACTCCTCATCATAACAAGTAGATCCTTTTTCAATGGCTTCGTAAACAAGTCTGCTAGTTGCTCCCCGGACTTACAATACTGAACTTCAACTTCTTTATCCTTGATAAGCTCACGAATGAAATCGAACTTGATCTTAATGTGCTTATCTTGTTGTGAAACATTGGATTTTTGGATAGGCATATGGCTGATTTGTTGTCACAAAACAGCATTGTAGGACCTTTTTGAACTTGATCCATTTCTTCAAGGATAGACCTTAGCCCCCGTGCATGATAGCCTGCTGAAGTGAGAGCAACATATTCAGATTTTGTTATTGAGAGTGCCACGATTGACTCCTTTCTAGAAGACCATGAAACAGCACTTGAACCAATGCTGAAAACATAACCGGAAGTGTTTTTACAGTCATCCACATCTCCACCAAAATCACTGTCATTGTAGCCTAACAACTTCCGATTTTCAACACCATAATAATGTAGCCCATAATTAACAGTTCCAACCACGTATCTGAGAATTATTTTTCCAAGCTCCCAATGAACATCCTTTGGTGACTCCATAATGACTAAGAAAGTTGATTGAATATGTAAGGTCCGGTCTTGTTGTAGTTAAAAACATGAGGTCACCTACAAGGTTTCGAAAGAGAGTTTGATCCACCATATTCACTCCATCTTTCTTTCCCACTTTAGTCCCAACTTCAATTATTGTACCAATTGATTTTGCATCTTCATACCTGAATCTTTTTAGTTGCTCCTTAGCATATTTCTTTTGAGAAAAACCAATTCCATTCGCATCTTGTTTTACTTCAACTCCAAGAAAGAAATGAAGCAAACCAAGGTATGTCATCTCAAATATTTGTGACATATTCAACTTGAAATTTTCACACATTTGAGCACTACTTCCAGTGAATATTAAATCATCCACATATAAACAAATAATCAGAATCTCATATTGAGAGCCTTTCTTGGTGTAGAGAGTGTGTTCATATGGGCATTTGTGAAACCCATACTCTTGGAAGAATGCACCCATCCGAGTACACCAGGCTCTTGGCGCTTGCTTTAATCCGTATAAGGCTTTCTTCAATCTGCACACTTTTGTTTCTTCATTTTTCTACACATAACCAGGAGGTTGAGTCACATAAATTTCTTCTTCCAAAATCTCTTGCAAGAGCTAACAACATTCAAATTGTATCGAAGCGCGCCACCAGAGCAAAGACTTCATTGTAGTCAATTCCATGATTTTGCTTGTAGCATTTAGCTACTAAGCGAGCTTTGTACTTCTCAACTTCTCTTTGAGCATTCAATTTAGTTTTGTACACCCATTTCACTCCTATGAGTTTCTTTCCTTTAGAAAGATCAACTAATTCCCATATTTTGTTCTTCTTGATGGAATTAATCTCTTGATCCATTGCGTTCACCCATTTCTCATCCTTTGAAGCTTCTTCAAAGGTAATTGGGTCTGCATCTACAAATAGAGCAAAGTTTCTCCCACCATTAATAACCATAATATAATCACTAGTTGGATATCTTGTAGATGGTTGATAGTGCCTAGCTGACCTACTTGGCTCTCTTTGAATTACTTCTTCCTCGCTATTTGATGATGATGGGGCTAGTAATAAAGGCTCTGGTGGTGCCAATGATGTTGGTGAAAGTGAAGACATATCTGAATCTTCAGCTTCAATTTCCAGCAAAATGAAATTTTGTTTTTCAGCTTCACTTCAATCCCATGCTTCTTCTTCATTGAACTTTACATAACAATTAACAATAATCTTGTTAGTCAATGGATTAAATAGCTTGTAGGCTTTTTCTTTTTCATTGTACCCAACAAGAATGCATTTTTCTGACTTGTCATCCACTCTCCTCATTTTCATCAGGAATATGAGAATAAGTTGTGCTGCCAAATATTCTCAAATGGCTAATGCAAGGCTTAAGGCCACTCCAAGCTTCTTGAGGTGTCTTGTCTCCAACACTCTTGCATGATGCACGATTCAAGAGGTAGATAGCACATGCTACTGCTTCAGCCCAAAAGCTATTTGGCATAGCTTTTCCCTTTAACATACTTCTTGCCAATTCCATGACAGTTCTATTTTTCTTTTCGGCAACTCTATTTTGCTGTGGGGTGTACCTCTGTAACGACCCGTCCCGAATATTGGGATTGAATATTAATTAATTATGGTTTAGAATGACTAATCGGGGATTAGTTGAGTGAAATCGGACGAATTGTGCAAAATGACCGTTTTGCCCCTAGCGTGGGCAAAATGTTGACTTTTAGTTCGGGCGGTCAAATGGACTTTGACCGGTGACTGTGACGTAGTTCGGGACGTCACGAGTTCATAGACAGGTGGCACGTTCGATTCCGACATTCGAGGAGAAAGTTATGACGTTCGGAAGTTGAGGGGTATTTTGGTAATTTGGCTAAAAAGGGGGCCAAATGTTGACTTTTGACCCGGGAAGTCCAATGGACGAAGGCCAAGGCCCGTTACGTAGGTCTCGTCGATAAGAATCCAACGACAGGCGGCATGCCGAAATCGGAGATTCGACGACGAAGTTATGGTCACGGGAACAGACTCGATTAACCGAACGAACCGGGATTTCGAATAAAATATTATTTTATTATGAACAGTACCTGGTGACTGAACACACCTGGATGAGTGACAAGTGTACTCATCCCTTAAATTGGGGCTTAAAACCTGATCCATGTTTTGGGGAAAACATGATCATTGTGTTTTATTATTATTAATTACACTTAATCATTTTAATCTCCATTAAACATCCTCTTTGTCTTCAAACCGTGCACAAAATTGGGAATCAGATTGGAGAGAGTTGGCTGCCTTCTTTAACTGGTTTTGAGGGGAAAATCGAGTGCTTGATGAGGCTAACTTAGCTGGACAAACACGAGGAACAGAGAGAGGCTGGAGAGTGAGAATCGAATTTGTGAATTTTGGGAGGGAAAATTCGAATGTTGAGAATTGAGCCGTGAGGATCGAAATTGAAGCTTCATTTAGCTTCCTGAGGTTGTGACGAGTTGTTTCAGATCAAAAACGAAGAGAAATGAGGTCCATTTGAGGTAGAACTGAAGGACTGAGGTTATTGAAATTTCGAGCTTGAGTCGTGGGATTTGAGGCTTGGATTGATGCAATTGAGTTGGGGAAAGTGTTTTACTGAGTCCATTGAAGCTTCTGGTTGCATCAAATGAAGGTAATCGTGTGACATTGAAGGACTTCGAATGATGAACAGGGTTCGAATGTTCTTCGAATGATCATCTTTGATCTTAAGGTTTAAGGTAAGGTTTCGTGTAATTGATGTTTCAGAACTCTAATTAGACATGAACCGAAGCTAACTGATTTTTCAATTGTTGAAATTGGTATCGAATTGATAGGATTTGAACCAGGTCGTCTCGCGGGTTGCAGGACCCGTTTATCAGTTAAACGGGTGAGGACGACGGTTACTGTAGCAGGCGCGTGGGTTTCACGCGCAGCCACTCACGGCGGCGTGTGAGGGCGCGTACGGCCTAGTTTCAAGGTGAGGTCAACATGACTTTGAATCCTCTCATTGTAACGAACATTTTGACGCTAGTTTCGAGGAAATCGGATATCGTTTCGTTAATGTTCCGCGTATCCGAAGTTTTGTTTTACGTTTAAAATACGTATTTAAATTCCGGAAAAATTGGGGAAAATTATATGAAGTATTTTGAGATGTTAGTAACCCTCTATAATGATTTTGAATAGGAGTTGTGATTTCCAGAATTTACGAAAAAATGTGCAGCTCGGAAACGGACCGTTTTGGACGGTGTGTGTGAGTGGACTTTGTTTTCTAACCGTGATGCATGCATATATGATTTAAATTCTTTATTATATGATTTTATATGATTTGGCATGGTTGATGCTTCAATCCGGTGATTTCTCGATTTCATGGATTATTATATTATTATATTTTGGCACGAATTTCGAGAAATTATGAATTTGGGTAAAAGTGATGTTTGGACTCGGGTTATGAGTCCGGTATTGAATTTGATTGAAAATAATGTTTGGACTCGGATTATGAGTCATGGATTATAATGATGTTATGACTCGGGAATGAGTCAAGGGTCAATTTCGTGGATTTACGTGAAAATGGCAACGAAAGTTGCAACGCATGGATTTGCGTGAAAATGATATTTTGGGCATGAGAACCCAAGTGAATAGTGATTTTGACTCGAATTTGGAGTCACTTGTGAATTTGATGAAATTAATGATTTCTTGTGATTTTATGATTATTTTAATCAGTCTTTCGGGCACGTTTTACGAGGAACATGCAAATGATGTTTTGGGCTAGGCCCGGAGTCAAAAGGATTTCTAAAATGATATTTGGACTTAGTTGGTAAGTCAATGATGATTTTTGGATTATTTTATTGTTTTAAAATGTGATTTTAACGGTTTATGTGTAAATGGTATTTTGGGGCTTGAGACCCAGTCGGGAATGATCTTGACTTTGTGTGAAGACAAGATTTGATTGAAATATTTTGGGATGTAATTCTCGAGATGGTTTTCATTGTGATTGTGAAATGCCCAGACGGTCGGAGCTTGGGGGGATTACCCAGACGACCGGAGCTTGGGGGATGTGATTGTGGGATCGGGAGTTGATCCTATGGTAAGCCAGCTTCTCGGATGTGACTGAGCCTGGATGTACCACTCGGATGGGTCTGAGCCTGGGGATGTGTTCGCCCAGATGTGACTGAACCCGAGGGTTGAGCCCAGAGGTGTCTGTTCCCGAGAGAGTGGCTGGATTTTGGCCTACGCGTAGTGCAGCACTTGTGAGTAGTGCAGCTTGGTTGATTGTGCACTTGTGAGTAGTGCAGCTTGGTTGATTGTGCCCTTGTGAGTAGTGCAGATGTGATTGTGATGGTTTGTGCACTTGTGAGTAGTGCAGATTGATTGGATTTATTGATTGACTGTGCACTTGTGATTAGTGCTGATTGATGTTGTTGTGATGATGTACTGGTATTGAGTACGGATTTTTGGTCTTTGTGGCCAGGTGATTATGTTTTCACATGTTTTAGCCTGGGAGCCGGGATTTGATATTTTATAACATGAACTGATTTGGTGAACATGAGTTTTACGGACCATGGGAAAATATATTTTGATTTTATCGGTCCACTGTTCATACTTGAATGATTTCATACTATTACTCATGTTTTACGATATGCATCCAAGTTTGTGAAAACTGGAGGGTAAGAATGTATTTTGGCAAATGTTTTTATCAGAGGTCATTTTTGTGTATTCACACCTTTTCTGTTTTGTGACCCTCCAGACCGTGGTACGACGTTCGGGACTGATCGTGAGGCAGTGGCAGCAGCAGAAATCAGCGCAAACATCCCTTGTCTGGCAAGCACTGAAGGGTAGTTTCGGGCCTTTGGTTGACTTGTCAGACGGGAGCAGGACCGGGCACGGTTTTTGACGTCTAGTTGGGACAGGGTCCTGTCAACCTCACTGTAAATTGATGCCTAATCCAATTTTCTTTCAAGAAACTTTCAAACTCATTGGATGAAAATTCACCACCTTGATGAGACCGTGGTGTTTTCAAAGAAACTTCACTTTGTTTCTCAACTAGAGCTTTGAAAATCATGAAATAATCAAACACCTCAGATTTTTGTTTGAGAAAATAGACCCATGTCTTTCTACTATAATCATTAATTAATGTAAGAAAATAGTGATTACCTCCACTTGATGTTGTATTCATAGGTCCGCATACATCTGAGTGCATTAGCTTAAGTGGATGAGATGCTCTCCAAGCTTCTCTGGTAGGGAAAGAATTCTTTTGATGTTTTCCAAGTACACAAACTTCACAAACTTCTCTTTGATGTTCAATCGTTGGTAGTCCTCTTACCATATGTTGTTTTCCCATCAAAGATAAACTGCTGAAACTCAAATTCCCATAGCGAAGATGCCATAACCATGAGGTGTTCTTGATGAGTGCACTTAAACAAGAAAATGAAACATACTTTATGTTCAACGAGAACATATTATCTCTTGACATCTGCACCTTTGTAATTAGAGAGAAATTTTTGTCTCTAATTATACACCAATCTCCCTTAAAGGGAATATCATGGCCTTTTTGAAGAAGTTGTCCAACACTTAGAAGGTTGTAGTTCAAACTTGGAACATACAACTTCTGTCTTTGAAAGAAACAATATATCTCCACATCCTTGAGCTGCTATCTTTTCACCATCACCAATCTTTACATCTGAAGCAATCTCATGATTAAAATTAACAAAGACTTTCTTGTTACTTGTCATGTGGTTGCTTCAACCACTATCAAGGAACCATTTCTGCAATCACATCTCCCTCCATAGTAGCAGCACACACACCAGTAGAAGGGTATCTTCATTTTCCAATGTTTCATGCACAAAGCTTGATTCAACTCTTCCGTTTGTTTTATTTCCACAAGTTGACTTGGTATGCCCATATTGTTTGCAATTGTAGCACTAAATATTAGGAAGGAATGAACCTTGGCCTCTACCTCTTCCTTGTCCTCTTCATTTGCTTCTTCCATAAACATGGTTACTTGAAGGATATTCAAGACTGCTTTCTTCTTGGTCATTGAAACCGCCACGGCCTTGAAAGCTCCTTCCACGCCCACAACCAAATCCGCTTCTTACTCCTCTACAACTCCCTCTAAAAGTAACCTGGGATTGAAAAGCTTGCTCTATGGAACCTGAATCAAATTGCTTCAAACGCATCTCACGAAATTGAAGAGGCCCCGTCAAGCTATCAAGTGACAAAATAGACAAATTTTTGGATTCTTCAATAGCCACCACAAATGTATTCGAACTTGCGAGACATGCTTCATATATTTTTTTTCTACAACTCTTTGATCTTCAATATTCTCTCCATTAATTCTCAATTGATTGCCAAGAGAAATAACACGATTGAAACAATCTCCAACAGATTCTGACTCTTTCATACGCATCATGTCAAAGTCACCTCTTAGAGTTTGTAGTCTGGCCATCTTCACCTTTTCTTCTCCTTTGTATGCTGCATAAGAGTGTCACATGCTTGTTTCACTATCTTTTCTAAAGAAATTCTTTCAAAAATTACTTCATCCACGGCTTGAAGATTAAGAAACAAATCCTTCTTATCCTTCTTACGATTCTCCTTTACCTCGATGAGTTGTTGTTGAGTAAAGTCTGCTTGATTGTCTAGTTCCATAAAACCATTTTCAACAAGTTCCGAGAGATCTTGGGCAGCATACAGAACTTTCATTTGAATGCTCCATTGATTATAGTTTTTCCCTGTAAACTTTGGCAACTAGGGTTGCAACATGTTGTTGTTTGAAGTCATGGATTCGAACTCAGCTCTGATACCACTATGATGTGGATTAGAATGTAGTTTCAAGAGAAGAAACTTGCATTCCCCCTTATGAAAAAGGAATTAATAGAGATGAATGCCCTAGCTAGCAAGAGCAGAAGCAAGATATGCGACCTCACACCACTACACCTCTCTCTCTCTTACAAATGCGCATATTCAAGGACGTGTAAAGTTTCTAAATGCAAGAGTTACGATCGATTAAAGCGAGAGATTCGAGATTCACATTACCATCAAAGAAGACCGCTCGAATCTTACAAATGAACTAACAAGGCCGGGGGAAAGTCTTTCTAAAGGAAGAAAGAGAATCAACCAGACTAATTGAGACCGAAGCACCTATGCTGCATTCCAAACAAGCAAGCAAGGAATGAGCGACTTTAAATAGATAGAGGGAACTCTTTCTAAAATAAACATATTCACGGGAATGGAAGGAAGATCTAGCTGGGGGAAGTAATTCATTAACAGATGGTGAATAAGACAAGACAAGACCCATATTATATTCCCTAGTCGATTACCTTATTGCACCTTCCTTTCACTCCTTAATTCACTCTGGAACTAAAGAAAGGGTGGTCGTAGATCATATTGTGCATGTCACTCCTACTGAACTAGCCAAGCCTTATGTGCCAACCGTTGACTCATGTTTACTACCTATTGCTACTGCCTTATACCCGTCACATGCTTTCCTTCAAACTAACTAGATTTCATTCAAATTGTCACTTCCTAGCCTTAAAAGAAAGCTGATTATTTGTTCTCTTGATTGTGATAATTAGATAAGAAGAAGGAATGAGTAAAATATGAAGCAAACTTGTTCTTGAATACACTTCACTACTTCCCAAAAACATACAAGCATAAACTTAAATAGACTCACCCACCTAGTAATTAATGTTACATAGAGAAACTAAAAAAAACGCATAGAGAGAATCAAAAGACACATAGAAAATACCATAAGACAACTCATACACTTAATTAACTTCAACCACCACTTAAGTAGATAATTCTATATTAATCTACCCATAATCATATTGTAGAGAAATCTAGATTATTCTCAACAGAATAACCTCCGGTCTTTATTTTGATTTGGTATTTAAGGATTATGTTTCGTTTGATTTATTTTTTAGAGTGATACTCTTTTTTATTGTTCGTTTAAAATAACAAAATTTTAATAAGGCCACTTATATACACTGGTCTTATCTTCAATATTCTATTATCTTCTTCATTCAATAAAATCTAGCATCTTTATCTTGAAAAAAAAAAAATTTGAAGGTTTGTTATGATCAGTTACCATAGAGTTAAACCGCGGGAAGGTTCGTTGAAATTCAATTGTGATGTGGCACCTTCCACGGTGAGTCTCCAAAGAGGTCTGCCGCTAATTCAGCAGCTGAGTGTGTCAAATGTTATTTTGGAAACTGATGCAATGGAAGTCAAAAACCTGCTGAAGCAGCGGAGTTGGGATTCCCGTTCATGAGGTTGCCACTCTCATAGCCTAATGTCTGGACTCTGGAGTGGGTTTCTCGTGGCATCAAGTGCTCCTCTCTCCTCGTCGGACGAATGGCGTCGCCCACGCACTAGCCCAGGAGGGGCGTCATTCTCAGCGCTGTCAATAGTGGATGCATCCTCCAGCTCCACCGTAGATTATTCCTTTTTCAGACAAGGAGCACTCTGTTTCCTCAACCGGATATTTCTCTCTCCGGGTTTCCTCAACTGGATATTTCTCTCTCCGTTTTATTTTCTTTGCCCCTCGAATTTTCGAGTTACCCTACCCTTTACCCTGATCAATAAAATTTCCTTCCGATAAAAAAAGAAGTTCGAATGTCATAATACATATTATTAGAATTAAATGTTTGTTTATATGAACTTTTAGTTTAAAATCCAGTTTGGTTGAGTTGTGCACGAGTTAGAAGTCAAGTTGGGCTTTTCGAACATTTCCAAATGTTAAGTCGCCCAATCAGATTAAAAGCTGTGTTGGGTTTAGGCCGTCACAAGACTTGTTCCATACCAATTCTCTGTCCCTCTCACACAAATAATTGTGTAAAGGGAGAGATAAGTCATAAGAGAGTGAAATAGAATGATAAGAGTTTTTCTCCCAGTCCCATGCCCTTCGGTTGTGAGTTGTGACGACGAAAAAATCATACTTTCAACAAGTGAAGTGGCTAAAAGCGGCTGTCCAAACTTCAATGTTCAAACCAATATCACTGGTTTAAAACGAGAAATTAAAAACCTTAAAAAGGCAGCTTCCTACCGGGAAACACTTTGTAAATCGATTTAGCAAAACCAAATGGCTTCAAGACACTAGGGTTTTACCTTAAAGATCTGTTCTTCCAACAGGTAACCTGCTTTGGTTCGAAACTGAATGCAATTTCTGGACATTTGCATTTCCCCCACGGAGACTCGGAGTACAAGTAACTAGTTCCTGATACTATAATGTCCAATTTTTCAGACACATGGTGATCAAAATTTTCGTGCATTACCACACGATTTGAACAGAGTACCGATCCAACGCACACAACGAGTGTCCAGTCTGCTCAACAAATGAATCAGAGATAGAAAACGAAATGAAACAAAATCCGAACCTACATATTGATCTTATAAGGAGGAAATTTGTTGTCTAATAATATCTACAGGTGAGTAAATTTTTTTAAGAATTAGGACCTACAAGAAAGGGTGGAGTTGAGGACAACTATAAGAGTTGCTTATTTCTTTTTTACTTCCCTTGTCATGAAAATGGATCTTATGACAAGGTAAACTGTACATTCTCAATGACCCAAGAATTAATTTTCACCTTGATGAATATACTTTCGAACCCGGCACCATGCTCTTTCGGTTGATATCTTACCATTTATTTCTGTACAGGAACCCAAATCCTTCGGACGGGTTGAGTCAATGTTATGATGCAAAACCTTCTAGTTAGCTTCAAAGAAACAGCAACTCCCCGTTAGCTACCCAGTTCATGAAGCTTTTTGAATAGTCGGGTACCATGTTACCACTGCTGAGCTCAGATTCACACAGTTCTTTGCCCTAATAAATCAGAACACAGAAGCATTAACAATTTGATTTATTAATTTAATTATATGCTAAAAGAAAGATGACAACTTATTCCGGAAATTTGGTAATCTTCAAATAAGCGCAACTACTAAAACAAGTCATGCCTATCTCAGCAAGAAAATAATAACTCACCTTCTTCGTGGATCCAGATTCACTGGCAGCAGTGCTCGTTTCAACCTTTGATCCACTCACAAGATTCTCCGATGAAAGGCTGGCGGTAGACCTATAGCCAAGAGCCACTTAATCAGTTGTCAGAACTAGAAAGTACATATTATATGTTGCCAAGTCGAAACTGCATGCTTATATTGTGAGAGTAGGAAAAAAGTACCTGCCACATGTATCTTCTTCACATGAATTTCCAGATGACGACAACCAGTCCGAATTCAGAAAATTTGAGAAGTTAGAATCATAATCATGCTCCTCATTAAAACCATCATCACTTTCGAGGCATTCGTCTTCTTGCAGCCCATCAAAATTCTGCTTGCGAGGCTTGGAGGGAGTGAAACTATAAAAGAGCATATTATTAAACTGGAGGCCGGGTTGACCAACTTCAACTTTCTGAACCTTGAAACGAAAGGAAATGCAAGCATACCTGCAATACGACACCTCAGTTTCGCAAGTTGAGATTGATGGTGCAGACTCTGAAATCACCTTGCTACTTCCTTGTGCAATTTCAGATAAAGGCTGATTGTGTTCGACAACTATACTTTCCGAAGTTGGATCAATTTGGGAGAGAATATTCCCATCGGATAGTGACCTTTTGATAAATGACCTACATACAGAGAAAATCCTCTTCCAAGTTATATGCAGAGCAAGCCATAGGTTATTTATTTCCTTTTAAGAACATAAATAAATTGATATGTTTTTTAATAAGAAACAGTAGTATTGATTTACTACTCAACCTCATAAGCAGAGTGTCGTTTACACCCTAAATATCATTCATTCCGATATCAGACATCTTGGATTACCAATTTTTTTCACAACATGATTAAAGAACTATTATTTATTAAACCAATCTGAGTTGTTAGTATTGAATTTCGACTAAAAAAGCATTGTGCCTTTTCATTTCAAAGCCTTTGGCAGCAGCAAAGAAAACCTATGTGACTCAAATGATCTCAATACAGAGACCAAAGTTTGCATTTATATAAGAGAAATATATATACTCCTCGTCACTAAATCAAAATTTTCATGTTCTCAATAAAAAGAAAATGAAGATCCATAATATAAGGCTATGTTTAGATGACGAACTTCAAATGCAAAGATTTAAGCTAAATTAGTTAAATATTAGGAACTTCAAAGTTCCAAGGGATTTCAAATGATTAGATGCAAGGCATCTAGATGGGATTTGTGAGCAACAACTTGATAGGTGTTGCTTTGGAAGTCCCTTGCTCAGTAGTTTTGCTATGCTCATATGGTGCATGTGCGCCCTTCCTAGTTATTCTATGAGTTACTTACAAACACCCTTTTCAATTGTTAATAGTGCATTTCTTGGTAATATAGCATCAGTTCCTTGGAACTTTGAAGTTCCTCATCCAAACATACCCTAAAGAAAATGAACATTCTATCAAGTAATCTTTAGTCTATTTCAATCATGTAATGGTTTTCTAATCTTCATCCTCTCTGGCGCAATAGTTAGCTTGATAGCTAAGGCTACGACTCAGAGGAAATATTGGCTGGACTGAAATTGTTCAGTTACATGGAAATGAAAACTAAGAAAAGAGCCTGGGAGTGAAAGCAGGAGATTATATTCTCCAACAAAAGCAGATTGTGAAGGAACACTTGTATCTGAATTTTAAGTTAACCAATAACTCGAGCCATTGACTAAGAAGCTCTAGTACATAATGGAAAATCCAGATTGAAAACCTACATTTAAATTAAACCTGTGATAAAACATAAGAATAGAAAAACTTTACTAATATTTCAGAAACATTTGACAGAAAGTTGCAGAACAGTTTAGTTTTACCAATGATGAATTTGAGAACAAGGGTTTATTGTATCCAGAACCTAAAACATACAAAGAAGGACGAAAAACAACGGTGATTATCCTATATTGACACAAAACGGAACTGAAAAGAAGACGTGCATATGCGTGCATGCATATGTTTAATATTTTAAAGGTGTGAATTTAGTTCACAAAGAACAGACAGACAGACAGCAGTTCATACCTAACATTGTCATCAGAAAAATTAGGGTTGCGCCTCCCAACATTGTAATGTTGGTCTGCATCCAATTCCCACAGTGCTGGTTTACCCTGTAGTGGTTGATAGTTCCCGAGGAAACTGCACAATCATAAAGTGAAATAGTGCACTTGTGAGCTTAGATTATTCCCATCACAATGAACTAAAGCATATCACGGTGCATTTCCAGGGCCCTTGAGCTATCAAGGGAAGCAAAAAAAAAGAATGAAAAGAAAAACTTTAAACCTGTTAGTAACAAAAATGGGCTTATTTAACTTACACATTAATAGCATCTTGTTTCTCAGCATCCATGTAGGCGTTACTGTAAAACCGTTGTAGAGTTCTAAGGAACTCCTGGGACTGAGTTGCTGCCTTCCATTGGCCTCTAGTCTCAGAAAATATCTGTTTCAGATCAACAACGCCAAAATAAATGGAGACTGGTTAAGTTAAACCAGAACTGGATAAATCTTTAACACGAAACATAAGTAAAAACCACTTAAATGACATGACAATGTTAATACTTGACAGCTTGGGACACGGTTAATCTAACACTACCTTGACATAGAGGTCTAACTATTTAGGATTTCATGAAGAGTTTGAATCCAGCATCTCCCAAGGAGGATTCATCAAAAACAATATAAGATACAAAAAATGGAGCCAAGATAACTTCCTAGCATTTACCATGTCCATTTTCCCCAATCCATTTGATTCTTCAACGTTATGTATATCAGATACCCAAATTAGAAGTTCAGATTTGAATCATGATACTCTTCTGCAGGTGATGTTTGGAAGGTTTACCTTATTGTGAGCTGCAGAACCGCCGTATTGTAGCGCAAGTGTGTCACCCATTGCCTCATAAACTCTCATCAAATCTTCAGCCAGAGGGTTATCTAGATCAATATCTGGGGATTCTATAAACCCTAAAGCATGAAGCTGATGTCCTAGAGCAACTAGCCCATATGCATATTGGGCAACGTTTGTGCGATCTAAACAGTCTATGCAATTGGTCCTCAAGACCCCTTTCTGGAACTTTGGGGGTCTGACATTGCAATTTCTGCTTGCATCATCATCATCATCATCGCCATTAACATTGCTAATGTCTGCTTTTAGGCTTCCAGTACTCTCATCTTTACCAGAACAGCAATGTTGCAACAATCCACTGCCGTCATCATTTTTCCTGCATGGCGTCAAATTTGTAAGCAACTTCCAATTCCAACATACATTAACTGAAACACCTACAACTGTATTTGATTAGGTATATCCACTTTTTAACTATTAAACACACAGCATTAAACAACGAATACCAAGCCAAAAGGCAATGTCTTGACAAGAAGAACTTACTCAAAGCAAGAACCCTTCAATATTCCTTCGGGCCCTAAATTAGGAGTTACTTGACCATAGAATATTCCGGTCAAGCCCAATGCAGTTGCAGCCACTTTACCTAGATGTGCCAAAACATTGGTAGCTTTGCTGAAAAGATACAAGATGTCAACCAAACTGTAAAGTCATTGAACTCTTTTTACAAATAACAAAACTGGGACATGTAGTACCTTCTGGCATGTTTGTGCAGATCCCAATGGAGAAACCTTAGGCGAGTCTCTTCTGTTAAACTCTTATTGATAAATTTGATCGCATTGGCAAACTCTGTACGGAGTATTGTTTCTCGAGGCTTCTTCTCACATGTCTAGTAATAGCAATCATTATAGAAAAAAGCAAAGACGGGAAGTGAGTTAAAGCACAATCAGCTTTTACGTTAAAATTATGGACTAGATAAAGAAAAAAGAGAAGCATGCCCAGTTCAAATTAATAAGTTCCCTACCTTAATCAGATTCAGAATAATAATGGGATCTCCATATCTCTCGACGAGATTCTCAAAATGAAGTCTTGTGGCTTCATAACTATGATCCTTCCTCGATACTGAAAAAAGATGCATGTCAGTAAGATACATGGGAAATAACCAACGAGACAAAAACAAAATGGGTTTCTGAAGACATACATATTATGTCAGGTTTAATATTTAGCCGAGAGGTTTCCTGGGACCAGAAAAGGGGAATTGAGCCTCGGTTCTGCACAACAGAACTTATTTGCATTGGACATCCTTCAGGAGCATCTTCAATAACAACTTGTTCTGTCTCAACATCATTAGCTACTCTACCTTTCTCGTTTACACCTCGCTTTAGATATCTACACAGACAAGAACTCAAATGTATCGAGATATATTTACAGAATAGAGCATTATGATTAACTAATATAGAAATAAGCAGTGTCCAAACCTGGTGCCAGCAAAGTGCCGTGAACGTCTGGAAATAAGGGTCAGGTTAAAATTCCTCCCAGATACAGAAAGATTGACCTAGATATATAAACAATAAACAATTAATATACCAAAATTTTCAAGTATTGCCATAAAAGTACAAAACAATGTCATAAATTTCCTTAGGAAAAACTACCAAGGATGAAATCGTATTAATCACTACACCATCAAAGTCATGAGATACATGTCTAACTAATCACGGAACATGCAGTCAATTTGTTCCGACATTCTGTAAATCTCAAGAAATAGAAGGCATTCCCAAGTACCCAACTTAAGAAAACATTAACAAGCTAATTCCTAAAGTAGCCACACACATGCAAGGCAAAATATAACAAACTCGGGGAAATTCAACTGCAAAAGAAGTTCCAATACATTCCTGTAAACAATCGTTCAATTTGTAGTTATAAGCAGTGCCCCTGAAGAAAATAATATTCTTACCTGTTTAAAGAATCCGTACACCAAGGCAACTGTCCAGAGAGTATTGTTCAGACAACTTCGGATCTCACGAGTCAAGTATTCGTTCCAAACAAACATTTTTTCATACAGGAATGGCCCTGTCTCATTATCACATAAGTTCTTTTGCAGACTAGACATGACGTGGTATGAATAGCTGAAAAAGAAGTCCTTTGTGAGGTCCACTGTGCATAGGAGCTTCTTGTATCTATGTCAACAAGAAAAGGAGGAGCAAGTACATCAATAAATAACCGTGTAACTTACACAAAAGAAAGCAATAGTGATGAAATAACTTTATGAAGTGCAAATATTAACCAAAATGAGGATAAAAGCAGAAAAAAGGAAAGAAATTGATTTCCCCGAGACCCTGATGATACCTTGTCTCATTCGACATTTATATTTACATCACAACGGCAATGAAAATTTGCCCCTGCACATTTGCAGGAACTGAACTGGCAAAGGGAAGTGGAAATAACCTCTAAAAAGCAATATTAACAAAGAATGATCTAACAAAGAACGTTTCACATATCAAATTATTCACTATTTGCATTATCTAAGAAAAGACAAACTAAGCTACTCGAAGAACAAGAGCCAAGTCTTAATCAAGAAGGCCCACATCATTAATTCAGAAAGAAGGGCACATTAATACTAACAATATCGTACTATTAACTTGACAGTAAACAACTTTCTACTACTAGACTATATATGCCACAGAAGAATTAATTGAAACAAAAATAACATAACACTATGGCACAAATCTTATCGAAGTACAGACTGGTAATGTAAAATTCTGAATACTACTCTCTTAGAACGCTTTAGAAGTACCAAGTACATATTACATTTACATGCAGAATGGACAAAAGACCTGTTCTCATTTTTAGAATTAGCCAATTTTGTCCTCACAGCAGGATTTGGAACCGGAATCATCTCACTCTTGGTAATTGCATAGATTGCATGGCCACAAATTTCCCCGACTTTCCTTCTCTTTGTAATGATTAGAATGTAATAAGGTCCCAAAAATTTGACGAACCCTAAAATCAGAAGAAGGCATCTTCAGAATTTTAAATTAAGCATGCAACAGATATGCAAAAGGATAAAACCATGCAAAGAAGTCTTACCAACAATTCCATAAAAAATGGTGATAAATTTAAGTCCACCCATTGACTTGTTCCCTTCATGTATCCGCTTTAGAAGGTCGTAGCACTCATTATCAGTGTATGTTGCAGGATCTTCGAGAATGTTTAACTCAGATGGATCCAATCTGTCGATCTTTAACACCCTCCAAAAGGTTCTACTCTTGTCTCTTCCAATCATATAATAATTCTGTTGCATACGAAAATCTCGTTAATAATCAACAGGCTCAACAATTTGATAAGCAATGAGGGGAAACAAGGAAACAGAACTACAGATTCGGACATGGTTTATGTGTTCCCAAAATGAGAGCAATAAAGTAAACAGCTTCTAACAACCAAAGCCATTAATATCCACTTTCTATCTGAAAGAGTTAAAAAGACACAAGATTTCTAAACCCTAAACAGGACTAGATATGTATAGTTGATGCAAAGCAAAAGTCAATCTTCATTGCCCAAAGTTTGTAAGAACAAGTCAAATTAAATTGACAGCAGGCCAATTTGCAAAGGCTGCAGATACAGCACAGGAAACTAGCATATTCAATACCAAAGCCTATAGTAAAATCTGCATCATAAAAACTTAGTTATGAACTCAAAATGACAAACATTGAGAAAGCCAAATCATAAAGTTGACTACAGTTACTTTGTGCACAATCGAAATCGAGAGTTCAGAACTTTTTCAATCTCAAATATTTGTGCAAAAAAATTAATTGGAATGGGTTCAACACCATCCTCCTTCAAGTCAAATCCAGCTGCCTATTGTTCTGATCCAGCCAATTCAAACAAGCACTTAAATTTCAAACAAGAAAATATCAAAATCAATAGCAATCAATAGCCATGCATAAACACTTAACACACACACACACACACAGAAGCAGATAGCCGCACATACCGAGCGGGTCTCATAGAGCTTGAACTTCTGCAGAAGGCAAGAACTGGGTTGTTCCGGGTCGAATCGATTAGGCAGCTCAGTCTCGCTGTTCATGATTTCAGATCAACCCGAGCCTCAAAAAGCCCGGGCAAAAAGCTTTAATTCAAAACCTGTATTTAAAACCAACTCCTTCACTGCAAAATACCTTTTAAAAACTCAAACTTTATATACACAAGTACACAACAGACTCAAATATGTACGTTACAAAATGAGAGACAGAGTTCGAAAATGTAATATATATGATTCTGAATTCAGAGTACAATTTTGAAGGAAAGAGCAAACGGGAAAAACTATTACAAGCAGAAAAGCAAAAGCAGCTGGAAGAAGAAGAGGAAGAAGAAGCTCTCTCTGACTTTCGTGTATTGCTAATTAAGCAAAGCAGACAGAGAGACGCTCAGATCCTCATGAAGCAGAGAAAGGCCAAGACAGCTTCCGCCTCTGTATCCACAAAAATACAATCATAAAAATAAATAAATAATTATTTTGATGAAAAATAAATAAATAATGATAATAATGCCCTCTTTTCTCCTCACTTGTTTTTTTTGGCTCTGAAACTTCGGTGATCCACCGAGTCCAACTCAGAATGTACCAATTTTTTTTTTTTTTTTATTTATCAAATATTATATAGGCATCATTGTGAAGTTAAAAAAGAAGGAAGATAAAAATGTTTAATTTATTTCCAGTGTTCGAGGAGTTTCGTCTTTTTGGTCATTGATGCTTATTTTTTTTTAACTTGGATGGGAGTAGGGGGACGTATTCTCAATAATTATTCACTTTTAAAATGAAAAATAATTTTAAATTAGGCAGAAGAAAAATGCATAATGGGATGGTATCATGGAAGTGAGAATATGCTTTAATTGCTTCGCTGCTCCATCGGTCTCCTCCTCCATTTGAATAACACAAACAAAAAAAAGATATGTATCTCAATTCTAATACTTATCTATTCAATCCTTATAAATCTCAAACTCAAGATTTTCTGAATTACCGTTCATATTTGGTCTCCAATGTGGTATATTCCCATTTTTTATAATTTATTAATTAGCAAAATAACAAATTATTTGAAGTACGTACATTATTCAATTTATTCTCATTTCTCACCCCATTCTAATATCTAACTAATATTCCAGCGCCCACTAAAATAAAATAAAAAATACATAATATTTTTCTTAAAAAACAATATAAGTCCGTTACTACTCTAATTTAGTAGTATCCATCTTAATATATAAATAGTTCAAATTCAACTCTCATAAAAAGTAAGACCACATATAGAATGATGACTTCGATTCTCCAAAAAAGCAAGGTCAATATCAATGTATATAATGGAATTCGCTCCTGATATCATATATACTAAAAAAAATTATAGATGTGTTCTAAATTTAATTTTTTGGAAGATGATGATTTTAATTTTTTTTAAATGTTTCTATTTATACTCAAATATCAGCTCCTCTCACCTTATTTATGAAATTTCACAAATTAAAATAGAGTAAAATATGATAAATTAAGCAAAATTTACTAAAGTATTGAACCTTAATATATAAAATAATATATATATATATAATACTAGGAAAAAAATGAATATTTACCTCCATCATCATCCCTATATATCATATATTTACCTCCAAATATCTACTATTCTCACCCAAAAACTAAATGAACTTTTTATATACATTTTTTATTTGACCAAAAAGGACATCAAATTTATAAAAATTTCAAAATAATGAAAGAATATACAAAAATTAGAACACTTAACCATATGTGTTTGGATGGAGAATTTCAAAATGAGATTAATAAGTTACAACTGTGGAGATGTTACTTAGAAAGTCCTTTAATTAGTGATTTGTTATGGTTATGATGCTCATATTTTTGTTTTTTAGTACTTAACTACCTACTTAAAATTCACATATTTTTTTTGGTTTTTTTAGTGCATATTTTAGTAATATAGTATAAATTTTATGAAACTTTGAAGTCTCACATCCAAACACACCCAAAGAGAAAAAAATGAACCAAAGAAAACTTAAATGATTCTCCTAGAGTCCTAGCTACCTCCACAACCTTGGTACAAAATTTGTTTTCTCCCCACCTAGCCATCTACAACATCAACATGATTGGGATCTACCACATATGTTCAAAAAAAATGAGAAAACTCATGAACCCAAATGTTAAAAACCCTGAAATTTTCTTATCCTAAAACAATATTGGTTTTAATTGGAGGAGATAGGTGACGATTATTGTCCTCTCTTTTTTTTTTTCTACCTAACTATGCGAGGAATGAGGGTTATATTATTGAATAATGTTTTGGGCATCAAGTTAAATTCCAAAATTTCCATCCCAATTAATAATAATAAAACCAAATAAACAATATATTAAATTAACAATTAATAATAATAAAACCAAAAAGATCCCAAATTTTCCATCATCGTTGGGAGGAGTCGACGACAAGTTTAAGATTGGGATCTTATTTATTTTATTTTTAATACTTGTTAATTTTAATTTGAAATCATAATTAACAAAAGATGATTTGGATTACCACATCAAGTGTCACATGTGTTAAGATAGGAAATTTGGGATTTAACTTGGTACCTATAGCGTTATTGTATATTATACAAGTTGTTATCAATTTCATCATTTACGTGAATCGAATTCAAAATATTCCATATAATTATTGATAAAATGTATTATTATACGGTAATACTAAGTAGCTTTATTTTGTTAAAAAATTAAAACATTTGACATGTTATAGTTTTTCGTATAATTCATGGACCCTATAAATAATTATAGAGAAGGAAAACTTTCATGTATTGCAGCCGTGCAGGTAATGTAATTTCCTTCGAATATAATATCAGCCTATGGATGGAATCCATCTTGTAGATTTTTTTTTTTTGGCCGCCATAAGTTGTAGATTCGACCCATCTTGCATACTTACTTATATACTACCTTCTCTATTTTTAATTAAGCCATTTTAAAAGAATCATTTTTGTATACAACAAAGAAAGAAAAGTATAATTATGACTTATGTAGACATTCAACTAATTAGAGGGGAAATGGGGTCATTTGCTTGCTAAGCTGATAAAATTAAATGAAATAAATAAATTTTAATTTAGTTACTCCATATAAATGAGATAGATAAATAAATATAAATATATATACATATATATATTGACAGGATCGCCCCCGAAGGGACATTGATAACTGTGCCCGGTCCTACTCCCGTCTGACAAGTCGACTGAAATTCCCCAAATTACTCTCAGTACTTGCCAAATTAGGGATAGCCACACACGTACTCACTCATGCCTCCGTCTCTCGATCAGCATCGATCAACGCGCCACGACCTGGAGGGTCAATAAAAACACAAAAAGTGTGAATTGACAAAAATAAATCAGTTACAGAAGACGTTTCTACCCTCCACGTAAAACCAATGCATGCATTCAAAAATCATTTCGCAATCCGTTACATTTTCAACATAAGAAAAACCGTGTACGAAAATCAAATCATTTTCCTTCTCTTCGCCTTCGGGTCTTAGCCCGCAAACATAAACACAGGGCCTCCGCCCAAATCATGAATCAAATCCAAGTACGTGACATAATCCAAAAATCCATCAAAACCACATAAATCGGGCCATTGCCCAACACATCCGAAAATATCGAAAATCAACAATAATTCAGAAGTAAACCAATCCGCTGAATCTCAAGTGCGTCCGAGTCTTTAAACTCAAAACCATGCGCATAATCAGGCCTTCCAGGGATATCAACGAGTCTTTAAACTCATAACATAATCAATAGGCCTCGGGGGATATCACAATAACCGAGTCTTTAAACTCAAAACAGTAACCGAGTCTTTAAATCCTTGAAATCACATCATTTTTCAAATCCCAAGGTCAAAACATCAAAATCATAATCAAATCACCAAAATCACGGTCAAACCACAACATATTCGAAATCTGGTAAAACGTGCAAATCCGTGTCATTCTCGAAATACGTGTCAAAATCGTAAATCATACTCGCAATCCTAATCGAAACATCCTTAAAACATCATACGCACAAATCATGTAAAATCGTTCATCAAAACATCACCAAGGCATAAGAGAAACCATAGTCTAGAAATACGTGTAATTACGTATGGCATACCAAAATACGTATAAATACGAAAATCGTCATTATCACAAGTCATAATCATAATCATAAAAATCATAGAAATATTTATGCATGCATTAAATTTGAAAGCAAAGTTCACTCACACATCATCCATAAAGCCCGTTTTCGCGCTGCACGCATTTCCGTAATTTTTGACATTTTCCAGAAATCTTGAATCCTGTCCGGAAACATTCCTCAACGTCACTAAGAACTCCAATAACATCATACTAATTTCCCATAATTTTTTGAAAATTAAATATTAATTAAAAACGTAACATAAACCGTCGGACCCTCGAAACAACATCAAAACGGTGTCCGACTAATTCGAAATCAACTCTAAAATGTTCGTTACATTGTATAGGACAAAAGTCGTGATGAACTCACCTCGAAAATGACACGACCCATCCCAATCCCCCCGGGATTACCATGGAATGTGACGTGCTCCCGTCTGACAAGAGGCGTCAGACAAGGGATAACCGATTGCCATTGCCCAAACGGGCTTCCAGAGTGCGTAAGGATCGATGGAGGAAGTGTGCGATGCTCAAGTCTCTGCTGCAGTCGTATCCAGAATCAACCTGAAGGGCATTGAAAACAAAAGCTGTGAGTGGACGAAAATAAACAAGTCTGTTTAAAACATTTATAAGACATTTATACCCCTCAGTAAAATCATATGCATGCACCAAAACCAATAATCCCATATTTATTTAGAAATAACCATTAGGGCCTTAGCCCGGAAACCAAAGCATAGTTTCAATTTCCAAAAGTAAATCCAAGAGTTATTTCATAAATCCAGTAGTATGAACCATAAGGCATATAATATAAACCATAACCATTATTTTAGCCACTGCACTATACACTCCAATCCGACATCCCTGATGTCTGACGTCCCTGACGTCAATAAGGTCACAATCACAAGGCTACGCGTGCCACTCGGGTCTCAATTTCCGAGTTCAATCCCCGAACCCCGTTCGGGTACAGCATCCCCGATGCTTAGCGTCATAGACGCTGGACGTACTAGACGTCCGTGACCTCTCCGGGGTACCTCATCCGGAGGAGACAATATAATATGGAAGGATTTATACAGTGCAGTACTAAATACATTTTATTGATATCCACATGCAAAACATATAGGTATACATAGGTAAAATCCGAACCGATCGGTACGTTTCATCAAACGGGTCTCATGCCCAAATACCGTGAAACGTGCCATAACCGAAATATCATCAAAACCAATTATTGATTCCAGCATGTGAACATATATAAAATGTAAACCAGAAAACATTTATTCAATTCCATTTTAGGGTCCCCGACCCGCAATCACATGTAGAAATCAACTGGGCCCCTGGCCCGATTCCACAAGTTAACTGGGCCCCTGGCCCGATTTCATAGTTCAACTGGGCACCTGTCCCGATTTCACATTATTTAAGTTCGTAACCGTTTCATGAAATCATATCCAACCATATTTATGGAAATCGGTGCAAATCCAGAAAACCTCGGTTTACGTGCAAATACGTAATTCACCTCGAATTGCGTGAAATCATTTTAAATTCACCGATATCCAAAGTAAATCATTTAATCATAATTATAACAATCATAAAACAGTTATGCATGCATCGAATTTATGAAACCAATGTCCACTCACAGACCGTTTAACCGAGCGCCTCGATACGCGTGCCATAGGCCTTCCTGGGCCACATCACTATCACCGGGACTCCCAATCCTGTTCAAATCAATTTAGAGGATCACTAACCTCATCATTAACATCCTATTCAAGTCCCGTAATTTTCCCGAATTTTTAAGTATTTTTAAACTGGATTTAAAACCTTCGGACATCCCGAAAAATATCGAGACGGTGTCCGATCGAAACGAAACCAATCCCAAAATGTTCGTTACATTGTATAGGACAAAAGTCATGTTGATCATACCTCGGGATTCGCACTCACGCGCCCCCACGCGCCACCGCAAGCGGCTGCGTGTGGAAGCCACGCGCCAGCTACAGTACCCGCACAGTCATCCCTCTCACCCGTTTGTCTGTAAAACGGGTTGAAAAACCCGCGAACAGACCCGGTCCAATTACACCCAATTTGACATCAAATCCATCCGTTCTTTCAACTGATCCCTTGTAATCAATCACCAATTAAGTTCTGTAGATTGAATTACACAATTTAGGGTCCAAATCCTCACGACTCTCGATCGATTCTTGACGGGTTTCCAATTCGGGTTCACCGATTCCGTCCCTGATTTCCAAATTAATTCATATAGTAAGCATCGTGAGAGTGTAAGGGATGTTTCTGCACAATCAATTTGATGAATTCATACCTCTAACCTGTTGAACTCAAGCTCGAAATGAAGCTGCCATGGAAGCTCCGTTCTCCTTCAATCCGACACGGTTTCCTGTCGTTCTTGCCGCAAGACAGTTCGTTTTGATCCCAGAAGACTCCAGCTAAACCCCATTTTGATCGACACGGCCCAATTACTCCAATTCGAAATTCCCTCCAATTCCCCGAAACTTTGATTCCCGAATTACACCACCCCACTCAGTCCCCCGTGCTCTCCCTCAGCCAGAACCTTCCCCAAATCACCAATTAACCATTTGTGCAATCAATTGTGGAAGAGAGATTGGCAATGGCCAGAACCCAACTCTCATTTTTGCTTGTTCACGGTGAGGGAGGAATGATCAGAAATAGAAGGGGGGAAAATGAGATGGACGGCTGTGATGCAATCTGGGGGTGGAATGGATGGCTCAGATCAAAAGCAGGGATTAAATTCTAGATTATTATGTAGTGGAAGCTTTTAGTATATAGTTTATGATTAGTGGATCAAGATCCAATCTAGCCGTCGGATGAGTGACACTTGTCACTCATCCAAGTGTCCTCCAACCACCATTTCAGAATAAAATAATCCACACAGTTACCGAGACGTAACTTCCCCGATTTCACGTTCCAGACCATAACTTCCTCGTACGAAGTCCGATTTCGGCGTGCCGCCTGTCGTTGGATTCGCATCGACGAAACCTCCGTAACGGTCCTTGGCCCTCGACCATCGGACATCCCGATCAAAAAGTCAACATTTGCCCATATATCGTCCAAATTACAAAAATGCCCCTGGACTTCCGTACATCATAACTTTCACCACGAACGTCGAAATCGAACGTGCCACCTGTCTATGAACTCGTGACGTCCCGAACTACGTCACGGTCATCGGTCAAAGTCCATTTGACCATCCGAATTAAAAGTCAACGTTTTGCCCACACCCAGGGGCAAAACGGTCATTTTGCACAATTCGTCCGAAATCGCCCAACTAATCCCAGATTAGTAAATCACAATTAAATATTATTAAATCCCAATATTCGGGACGGGTCGTTACAGAAAATCTGGCCCACGGACTGCCGTGAGTGGCTGCGCGTGAAAATCACGCGCCAACTACAGTGCAAGCTACAGTCGTCGTCCCAACCCGTATGACTGTGAAACGGGTCCGGTTTGCCCGCGAGATGACCCGATTAGAATCCTGTCAATTCCAACTTAATTTCATCAATTCAGTGAGCCAAAAGGATCGCCGTGTGTCTAATTAGGGTTCTGTGACCTCAACTACGTAAGAACTCACCTGAATCCAAACGATTCGAAGTCGAACTTCGAATAACAGGTGGGTACTGTTCAATCTTCAAATTCGACCAACCTCGATAGTTTTCTTGAAATTGACCCACTCAGAAGCTTCATAGGGTTCATATGAACTTGTTTCTCATGTCAATTTCTCCCTTAAACTCCTCCAAATTCACGACTCAAACTCGATTTTCTTCTCGGTCACCAGGTCCATTCAGAATAAAAAACAGCATCAACTCTCTTCCCTCTTGCACGGAATCAACTTGAATTGATCCTAGATGACTCAATGAAGCCTTAATTTGCCATGGGCTGGCTTATATTTTGAAATTGAATTCTCACTCTCTCTTCAATCCGTTTCGGATTTTTTTGACTTCTTTTCTCACCATTTTCATCCCAATCTTTCCCCTCTCAATCTCCAGACTCTGTCATCCCTCTCTTCAGTCTCATTTGCTCTCCATTCCCTCTTCAGAAGGTCGATCAAGCCATATTCAAAGTCTCTGTTTGTTTTATTTTATTTTTCCAATTTTCAGAAGCACCAGCACAGTATTCCCAGCCCACTATAGGCCCGTGCTCTATGTTCTGTTTCCCCCTCCATTTCCAAGCACACTACTTCATTTTTTTTTAAGGTTCCCACCATCACACAATCTCACATACTGGGCACTTGCCTCCACTGTCTCTGTTTTTCACTTCCAACCGCACCAAGCAATAGAAAACTCAACCCGTGCTCTGTCCCTTCATAGCACACACAGCACTCTTACTTATTTAAGTTTCCCACTGCGACACTTGTGCCTCTAATCCATCCAATTGTCACTTGATTTTGTTAAACAACCTCTTAACAGATTAAACAATTCACAAAACAACCATCACGCTGATTTCAAACTGCAACAGTCAAATTACCATTTTACCCTCACTTTGACAATTTACCAAAATGCCCTTCACGCTTCTAGACCCGTAACTTGGTCATCCAAACTCCGATTGATGCGGGCAGTTTGTCTACGGATTCAGCGTCTCGAAACCTTCCTAACGATCTTCGAATTACGTGCAAAATAGTGCTCAACCAAAAAGTCAACATTTTCCCCATTTTCGTCCTAATTATGACAATGCCCTTGAACTTCCGAACACCATAACTTCCTCCTCGAACGTCGGAATCGGGCGTGCCACCTGTCTATGAACTCGTGACGTCGTGACGTCCCGAACTACATCACAGTCATCGGTCAAAGTCCGTTTGACCACCCGAGCAAAAAGTCAACCGTTCGCCCATTACCTAGAGGCAAAATCGTCATTTTCCTCAAATTTTTCAAATTTCTCTTTTTTGAACATCCGGGTCGTTACATATATTATTGTCGTGATTTAAATTTCATCCAATTTAAATTGGTGTGATGTATAATGTGATAATGTGCTTCACACAACACTCGATGTCATATAAAATTTTATGACATATTTACTTAAGAGGTATAAGTAGGGATGGACACGAATCTGTTAAAACCGCTAACTGATCCGCTTTAAACTGTTATTTATCCAACGGTTTAGGTTTGACCGGATAAAAGTCAAACAGTTTGAGAATCCAAACCGTTCCGTTAGTAACAGTTTGGATTTGGATTTTATTTTGGAAATCCGTTAAATTCAAATCGAACCGTTAAGGAATATATTAATTTTTATTAATATTTAAATATATTATTAATACAAAGTAAAATTAATAAAATTAAAAGGGTACCTAGATGTACTCATATAAGTATATGTATACTCATATAAGAGTATAATAAAAAGATTAATAAATAGTTTGTTGTTTGATAAATCTCAGTATAGTGATAATGTTTGTAATTTAATACTTAACAAGCTTAATATATAAAATTTTGAGTATTGAGTATTAATTTTTTTTTGTATCCTTATTTTTTCTATATCCTCATTTTTGTTTATTCCTTAAGGTTTTAAACCGTTTCGATCCAAACCAAACCGTTAATAACAGTTTGGATTAAAACGGTTTTATTTCTAATTTTAGAAAATTCAAACCGTATCGAACCGTTATGATTTTAACGGTTTGGATTTGGATATTATCAATATCTGTATCGAATCGCCTCGTGCCCACCTATATTACCAATATCTATATCGAATCGTACCGTATACACCTCTAAATATAAGCATGAAAATGAAGGATATATTTCTATTTCTTATATGTGAACTTTTTCAAATGAACACAACCGTGGTCCCTACGGTCTATGCTTGAAAGAAAATGTTTTTTTACACTAATTAATTAAACAAAATTAATAATAACATGTCGATTGACCAAAAGCTTTCCGCTCCCAACTCCCAACTCCCAAGTCATTGCCACCAGAATATTATAATTATATATGCATCTCTCTCCTGCCATGGACGTCATTAGCCCTTAAAAAAACAATTAGTACGTAATTGGAACTAATTGAAGTACCCACACGATTAAGCAAACCAATGGACTCTCACAAATAAATTATATATATATGCACTAGTTGGTTGGTTTTATAATACGGAATAATCGTTTGATTAGACGCATTTTATAAAATAATATCATAATTTTACCATTTATATTATAATTTATTATTCAAATATCATTTCTGTAAAAATTCATCCAAATCGGAAATAGTTTAGTTATTTAATTATAAGAAAGAAAATTTATTATGTTATCTGACTCATTATGTTTATCTATGTATTTAACTATCATATTATATAGTCGAACAATTACCAAATCGGATAAATTTTTACAATTTTAATCTTTGAATAATTAATTATATAAAAATGAGCGATTAGATTACGATTTTTTTTTAGAAATATGTGATATTATTTTGTTGAGTAAATCTAATTGAATGGTTGGGTTCGTATTATGGAACTAATTAGTTGATTCTAGAGCGCTACCATATATATATATATATATATATTATGTATGTATAGTTGTATACATAGACATGGACGTGGATGGGCAAAGTGGTGGAAAAGGTGAGAACGCTTTGATTTGAGAAAGGCAAAATGCAATAAAAGTAATTAAGAATGTGGTGGTTAAGTAGTCCCCATTGCATTCTTGTTGCATGAAATGCCACGTTAATTAACATCATGTGTTAATTCATTATAATCTGAAATGATTGATTTCGTGTGGATCTACTGCTTCTTCATCATGAAATCATGTTACAAATACCATTCATAAATACGTACTATATTGCCATTGATTGTTTTTTTGTAGTTTGAAAAGAGCTTGAGACTCTGAATTTACAAATTAATTCTTCTTTATAATCAATGTCTTTTCTTTTTTGAAATAATTTATGATTCAGACTTCGTCAAAGCATTCGATGATATATGATTCGTTTGTTTCTTCTTTTTTTTTTTGAATAATTTTATGAACTCGTGCTCGACGAGTTGCATTCATCATTCAACATCAAATTCTCCATTTCATATTATTGTTTTTTTTTTAATTGCTCCAATATTGACCAAACGTACAATTGTACTGTAAATGATATATATGGAATGTTAATATAAATTAGAAATGGAGACACCCAACAATGATTGTTTTCCTTTACACGCGTAAAGGAACAAATTCTTATATCAATTGCCACAAGGCACCCCAATGAACAAATGAGACCAAGTTTTGATGAAATAGAACGAAGGGTAGGTCAACGTGAGATTTTTAAGTATGTTTTTTTGCCAGTTTTTAGGTGAGAAATATCACATTTTATTACATAGTCAGAAATTTTTTGAGTTAATTTCAGTGTATTTAAAATTAATAAATTCAGATTAAATTTAATTTATATATAATTTTTATTATAACGAGTCACAGAAAAAATAGTCATGTGATCGGTTCTATAACAATGACGTGGAGTAGAAGAGTAGTACTAATACGACAATCCTAATTGATTAGCCTAGTACAAATGACAGCATACGCGAATCCCTCCTCTTACATATAGGTTCATATCGACTTGAGGTGGGCGGCCAATTCAACAAGTTTAGCTGTATCCTCCGTGGCCAATTTAATTAATTATAAATTAATCCCCATTTATTATTATTATTTTTTTCAAATTTTTACTGTGTTTTTTTTATAATTTTGTTTTTTAAAGTTTTTAAATACTTTTTTCATATACATATGATAAATTTTTAAATTTTAAATATTATTATTTTATATTTATTTTTTAAAATTAATCACATTATTATCATTTTAACTAAATTTCAGAAGATTTATTTTATATTTATTTTATCGGATAACATCTGATACTTTTGAAGAACCAGAGAGTTACATGTATGTTATTTATCTTATTACTTTTTGTAAGCAAATTAATAAGAACATGTTTATTTTATTTTTCTGTTTGAGAGAGATATATTAAAAAATATATATCTATTATGATACAATTAGAATTTCTATATATATAGTTATCTTATTTATACGGAATAGTTAAGTAAATAATATTATTTAATTTACCTGTAAGTCTAGAATCAGATATTAATAGGTATATAAATATAATATATAATGACACATCTATAATTATTTAAAAAATAACAGACAAAAAAAATATTATAATTTAATAAATAATAAAAAAATATTATTTATTTTATACTTTCTTTTTTTATCATAAAAAATTAACTTATAAATTAAAATTAAAAATTAAACCTATTTATAATTATCCCTTCCATTTATTTCTCATCACATAAATCCATCATTCCTTTTCACCACCATCCTTATCTCAGGGCCGTAAGATCGTAATCGTGCGGTCCTAAGGAAAACATGTCAAGATCCTAGCTAGGGTAAGTACGTTTCAACGTGGCATGATGTTTACACGTAGCTGGGAACAGCCGACTGGATGAGGTGGCATGGCATTAATGCGAAACGAAGCTTTTATCTCCGCCACGTGATTTTTATTTGGCTTTGACAGCGACGCCACGTGTCTTTGGTGTGGTTCGTCAAACCAATCATTTACAGATTGGTGAATCCAAGGGAGAAAATTGTCACCACCCCCAGCCACCTCAATTCAATTTCACACTCGCTTTTCCCTCTAAATATTTAGGGACATTTTAAACATGTAAAATGTATGTATATAAACATATATTATTTGCGGTAAATGTGAGCTTCCCATATTGGTGGATGAATGTGTTCTCTTCGTTATTATTATCTCGTATTTATTTTTTGAGAAGAGTCAAAATTTTATTGTCAACTTTTTGAAATTTCAAAAACGGCGAAAATATTTTTCACAATTATATTACAAATGTTTTAATCTATGATAATTAACACCCAAAATACTAATAGAGGACTGTGATGACTCAATTAAAACTCACAAGACTGCATTACGAGTCAAAATCATATGAAGACATTAAGATAAGAATTTCATCGACAACCTTACTCGTTAGAATGCTAAAAACAGTGGTCGTGATTGACATCATCACGATAGACAAAAAAAATGAAGCATGACGATAAAAATGAACAAATTTCGATAAGAGCGACATCAAGACCAATTTGTTTGTTCATTACATCCCTCCAAGTATTAGGAGAAACCTTCTTAGACCCAAAAAAGATTGATCGAAAAAAAAAATGTTTTTTTGAAGAGAAGACTAAGATTTTCGATTAAAAGATTCATTTTTTTTTTAACTCGTGACTTCACATGCCATCAAAAACTAATTATAAAACTACTTTTAAAAAAAATTTAATTCACACTTGGCTAACATGTTATGAAATTACACATGTGGATCGAGAAGCAATTATCAAATTACATTTACATATGCAAAATGAATTCTCACAGTGTGGTTCCTTGTTCATTAGTTTCTTGAGTGAGCTTAATTAGCATCTATGGTGGGCCACCTCTAAATATGGGAGATTTAGAGATTAGAGATGAGAGCAATAATTGAGAGATATGGAAAGGTGTAAGTGTTTGCGTAAATTGTGAGAGAAGCCTTTTGAATCATTCCAATCAATCACATCATCATCGTTAACTTCTTTCTTTGAATTCTCTCCTTCCTCTTCTTCTCCACCACCGGCATCCAACCTTTTTTAACTTTTTGTACACATCATATCATCAAAACCATAAAAACATACCATTTTCTGATTCTATTTTCCAGAAGTGAATTATGTGTCTATATTTATATTAATTCCCACTTCTTTTATTATTTTATTTTTTATTTTTTATAATATGCATACAAACAAAATTACTCTTTCAATTGCAAATAGTAGTGCAGTAGATAATGACTTACACAAAATTACTCTTTCAATTTTTGTGCTTGTTTGTTAACATGAGCGAGCCTATTTAAAATGTCATTCCATAAAATCCAGTTAAAAATTGTTAGATAAATGTACGCGTCAAATTTAAGGGAGAGTAGTAATTAATAGATACAAAACAAAAGAGCTATTATTTCTTAATTGTCCCGAGATTGATGGGTTTTGATGTTTTATGAGATTTGTCAAAATATTGATTAGGCACCATATGTACGATGAGGAAAGCTAAGAAAATAGTCGAGCATCTCGATGTTGATGTCATATATATCTTCATTAGACAAATTTAATTGGTGGTGTACTTATACTTGCTTCAAAAGAAACTTTGATGAACCCTATTAATGAAGACGTGAAGGGTTTATGCTATGAGTTTTCACCGTCAAATTTAAGAAATCATGGTTGAAACTTCAAAAGTGGAGATGGTGTTAAGTTGGAACACATACGATACAATATTATTAGTCATTAATTAATATTTAACTTCTGAATTATAGTTCAAATAATTTAAACTACAATGAAAGGAATTAAAAAAACCGTACATAAAGAAAATACATATGTTCATTTTATATACCTTACGAGTTCTTAGCTAGCTTGTTTTTGTTTTAATCTGAAATACTTCGTTTCATGAACTAGCTAGAAAAATAAAATTTTACATCTTTGCCAAGTTTCTTAATTTAGGAACGAAAATACAACTAGTATCAACGAATCGATGTAACTAATCTTTAACTTCATCAATAAGGACACTATCAGAGGAAATGCATTCATCATCACAATTTTACATATTCACAATCACTTGGCAATCAGACTCTACCACGCACAAAGGATCGGAATCCAGCCTCTCAGGCAATCTCCAAGGCTTTGGAAGGGTCATTACTAACAAAACTTCCCTTATATTGTCTTTGTCTCTATCATTTTAAAAGGGGATGGGTCATTGCCACCAAAACTTTCCCTATATTGTCTCTAGTAATCGCACCAACACCACTTTTCCCAGTTGCAGCAACAAAAAGCCATCCACATTCATTTTAAAAGCACCATGTAAAGGTCTCCTCCCGAAAACACAAAGCTTGCCAAAGTTCTTACTTGTATTTATTTTTTTGTTATCGAGAAATATATGGATGAGCATTGAGCAGTTAACTTTTTCCATAATTGACTCAAATTCAACACCCAAGGTCCCGAACTAACTCCACTATGCTATTGAGAACAGTTTTATTTCCTTATTTTGAACAGTTTTAAAGTAAATAAATTTGTATGAAAGAAAGAGAAAACTTGCGTTAGATGTGAGATAGATGGGAGACAGTGACCTAACATGCTTATCTAATTAAGAAAGAAAGTTGTAGAATTAATATGTTATTAGGATGAGCTAGGTAGCTAGGGTTCGGCCTTTGAAGCCCACATACATATGTGGTCCTGCAGGCTGCATGCCTTGGGGTGTAAGATAAGATCTCCCTCAATTCGAGAATCACGAGACCCATCAAGCTTTTGATCGATGCACTGTTCCTGCATAATACATTGATTCATTATTTAATTCACATGTTAAAATCACCATATTCAAAAGAGATTAGCCAATAGAATATTTTGGGTCAGGGATTTAATTTTTGTAGTAGAATTCCATTATGTGAGTAAAATAGAATATTATTTAATCGAGGGATTAACATTATTTGAGATTTTGATGTAAAAAAGAGATGTAATGATTTATGATCTTTATTGAGGTAATGAGTAAAGATATAATTCTGGACAAGCACTAATCGTTGCAGCTAAATAGAGATTGAATTGGAGCCTACATGTTGGTCCATGTCGTCCTCACCCAACTCACATGGACATATGTGAGCACCATAAGGGACACCAATCTCACCTCACATATGGGCATAGTGAGCACCACAAGGGACACCGGACATCAATCTCATCTCATATCGAAATTGAGGAACCTGCTTCTTCATGCCTCCAATACAAATACATGGGTAGCTCTCTAACAAAGTTCACTTAACTACATTGCCTGATTGATGGAATTATCACTTGATATTGATATTTACCTCCACTTACAACTGATTTAAGCTTCGAAATTACCGCCAAACCAAATGAACACAAGTAATTTTGTACGTCAGGGCAAAGTACAATCTTAAGTACGAATCCATTTTGCACATCTAACAATATTTGTGTCGTGGGAGCGACATTGTAGGATCCTGTCATTGTAGTATACCGAGTATAGGTCGGTGGACCAACAGTTGGATCATATAATTAATTCCCCTTCCAGCCCTTCAATATGGTCTCAAAATTTACATCTTCTAAATGATCAAGAGCGCAACGGCATTTTGGATCTTCAATATCCATGAATAATCTTTCATTGAAGACCGGTAAAATATACCAATTAATGGGTAGGTGTTATAAGAGGCACATATATTAACATTAATATTTACAATCACGATTTTGTTACTCATTCAACATATATAGTGAGATATATATATATATATATATATATATATATATTTATATAGCCGTACGTTTACAATTTCCTTTTGGCAATCAAAGTTGGACATCACAAGCAAAGTCTTAGGCCGGCAACTCCACGGCAAACCATCCACAAAAAATGATTAACTTGAACGAAACTTCCACACAGCCAATGTAAGCTTCTCAACTTCAACTAGTATCGGAGAGATGATATATATGATCGTTTAGGTTAAAGATAGGGGAAGTAGCCCAAGATTATATAAGGGTCCAACAAGCCCCCTCATTTGTAGCCAATGTGAGTTTCTCAACTTCAACTAGCATAAGAGAAATGATATATATGATCGTTTAGGTCAAAGATGGAGGGAGTAACTCAAGATTATATAAGGGTCCAACAATACATGCATTCATCTTAAGGTGGATGTGCTCAATCTTTCCATGATTGATTATCAAAGGTTAATTATATGTCTAATGTAATAATGGGAATAATCTTTATTGATTTCTAAAAACAACATATAAAAATATCACCGTCTTTACAGAAAATCAAAGAAATTGGTGATAATTTGGTCATTTATATGTATCAATTAAATTGACGATTTATAATAAATATATTAACTGATACCAAAACCGTCGTTTGTTTCGGTACATACTATTACTGCAAAACGATCCCCAATTTGGTTAATTTTTTTGCATAAATGATTTTTACATGATGCTTTAAGATATCAATGATTTTGAGTATCACACTCGTATACAGAAAAATCAATAATTAACCATGATAAATGAGTACATCCACCCTAAGGTGAATGCAAGTATTTTCCTCAATTGATTTTTACTATAAATTGTTAAACTCACAACTTTATTTTAGTACCTCTGCGGATGAATGAGATGGAGGTAGTGTTGAGTCAGCACTTATATTCAAATGCATTGCCTGATTTGATTTTGCAACTAGTTCTTTCAATTCGATGAACCACCATGTGTCAAAGTGACTGTTGAAGATTAGTTGAAACTTCAAGTCCCATAGACCGACTTATTTTTCCATCATATTCAAGTGAAAGTAATTTCGGAGTGTCAGCAAGAACCTCCACGAGTTTGTTACATTTATGTAACTCTAATCTCAGCAGCTTGTGGCCCGAGATCTAGCTGAAGCCTTTCTATCCACGGGCAAAATGCGATCTTTAGTGTCATTAATTAGCAAGGAAAAATTGGAGGAGAGTTATGGAATGGAAATCCCATTTCGACACCAGCTGCAAATTCGAATTTTTTGAGACCAGGACATGTGGAGATAAATGGAACATGGTTGCTTGTAACCCCTAAGAGTAGAGTCTATACGTAGAATTTCAAGGCTCGGAGCTTCGAAATGAATATTTCTAGACAACCCTAGAACAAGCTACTTCAGGCCAAAAATGTGCAAAATTTTTGAACCCTGGACAATGAAGCAAAATGATTTCTTGTATCAAACGGCAGGTAGGGATGGGTTCCCTTCCCTTGTGATCACCAATTGGCATGCATGTGAATATAAATTTTCCATGAAAATTGAACTTTATGATGCAGTTGTTCTGATCATCTAGCTTGAAAGAACATTACTTAAGTACTGTCAGGGTTTTGCTGGCAGTCTGCCACTGAAAATTGCTTGGGGCACAAGGTACCATTGACGAAGAACATCATTTCTTGGAGTCAACTTTGTAATGTCGAAATGAACCTCCTTGACACCATTCTCTATAGCCAAGTGAATCCATCTCTCAACAACACAATCCAGCTCCATATCAACCATGAGGTCTCTGGAGAGTTTGAGTTTCTGCAAGGCAATAAGAGTTTTCTTGCTGTACAAGGCAAGTAAAGAAGTGTCTACAAATTTGATAAACTTGTTGTAAGTTGTAAAGCGGTTAGGGTTAGCTTTCTCAAATGTTCCTATAGGGTTACGCAATAATTTAGATCTAGACTTGTTATTCCAAAGTGTGACTGGTCGAACTCGGGAACCATATGCACGAACACGGTGCCATCGTTTCGATAAGATACGTACTAGTTCGATCAACATCGTTTCAATAAGAAATTTTATATTTGATGTTCGATTAAGTTCACAATGTAAAGAAATTTTATGTTTAATGTTCGATTTAAATTTGGACTTACTCTATTTTAATTTTATACTTTTTAACATATAAAAATCAAAACCGAATTTAAAATTCTTACCAAAATATTTGATTATTATCTGACTAATAAAATAAAATCAGATTATTCTTTGACTCAAAAAGACACTTATTAAAAAAAAATTGCTCAGAACAACAATTTGGAAAATAATAGCAATCCATCACAAAACTAAACCTCAACACAATCGCCTACTAACTCCGCCAATCCATTAATGTCAAACTTACGCTATCATTGACCAACTAGATAACATGCCCAACTTCACTATCATTGACCAACTAGATAACATGCCCAAATTGATTACACCTAGATTCGACGCAGGTTCCAAATACCTCTCCAGTATTTTACCCCAAAATTTGTCCAAACATAAAATATTTTAAGAACAAAATACTTGAATTGTTTAAAAATACTTGAATTGTTTAAAAATACTTGAATTGTTTAAAAATACTTGAATTGTTTATCCAGTCCTACAGGTAGAAATCAAAGGCAATGAATCAAAGTTTGCTTAAAGTACTAAAGATGAAAAATTGTGCCAATGAAATTAACATTCACAACCTAAACGCTGGGATTATTGAGAAAATCACAACTTTCCGAACAACAATTCTCAAAGTAAAGAATATTATGCCATCGCCAAAAGAAAAACTGAAATATCTTATTGGCTACCTGTTTACATTCGAAAGTCTAGCCCAATTTGCATCCCATTTGCAAACTTATAGGGAAGCGGGAGCGTGATTGAAGCAATCATGCAGATATGTGCCGAAACCGTCAGAAGGTGAATTGGTGCTTAAGCTGCTAACAGGGCAGCAAGGATCAAGCTCACAAAGCAGCTGGCCTGAAAAAGAAGATGCACCTGGAAATTAGATACCTGTGTGTGTGTGAGAGTTGCAAAATTTGCTTCTAACAGAATGAGTTGTGCAAGGCATGTGACTCTTTCTTGGTAAGCAAGAAAGAGAGTGTAACCGGGAGCATGAAAGGGGGGGTGGGTGGGGTGGGGGTGCGGGGGTGGTGTGTGTCGATGACATCGTGTCATCACACTAACCGTTTGAGAATGTGAGTGATATGAAACACTTAGTGTGCAATCTGTATCACAGTGCATAACACACCGTTTTCATCATTCAATTCATCCCAATTTTCGATTCAAAAACTAATCAAACAAATCTATCCTATCCTAGGCTCAATCTGATTCAAGCTAAAGGCTTGAAGTTAGAGGTTCATACCTAGAAAACTCCATTGAATCTCCAAAGATGAATACGGCCGTTGGCTGTTTAATTAGGTTGTAATGTTGGCAAATCGTTGGATAATCACAAGGCATGCACAAAACACCAAGTAATAAATCTGTTATGTCAATTTTACATGTCAAAATTTTGCCCCTTGTTCTGCATAATGCTATATTTTTCTCCTTTTGTACTGTTATTTGAAGGATCCTTACACTCATCACAATATCTGATATTTCTATCTTTTGTCACTTCCACTACGTCTATTTATACATTTCAAGATCATTAATAATGAAAAAAAATCAATTAAATTAGAAATCATTTAATCATTCATATGCATTATCAAATATAATTGGTTGACTGTGAAGATCTCATAGTTGTTATCAATACTGGTGCATTTTTAATAACCAATTTCCCTATACGTATATTTCGTCAAATTTTTCTCATTTAAAAAAATATCAAATAAAATTATTAATTACGAAATTACTAAACGGGTACTGATTTTGACACTTCACAAATTACCTGTTATACTCCACTTTTATATTTTAATTGAGTTTACTTTATTTATATTTATTTTATTTGCATAGAAAATTTGGATTTTTATTTTAATGCATGCTATTAATTAATGATAATTATGATTAGAAGATGAAAGAAAAAACAATGTAAAAGAATAACAAATACATTTATGCCAAAAAAAAAAAAACCCTCTCAATTTGTCTTCTTCCTTGATCACATCGAAAGCCATAGAGTTTCTTAGGAAAAAAAATTCATGAACAAGTAAAGGATTATCCTGTGATTTTGGCTAGACCAACTCTTCTTTTCATTATAGTCATAGGCCAGAATAATCATGGGTAACCCCACTAATTGGGGTATTTCTATCAATACCAAAATAACCAATGATAGAAGGGCCATAACTTTGTTAATTGGATTGTGGAGATTCTCCTTTCTATCATTAGTGAAAATCTGACACAACCCATCCCAATCCCCTGGGATTAACACGGGATGTGCCATGTTTTCGTCTGACACGAAGTGTCAGACAAGGGATAAATTAAAACATTCAGCCCGACCAGCTTCCAGAGCGCGCTAGGATCCAGTGGAGAAGTGTGATGTCTCGGTCTCTGCTACAGTCTGCATCCATGATCAACCCGAAGTGCATTAAAAAAAAAAACTGTGAGTGAACGAAAATCAATAAGTTTATAAAAACACATTTCATTAAAGACCTTTATGCCATTCACTAAAAAGCATGTATGCATAGGAAAACCATTTATCAAACCACATATGTTTTAATAACTATTAATAGGGTCTCAGCCCCAAGTTCCGTAAATTCAAGTCATACGGGCCGTTGCCCAAATTCATTTACACAAATCCATAATCATATCAAACATATGTGGGAACTCAGCCCAAATCCATTTATATTCACAAAACACAATTTCGCAAATCCAAGAAATCATGTTTATCATATATCATATAACCAATCCTGTCACGGTTTCTAAATCTATGCGCGTGTTACCTGGGGTCTCAAATCCCAAGTCTCCCTAGGGTCCACCCAGGTCAATGTCCGCAGATCAATAACCCTCCCTGAGGGTTATAATCCATCATATCCTTCCTGAGAGTAAGGTACCCAACGGGGGCGACTCCACTCAGTTAGTGCTCCGTGACTACTCCAGGGTCCACCCAGACCAACGACCCTCCCCGGAGGAGACAATCCATAAATATATAAGGATGGTATATGAAAAACTATTTTGAAATTATTCTCAAAACCTTTCAAGGGTTCATGCCCGGTCCCCATAAACCCTCATGAACTAAAAATCCATTTATGGGTCCCCGACCCGAAATCACAATCGTAAACCATAATTGGGCCCCAAGCCCGAATTTGCAAACCAACAGGGCCTCACGCCCGATTTCGTAAACCAACTGGGCCTCGTGCCCGATTTCGTAAACCAAATGGGCCTCGTGCTCGATTTCGTAACCCAACTCGGTTTTAAGCCCGATTCGTAAATCAACTGGGCCTCGAGCCCGATATGTAAACCAACTGAGCCTCCGACCCGATGCCTTATTAAATCAAATGGACTTCAAGTCCGAGAGTTCAGTCCCAACATGCCTTGTTAAATCAAATGCCTTGTTAAACCAACTGGACCCCATCAGACACCTACTCGTTCGATTTATACACTATACGGGATTAACCTCGAAAAAAAGTTCAGTCCCAACATCCTCGTACTCAATTATCCAAGACAGGGTAATAAACTCTCCACCTAACCTGATCATCAAGATCACGATCCATATCCATCTCCACGTCACCCGACCAATAACCTCACGATACTAGATCATCGCAATGCCCAAACGCAATCCAGATCCACCTAGGATCCGCACATGCTCACTCAGCTAACAATCTACCTGAAATATGATCCTAGGGTGTTACACCCTCTTTGAATCCTTCGTCAGTCACATCACTCCTCAACCAATCCCTACATCTAAACAGACCAGTCAACGACGAGACACGTCGAGACTGCGAGTTCCTTCCAATTACCTCATATCGATCCTTGTCATCCCACCTAGGGAAAACCAAGGATGCTCCAAGACAATGACATCAAAATTCATTCTACGTGGATGCCAACAAAACTCATTGCACTCACCATGCCAGGCAACCCAACATCGTCTGCCACCAAGCAGAACATGAAAAGTCACCCTAAATGACTTTGAAATACTCATTACCAAAGTGGAATCAAGCACTCCCCTTGTCGCCTCAATCAAAACCTCTCTCGATTCCGAAGTTCCAACTATGTCGGAACCAACACCCTCAGACATCAACCACGTGTCCGTAACCAGTCTAACCCACTACCAAGTTTGCCTATCGATTTATATCATTTATGTACATCCAAAAGGATGTGGTCCATTACTACTTGATTCACACGTCTCAACCCCTGCTGGATCCCATCCAGTCCATCACTATCTGAGATCCACTGCTGGATCCCAGGTACCGAACACATGCCCATCTCGACGAAGTCACATCCCGACTTGTGACTCATCGTCATCACAATCTATAACAGCCCGTCCCGAAACTCGGGATTAGATTAGTTGTTAATGACAGATTAGCAAAGTTAATTGGTGATTAGTTGAACATTTTCGAATGGACGGTGCCGAAAGACGATTTTATCCATGAATATGGGCCAACAGTTGATGACAGGACCCATCCCAATCCCCCCGGGATTACCGTGGAATGTGCCCTGCACCCGTCCAACAAGGGGTGTCAGACAAGGGATAACCAAAAGTCACTGCCCAAACGGGGCTTCCAGAGTGTGCAAGGATCGATGAAGGAGGCGTGCAATGTCCCAGTCTCTGCTGCAGTCGCATCCGTGATCAACCTGAAGGGCATTAAAAACCAAAAGCTGTGAGTGGACGAAAACCTTTAAATTCATTAAACACAGTTATACGACATTTATGCCCTCCAATAAAAACGTATGCATGCCACGAAAACCAGTAACCAAAACGTTTGTTTAACCAAGTCATTAGGGCCTTAGCCCAAAAATCGTTAACTTGTGGGAACTCAGCCCAAAACTGTGGAATACCACTACCAGACATATTAAAACCATGTGGGCCACCGCCCAAAGCCATAAACATAAATCCATAAATCCAAAACCATTTAGGGTCCCCAACCCAAAATACCATAACATAACCAATAATCCATTTTTACCACATAACACAAATCCAACCGAAAAGCCATTTCATAGATTCATTAATCCATATTTACCATTACCATCACCAGCATCCCTTGATCGAGAAACTCACGGCCAGAATTCCTCCGTCGACTGCTCTCAGCTCCGACCACCATTCCCTTCGAAAACGGTCCCTATTGACTCGTTGCATCCTTAAAATCATCACCCTAATCACTAGATCGATTGAAAGACGGTAAAACCCATCCTGCCATTTTTGTACCCGAAAACAACTCACGGGTTTGGGGCTTACCTCGCCGTCGTGGTTCACCACCGTGGCCACCAACATGTCCAGTTTGACCCCAGGAACTCCCTTCACCCTTCCAAAACGATCAAACACCAACCTACACCGACTTTCTATTTTCTGAAATCTTGGTCCTCTGTTTTTGTTTCGCCGCCGTCGTCCCCGCCGTCTCCCATCGTGCCCAGCTCACAGCCGTCATCTCTCAGCCCTCCCCAATGGTTGGTCTCTTTCACAAGCACATGAGATGGGCTGGTGTGTTTGTCGAATGAGTGGTGTGTGTATGTATGTGTTTTCGGGTGAAAATATAACAAAGGGAGGGAGATGAGTCTGATCAGGAGATGAAGGAAAGGGAGAGATGAGATGGACGGTCCATATGCAATCTGGAAGTGAGATGGAGGGCTGTGATTAAAAGAAGGGATTAATTGTATTTTAAATCATTAATGGAAACATGATCCAGATTTAGGGCCTTAAATCAAGGGTTGTCACTCATCCAAGGATCCAGATTCAGCAGTCACTATTTATTATTTTAATTGAAGCCTCGGTTCGTTAATTCGTTCCCGTGACCATAACTTCGTCGTCGAACCTCCGATTTCGGCATGCCGCCTGTCATTGAATTCGTATCGACGAGACCTACGTAACGGTCCTTGGCCCTCGTCCATCGGACCTCTCGGTCAAAAAGTCAACATTTGGCCCCTAATATGCCAAATTACCAAAATGCCCCTCGACTTCCGAACATCATAACTTTCTCCTCGAATGTCGGAATCGAACGTGCCACTTGTCTATGAACTCGTGACGTCCCGAACTACGTCACGGTCATCGGTCAAAGTCCGTTTGATCGCCCGATCAAAAAGTCAACATTTTGCCCACGATCAGGGGCAAAACGGTCATTTTGCACATTTTGTCCGATTTCGCCCTAGTAACCACCGATCAACCTCACTAATTAAGATTAGTTACTAATCTAATCCCAGAATTCGGGACGGGTCGTTACAACCTTCCCTCCTTAATTAATTTCGTCCTCAAAATTCCATCTATTCTAAACTCGAACGTTCTTCCCTCCTTAATTAATTTCGTCCTCGAAACTCGACCACCCTGATCCCACAAACACCCCGTGGAAAGTGGAATCGACCTCGCAACACGTGTACACCCGCACACCAACTAATCTGAACAAAAACTGCACCCCAACGTACCACTAGTACTCAAAACGCATTGACTACATTCGCCCCCATCGAATGACTGAAACTACCAATCTATCCTGGTATTTACTCCCTCTACTCAACAATCTATGTTGACACATCCTGATAATCTGTCACCACACAGTTGTTGTCAGTCGAAAACTGACACTAGACTCACTCGTGGCTACACAAGCCACCAACTTACTTGACTTAAATATATGCTTACCGACATTTCACCCGACTCGTGTGTAATTAGACACATCGGAAATACCATGACCCATTACATAGTAATGTCCGGTCCACGACTAATCCAATGGTATCAGAACCAATCCGACTACCAACACGCTCACCGACACACCTCGGGTATAACCCATCGACCAAACTACAACCACCTAGGTCATAGCCAAACACGTTCCAATAATGGAGTACATTTGCCCAAACCAGCATTAGACAAATCGAAACTCCACCCATTATCTAGTTCCAGTTCCGAATTCGAATTCGCAATTTCGTAAGAAGTCCCGAATCCAAACCTGAGACATCACATTTCAATCCATTTCCAAATCCGAATCCGAAATCATTATTCCGTAAGCTAGCATTTGGAATAAGCATTCCGTACCCAAATCCGGAAATCCATGTTCAAGTTCCAAAATCGAATCCTGAATCGTCACCCAGATATTCGATTCCAAAACCCGAAATCTCGTTCACGTCTACCAAGACACATCAAAACCGAACCTATCGGTTACCTGCTCAATACACTTGATTGACTTCATAGGGAAGCCAATCCAACCTCCACACGTCTAAGGTGGACAAAATCCGACCAGTCGGAAACCTACTCACTCGAGTAAGATACCATACGGGCTCCACTTCGAAAAGAAGTTCAACCCCGTCATTTACGACTCACATACCCAAGTTCGTATCGATCCTTGTCATTCCACTTAGGAAAAACCAAGGACGATCCACATGATGACATCAATACTCATCCTATGTGGATGCAAACAAAACTCGCTGCACTCACCATGCCATGTGACACAACATCGTCTGCCACCAAGCAGAAAATGAGAAATCTCGTTTTCCTAGCTTCGAAGGACGCAACTCCTCCTGATGACCCCAAACCACACATGGGCCAACCAACCAATACACGCTCAACGTACCGGTAACTACAACCAACGTCTACCAGGGAAGAAAATGAGAAGTCAACCCCAATGACTTCGGAATACCTATCACAAAAAACGAGCACCACTCTCGTTCCCCAATCACAACTCTCCTCGAAACTAAGGTTCCAACCATGTTGGAAGCAGACCTACTCCCAACGAGATGTTAAGTCCAACCACTGGACTCCCTACATCCCCAACTCACTTGGACAACCACGTGTCCACAATCAATCCGTTATTGTTTCGTTCGCACATCCCAACCTTTACAGGTTCAACACTCGGTTTTCCAAGTTCTCAATTACAAATCCCCACATCTATACCACCAATGGTTTTCCTCGTCTTTTCCAATTCCAATCATTCCCTTGTCCTTTCTGGAGATATTAGAAACATACAATCACACTAACCTCGGAGTTTCCAACAACTCCCCAAATCCATTAATTCTCATGACGTAGGGGACGTCATCCCAAGATTACTCAAGTCTCAATCATACCTTTTTATCCACTAATCACTTATCATTTTACTACTGTTGGGACTAATCCCAACCCATCACAATCTCAACTGGATCCCATCCAGTCCATCACTCAACCACTACCAATCCTCAAATACCGAACGTATGTCCATCATAACGGAGTCACACCCCAACTCGTGGCTCATCGTCATCACAACCTCCGACACTAGCACCAGCGCTAGTACCAGCACCAACACACTAGCAACAACACTAGTATCAGCACACAGGCATCCATACTAGCGTCAACACAACAGTACCAACACACAAACATCCATACTTGCACACCGTGTGCAAAATACGACAACCCTGGACCTCCGTTCATACCGAACGACGATCCCGTACCTCTACTCGTACCTCACAACTATGAGTACCACCATTATGACAATCCACATCAGGATAATGAACGTTCCCTGAACGTCCCCTGATCCCCAAGTATTGTAACCACATTAAATACCCTCGATAGCCAGTCATCTCCACATGACTACCGACCAACAGTCATTGCTATCGAGATCCGTATCCACCCAGCACACGAATACCCGGTCTAACTCGGGATTCCATAATTTATCTCAGAACCGTATCCGTAGATCGAATCTCATAGTTCTGACTAGACTCACTAGAGTCATCCACATGGTCATCCATGACCTCAGCCACTCATCGCAGCACAAGTTCTCATCCACTAGTCACAATTAAGTTTACCTTTTTAATCCAACATATACTAGGGTTCCACAATTGCACCCTATGGTTCCACCAAACCAAACAGCTCTCCGTAATATAAAATTCACAACCTGACCGACCCCGCGGTCTAGACATCGTATAGACGTCAAATCCATTCCTACCATCAACTAAATGTGGGTTCCACCACTAAGGTCATCGGCCAGCTCCGATGTACCAACATCCCTCACACTAGCAACCACCACTAGGGTTCACATTTTATACCATTACTCAAATGAGGTTCCCCGAACCTGGCTGCACCTAGCAGCACAACAATCCAATATCACATGACCGAACCGACGGTCCCACATTACCAGTTCACCACAATCGACCCCACTTGGGCCGAATCACGTTAACGCACGGCATATCGGGCCAAACATACTCTATCCGTGATTTAAAATCCAAAACTATCTATCAGGTTGATAACGAATTGCAGCCCAAAGAGACATCACACCCTCGACCTGCGCGCACAAAAAGAGAAACCCTGCTCTGATACCAAGTTGACAGGACCCATCCCAATCCCCCGGGGATTACTGTGGAATGTGCCCTGCTCCCGTCCAACAAGGGGTGTCGGACAAGGGATAACCAAAAGTCACTGCCCAAACGGGGCTTCCAGAGTGCGCAAGGATAGATGGAGGAGGCGTGCAATGTCCCAGTCTCTGCTGCAGTCGCATCCGTGATCAACCTGAAGGGCATTAAAAACCAAAAGCTGTGAGTGGACGAAAACCTTTAAGTTCATTAAACACAGTTATAAGACATTTATTCCCTCCAATAAAAACGTATGCATGCCACGAAAACCAATAACCAAAACGTTTGTTTAACCAAGCCATTAGGGCCTTAGCCCAAAAATCGTTAACTTGTGGGAACTCAGCCCAAAACTGTGGAATACCACTACCAGACATATTAAAACCATGTGGGCCACCACCCAAAGCCATAAACATAAATCCATAAATCCAAAACCATTTAGGGTCCCCGACCCGAAATACCATAACATAACCAATAATCCATTTTTACCACATAACCCAAATCCAACTGAAAAGCCATTTCATAGATTCATTAATCCATATTTTCCATTACCATCACCAGCATCCCTAATGCTTAGCGTCCCAGACGTCATATCTCACGGTATAATAAGCGACGCGTGCTGCCCGGGGTCTCTCCGGGTCCATATATCTGACATCACAGATGTCTGACGTCCCAGACGTCAATCATAGCAATCCTGCTCCTGAGTCACTATACGGTCCGGTAACTCCGTACAATGAACCCTAACAGGCAATGCACCGTGACTTCCCCAGTGTCCCGGACATCTGGAGGAGACCATCATATATCCTCGTATCCAGATGGTATATGGAAAACAGTTTTATTAAATCATTTCCCAACATTACAATGGGCCCTGCCCGAAATCGCCACAAAACATCACAATTCCATTTAGGGTCCCTGACCCGAAATCACATTTATTAAACATAGGGTCCTAGACCCGAAATCACATTTATAACCCAACTGGGCCCCATGCCCAATTTTGTAAACCACTGGGCCCACGACCCGATTTTATAAACCACTGGGCCCACGACCCAAATTCGTAAATCAACTGGGCCCCTGACCCGATAATATCACTCAAATGGGTCTTAGCCCGTTTTCATAAACAACTGGGCCCCTAGCCCGATTTCACCAAGCAACTAGGCCCCCGGCCCGATTTCATTAACACAAATGGACTCCAAGTCCGAGGTTTCCAAAATAATTGGGCCTCAAGCCCGAGTTCATCTTTCCAATTCCAAAACCCTTTTTATCACATTATTTATTAAGCCATTAAGCCAGAAGCACGTAAAATCACAATAAAATCGTTAACCTCGATATACGTGAAATACGGAAAACACCTCGAAATACGTGCAACATACCCGAAATCAATACTCACAATCACCATCATAGAAATCATGTATATAAAATATATAACACATTTAAGCATGCATAGGATTTATAAAACCAAAGTCCACTCACAGACCGTTTAACGGTATGCCTTGATATGCATGCCATCGGCCCTCCCGGGCCACACCACTATCACCGGGACTCCCAATCCTGTCCAAATCACATTAGAAGGTCACTAACCTCTTCATTAACATCCTATCAAAGTCCCGTAATTTTTTCGAATTTTTAATTATTTTTAAACTTGATTTAAAACCTTCGGACGTCCCGAACAATATCGAGATGGTGTCCGATCGACACGAAACCAATTCCAAAATGTCCGTTACATCGAATAGATTAAAAGTCATGTTGGAAGTTTCCCCAAAATACCTTACACGCGCCCCCACGCGCCGGTTGAACTCCCTGCGCGTGAAACCCACGCGCCGGGGTACTGTTCATCAACGTCAAGCCTTGGACGGGTCCTGCAACCGGGTCGCCGTGACCCGCGGGTTGACTCGATTGGTTCTCAGCAATTCCTCGATCATTTTCAACAGAGTTTTCACCTACAAGATCGTCCAAGTTCAAATAAGGGTTTTGTGGGATCAAAAACAAGAGTTTACGTCTATATCGTACCTCCTTGATCGAGAAACTCACGGCCAGAATTCCTCCGTCGACTGCTCTCAACTCCGACCACCATTCCCTTCGAAAACGGTCCCTATTGACTCGTTGCATCCTCAAAATCATCACCCTAATCACCAGATCGATTGAAAGACGGTAAAACCCATCCTTCCATTTTTGTACCCGAAAACAACTCACGGGTTTGGGGCTTACCTCGCCGTCGTGGTTCACCACCGTGGCCACCAACATGTCCAGTTTGACACCAGGAACTCCCTTCACCCTTCCAAAACGATCAAACACCAGCCTACACCGACTTTCTATTTTCTGAAATCTTGGTCCTCTGTTTTTGTTTCGCCGCCGTCGTCCCCGCCGTCTCCCGTCGTGCCTAGCTCACAGCCGTCATCTCTCAGCCCTCCCCAATGGTTGGTCTCTTTCACAAGCACATGAGATGGGCTGGTGTGTTTGTCGAATGAGTGGTGTGTGTATGTATGTGTTTTCGGGTGAAAATATAACAAAGGGAGGGAGATGAGTCTGATCAGGAGATGAAGGAAAGGGAGAGATGAGATGGACGGTCCATATGCAATCTGGAAGTGAGATGGAGGGCTGTGATTAAAAGAAGGGATTAATTGTATTTTAAATCATTAATGGAAACATGATCCAGATTTAGGGCCTTAAATCAAGGGATGAGTGACACTTGTCACTCATCCAAGGATCCAGATTCAGCAGTCACTATTTATTATTTTATTATTATTTTAATCGAAGCCTCTGTTCGTTAATTCGTTCCCGTGACCATAACTTCGTCGTCGAACCTCCGATTTCGACATGCCGCATGTCATTGAATTCATATCGACGAGGCCTACGTAACGGTCCTTGGCCCTCGTCCATCGGACCTCTCGGTCAAAAAGTCAACATTTGGCCCCTAATATGCCAAATTACCAAAATGCCCCTCGACTTCCGAACATCATAACTTTCTCCTCGAATGTCGGAATCGAACGTGCCACCTGTCTATGAACTCGTGATGTCCCGAACTACGTCACGGTCATCGGTCAAAGTCCGTTTGACCGCCCGATCAAAAGTCAACATTTTGCCCACGACTAGGGGCAAAACGGTCATTTTGTACATTTTGTCCGATTTCGCCCTACTAACCACCGATCAACCTCACTAATCAAGATTAGTCACTAATCTAATCCCAGAATTCGGGACGGGTCGTTACAGTTGACTTTCTGTTCGGAAGGTCAAAAGGACTTTGACCGATGACCGTGATGTAGTTCGGGACGTCACGAGCTCATAGACAGGTGGCATGTCCGATTCCGACAACAGAGGAGGAAGTTATGACGTTCGAAAGTTCGAGAATATTTTGGTAATTTCATTGAATAGGGGCCATTTGTTGGCTTTTCAAACGACATGGAATTTTCACGTACTTCGAGGGCCGTTAGGTAGGTCTTGATGCCCTGAGTAAAACGATAGGCGGCACGCCGTCATAGGACATCAGATGAATTAAATATGGGCCAAAAAATTATGAAGGGTAAAAGAGTAATTTGCCATTAAAGGGGTATTTTGGTCATTCTTGTGCAAGGGGATTTGTGCCCGATGACTTTGGGAAATTTGGCAGGATTGGGAAGCTGTGACCATCAGATAAAGGACACATGTCCCACTCAGGAAGACTGTAGATCCTTCCCACCGCCCTTGTTTAGTTCAAAATCAGGGATATGTGTGTGTGCGACGGGGAGAATGAAAAACAGAGGAGAGGTGAACGATTTTGAACCCAAATTGTCCTCAAAATGATTGTATGACTCAGAATGATGAATCAGAAAAGGAGATGGAGTAAAGACAGGTATCGTGCCATGAACACCGTGAGCCGCCATGGACGGTGGCGCTCAGCCCATGGAAAACAAAGGCTCTGTCCCAGTGTGATCCAAGTTGCCCACTTGTCCTCAATTTCAGTCGTGGTCTTTCTGGGTGCATAACAAATGGAAAATGTAGTATGGGGAATCGTCTGAGGGGCACGGCGAGGCACGACGTTGGAGTTATGGCTGAGTTCTCGAGCAGGTCCCTTTACGGTTTAAAAATGGTAACTTATAAAGTAATAATTATTAATCGATTGTGCTAATTGGAGGTTGTTGGTGAAGGTCCTAGGAGTTGATTGGAACCAGACCCACGGCCTGAGATGGCCAAATCCATGGAAACCGAAGCAAGGACTTGACCGGTTCGATAAGTTGATTCAGGTATATAGGTTTAACTTGTGTTTTCTCTTTTACGAATTTATGGATTGATAAGAAAGGACTTAAGGAGAAGAATAGGATCAAATAGGGTTGAAATCGGGATGAAGGATGGTTGGAATGGCCGTGAACTGTGACCGTCGGTTCGATTAGACCAACCTGAATCAAACCGGTCTGGACCCGGTTCGGCAGGAGGACAAGGGTGAATAGTAGCCGAGCGTGAGGCCCACGCGCAACCACTTCAGGCGGTGCGTGTGGGCGCGTGGCATGCCTTTCGAGGAAGGTTCCATCATGACTTTTAAAGTATTCGATGTAACGAACATTTTATTATTTGTTTCGAGTCAATCGGACATCGTCTCGATAGTTTTCAGGATGTCCGAAGGTTTTAGGGCTCGTTTAAAAATAGTTAAAAATACGGAAAAATTACGGGGCTTTAGTAAGATCATAGTGAAGTAGTTAGTGACCGTATTATGGGATTTGGACAGGTTCAGGAAATCCGAGGATAGCGGATCGGCTGGGAACATCGTAAGTGCACGCGTATCGAGGCGGCGATGCAATGGTCTGTGAGTGGATTTTGCTTTCTAACTCTTGATGCATGCATATATGTTTTTATATGTTTTTTATAAGTGATTCTATGATTTGATTTGTGATTTTGATGGTTTACGGTTTTGCACAAATTTTCGAGATATTTACGGAATTTCACGTTTTACGAGATTTCGAACGATCTTGTGATTTGACAATGGTTTTAATGATTTGATTTTGGGATTTGAAATATGATTTGATTTCAATGATTTGAAAAGGATTTCGGGCTTGGAGCCCTATTCATGTGATTGAGATTTCGGATTTGGTTTTCGAGATTTGGAAAGGGGAAGTCTGGATTTGGGTTTGGGACAGTGGTTCCGGATGCTGGCTTACGGAATCATTGTTGCGAATTCGGATGAGGATTTTCTATGGTTTTCATTATAAGGACCCGTCACGGGAGTCGGGATTAGCAAAGTGATTAGTGACGGATTATTGAGGGTTAATCAGTGGTTAGTTGGTTACTTTTGGCCGTTTGGTGCAGAATGATGATTTTACCCCTAGAACGGGCAAAATGTTGACTTTTAGTTCGGACGGTCAATTGGGCATTGACCGATGACCGTGATGTATTTCGGGACGTCACGAGTCCGTAGACAGGTGGCACGCCCGATTCCGACATCCGAGGAGGAAGTTATGATGTTCAGAAGGTTGAGGGCACTTTCGTAATTTGGTTAAAATAGGGGCATTTGTTGACTTTTTGAAAGACAAGGTTTCTTCATGCAAACTGAGGACCGTTAGGTAGATCTCGACGTCCTGAGTACAACGACAGGCGGTACGCCTTCATTGGATATCGGACGAGTGAGATACGGGTCTAGGAAGTAAAGGGTAAAATTGTAATTGGACGCACAGGGGTATTTTGGTCGTTTTGCACCTTGGGAAGCCGTGCCAATCAGCTGAGGACAAGTGGACAGTGTTAATTGGATATTTTGGGGCTGATCCATCAGGTGTGTGACACCTGGCCACATTCCAGTGGGTTCTAGCCTACACGGTTGCACGTTTAAATGGTTTATGTTGATCGATTAAGAAAACAGAGAGACTGACCCGTGAGAGAATCGACCATCCCCCAAGTCTGAGCCGTGTGTGTGATCTTTGTGGAGTGTTCAGAGACTAACTGAGAGAGTGGTGAGTGTTTCTGGGTGAAGGTTGAGAGAGGAAACATTTGGGAATGGGGGGAACACAGTAAAAACAGAGAACCACCGTGCAAGGCTGAGATGACAATTGATCAAACCAATCGAGTCTGGGTGTTGGGGTGGTGTTCAGAGGAAAGCTGAGAGTGAAAGGAGTGTTTTGGGAGCTTCAGGAGAGTCGAGTGAGTGTGAGGTGTGCAGAACTCAGGAAAACAGAGAAGAGTCGAGGTTAGTGATGCAACCAAAAATCGATCTTTTGATCCATTTCAGTTCGAACGTAGGCTAGGAAGGCTGAGGACAGCCCTGTGAACCCAGAGGAACACGGCGGCGAGCACGACGGAGGCTAGAACACAGGTGAGTCCCCTGGTTCCCCTGTTTTTATGTTTTGTTTCAAACTAAAAGTCGTGGGTTTAGGAGCTTAGTCGAGCTGTTTTGTGGGTCCTAATAGGTTTAGTAAGTTGAATTTGAGCTCAGGGAAACAACTTGTAGCTAGGAGAACAACCTGTGGCCGGGGAACATAAATTGGGATTTTTCTGGGTTTAAGTTCGAATTTGGGAGAGGAGTGTTAGGCCGTGATGTCGTGTGTTTAGTAGTGGAATAGGTTGCTTGGAAAGGGAGGAAACTAGTGGGATCAAAAGGGTTGGAAACGGACTGGATTTGAGGGGAAAACCGGTCCCGCCGATTCGGTTCACCTGGACCGGTCTGAACCGGCTGAGCAGAAGGTTGAAGACGATGAACAGTGCATACGCGTGAGGCCCTCGCGCAGCCCTTTTGGGCTGCGCGTGGGGGCGCGTGTGTAACAACCCGTCCCGAGAGCCGGGATTAGTAGTGTGATTAAGGTGGGATTAGTGAGGCTAATCGGTGGTTAGTTGGTTTTGTTGGGGTCGTTAGGGTAGAATGACGATTTTGCCCCTAGTTCGGGCAAAATGTTGACTTTTAGTTCGGGTGGTCAAATGGGTATTGACCAGTGATCAGGACGTAGTTTAGGACGTCACGAATCCATAGGCAGGTGGCACGCCCGATTCCGACATCTGAGGAGTAAGTTATGATGTTCGGAAGGTTGAGGGCATTATCGTAATTGAGGTAAAATAGGGGGAAAAGTTGACTTTTTGTACGAACGAGTTTTGGTATGTTGACCTAGGACCGTTAGATAGATTTCATCGTCCTAAGTTCGATGACAGGCGGCACGTGTTCATCGGACTTACGAGGTGTGAGTTACGGGTCTAAAATGGTAAGGGTAAAACCGTAAAATTGGGTTAAAAGGAGGGACAGTTTGGTCTTTTGTGCTCTGGAAATTGTGCAGAGAGAGGACAGATGGACGGCTGGGATGGAGCCATTTGGTGAGAGAATGGGGAGGATTGGTGACATGTGGCAGGTGTGTAGTGGGTTCTGGGGGGTTCTCGTGTGTGCACGGTCCAAATAATTGGGGTGCAACCGTGCAGGTGTGGGTGGTTGTTCGCAGAGAAGAACGGAAACAGAGGGAGATTGTGAGGAAAAATTGAGGGGTGATCGTGGATGTTGAAGGTTTCTGGTGAGTGAGGGGTGACCGGAAAGAGTGAGAGAGATGTTGGGGTGGTTCTGAGAGGGTTAGACGGTGTGGTGACTGTGTGTGAGGGAGTGAAGAGCTGCGGGAAAACCAGGGAGGAAATCAGGGAGTTTGTGAGAAATCGTGGCGATGGCGGCCGTGTACGGTGCAACTGAGACCGTAGTGGTGCTGTGAAGGCTGAGAGGAGTCGACTAGCCCAGCGGAGCTCACGACGGCGACGGGAGGCAGGTAAATTCTTCATCCTTGTTCCTGTGCTCTGTTTTGTAGACTGAGTTCAAATCGGAAGTCGTGAGTCATGGGGTTGAATCGAAACATATAGGGAGGTCTAGGGGACTCAGGGGAGTCCTAGGAGGTTACTGGTTGTGCTGCCGTGACGGGAGGTGCACGGTGGCTGTTGGCACGACGGAGGGACTCTGTGTGCTCTGTTTTGGCCGTGAGTTTCAGAGGGGAGTCGTGGACCTAGAGACTAAGTCGAAGGTTTAGAAGAGTTGGGTTAGGTTCAGTGAGGTCCTAGGAAGGGTTTGGAATTGCCACCGTGAGGGAGGTGACTTGGGTGGCCGGAGAAGGAAACAGGGCAGTGTACGGGTTTTTGTTCGAGTTCAAATCAATGAGTTTTAGGGTGAGTCGAGGTGAGTGAAGTACGAGAATGGGTAGCCTAGGATTGGACGATGCTGTTTGTGAAGAGAGGAGTCGAGTTGGTGGACGGAAGGAGGAGAACCGCTCTCGTCGGTTCAGGTTGCAGGCTACTGGTGCGAACCGGGTCGACGTGAGGTTGAAGGTACACTGTAGCAGGCGCGTGAGGGCCACGCGCAGCCACTTTGGGCGGCGCGTGGGGGCGCGTGCGGCGGTTTTGGGGAAAATGGTCAACATGGTTTTTGGTCTAGGAGTTATGTTGAGTCCGTTGGAAGTGGTTTCGAGTTAATCGGACGTCGAATCGAAGTAGTTCCGCGAGGGTGGAAGTTTAGGGTTCCGGTTCGTTACGTTCAGGACCCGGGGATTTTTGAGGGAATTAAGGTGGATCCTCGTGGATGCGTTAGTAACGTACTTTGATGGTTGTTGACAGGATCGGGATTTCCCGAGGAAGCTGAGGAACGTGCTGGACGCTCAGGACGCGATTGAGGGCTCGGTACTGTGAGTGGACCCTTTCCTTAAACTCGAACATGCATAACTGCTTTTCTATGATGTTTTAAATATGTGTTTTCATGAATGTTGGATTTATGATGTTGGTTTTACATAATTGCACGGTTTTTGAGAAATAACGCATTTGACACGTTTTACTAGAAAGGCTTGATTTCTGAATATGAGGTTATGGTTTTGGGATTTCAAACGTTTAATGATTGTCAATGATATTAAATGGATTTTGGAACATGATTTCGATGATCAAGGTTTTCGGTTTTAGAATCGGATTTCGTAAAGCGGAATTTGGTTTTAAGGTTGAAAAGTGGATTCCGGATTTGGGTTCGGAATGACGGTACGGGATGCTGGAAGGGCATCAGACCAGTGATTTCGGATTCGGGTTTGGATGTGGATTTAGAAATAGTTTTCAAATGGTTTTGGATTGGATTTGCTGGATCTGGTTATTGGGTTTAAAGACCCGGATATTGATTGACGGGGGACGGGCCCGGATTGAGTTTAAAGACTCGGGAGTTTAAAGACTCGGATATATTGATATTTCCCCCGTAAGCCTATTGAGTTTAAAGACTCGGGAGTTTAAAGACTCGCATATTTTTGAGGCCTGGATTGAGTTTAAAGACTCAGGAATTTAAAGACTCGGATAGGTCCAGCAGGTTTGATCGGAAAATAATGATTTGATGTTCATGGTTTCTGATACGGTTTTATAATTCGTATGCTGTGATTTCTATAACTGTTTTATAGTGTTTCTGTTTCTTGTGATGTTTTCTGATAATTGAATCCTAACTGTTTTGATAACTGGGTTATGCATGTGTTTCCAAAACGGAGGGTTAAACTGGGTTTCTTAAAAAAATGGTTTTAGAAACTTTCTTTTATTATGGTCCACTCACATCTTCTGTTTTAACTTGCCCTTCAGGACGTGGAGCTAGCGCGGGGTCTTGACGTCGAGGCAGCGTCAGAGGCATAGAAGAGCGACCCCGGAGTGTTTAAATTTTCTTCCGTGTGCGTGTAAATGTTATCGGTTTTGTTCCTTCATATTTAGTACTATACTCTGTGAACTTAACTCCGGGATGGGTAAAAGTTTCTCCTGCGTCTGACTGTTTTTGGGTGGGGTGTCAGACGGGAGCAGGATTTACCTCGGGTTTCGGGGTGAAACCGGGGTGGGTCCTGACAGCGTGGGGACTGTTCTGGGGAAACTTCCAACACGGTTTTCATTCTAATCGTTGTAACGAACATTTTGGGGCAAGTTTCGTGACAAACGGACATTGTCTCGGGTTAGTTTTCTGTGTTCGAAGGTTTAGGGTTCCGTTTAATTACGATTAAAAAATCCGGGAAAATTAGGGAAATTAGGGTAAGCTAAGTTGAAGAGTTTGTGACCCGTTTTGGTGACTCTGGACAGGCCGGAAATTGCCTGAGACGGCCGAGGATCGCACTGGACGCGATTGACGCGCACGAAAGTTGTGAGTGGACTGTTTGTTTTCTAACCGAGGATGCATAACTGTTTTTACTTCTATTGTTTATGTTTCAATTATGCTTTTACGCTTTCGATATATGGATTTATGCTTATGATTTATATGCTTGCTTTACTTGATTACACGTTTTTCAATACTAGTTATCGAATTTGCACATACTTCGAGAATATGATTTATGTGATTCTTTTGAGTATGGTTACGGATGAATGATTATGTTTATACGCATTCTGTTTTAGTAAGATTTGTGGATTGATTTTGGTTGGAAGTGAACTTCGGGAGGAAGTCCCCTTTTAATCAAACGTAGTTTCGGTTTTCGAAGATTTCCAGTTTGGCTTTGGTTTTCAGATTTGATGGATTTTCTTATACATGAAAAATGGTTTTGGGTTTAAAGACCCGGAAAGAAAAGAGAAAACCCACTGGATCTGGTTTTGAGTTTAAAGACTCGGATTGATTTACGGGGGGAGGGCCCTGAACTGATTTGTTTTGAATTTAAAGACTCGGTATGGCTTTGAGTTTAAAGACTCGTTGATATCCCGGGAAGGCCTGGCTATTTGCGCATTGTGTTTTGAGTTTAAAGACTCGGGCGCACTTGAGATCCAGTAAACTTGTATGATTGATGTTTTTCACTGGTTTTGTAAATGTTTTGGGCTGTGACACGATTTACTTAGCTTTATGGATTTAGGGCCGAGGGCCTGAACATTGGTTTTGATTTCTGATGATTTTTGCACGTTGTTTCCTTTCGTACTACTGTTGTTTTAAGTTACTTGGTTATGCATGCATGTTTTCAAAACGGGGGGTGTAACCTTAATTTCTTTATGGAACTGCTTTTATAACTCTTATTTATTTTTAGTCCACTCACATTTTTAATGTTTTTAACACCCACCAGGTCGTGTTGCGAGCGTTGGGGCTACCGTTGAGGCTGAGTCAGAGGCATAAAGTCATCCGTTGCGCGCTTAGCTTACAGTAAGGCTTGTTTTGTTCTCGTACTGTTACTATGCTCTGTAAACGATATAACTTTTCTCCCTGGTCTGGCAATGTAAATTGTGGGTTTTTGTAACGTTCTTTTGGTCTTTTATTTGTGTTTGTCAGACGGGAGCAGGGTTCACCTCGGTTATCGGGGTGATAATCGGGGTGGGTCCTGTCATTCATGGTTGCTTGAAAAATGGTTTTGGGTTTAAAGACCCGGAAAAAGAGAAAAACCCACTGGATCTGGTTTTGAGTTTAAAGACTCGGATTGATTGACGGGGGGAGGGCCTTGGATTGATATGTTTTGAGTTTAAAGACTCGGTTATGAGTTTAAAGACTCGGAAAAAGAGAAAAACCCACTGGATCTTGTTTTTAGTTTAAAGACTCGGATTGATTGACAGGGGGAGGACCCTGGATTGATATGTTTTGAGTTTAAAGACTCGGTTATGATACCCCCCCCTCCCCCCGGCCGCGCGGAGGCCTGTGATTGTGTTTTGAGTTTAAAGACTCGTTGATATCCCAGGAAGGTCTGGTTATTGCGCATGGTTTTGAGTTTAAAGACTCGGGCGCATTTGAGATCCAGCAAACTCGCATGATTGTTGTTTTTCATTGGTTTTCAGATGTTTTGGGCAGTGGCTCAGATGATTTGGTTTTGATGAGTTTTGGGACTGAGCTCCCGTATTTGAGATTGATTTGTGATTTGAGGCTGGGGCCTGGATTTGAATAACGAATTTGATTCGGGTTTTCAATAATGGCTTTCGTTGATGGTTTTGAATATGAGATGGTTTTACAACATGAATTGATATGCATGCATTGGTTTTTGCGTGGAGGGTAGAAAATGTAATTATTTTCCTGATAACTGTTTTTGAACTTATTATTTATTTTGTCCACTCACAGTGTTTTCATGTTTTCGATACCCTCCAGGTTGTTGCGGTGCGGGCTGTTGGTCGAGAGAGACTAAGATACCACACCCGGGATCCACAATAGTTAGGCGCACTATGGGAAGCTCGGATACGTTTAGGATGGTTGGATCGAGACTCCCTTGTCCGACTTACGTGTCACATGGAGGGTGGACGTTAGTTTAGCCTTCGTGTCATGCGTAAGTTAGACGGGAGCATGATTTGGACCTTAATACCGGGGGATTAGGGGTGAGTCCTGACAATTGTTATCAGAGCGAGGTTTCATGTGTTCTGCGCGAGGTTTGGTTCCCAGAGTCGTTGGTTCGTCGACTTGGGTGGTGTGATGCTACTATGGATGTGATGTCTCGACGCGGAACAGCTCGTCAGTAACCTGGATGCGATAGTGATAGTACGTTCGTTGTGGTTAGGTAGTAGTGATTGTTAGTCGCTCGATACGCTGTGCGAGATTTGACGTTTGACGGCTTAAGGCCGGAGTAGTTAGCGTGTTTGACGCTGGATATGCTCTATGGTTAGAACCATAGGGTCGGATGTATGCCAGCGTGGTAAACCTGGATGGTAGCCTGTAATCCAAAATTACGAGTAAGTTGGTCGGCCTGTGGGGCCCGTTAATAACCTGTTGAGCTGGTGGTACACGTGGACCAAGAAGGCCGGTAGTAGCCTGTTGAGCCGACTGGCGATTGGATTTGTGACCCTTGGTCAGTCTGATTGAGTGGTGGTTACTAGTTGACATTGGGGTGGAGAGTTACGATAAGGGATGGTCTTAGTCGGGTGCAATACGGTTGTGGTGAACTAGTGACTGTTGCGGGTTTGGATAACCCGTAGGACGGGGATGATTTGAGGAACCTCATGGAAACCCCGGAGTAAGTGCTTAGTCTGGAAGTCGTGAATTGGGGTTTGTGGTTTGGTAGTTGTGGTGGTTGGGCTGATTTACGACCCGATTGGAGATGGTGCTGTTAAGCGCAGCCGAGGTAGGGAATGGTTGATGGACGACTCTGGACGAGTCCAGTATTAGGTACTCAGATTATTGGACGCTGACGGAGGTTAGTTTCCCCGATCCGAACGAAGGTTAAGGGTTTGGCTCGGTAAGAGCAGAGGCTCGGGACTGATGTACTGTGAGTCCTGGAGTAGAGTTGATATGCCACAAGATGGGATGCTGGTGAATGGTCAGATAGGCACATCGAGTTGAGGTTGTGGCCAGTCGTGAAGTGACAGTGTCGGGAAGGAAACACTAACTGAGCAAGGATATGTGTGATGACCATTGGTAGGTCATGTTTCGGACGAACGGTCAGGATGCCGTTAGTTGATCAGAGAGGCGCAGCAGAAACACGGCGGACCTAGGCCTTAGGCTAGGTTTGTATGGTCGGGGATGACCACTCGTGAGGTTGGTTTTAGTAGATGCCCCCCTAACGTATTGGCATATGTCGGTCGGTGTCGAGGTTGGCACTTGGTGAGTGGCGACTTCGAGGGTGGTACTTAGGTAGTCTGAGGTCAGTGATTGAGGATTTCAGGAGTTGGTGACTTGTGTTCTAGCAAGTGCCCGGAGTTACACCTCGGGAAGGTTGGAATGCGATCATTAGGAGGAGTATTGATTGACACCCGTTTGGGATGTGCATAAACAGTGAGAACCGACAGGCGAGTTGGTCAGTGAGTTGATGTGGCTACGGAGACGTGGCTGTGATCCGTAGAAGTTGTTGATCGCCTAAGTATAGCGGAGTTGATGTATGGACAGGTGGTCCAATAGTGGTACTCGTGTTACGGATTAAGTTTCATAGTTGGAATCTCAGAAATAGGAGATGTTGAGGTTAAGACGTTGAGTTACTGTGTTTGGTTCCGAGTGGAGTTGAGTTGAGAGACTCACTGTTGGGATGTCAGGATTTGTGACCCCCCTTGATCATGGACATTTGTGGATATGTTCAGGAGTAAGAAGAGTACTTGGTGATGTCGAGTATGGCCTGTAAAGCGAACGTCTTGGGATTGTGCTAAGTTGGCTTAAGACAGGATGTAGTGTGATGTCGTAGTTGTGAACCATTGTGTGTTCTGTTGGAAGATGACGGAAGGAAATGGAAAAGGAGTGACTATAACTGATCGATATGAGGTTATTGAAGAGAACCCACAATCTAGACGTGTGGTATATAAGATCAATTGGATTTAATGCAGTGGTTTGAAACCTAGTCAGTCGGATCCACTTAGGCGTGTGTGGATCGGGATTAGATTTCTTCTGGCAGGTTTGAGTAGTTGTGAAGCAGGAGGATCGCCTGTGAGAGACAAGTTGGATAGCTTGACAACCTTGGAACATGAGGTTCTTACTGAGCGACCCAGGAGTGACTCCGGTGAGGTCGGCACAGATCACTGACGGAGGTAATATGGAATATTTTACGAATCTTGATGCATAAAAGTACCGAGACTGGTAGATGCCGTCTTGTGAGTGGGTGTACTTGAGTTTGTGATTGTCGACGGCGGACTCACAAGATGTGCTGTGACGTTGGTACGAGGTACACTCGACTCGAGGAAGAGTCGGAAATATTGGAAGTGATAGTAGTAGTAGTAATATGGCGTACCTCGAGTTAGTTGAGCCATGAGCGTCGGTTGGTGAGACATTAGTGGTATCTTGGAGACGAACTGGAAATGTGCTGCCCTGGTAAGGAAGGGAGGATTCGCTAGATGGACTGAACCTTGACGAATGGTTCATTTGGCCAAGTTGGGATGACAGCTTAGGAACAGTTTGGCTATTTTAGATTGGTAGGCGATGGACACCGGGTAGAAGACCCAGGTGTGAGATCAGTTAGATTTTCCCCAGCTGATGACGGAAGTTTGAGATTCGGAATTTCGAGGACGAAATTCTTTAAGGGGGGTAAATTGTAACAGCCCGTCCCGAAATTCGGGATTAGATTAGTTTTTAATGACGGATTAACGAAGTTAATTGATGATTAGTTGAACATTTTTGGATGGACGATGCCGAAAGACGATTTTGCTCCTGAATATGGGCCAACAGTTGACTTTCTGTTCGGACGGTCAAAAAGACTTTGACCGATGACCGCGACATAGTTTGGGACATCACGAGCTCATAGACAGGTGGCACGTCCGATTCCGACAACCGAGGAGGAAGTTATGACGTTCGGAAGTTCGAGGGTATTTTGGTAATTTCGTTGAATAGGGTCCATTTGTTGACTTTTCAAACGACATGGAATTTTCACGTACTTCGAGGACCGTTAGGTAGGTCTCGATGCTCTGAGTAAAACGACAGGCGACACGCCGTCATAGGATATCAGACGAATTAAATATAGGCCAAAAATTTATGAAGGGTAAAAGAGTAATTTGCCATTAAATGGGTATTTTGGTCATTCTTGTGCAAGGGGATTTGTGCCCGATGACTTTGGGACATTTGGCAGGATTGGGAAGCTGTGACCATCAGATAAAGGACACATGTCCCACTCAGGAAGATGGTAGATCCTTCCCACCGCCCTTGTTTAGTTCAAAATCAGGGATATATGTGTGTGTGCGACGGGGATAATGAAAAACAGAGGAGAGGTGAACGATTTTGAACCCAAATTGTCCTCAAAATGATTCTATGACTCAGAATGATGAATCAGAAAGGGAGAGGGAGTAAAGACAGGTATCGTGCCATGAACACCGTGAGCCGCCTTGGACGGTGTAGCTCAGCCCATGGAAAACAGAGGATCTGTCCCAGTGTGATCCAAGTTGCCCACTTGTCCTCAATTTCAGTCATGGTCTTGTTGGGTGCATAAAAGATGGAAAAGGTAGTATGGGGAATCGTCTGAGGGGCACGGCGAGGCACGGCTGTGGCTGAGTTCTCGAGCAGGTCCTTTTACGGTTTAAAAATGGTAACTTATAAAGTAATCATTATTAATCGATTGTGCTAATTGGAGGTTGTTGGTGAAGGTCCTAGGAGTAGATTGGAACCAGACCCACGACCTGAGATTCCCAAATCCATGGAAACCGAAGCAAGGACTTGACCGGCTCGATAAGTTCATTCAGGTATATGGGTTTAACTTGTGTTTTCTCTTTTATGAATTTATGGATTGATAATAAAGGACTTAAGGAGAAGAATAGGATCAAATAGGGTTGAAATCGGGATGAAGGATGGTTGGAATGGTCGTGAACCGTGACCGCCAGTTAGATTAGACCGGCCTAAAACGAACCGGTCTAGACCCGGTTCGGCGGGAGGACAGGGGTAACAGTAGCGGCGCGTGTGGGCGCATGGCACACTTTTCGAGGAAGGTTCCAACATGTCTTTTAAAGTATTCGATGTATCGAACATTTTGGGATTTGTTTCGAGTCAATCGGACATCGTCTCGATAGTTTTCGGGATGTCAGAAGGTTTTAGGGCTCGTTTAAAAATAGTTAAAAATACAGAAAAATTACGGGGCATTAGTATGATCATAGTGAAGTAGTTAGTGACCGCATTATGGGATTTGGACAGGTTCAGGAAAGCCAAGGATAGCGGATCGGCCGGGAACGGCGTAAGTGCGCGCGTATCGAGGCGGCGATGCAATGGTTTGTGAGTGGACTTTGCTTTCTAACTCTTGATGCATGCATATATGTTTTTATATGTTTTATATAAGTGATTCTATGATTTGATTTATGATTTTGATGGTTTATGATTTTTCACAAATTTTCGAGATATTTACGATATTTCACGTTTTACGAGATTTCGAACGATCTTGTGATTTGACGATGGTTTTAATGATTTGATTTCGGGATTTGAAATATGATTTGATTTCAATGATTTGAAAAGGATTTTGTAAAAGAGATTTCGGGTTGGAGCCCTATTCATGTGATTGAGATTTCGGATTTGGTTTTCGAGATTTGGAAAAGGGAAGTCTGGATTTGGATTCGGAACAGTGGTTCCGGATTCCGGCTTACGGAATCATTGTTGCGAATTCTGATGAGGATTTTCTATGGTTTTCATGATTGCTTGAAAAATGGTTTTGGGTTTAAAGACCCGGAAAAAAGAGAAAAACCCATTGGATCTGGTTTTGAGTTTAAAGACTAGGATTGATTGGCGGGGGGAGGGCCCTGGATTGATATGGTTTAGTTTTAAAGACTCGGTTATGATACCCGCCCCCCCGAGGCCTGTGATTGTGTTTTGAGTTTAAAGACTCGTTGATATCCCGGGAAGGCTTGGTTATTACGCATGGTTTTGAGTTTAAAGACTCGGGTGCACTTGAGATCCAATAAACTTGTATGATTGATATTTTCACTGGTTTTCAGATGTTTTGGGCAGTGGCATGGATGATTTGGTTTTGATGAGTTTTGGGACTGAGTTCCCGTATTTGAGATTGATTTGTGATTTCGGGTTTTCAATAATGGTTTTCGTTGATGGTTTTGAATATGAGATGGTTTTATAACATGAATTGATATGCATGCATTGGTTTTTGCGTGGAGAGTAAAAAATGTAATTGTTTTCCTGATAACTGTTTTTGAACTTATTATTTATTTTGTCCACTCACAGTCTTTTCATGTTTTCGATACCCTCCAGGTTGTTGCGGTGCGGGCTGTTGGTCGAGACAGACGGAGACATCATACCAGGAATCCACAGTAGTTCGGCGCACTCTGGGAAGCTCGGATACGTTTAGGATGGTTGGATCGAGACTCCCTTGTCCGACTTACGTGTCACATGGAGGTTGGACGTCAGTTTAGCCTTCGTGTCATGCGTAAGTTAGACGGGAGCAGGATTTGGCCCTTAATCCCGGGGGATTAGGGGTTGGTCCTGACTCAATCACCGGCACCAGTACCAGTACTAGTACCAGTACCCAGTGTGTGAATCAGACAACCTTGGATTTTTTCTCAAACCGAGCAACGACCCCGCACCTCTGCTCAAGTTGGAGAAACTCTGCCTCCCTCGTACCCAACAACTCTGGATACAGTCACCTAGAAAACTCGTATAAGAAAAAGGAAACGTCCCCTGAACGTCCCCCGAATCTCAACAACCACAACTGTAACCACTCTCGGAAGTAGTGCCTGCCACAACTCGTGCAGAACCAACCACCAGACATCGCTATCGAGAATCTGCATCCAACGGAATCAATCGCCCGTACGAACTATTCTGTATCCCCACTCTGGATTCCATCGACAAGTACCAACCCTGGTAACCTGTCCAACCAATCTCTAACCAATCGTAACTCGACTCAACCAATGTCGTCTACTAGGTCGTTCATGACCTTAGTTGCACCAACTACCCATCGCAACTAAAGTAGTACGACAACCAACTAGGTCTAATCGATTAATACAACATTGACTGCAGAGTGCAGTCCCATCACTAAAGCTTACATGACATGACCGACCAACGGTCTCGACTCCGAAAAGTCGTCAAAGTCAAACCACTCGCCAACTCACATTTCCGAACCATACTTCAAATACTAGGGTTTCCTACAAAGGCCAACAACTAACTCCGTTGTACTCATGTCCTCTAACTCGTCGATCACCACTAGGACTCACCTTTCCAGACCATCCATCATGATTTAGGGTTCCACAATTACACCCTAAGGTTCCTCTGAACCAAAGTGCAGAAAACAGTATAATCCACGATCCGACCGACTCCGCGGTCCTGACATCGTATGGGCGTCAAACCAATCCTACCATCAACTCAATTGGAGTTCGCATTTCTAGACCATCACGTAAATGGGGTTTCGAGGAAACCCGGTTGCCTCTAGCAGCATAACTTCCAACACAACATGATTCGACCATCTAATGGTCACAACTCCAAACTATCGTCATAACTAATCCTACAACATCGTGAAAGACGATCCCAACCCAATCCGTCTCACGATTAAAACTCTAAAATACTATTACGTTCATCTTTCCTTAGGGTCCCACACTGTCAACCAAATGCCGAACCAAAGTTATCCTCGATTCAATCCTAATAACTATCATACCAGCATCCTAACTATCAGGTTGATAACGAACTGCAGCCCATAGATACATCACATCCTCGACCTGCGCACACCACAAGAGCAAACCTGGGTCTGAAACCTCTTGACATGACCCATCCCAATCCCCTTGGGATTAACACGGGATGTTCCATGCTCCCGTCTGACACGAAGTGTCAGACAAGGGATAAAATTAAAACATTCAGCCCGACTGGCTTTCAGAGCACGCCAGGATCCGGTGGAAGAGTGTGATGTCTCGGTCTCTACTACAGTTTGCATCCGTGATCAACCTGAAGGGCATTAAAAAAAAACTATGAGTGGACGAAAATCAATAAGTTTATAAAAACACATGTCATAAAAGACCTTTATGCCCTTCACTAAAAAGCATGCATGCATAGGAAAACCATTTATCAAACCACATATGTTTCAATAACCATTAATAGGGTCTCAGCCCCAAGTTCCGTAAATTCAAGTCATACGGGCCCCTACCCAAATTCATTTACACAAATCCATAATCATATCAAACATATGTGGGAACTCAGCCCAAATCCATTTATTATTCATAAAACACAATTTCGCAAATCCAAGAAATTATGTTTATCATATATCATATAATCAATCCTGTCACGGTTTTTAAAGCTACGTGCGTGCTAGCCGGGGTCTCAAATCCCAAGTCTCCCCAAGGTCCACTCAGGTCAATGCCCGCAGATCAATGACCCTCCGTGGGGGTTATAATCCATAATAGCCTTCCTGAGAGTAAGTTACCCAACGAGGGCGACTCCACTCAGTTAGTGCTCCGTGACTACTCCAGGGTCCACCCAGGCCAACGACCCTCCACGAGGGAGAAAATCCATAAATATATAAGGATGGTATATGAAAAACCATTTTGAAATCATTCTCAAAATATTTCAAGGGTTCATGACCGGTCCCCATAAACCGTCATGAACCAGAAATCCATTTATGGGTCCCCGACCCAAAATCACAATCGTAAACCATAATTGGGCCCCAAGCCTGAATTCGTAAACCAACTGGGCCTCACGCCCGATTTAGTAACCCAACTGGGCCTCGTGCCTGATTTCGTAAACCAAATCGGCCTTGTGCCCGATTTCATAATCCAACTGGGCTCTAAGCCCGATTCGTAAATCAATTGGGCCTCGAGCCCGATACGTAAACCAACTGGGCCTCTAGCCCGATGCCTTGTTAAATCAAATGGACTTCAAGTCCGAGAGTTTGTAAATCAAATGGGTCTTGTGCCTGATTCCATATTTTCAAATCCGAAATCAGTTCATAAACCAATTGGGCCCTTGACCCGATAACATGACTAAAATAGACTCCGAGTCCGAGGGTTTCCAAAACAAAAAGGTCTCATGATCGAGTTTACCTTTTCAAAACCAAAACCATTTCATTAAACCATTTCCGAAACCATAAGCACGTATCGTCAATGCAAAATAGTAAACCTCGATTTACGTGTAAATACATAAATCGCCTCGAAATACGTGAAATCATGTAAATCACTAATATCCAAATCAACATCATAGAATCACATCCATAAAACATATAATACATTTATGCATGCATCACATTTTAGAATTCAAGGTCCACTCAGAGGCCGTCCTACGCTGCCGCCTCGATTTGCATGTCGTAAGCCTCCCTGGGCTAATCACCATCACCGGGACTCCCAAACCTGTCCAAATCATACTAGAGGGTTACTAACTACTTCATTAACCTCTCATTGAAGCCCCGTAATTTTCCTGAATTTTTAACTATTTTTAAACTCGATCCTAAACCTTGGGACACCCCGAATTATATCGAGACGATGTCCGATCAACAAGAAACCAGTCCCAAAATGTTCGTTACATCGAATAGATGATTTCACATGTTGAAAGTTTCCCCAAAAATCCCCTCATGCTCCCCCACGCGCCGCCTGAACCCCCTGTGTAACGACCCGTCCCAAATTTCTAGATTAGATTAGTGACTAATCACGATTAGTGAGGTTAATCGGTGATTAGTTAGGCGAAATCGGATGAACGATGAGAAATGACCGTTTTACCCCTAGGCGTGGGCAAATTGTTGACTTTTTATTCGGGTGGTCAAATGGACTTTGACCGATGATCGTGACGTAGTTCGTGACGTCACGAGTTCATAGACAGGTGGCACGTTCAATTCCGACGTTCGTGGAAGAAGTTATGACGTTCGGAAGTTAAGGGGCATTTTGGTAATTTTGGTTAAAAGGAGAAAATAGTTGACTTTTGGCCTGGGATGTCCGATGGCCGAGGACCATTACGTAGATCGGGACGATACGAATCCATAGACAGGCGGCACGTCGAATTCGGACGTTCGACGACGAAGTTACGGTTCACAGAAGTTCAAGGGTACTATTGCACGAATTACGAAACGAGTTAACTTTTGGACTTTAGTGGGGCCCAGATATTTAATTCCTGCCCTATGGATGAGTGACAAGTGTCACCCATCCACAGGCTATCCCATTTCCTTCATGCACCGTGCATTTCTTCTCCATTTCAAACACACACCCAACACAACCCGATCTCACCCTTTTCCTCCCATCCGTGCAAACCAAAACCCATCCAACCTTCACCCATGACCAGGCAGAGGACCAGGGAGACAGGAGGACGTGGTGGCCGGCCCAGGACGGCGCCGCCGTGGGCGGTGGAGCCACGAAGCCGTGAGGTACCCGGTTAAGCTATTTTGATCCATTTTTCCATTTTTATTGTTATGGTTGGTTTTTAATGGTTTTAATGAGTCCATTAGGTTGCTAGGGACATGTTAGGAAGGTTTTAGGAAGCTTGGGATGGCTAGGCAGCCATGGGAGAGTTTTGGAAGTTTGAATCGTATGGTTCAAAAATGGAACCATGGGTTTATGCGGTTTTTAGGTAGTTTTGATGATTGGGATAGATAGGAAACCTGAAAATAGGAATTATAGGATTTATTGGGGTTGAAATTGGACCAAAACAAAGGGGAAAACCGCTGAACTGGTCACGCCGGTTCAGCAAAGTAACCGGCCGGTCCAGCACAGTAACCGGCCGGTCCAGCACAGTAAAACCGGTTTTCTGAGGTTGATGACGATGCATAGTGATATGGCCCTTCTAGGAGCGCGTGCGGGCGCGTGGGCCATAATTTGGGAAAGTGTTCAACACGGGAAATCTTCTATTCGATGTAACGAAGATTTTGGGACTGGTCTCGTGTCAATCGGACATCATCTCGATATGTTTTGGGCTATCTGAAGGTTTAGGATCGGCTTAAAAATAGTTAAAAGTTCGGGAAAATTACGGGGCTTTGGTAGGAGGTTAATTAAGTAGTTAGTAACCTTTTATTAAAATTTGGACAGGTTTGGGAGTCCTGGTGATAGCGATTGGCTCGGGAGAGCCTATGGCATGAAAATCGAGGCGGCAGCTCGGACGGTCTGTGAGTGGACCTTTTTTTCTAAATTGGTGCATGCATAAATGTTTATTATATGTTTTAAATACTTGTTTGTGATGTCATGAGTGCATTTGGATGTGTGGTTACGTATAGGAACGTATTTCGAGGTTTCGGCCCTATACGGTGCCTATACGGGGATGTATGTCTTTATTGGTCTAGATGAAATGGTTTTGGATTTCCAAATGGATTATGAATATGATTTTATGATGTTGATTTGGATGCTTGTGATTTATATAGTTTCACGTATTTCGAGGTGATTTACGTGCTTGCACGTAAATCGAGGTTTTCCGATTTTACTCCGATTTTCCATTCTTACGGTTTTGGAAATAGTTTAATGAAATGATTTTGGATTTGAAAAGGTAAACTCGGGTTCGAGACCCATTTGATTTACGGAATCGGGCCGGTGGCCCAGTTGGTTTATGATTCGGACCGGAGGTCCAGTTTCTATGTGGATTCGGGCCTAGCGCCCAACTATGTGTTAAAAATGTATTTACGGGTCATGACGGTTTATGGGAACCGGCATGAACCCATAAAAGGATTTTATGGTTCATGACGGCTTATGGGGGCCGGGCATGAATCCTCGAAAAGTTTAAAGAATGATTTCAAAGGTTTTTCATATCCCATCCTTTATATATGATTGTCTCCTCCGGGGAGGGTCGTTGCCTGGGTGGACCCCGGAGTAGTCACGGAGCACTGACTGAGTCGAGTCGCCCCCCAGTTGGGTTCCTTACTCTCAGGATGGGCATGGTTCGTTACCTCCAGTGAGGGTCATTGATCTACGGACATTGACCTGGGTGGACCCTGGAGAGACTTGGGTTTGATACCCCAGTTAGCACGCGCGTAGCTTTATTTTACCGTGACAGGTTCTGGATATGAAATATAATGGATAAACATGATTTCAATTGGTTTGAGAAATTGTGTTTATGATGATAAATGGTTTTGGGCTGAGATCCCACATATGGTTATTATGTTATGGTTTTCCGTAAATGGTTTTGGGCAGGAGCCCGTGTGATTTGGATTTACGGAACTTGGGGCTGTGACCCTAATTATGGTTGTTTAAACATATGTGTTTGAAGAAATGGTTTTACTATGCATGCATGCTTTTTAGTGAAGGGTATAAAGGTCTTTTATGGAAATGTTTTTATAAACTCTTTGTTTTGTCCACTCACAGTCTTTCTGTTTTTAAAACCCTTCAGGTTGGATACGATGTGGACTGTAGCAGAGACCGAGATATCACATGCCTCCTCCGGATCCTGGCGTACTATGATAGCCCAGGAGGGCAAAGGTCGGAAATATCCCTTGTCTGACACTTCGTGTCAGACGGGAGCACGGTCATCCCGCGTTAATTCTGGAGGGATTGGGATGGGTCCTGTCAGTGTGCTCTGCGCATTAAAGTCACGCGCCTACTGTTCATCACCCCTAACATTGGGTGAATCAGGTTCACTTGGTTTATACCGGACCGGACCGGTCTCAACCGGCGTGACCGGTTCAGTGTCCCAACTCTCTCATTTTTTATCCTTTTTCCATCATTTCAGTTCCTATAGGTTCCTAACAACAATCCCTATCGATCTACGACTTCATAACACGAGAAAAACCATCGAAACCATACCTTCCATGATCAAACAGTGAGCTTGACCTTCAAGCTCAGTTTTCCCATCCTTCTAGTCTTCCATTTCCTTCGAAATTGTTTCCCATTGAGTTGTCCTTGTCCTTAGGTCGTGTTAAAATTAACCCATTTCCTTCGAAATTGATTCCCATCGAGTCGGCCACACCTCATTCAATTACAATTTAAGAGTATTCATTTTCTCATCTCATACCATGCATCAACCCATTGTCATGCACATCCACAAAATTAACGTAATCCATATTCTTAAATATTGAAGGAAACTTGATGGTTATAATGCATGAGAAATCATCATACAATAAAATTCAGCCCTCAATATATTAAAATAGACAATTAAATATACATTATAGACCCCACAGTAGGTTATGATTCAAGTGGTTCTGATCCTCTACATCACCAAGGCAGCAACCAAAACCCCACCGGCCAGAGACCCAGCGACGGCGAACCTGTTCACAGCAGCACTGCTAGGGGCTGGTGCAGGAGCGACGGTCTCCTCCGAAGATGGAGCAGAGGCGGGGGAAGAAGATGGTGGAGATGGTGGTGAGTCAGCAACAGGCTCGCTAGCAGGAGATGAGGCCTTGGGCGAGTCGCTGGATGGTGAGGAGGTAGTGGTTGGTGGAGAGCTCACTGGAGAATCGTTGGTCGATGGAGCGGTCGAAGGAGGAGGAGTGCTGGTGGAGGGAGAAGGAGATGAGGCAGCCTTCGGTGGTGGGCTTGATGGAGTAGGAGCAGATGATGACTTAGTGGTGGCTGATGGAGAAGCTGCAGGAGACTTAGAGGATGGTGACGATGCAGGGGATTGCGCCCCTTGTGTTGAAGCCACCAAGAGTGCAGCCACGAGGACCAGAACGACGGCGTTGGAGCGTGCCATTGTGGGGAGGTTTGAGAGGCAGAGAGGGTTATTGGGTTAGAGTAATTTTTAGGTGTAAAGTATTTTGAATACACCTAAAAATTTCTCGCTAAGAAATAAAATTGAATGCCTCCGACGAAGAGAGAGCATTTAGACAATTTATATAGGAGACTTGTTTGTTGGCTTATGTTAAATTAATTTGTTTGATCTCCGGATTTGAAGGAGTTCTTGTGGATTTAGAATTGTTTGGCCGATTCATTCGTGAGAATGAATGGAGGAAAATTCTAGTGTCCGGTTGTAAATTGTAAATTGGTTATCTTCTATCTCTCTCTTCAACAGGACACCAATTTTCACCCAAAAAAAAACTTGATACCAATCACGTAATAAAAAAGATAGAAAATATAAATAGACACATTTATTTTTTATTTTTCAATCAGAAAAAAGAATATGATATCAATCACGCAATAGAAAATATACAAAATATAAATAGACACATTTTTTTTTTCCCATTTTTTTTTCTTTTCTAGAAAGCATGTCACTCCGGTGAAATTAATGCGGCTTGTGTATTGAGATGATTTTGTTGGATGCAAAGTCATTTTCCAAGCCTTTGAATCCTAATTTGGTGGGAAAAAAGTTTTGAAAAAACCTTGTAATACTTCGTCCATATGGTCTCACCAAGAAATGTATATGTAAGCACTATATATATATATATACATATATATAATTCAAAGTCTCAAATGAAGAATGCGGGGGCCAAACTTGATACAAATTATGGTTAAGATTAAAGTACGTACGTAGTTGTGCGCAAGACATGCACACAAATAAAATAGTAATTATTTCTCATATCATCCCAATATTTTTAACGTATGTGTACAAACGTTTCAATTTTCTTGGCACTGATGCTCTTGAGAATCCATTGTTAGTGTTACATTCTAACATGGCAGCGGCGAAAACCCCAACCGCGAGCGATCCAGTGACGGCGAGCCTATTGAATTTGGTTAGGACTTGGGGAGAAAACTTGAGTGTGAAGCTAGCTAGCTAGCTAGATTGTACTCTATTTTCGTATATATGCAGGTTTTGATATATTAATTTTTCAATATGAATCATATATATGATGGGAGAGATATATATAAAAAGTACACTTTAAATTACAAATTTAAGGGAAACTTCGTTCTTATGTTGCAAAACTCGGGCTTTATGAGATTTGTGTAATAACGTTGGGATCAGCAAACTCATTCCTAGTTTGTGAACAATATACTTTTCTTTGTAGTATATTGCACAAAGCATAAGCATCGAAGTTCGGATGCGGCGCGCATAGATCGAAGATAGATATGATAAAGATTTAGGTTCTGTTTGTACTAATTAAGAGGAGTTTGGAATTAGGTATGAATTTGATAATAAGATTAAGCTTGCACAAAAATAAGATAAGAAAACATTAAATTGAATAAATTTGGAATAATTAGGCGTGTCAAGAATATAATTTGACTGAATAATCAATGTAAAATATTTATGAGGTTACAATAGAAAATTAAACTTAAATAATATACATGAAAACAGAATATATATATATATATATATATATTCAATATGTCAATAAGAGATGAACATATCCACATTTATCTGAAAATAGGTGCTTGAGAATATTGATGTAAGTCCCTGTGACATTATTCTGATTATCTTAGCTCCACCATGAATAATTTTATTGTTATTAGATATGCTTGATATAAATAAATAACTAAACGACTTCTAATGTATACTATTGAAATGATCTTCTTCGATTCTTTTTGTGCCAATAGCTATTTTTATTATTGGGCAGTATTGCATGAAATGACCTTCTTCGACTTTTCATGAGAACTTTTATGTGTAATAGTGACGCAAATATGAAATGTTATCATATATCAGTTGCTTATGAAACTAAGAGATAAACATTAATAAGTACGTTTAGCTAATTTTGAAACAACTCTTTAAGATCATTTGTCCACCATAACTTAGACACTTGCTCATAAAACTTTTCAGTTGGATGGAAAGAGTCGAAAAAGACATATTCAGTAACATTGTTACATAACTGGTACTCGGCGACACCTCGCTTCCCTCCACAGCTGTAAATTCCTCCATACGAACCCGAGCCGCAGCACACAGTCTTTCCTTCCTTGAAACCTTCACAAAATAGTAAAAGATAAAAAAGTTAGTGACATACATTTTTCAGAGAGAAACAATACAACTAAAACTAAAAGAAGGTACCATATTTTGATGGATGATTCACTCGTTGGTTGAAGTAAGTGTAGAGATCAAGGGTTGAGTATTTGAATCCTTGGAGCCCCTTCTTCAAATTTCCAAGGGCCGTAGTAAGAACTTTATTGCGTAGTTTCCAAGGGCCGTAGTAAGAACTTTATTGCGTAGTTTCGCTAGAGCTGTAACTTCTTCGGCTGAGGGGCCTGGGTCTTCTGGTTCATGCATTCTCATGCTCAGCATACTGGCAAGAGGCGACGCATAGTTGAGTCCAAATCTCCTTCCTCCTTTCTTGTAAATTTCCTGTCAAAATGCACCAAACTAACATGCATTTCATAGTCGCAACAAAAAAGAAGAAAAAACAAGGATGAAGATGCATGTGATCATGTGTTGTTACTTGGATCCAAATTGTGAGGTTTCCAGCAACCAAGCCAACATATTCTTCATGGTTTGAGTTGATTGCTAAAGGGCTGAAATAGTCATTGCCTATAATGCTGATTATGTAGACAGATTTTGACAGCAATTTGTAGGCTTCTTCATTACCGAGTGTCTGCCTCTACTTCTTTTCCACCTTCTCAAATGGGCTTCTTTGAGTCTTGAGGTCTACAACCTGAAATGAAACGAGGAAGTTTTCGCAGAATCATCAAATCATGTAGAAAATAGAAATTGACGCTGTAATTGTTTTAATGACGTACAGATCCTTGATGGCTTTCAACAAGAGCACCAACTCCACTAGAAGAAAAGTTAACTCCATTGGTATAGTCACTCAAGCCTGGTTGTAAATATGCCGGTATAATTGGTAACTTGGCATACTCAGCTGCACATTCATGGAAATTCATTTGCAGTGAATTTAGCAGAGAAGGATTAATTAGGCTTAATGATTCATTTTCCCCATATGTTATGACTTGTATAATTTCAATTTACTCATTGAACTTCGTCCTACTATCTTACTTGGCCTACCTATTCTTATTTTCACTAACTCTGATAAATATTCTGTTAAAGTGTTACGTGCCTCAATCCTCACACCGCCTCACGCCTTCACTCTCAGTCTATCACCATCACGCCTTCACTCTCACCGCCTCATCACACATCCACGCCTGCCGCCTTCACTCTCAGCCCTCATGCACGCCTCACCACCTCACGGCTCATGCACACACGCCTCATTGAATGATGCTTCCATGACTCGCGAGGACACCTCAATGACCCCATCGCCTTCTTCGATTCAGTTTCCTCCATGGCTTCATGACTCCATCACCTTCTTCGATCTAGTTACCTCTCTCTCTCTCTCTCTCTCTCTCTCTATCTCTCTCTCTCTCTCTCTCCCTCTCTCTCTTTCTCTCTCAGTTATTGAACTTCTCTCTCTCTTTCTCTCTCAGTTATTGAACTTGGCTCAGAAGATGGATCGTGGTCGATTGCTTTGCAGCTGCTTGCAGCAGGTAAGATCACTCTCTATTATCCTCCTAGTTGCTGATGTTTGTGAATCAGGATTAGCCCGTGACTACTTGATTTCTTTGCTTGCTTTGAAACACATACACACACAGAGAAAATAGATAGAGATTGATGATCACTTTGGATCAAAATCAATAGAACAGTGACTGTGCACTCCAGGTGTTTGTGAAAATGCCTTCTCTATTTTCCTTAGAAACCAGAAACCTTTCTCTGGATTTCTTCTCTCTGTATTTCATTAAATTGTTTTGTGGGAGTGTGTACAGCAATATACCCTCACTCACACATAGCACACACGGGCAGCCTTGACAATCTTTAGTCAATCACTAGCTGCCACATGTCAAAAACAGTTAGAGAATTTTCTTGTGAGTTAAGTCACTCACACACACTTTCTCTATTCTGTTATCACCTTTACAGCTCATCATAAGTCACACTTTACATCTTCACACACACTTACACACACACACACACACACACACACACACACACACACACACACACACACACACACACACACACACACACACACACACACACACTTACACAAACTAGCCGTAGGAATTTGAAAAACTAGCCGTAGGATCTAATTGTTGAATCTGCTGTGCAGCTTAAACATCAACACTCTTTTTTAAGCTAGCAACAGGTTTAACTCCTAGCAGCAGGTTTAACTCCTAGCAACTCTCTTAGATAGCTTAGTCTTTCCTTTGGTAGTGCTTTAGTGAAGATATCAGCAAGTTGGTCTTCTGATTTGCAAAAGATCAAACTGATCTTCTTATCCTACAAAGCATCACGGATGAAATGGAACTTTTTGTTGATGTGCCTAGTTTTCTGATGAAAAACTGGGTTCTTGGCCATTACTATGGCAGACATGTTGTCACATAACAATGGAGTTGGTTCTCCTTGTTCCTCTCCAAATTCTTTAAGCACAAAACGTAGCCAAATAGCTTGTGAAGTTGCTTCTGCAGCACTCACATACTCAGCTTCTGCAGTGGACAAAGCAACTGTGCTTTATTTCACAGATGTCCAGGAAAACACTCTACTACCTAGAGTGAATGTATAGCCTGAGGTACTCTTCATATCATCCTCAGACCCACCCCAATCACTATCACAAAAACCAATTAGTGTAGATTTTTTTCTCTTCTCATACTCTATCCCATAAGATAAGGTTCCTTGAATATACCTCAACACTCTCTTAGCAGTTCCTAGATGTTTGTGTGTAGGTCCATGCATGAATCTGGAAAGCAGACTTGCAGCATACATGATGTTAGGCCTAGTGGCAGTTAAGTAAAGAAGACTACCCATTATTTTCCTAGATAAATGCTCATCTGCAGCTTCACTCTCATCCTCCTTCCTTAGCTTTTCTGTTGGTATTAGTGGGGTACTCACTGGTTTACAATCTCTAAACCTAAACTTCTCTAGGAGTGTGCTAGCATACTTCCTTTGATGGATGAATATGTTGTTTTCAGTCTGAATCACTCCCATGCCTAGGAAATGATGCAACAACCCCAAATCAGTCATTTCATACTTGTTCATCATCTCATTTTTGAACTCTTGAATCAACTCATGTGAGCATCCTGTGTAGATTATATCATCCACATAAATTGCGACAATTAGTACCCTTCCATCCTTTGCAAACTTGACGTATAAAGTGGCTTCACTTGTACTTCTTTTGAAATCATAACTTAGGAAATAGGAGTCAATTTCACCATACCAAGCTCTAGGAGCTTGCTTAAGTCCATATAGTTCTTTCTTCAACTTGTAAACCTTCCCTTTGTCAATTTGAACTTCAAACCCCTCAAGTTGATCAATGTAAACCTCTTCCCCCAATACTCTATTCAAGAATGTTGATTTAACATCCAATTGATAGAGTCTCCAGCTCTTTTGAGCAGCAAGAGCAATTAGGGATCTGATTGTGTCCAACCTTGCAACAGGTGTAAAGGTTTCATTGAAATCTACCCCAGGTTTCTGTGCATAACCCTTTGCTACCAATCTTGCCTTGTGTTTTTCAACAGAACCATCCAGTTTTAGCTTAGTCTTGTAAATCCACTTAACACCAATGACATGTTTGTCCATTGGTCTATCTACCAAGCACCAGGTCCTATTCTTTTGAATCATATCAATCTCAGCCTCCATAGCCTTCTTCCATGCTAGATCCTTTGTTGCTTCTTCATAGGATTCAGGTTCAATAATGCACATGTGGCACCTTGCATATATGTCCTGTAGACTCTTGAGATTCACAGGTGTGCTAGTGGAAGAATCTTCTTCTTCTCCCTCATTCTGATTTTCACCTTCAGACTCAGTATGATTCACAGAATCTTGTGGATATTGTCCTAAGTATTCACCTGGTTCCTGAGCCTCATTAGAACCACTGCTAATAGTGAGAAACCTTTCACCATCAGTTTTGGAAGTATCCCAATCATAGATACTTTCTTCATCAAAGATTACACTTCTAGCAACCACAATCTTGTTGGTTTGCAGATTAAACAGTCTGTATCCTTTTTCACAACTTCCATATCCCATGAAAATACATTTCACACTTTTCTCATCTAATTTCTGTCTTAGTTGATCAGCAATGTGAGAGTAGCAAATAGAATCAAAAATTCTGAAATGCTTCACTCCTGGCCTCCTCCCACTGAACTGCTCAAATAGAGTTTTCCCATTTAGTGATCTGGTAGGACTTCTGTTTAGTAGATAAACATCAGTGCTTACTGCTTCTCCCCAGAACCCGTGAGGGAAATTTTTCCCACACATCATTGCCCTTGCCATTTCCACCACGGTCCTGTTTTTCCTTTCAGCAACCCCATTTTGCTGAGGTGAATAAGCAACAGTTAGTTGCCTCACAATCCCTGTTTCTTCACAGAAACTCTCAAACTCTTTTGAGAGGTACTCTCCACCCCTGTCACTTCTTAGTCTCTTGATCTTGAAACCACTTTGTAATTCTACCATAGCTTTAAACTTCTTGAAAACATTAAGAACTTCTGACTTATGTGACAAGAAGTACAACCAGCACATTCTTGTATAATCATCAATGAAAGTCTGAAAATACTTGTTACCTCCAATAGTCTCAACTTGCATAGGACCACATACATCAGAGTGGATGAGTTCTAAAGGTTGAGTTGCCCTTAGTGCAGGTTCTGAATCAAACTGTTCAACATGCTGTTTTCCTACAACACAGCTTGCACATACCTGATTCCCATCTTGTAGCTTAGGCATCCCAATCACCATATCCTTCTGTTGCAGCTTCTTGAGACTTGTGTAGTTTAGATGGCCATATCTTCTATGCCACAGTTCAGAATCTTCTGAAATTTTTGCCCTCATGGCCACTGGTTTTATACAGTCAAAGGTCATAGGAAAACACCTGTTTCTGGTCATAGAGATCTTAGCTACCTTGTGAACCAGCTCCTTATCTTCAAATATATCCACATACTGATCTCCAAACACAAGAAAATATCCATGTGCAATCATCTGCCCAACATTAAGCAGATTTTTCTCCAAACCTGGTAGCAGCATAACATCCTTTATGCGTCTTTCTCTTTGCTTGGTCTGAATCACCAGTGTTCCCTTTCCCACTGCCTGCACCAGCTCTCCATTTCCTATTTTAACTTTGGCCTTGATGCTTCTGTCAACCTCAATTAACAAGGATTCCTGAACAGTCATGTGATTACTACATGCACTGTCAACATACCGAACATTTTCAGCCTTCATTGAAGCTGAATTACATGCATAAAATAGATTACCAGGTGTAGGACCTTCAATTACTTCTTTTGCCATGTTCACTGACTTGTCAATCATGCAATCCTTGGCAACATGCCCAAGTTTGTTGCAATTGTAGCACTTAGGTTTAATCTTGAACCAACATGTTCCTGAGTGCTTCTTGCCACAATTTTTGCACTTAGGTACTGAGTTTTCTGTTTTCTCAGAATGCTGGTGTTGTCCTGTTTTCTCTTCTGTGTTAGACTTCTGGTTCCAGCCCCTACCCTCAAAGTTCTTCTTGAACTTCTCATGTGAACCTCCCTGTTGTGACTTAGGATTTATAGACCAGCTAGCAAATGCTTTGTCTACATTTCCCTCACTATGCATCTCAATTCTTTGATCAAAGGCTCTAATGGAAGCAATGACACTCTCTACATTGATTGTGTCCAAATCCCTAGTTTCTTCTATAATGGACACAATAGGATCATAAGGCTTTGTCAAACTTATTAAAATTTTCTGTGCTAATCTCTTCTCAGATATGTTTTCACCATAAATTCTCATATGATTCACTATTCCATACAGTCTTGACATATACACAGATAGGTTTTCATCATCTCTCATCCTTGCATACTCGAAATCACGTCTTAGGGACTGAAGTTTGACAGATCTTACCTTAGCATCACCTCTATACTCTTGTTGCAACACATTCCAGGCTGCCTGAGCAGTCTCTTCATTTTGAATCCTTGGAAATATGTCTTCTGCAACTGCATTTTGTAGCATGCTAAGTGTCTTAGCATCTCTCACAACGTCTACCCGATTTAATGGACGTGTAGGACCTGCTTCTCCTTCTCCAGTTGTCACAGCACCTGAAATTCCTTCTTCTATATACTTCCATAGATCATAGCCTTTGAGCACAGTCTTCATCATCATACCAAATATTTTCAGCTTTCTGCACAATGCACCCCTCCGCAATTATAACATTTAAAATAAAAATCTATTTTTAACATTCATAATCTATTAAAAAAATATTGCACTTTTTATACTTAATTTATATAGCTCCCCGAAAACGAATAGAAGTTAGATTCCGGCCCAGCTGGCCGGCCACCGCATGCCACAGCCTCTCTAGCCCACACGGTCACACCCAACAGCTCCACAGGCTCCACGGTCAAGTCATATAATGATACTAGTCACGCACTCACGTCGGCACTCAAATATTTTAATAATGATTTATTTAAATTGAGAAATTGAGGTTCAAGCCATTGTATAAGGGTAAATTAATAATTAAGCCTTTTAAAAACATGACTGATCGATTAATAAACAACCAGGTTATAGAAAATAAATAAGAATGAGTAGTAAGAAAGCATGCATGATTCTTACCAATGAAATCCGGGATTAAACGGCCGTTAGAAAATCTACCAGTTGGATACTTGAAGAAGTTTTCACCATATGGAAACCAATTTGCCTGGAAACCAGTGCTGGTATTTATGTAGTTATTGTTTCCAGGATCATATATAAAAGGAATCGCCAAAGACAAAGAGAGCTGCATGACTTTTCGGAATCGCATAATGCCCACGGTAGCTGCCTTGAAGAACGAGGCATGCCCAGAAAACAAAGATACAAGCTTCAAACTTGAAAGCTGCCATTTATGATTGATGCATGGCTGAAGCTTTGGAGTTTATTTAATAGATGGCTGAATCTTTCAAGCCACAGATTGGATTTAATTACAAAAAGGCTTAAGACATTTATTTTTTTTTAAATGAGAGACAAGGAATTAAGTTGGATATAAAAAAATAAAAAGACAATAATTAAGTTCCTTTTACTGTACGTGTTGGCAAATTTGGGATGCTAGTAATAATCTTGTCCTGAGGAATTTGAGACCTCATCCTCTCCGTGTTCTCCGTATTGATGCTAAACGGGTGAGCTTTATTGGGCGGGCATTCACATTTCAATTACTCCCTCATCTTCATTGACAGGCCGGGCAGCCTTCTGGAGAGCCCCTAATGACTCTGTAAAGCTTAATTAAGTTAACGGTTAGGTCTATATATATGTAATAATAAGCAAATCGTTACATGGTTACTAATTGCGATTTTTTAGCATAATTATTTAAAATTATAATTGCGGTTATCCATAATAATAATTATTAATATATGATTAACGGCGAAAATAATTTTTATTTTTCTATTTAAAAAAAGTAAAATAACTGAAATTAATATTTAATAAAAAATAAAATTTTATTAAAAAACTTTGAAGCTTGACGAGTACAAAAACTTTGATACTTGGGTCAATGGCAAAAAGTGGCCAACACATGGCCAAAGGTGGTTGGAAAATATGAAAGACACTCCAAACTACGAAATTTTACAGGTTGGATCCACAAAAATGGACTAATATATGAGAAATATAAGAATGTAGGCTTGTTAGGTTTAAAAAGAGAAACAAATCCTTATCAAGATCACCGGCTGAGGTGGCAGGAAATGGCCGGAAAAGTCGGGCCAACCCCCTGACATCACGGCTCGCCCACGGATTTATGATGAACCTTTTTTCTTTTTCTATAAAAAAAATCATTTTTTTTAAAAAAATGACTTTAATCAAATAACACTAGTTTGTGCCTCACCTTTTCACTACATTCTTGAAACTGTTTTAGTTGAGTTTTAAGATCTATCACCTGAAAATAAGAAATCGATAGGCGTTATAATAATGGTCGGAAAATTTAAATCGTCTTCATGATATTCAATTATCCTTCAATTTAATTTAATTTATTAGGAACGTTTATGTATTAATTAATAGAAACAAAATTTCAATTCAATTTAATTTTACCCTTCAATTCAATTTGATTTTATCACTCAAATATGAATTATGATGTCGTAAATAAGGGGAATATAAAAGTAAGATCGATGACATTATCCTTGTGGTAAGTTCGGAGGAGAGCACCAGCACCAGCACCAGCACCAGCAAAGTTGAAGTCATTGGTATAGCCGCATAGGTGGTGAAAGCTGGTCGTAAATATGGTTCTATAACCAGCAACCTAGCTAATTCAGTTTATTTTTTAGATCCATTGTTACCATTCTGTTTTGTACTCTAAAAAAGTGAGACTAATAATAAGGATATATAATGCTTGCATCCCATCCGGTACTACCCTTGTTCGTGCGTAAAATTTGTCGTAGTGGAATTTGGGGCTACTGTTCGGTGGCTCACTTCCGAAGGATCAGACTCATAGGTGTCTGGGGGGATCTCTTCGCTGTAGTCGAGTGCAGTGAATGTGGTGTATTAGTGACTAGAGCGGATGAGCTGAAAGCTATAAGCTTTGGGCCATACTGTCGTGGTCTTCCCCTAAATGGGCTGGTCCAGTTGACTTGGCCTTCTGGCTACCTTAAATAATAGGCGTGCCATTAGTAGAAACTGCTACTAGATAGGATTAAAAAAGATTCTGAATTGAGGCCCAAGAACCTTCATTTTAATCAAGTGATGATGGAGCATGCAGACATCTTATTTGGGATATTGTTTTCTATGTCTTCTTCAAGGACTTTAAATGTCAAGACCCGACCCTCCTCAGTTAGGACCTGATTCTAGCATGATATTGTCCACTTTGGGCCTCCTCATCCTCACAGTTTTGTTTTTGGGAGTTCACGGTGCAACTTCGCAGGGGGTCACCCATCATGGAATTGCACAAGCCTCAACTCGCTTTTGGAATTCCAACCGAACCCTAAGACACTGAGCTCCCAAAAGGCCTTGTTTAGATCAGAGTTGTGCAGCGGCCCACTCTACCTAACACGATAGTGTCCCCTCTAGACTCACTGGCCAAACCAGTCCAGCCCAAAGGGTTTTGTTCCCGGGAGCTCACGGTGCAACTTCCCAGTGGGTCACCCATCATGTGATTGCACCAACCTCCACTCGCTTAAATTTGAAGTTCCCTAGGAATCCAAAGCCAGTGAGCTCCCAGAAGGCCTCGCGCTAGATAGGTGTGTGCCTACACCTTTAAGGCACACCAGCATTCCATTCCCAGACCATTCCCCCTCCTAGGAATATGGGATCGTTCACCGTTCCCTCCAGGACACGGGTCTTACAATCCACCCCCCTTAGTGTAACAACCCGTCCCGGAAGCCGGGATTAGTAGACTAATTAAGGTGTGATTAGTGAGGTTAATCGGTGGTTAGTTGGTCCTGATAAGGTCATTAGCCTAGCATGACGATTTTACCCCTGGTCCGGGCAAAAATGTTGACTTTTATTCGGGTGGTCCATTGGGTATTGGTCAGTGACCAGGACGTAGTTGAGGACGTCACGAACCCGTAGACATGAGGTACGTTCGATTCCGACATCCGAGGAGGAAGTTGTGATGTTCGGAAGGTTGAGGGCATAACCGTAATTTGAGTAAATTAGGGGGAATAGTTGACTTTTTGTAGAATTGGGTTTTGGTTTGTTGACCTAGGATGGTTAGATAGTTCTTGTCGTCCTGAGTTCGAGGACAGGCGGCACGTATTCATCGGACTTACGAGGTGTGAGATATGGGTCTCGAAAGTTAGTGGCAAAATCGTAAAAATGAGTTAAAAAGAAGGGTATTTTGGTCTTTGTGGCACATTGGGATTTGTGCACAGAGGAAAGGAATGGACGGATGGGATTGGGCCATGTGGGAGTGTGTGGAGTGGATTGTGACATGTGGCACAGGACTAGAGGCTTCTGGTGCAATCCTGTGCATTCACGGCCCAATTAATTGGGGTGCACCCGTGTGTGTGTGTTCGTGATGGTTCAGAAAACAGAGGGAGATTTTGAGGGCAAATTGAAGGCTGATTGTGGTGGTTGCTGAGTTCTGGTAAGTGAGTGAGGGACGGGAGGTCGAAGGGAAGCTGATGAGGTTGTTGAGAGGCACGGTGGTCGTGTGTGTGAGGGGGGTGAGCCACGGGAACCAGGGAGGAAACAGAGAAGGTTGACGGCTTGTGGGGGGTGCTGTGGCCGTGTGCGGGTGTGTTCGACCTCAAAAGGAAGCTGAGGCGGCTCTGTGGACTCCACGGAACACGGCGGCGAGCACGGTTGCGGACGGTTGTAGGTAAGTCCAAATCTTCGTGTTTGTGCCCTGTTTTCCCGTCGAGTTTGAACTGCGAGTTGTGAGTCTAAGGGTGGAATCGAAGGTCATGGGCAGGTCTAGGGGACTCAGTGGAGGTCGGGGAGTCTAGTGGTTGTGTAGCCGTGACGGGGGGTGCACGGCATGACGGAGGTGTTCTCTGTCCTCTGTTTTGGCCGTTGGTTTTTAAATGGCGAGTCGTCGAGCTTAGGGCTGAGTCGACGGTCCAGGAGGGTTGGTTAAGGTTCAGTAGAGTCTTAGGAACCGTCTGGTGTTGCCACCATGACGGGGGGTGATCGGAGGGGCTGGATCGTGAAACAGGGGAGCTTGGCCGTCTGGTTTCAAGCTTCAGTCGACGAGTTTTAGGGTGAGTCGAGGTGAGTGAAGTACGGGAATAGGTAGCCTAGAGTAGGACGATGCTGTTGGTGTAGAAAGGAGCCGATTTGGTGGACGGAAGAAGGAGAACCAGTCTCGCCGGTCCACGTTGCAGCGGCCGGTTCCAGTTCTGGTGCGAACCGGGTTTGCTCGAGGAAGGAGGTGGTACTGTAGCAGCGCGTGAGGGCCACGCGCAGCCACTTTGGGCGGCGCGTGGGGGCGCGTGCGGCGGCGATGGGGAAAACGGTCAACATGGTTTTTGGTCTAGGAGTTATGGTGAGTTCAATGGAGTTGGTTTCGAGTCAATCGGACCTCGTTTGAGTTTAGTTCGGCAAGGGTGAAGGTTTAGGGTCCCGGGTTATTACGTTTAGGGTTCGGGGAATTTTGAGGGAATTTATGTGAACCTTCGTAGACGTGTTAATGACGTAATTTGGTGATTGTTAACAGGATCGGGATTTCCCGAGGAAGCCGAGGAACGTACAGGACGTTCAGGACGCGAGTAGGGCTCAGTACTGTGAGTGGACCTTTTTCCTTAAACTCGAGCATGCATAACTGTTTTCTATAATTGTTTTATGTTTTGATTATGATTCTATGTTTGTTGAATATGTTTGGTTGGTTTTACATTCTTGCACGTTTTTCGAGAAATACGGTATTTGGCACGTTTTACGAGAATGTCGATTTCTGAGTAAAATGCCAGGGTTTTGGGATTTTTTTTTTTAAAGGATAACTAGTTTGATTATTTACAAAGGGATTTTGAAACATGATTTGGTGATTAAATGAATTGGATTTTACAGTTGGAAAGTGGATTCCGGATTTGGGTTCGGAATGACGGTTCTGGATGCCGGAAGGGTATCAGACCAGTGATTTCGGATTCGGGTTTGGATGTGGATTGGTAAATGGTTTTCAAATGGTTTTGGGATTGGATTTGCTGGATCTGGATATTGGGTTTAAAGACCCGGATATATGTGACGGGGGACAGGCCGGATTGGGTTTAAAGACCCGGATTGAGTTTAAAGAATCGGGAGTTTAAAGACTCGGATATATTGATTTCCCCCGTAGGCCTTGAGTTTAAAGACTCGGGAGTTTAAAGACTCGGATATGATTAAGGCCTGGATTGAGTTTAAAGACTCGGGAGTTTAAAGACTCGGATAGGTCCAGCAGGTTTGATCAGAAAATGATGATTTCATGTTCATGATTTATGCTACGGTTTGAGAATTCACATGCTCTGGTTTTTTTTCTAACTGTTTATAGTGGTTCTGTTTCTTATGATGTTTTATGAGACTTGATTTATAACTGTGTTAATAACTGTTGGTTATGCATGTTGTTTACAAAACGGAGGGCTAAACTCAGTTTTTCTGATATCGATTTTAGAACTTTTCTTTTATTATGGTCCACTCACATCTTCTGTTTTAACTTGCCCTCCAGGTTGTGGAGCTAGCGCGGGGTCTTGACGTCGAGGCAGTGTCCGAGGCATAGAAGTGACGTGAGGGATCCCCGGAATAGTTCAAAGCCTTCCGTGTGCGTGTAAATTATCGGTTTTTTTTTAGTTCCTTGTATTTTCGTACTATGCTCTATAAACGATAACTTCGGGATATTTTGTTTTATTACTCCTGCGTCTGACTGGGTTTGAGTGCGTTTTACTTGGGTGTTGTGTCGGGGAGTCAGATGGGAGCGGGATTTACCTCGGGTTTCGGGATGAATCCGGGGTGGGTCCTGACACTTAGGGCCTAACGTCCTCGCTGGCACACTTCCCGATCGGGGTCTAGGTCTCATACCATTCTGTCAGGACCCGACCCTCCTCAGTCAGAACCCGATTCTGGCATGATATTGTTCGCTTTGAGCTTTTTCGCCCTCACGGTTTTGTTTTTGGGAGCTCACGGTGCAACTTTCCAGGGGGTCACCCATCATAGAATTGTACCAACCTCAACTTGCTTAACTTTGGAGTTCCAACCGAACCCTAAACCACTGAGCTCCCAAAAGGCCTCGTTTAGATCAGAGTTGTGCAGCGGCCCACTCTACCTAACACGATATTTTCCCCTCTAGACTCACTGGCCGAACCAGCCCAGCCCGAAGGGTTTTATTCCCGGGAGCTCACGGTGCAACTTCCCAATGGGTCACCCATAATGGGATTGCACCAGCCTCCACTCGCTTAACTTTGGAGTTCCCCAGGAATCCAAAGCCAGTGAGCTCCCAGAAGGCCTCGCACTAGATAGGTGTGTGCCTACACCTTTAAGGCACACCACTATTCCCTTCCCAAACCATTCCCCCTCGTAGGAATGTGGGATCGTTCACCTTTCCCTCTAGGACACGGGTCTTACATTAAATATTTTCTTTTGCCCCTAGTCCAAGTTTGCTTTACAACGTGTTCATGTTAGCAGCTTGTTGTTTTAGGTTAGGTGGGAGTTTAACATATCAATCCTTCAAGTCGTAATGAAGATATTGAATCAGAACACGAAGATAGTTCTATGACTACTCAGCCATATAGCATATTGGTTGGTATATTCCAGATATCTAGATTAAACATGAAGAAATCAATTGTATTGAGATAAATGTGAGGTACAAACGCTTAGAAAGTAAATGGCTTGAATACTTAAAGTGGGTAATGAATTATAAGTGTTGTAGGTAAACAGGCTCTAGACTAAGCTATGAGCTGGTAGGTTGGTCGAGAGACCATCAACTAGATGAACATCCATTGGAATCATACCAAAGGTTGGCAGAGTAGTAGGAACGATGTGATGATGTCTGGGAGTGGGAGTATGAAAGTCTAAAAGACTGGTTTGGGGTAGTCGGGAAGATATAGGTGTTAGGTGGCCTTTAAAACAAATTGTAGAAGTAAGTTGGAATGAAATTAGGTGGTTGGGAAGAATTCATAATCGAACTTGGAATGCAAGTCAGAATAAAGGGAAGCTTCATGTTCTTAGAGTAAGAACTGAGAATGATTGAGATGAGAACTAGAAGACTTAGGAATGCAAGTCGGAATACGGAAGCCTACGCTGCTCGTCGTGCCATTCATTTGATTGCAGACTTAAGTATTCAACAACTTGAGTTGGAAGGTGATTACACTCTCACAACAAGGAGAAAATTATTCTGTCATCAATGACACTCAATTTCAAGCTTAGGAAATTAGTGCTTTTAATTAGTAAAAAAAAATCGACCAAAATATCATACTAAACCATAATCGTAAAAAATCGAACGAAAACCAAGATAATTGGACCAAATCGGATGAGGACTAATTCGATTTTGGTTTTTAGCAGCCTAGATGATAGGACCCACCCCGATTATCGCCTCGATAATCGGGAAGCATCCTGCTCTCGTCCGACAATCAAACACAAAAGACCAGAAAACAAAAAAAAAATTACATCACACCCATTGTCAGACCAGGGAGATTAAACAGTACAACCCACTGGACATCAAGTCCATAGTTTCACAGAGCATAATTTACAAAACAAGATAAAGATCAAATCCTACTCTGTGAACTAAACTACACCGCAGCGGAAAACTTTATGTCTCTGCCTCTGCTTCTGCCTCGGCGTTAGCCCCCGAACTTGTACCACGACCTGGAGGGTATTTAAAACAGCAAAGTGTGAGTGGACTAAAACAAAAGTTTCCAGAAAACAGTTTAATGAAATCGGGGTTCACCCTCCAGTTTTATAACACGCATGCATAACTAGATATTCGAAAACCGCATACTAAACATTCGAAATCCCTTTTCCGAATCATATGGAAAACTTTACAGTAAACAGCCATAAACTCATGTAAAATAATATAATAATACCAAAATCCAGAAAACGTCATATCGAAACATCAATCATACCAAATCATGTAAAACTGAATCAATAATCACAATCAAGCCGTTGGATCCATCCGAGTCTTTAAACTCAACATCAGGCCTTCCCGGGATATCAACGAGTCTTTAAACTCAAAACATAATTAATAGGCCTCGGGGGTATCACAATAACCGAGTCTTTAAACTCACGAGTCTTTAAACTCAATCCGGGTCTTTAAACCCAATTCGGGCCCGTCCCCGTCATCAATTAACCGGGTCTTTAAACCCAAAACCAGATCAAACAATCATACCGGGTCTTTAAACCCAAAATCACGTGGAAAAATTATACCAAACCAGGATCCATCGGGATCCATTCTCCAAAACCATTCCAAAATCACATTTCGTAAAAAAAAAAGGACTTGTGTCCGGATTTCACATGCAGATCCCAAACTTACTTTACAAATATACTCAAATCATCATTAAAACGTGACATGCATAATTCATAACAATCACTTCATCAAACCCTCATTCATGCACAGGAGAAAACGTAATCTCGAAATACGTAAAACATGATAACCCCCTCGAAAAACGTACATTCATGTAAAACCGAAATATCATAATCATCACTATAAAATCATATATGAAAATATAAGATAAATGAATAAAAACAGTTATGCATGCTAAGTTAGAAATCAAAAGTCCACTCACGGATTTCGGAAGCGTCAATCGCGCCTCGTGTGCTCCTCGGTAGCTTCGGGAATGTTCGGGCCTGTCAACAAATACAATAAGAGTTACAAACATCCCCAAAAAGCTCGTATTAATTTCCCTAATTTTTTGGGATTTTTTCGACGTAATTTAACTTAAAGCCCTAACTTCTGAACCCTCAAAACTATCCCGAACGACATCCGATCGACTAGAACTTTAAATAAAAAATGTTCAATAAACTGAAAGGATCAAATCTCAAGTTGACCATGATCGGAAACAAGGTCTCACGCGCCGTCACGCGCCGCCCAAAGTGGTTGCGCGTGAAAGTCACACGCCACCCAAAGTGGCTGCGCGTGAAAGCCACACACTGCTACAGTGACTGCTGCAGTGTCACCATCTTCACCCGACTGGCCTGTTAAACGGGTCCTCAACCCGCGACTCGACCCGGCCAATTACCCATCAATTCACACTCGAAACCTTCCCTTCTTCCACCTAATCATTCCTTATCATTTTAATTTAAGATACCATTCCTTAATTAGCTTCAATTTGCCCTAAATCGATTCATTTAAACTTGAACAGTTGAACGGGTCGACGTTTGAAACTCACCCAACTCAGCCCCATTTTCAAATTAACTCAGATAGGAGCTTTAGGGGACCTAAACGAACACTCTCACACAATCAATTGAACAAGCACTCACCTGGAAGTAGTCGTCCTCAACTCTGAAAATTCCCAGAACCAAGGGCTTCAGTCCTAGGCTAATCTGTGTTTGATTCCCTTCGAACTCGACGTGGTTGAGTTCCAAATGGTCCCAGAAGGCTAAACCAATCCTTGGTTTCGTCTAACTCGACTCCCAGATTAAAAATCGAATTTCCTTCCAAAATCTGGTTTTTCCTTTCCCGTCTGTTTTCTCTCTAGCTCTCAGCCCTCACTTGTTCAAAATGAACCTCAGCAACTCTCAACACTCTGATAATCGAACTATGCGGATGGAAATCCGTGGGAAACCCACTCAGACTCACTAGGACTCTATTTCCCGCAAAACATACCCAAACCAATTTTAAAAGCTTGCATGTGCACTGGTTCACTGTCCCAACATACCTCAATGCTTCCAATATCCTCAAAACCATTTAACTAATCCCTGAACAGAGATCAGGCTTAAACAAATCCTTGATCAGAGGGTGGATTAAACAATTGCAACGCACTCACCATGGATGTTCAAACTGGGCTTGGAAAAATTACCATTTTGCCCTTCTGCACCAAATTACCAAAATGCCCCTCCTCTTCCGAGACCCGTAACTCAACCGTCCGATGTTTGTTTTTAGCGTGTCACCTGTCTACGAAATCAGGGCATCGAGACCTACCTAACGGTCCTCGAATTGTGTGGAAATCAGTTTTCAAACAAAAAGTCAACATTTTTTCCCTTTTCGTCCAAATTATGAAAATGCCTTTGGACTTCCGAATGTCATAACTTTTTCCCTGATCGCCGGAATTGGACGTGCCACCTGTCTATGGACTCGTGACGTCCCGAACTACAACACAGTCACCGGCCAACGTCCATTTGACCTACCAATAAAAAAGTCAACAAATTGATCATACTATTCACAGGGGTAAAAACGTCATTTCATTCATTATTTTACAAAATTACATTCTTCGAATTTCCGGGGAGTTACACTAGAACCATACTGGATCGTACTAAATTGGAATCCCACCTTAATTAAAATGGTACCATTTTTGGTAAGAGAATTCACCTACTTTTCTTTACCTCGAGTTAGATATTATCGAAGAGCCTCACCTAATTCACTTCATCTCCTTCGATAGTTTGACCTTCCCTTTCCAGAGTCTCACTGCTTTACCCTTACGGCCTCAAGCCTTGTAAGCCACCATCTTAGATTCTCAAAACCCTAATTCCTTCACGCCTTCACGCCTTCACTCATGTCTCACTTTCTTCGAACACCTTGAATCGATCGATTTTTGTACTTTGCACTTCGCATTGATTGATCTTCGAGGACGCCTCCATGGTTTTGTTGCGGGGTCACCTTTAATGTAACGATCTGTCCTGGAAGTTGGGATTAGATTAGTGGTTAATGACGGATTAGTGAAGATAATCGGTGATTAGTTGGATACTTTTGGACGAACGGTGCAGAATGACGATTTTGCCCTTAGAATGGGCAAAAATGTTGACTTTTAGTTCAGGCAATCAAATGGACTTTGACCGATGATCGTGACGTAGTTCAGGACGTTACGAGTCCATAGACAGGTGGCACGTCCAATTCCGTTAACCGAGGAAGAAGTTGTGATGTTTGGAAGGTCGAGGGCATTTTCGTAATTAGGTTAAAAAGGGGCAATTCATTGACTTTTCGCACGGCAAGTATTCTTCACGCAATTTGAGGACCGTTAGGTAGGTCTCGATGTCCTGAGTACAACGACAGGCAGCACACCGACATCGGACGTCAGATGGTTAAGTTATGGGTCTAGATAAGTGAGGGGTAAAATGGTAATTTGGACTTTAATGGGCAAATTGGTCTTTTAGCACTTGGGATTTGTGTGCAATCGGATAAGGACATCTGAGCCAAATTGATTGGATATTTATGGGCTGAGACCACTGGTTGGAGGACACCTTGCCTATTCCTAGAGGCTTCTAGCGAAGTTCTACACGGTTACAACTTTTAAATTGGGACTTAATCGATCAAAATGAGAGAACATAGATAGTAAGCAATCGATCGTCCATCTGCTGTGGGTGAGTCTTGCGAGTTCTTTGTTGTAGAGTGTGAGTGTTCAGAGTTGAGTTGAGAGCTTGGTGAGTGAACTTTGGTGTTGGATTGAGTGAGAAGACTGAGAAAAATTGGGGAAAAACCCAGAAAAACAGAGACGACCACCGTGCACGGCTGTGAGTTCGATTGATCAAACGAGTCAAAGTCTGGTTTGTGGTGGTGATCAGAGAACTGATGAGTGACTTTGGGACGTGTAAGGCCACGGTGGAGACCACGGCGGTGAGCAGAGAGCAGGTAAGTCATTAAAGTACTCTGTTTTCCCTGAGACGGTTTGGAATAAAATCGATGGTATTGGAGTATTGTTCAATTACTGTGATGATTGTTTATCGTCCTAGGAGTTACTAAGGTGCCCAGAGATGTGAAACCGTGATGGGAGAGGCAACTGGTGGTCGGAATCAGAAAGTCGAATTCCTGAGTTTTGGGTTCGAAGTTTGGGAGGTAAGGTTTAGGACTTCATTTCGTGATTTTGTTAAGTGAATCAATCCCAAACTTAAGGACGAAACTAAGGGTGTAGAAAGGACTGAAAATGGCTGGAAAACGGGTGAAAAGTGGCCTCACCGGCTCGATTGGACCGGACCGGTCTGGACCGGTCTGAACCGGGTTGGCTGGAGGTTAACCATGAACAGTAGCAGGAGCGTGGCTCCTATGCGCAGCCCCTTTGGGCGGCGCGTGAGGGCGCGTGGGGCCTGTTTTGGGGAAGTGTTCAACACAGTTTTCACTCTAATCGATGTAACGAACATTTTGGGACAAGTTTCGGGTCGATCGGACACCGTCTCGGATTAGTTTTGAGTGTTCGAAGGCTTAGGGATTAGTTTAATTGTAACACCCCGGAAATTCGAGGATTTTAATATTGTAAATTAATGTTTGAATTGACGCTTTTACCCTTTCGTTGGGTATGGCCAATTGTTGACTTTTTGATTTATAAATTAAATGGACTTTAACCTATGACCGTGACGTAGTTCGGGACGTCACGAGTTCATAGACAGGTGGCACGTCCATTTCGGACGATCAGGGAAAAAGTTATGACTATCGGAAGTTCAGGGGCATTACCGTAATTTGGACATTTGGGGGTGAAAATGTTGACTTTTCCCTTGGAAACTATTTTTCGGTTGACTCAAGGACCGTTGGGTAGGTCTCGACGTCCTGAGTCCGTAGACAGGCGGCACGCCGAAATCGGACTTCGTACGGGGAAGTTATGGTCACGGAAGTATTTCGCATTTAACCGAACCAACCGAGAACCGGATTAAAATATTATTTTATTTATGGAATCTGGTTACTTTAATCAAATCATTCTGGACCCTTGGATGAGTGACAAGTGTCACTCATCCCCACACTCCCTAAAACATGGATCTCTGTTGGCCATTGGATTAAACAATTAATTTCCTCTCCTCAAATCCTCACCATTGATCCTATGCTGAGATTTAATCTCAGCCCTTCAAACCATCCAGCCAACCTGTTTATTAATTCCTAGAATTTTCACTCTTCATTCTTCCACACCGTGTGCACGGCTAACCATTCGAACAAACACACCAGCCCCTCACCTTGCAACCTCACCCTCACGGCAACACCAGGCGACCAGCAGCCACACCCCAGACGCCGGCCACCACCCCACGGCCACCTGCACGGCCGGAATTCCTCCCAGACCCGAGAAGGAGACCCGAACAGCCCAAGTCACCAAACCGTCCAAACCTTCACTCTGAGGCTCGAACCAGCGTACGGTTGGGATCACTGTGACGGCAGGACGACCCTCTGCTGGACTGGACGACGTGCGGCGGTGACACGGCGGCGGTAGGTTGAAAAACCCGTATGACCCGATTACCTTCCCTTCTTCGAAACGATCGTTTTTGACGTTGATTTTGTTTGTTTGCTTTTAAGACACACTTAAGGGACCCAGACGACCATTTTAAACCAAGGTTCACGGCTGGAAGCTGGACGACTCGCCGGAAAAGACGAACCAGTGCCGGCAGCCGGATTTCTGTCGATTTTCAGGTAGTTCTTTGAACCTAGAAACTAGTTTTGAGTCCGTAGAACCATAGAACACCTTGTGACGAGTCCATAGGAACAAATCCCATCAGAAATGGTGGACGGGTTGGAGAGAACTGATCGGGTCGAACCGTGGGTCTGCGGTGACCCGGTTCTCAGACCCGGTTACTGTAGCGGATGACGTCATCATGCTGACGTCAGCAGTGACGTCATCATGTCAGAATTCAGTCAGCCCAGGGACCAATGGACTGCTGACACGTGTCCTCTGACACTGTCAGTGATGACGTCATGCTGACGTCAGCAGTGACGTCATGCTGACGTCATGCTGACGTCAGCAGTACTGTAGCACCGTTGACCAGAGGGTTGACCAGGCGCGTGGGGGCGCGTGTGAACAGTAATTTTGGTGGGACCACCACCATTCTTTAGGTTTCGACGATCCGGATCCAATGGCGGTGGTTTCGGGTCAATCGGAGATCATTAAGTTGGTCAAAATGAGAGTTTTTGCCTTGGAAAGCGTGTTCGGGCAGCTTTTCCGGATCGGTTTCGGTCTAGGGTTTCTTGGTTGAATGTTAGGGGTTTGTATTTACCCTTACGTATACTTTGGATGTGACAGGAATTTTGTAATTGTACCAGATCGAGGGTAAACGCTCGGTTTTCAGCAGGACTGTACTGTGAGTGGGCCATTTTCTTAAACCCTTGCGTGCATAAACGTTTTCTGGTTTTATTATACTTATTCATATGCTAAACCAATGATGTTTTTGATGATATGGAAAATATGGTTATGACACGTTTCACGGTATTTGGGCTTGAGACCCGTTTGGTGAAACTTAATGATTGATTCAGATTTTATCTAGGTATATATATACCTTGCATGTGGATATCGATAAAATGTATTTGGTACTGCACTGTATAGATCCTTCCATGTTTATTGTCTCCTCCGGATGAGGTACCCCGGAGAGGTCACGGACGTCTAGAACGTCCAGCGTCTATGACGCTAAGCATCGGGGATGCTGTACCCGAATGGGGTTCGGGGATTGAACTCGGAAATTGAGACCCGAGTGGCACGCGTAGCCTTGTGATTGTGACCTTATTGACGTCAGGGACGTCAGACATCAGGGATGTCGGGATTGGAGTGTATAGTGCAGCAACTAAAATTATACTTATGTTTTTATTACATGCCTTATGGTTTATATTATATGGTTTATGATTTTAAATAATGATGCATGCATGTTTGGAAAACAGAGGGGTAAATTATATGTGTTACTTATCAAATGATTTTATAAACTTGAGTTTCGGTCCACTCACCCTTACTGTTTTGATAACCCCTCCAGGTCGGGAAACTGAGGTAGAGGAGGAACCAGAGGCTGAGGCATAGATCCACTTTCTGCGTACCTGAACCCCTGTTGGGTGGTGTACCCGCAGGTTTTTAATAGAGTCGTGCTCGCAACTTGTATTTCGGATTTTCATCCCTTGTCTGACATTCGTTTAATTCGGAATTGATGTATAACGTTTATTTGGTTATTTATGCTTTTAAATGTTTGGAGGTTAAAATTGGTATGAATTATTGGGTGTCAGACGGGAGCAGGGCACGTCCCCTTGTGGTCCCTGTGGGATCGGGGCGGGTCCTGTCAGCTTGGTATCAGAGCACTAGGTTGTGGTCAGTACTAGGTTTTGGTCAGCATGCTAGACTAGCGATTAGTACTAGTTACTTTTCGACTTTTAAGAATATTGTTTTCTGATCTATGCCTCTTGACAGTTGGTTATGCCTCCTAGGAGAATTCCGCATACTCGAACGGACGAGGATCTAGAAAGAGAGATGGAATGCGCGAGCATCGAAAGGGCTCAACGTTTGGGAGCCACTCCTTTCTGCGGGGGATCAAACCCCGAGGATGCTCACGACTGGATCACCAAGTGGGAGAGGATCTTCTCGGTGATGCACTGCCCTCCGGGCGAACGAGTGACTCTGGCGGCCTTCTTGCTGGAAGGAGGAGCCTACCAGTGGTGGCACGGACTCGAAATGTCTGGGTGGTCTGTCCATACCACTACCTGGGAAGCTTTCCGTTCCAGGTTTCTGGATCAGTACTACCCGCGATCCTTTCGCGCGGCGCGGGAGGCGGAATTCCTGCGGCTGGAGCAGGGTGACATGTCTGTTGCAGACTACGAGCAAACTTTCGGGAAACTTTCCCGGTTCGCTGCCTCATTCGTAAGCACGGAGGAGGACAAATGCCAGCGGTTTGAGCTTGGACTCAGAGGGGAGATCCGGGCCAGTGTGACTGCTACCACTCATGCTTCTCTGAGGGATATGGTCGACGCAGCGGTGCGTGTCGAGGCCAGTCTGGCGGCACACCAATCACGACAACCTTCGGGGGAGGGGCGACGTCAGGATCGCCCACATCATGGGCCATCGGGCCGTAAGAACAACAAGGGAGGGAGCTACAGGGGAGCACCCTCATCCTTCAAGGGTCGTGGCTGGTCAGGTCGACGTGGAGGCTCTCAGGGCAGAGGATCTGGCTATAACTCTGGGCAGCGTTCATCTGGGAGCGGTGCTTCTGGTGGGCATTCAAACTGGCCGAGGTTTGTAACCTGTTTTGCTTGCGGGGAGGAGGGCCACTATGCCAGTGATTGCCCGCAGTTGTCCAAGAACAACGACGCTGGGGGCTCTAGTGTGGTGCAGAGCACGGCTTCCCACACTAGTGGAGGTCGCGGTCAGGGAGGTGACCGTGGTGCTGGGCGTGGCGCGCGCGGGCGCGGACGGAACGGAGGGCCGAGGGCCCAAGTGTTTGCAATGACCCAGCAGCAGGCGAGGACTGCCCCAGGCGTAGTCACAGGTACATTACATATCTTTAACCTTCTTGTACGTGTATTGATGGATGCGGGGGCTACACATTCTTTTATTTCGAAAAGTTGTGCTGGTATGCTTGATTGTGTGGTATCAGCTTTAGATTGCGAAATGGGTGTTGGAACCCCGATGGGTATCGTGTACCTTGTGAATCAGGTGATTCGGAGGTGCCCGGTAAGAATTGAGGATGTGGATTTACCAGCAGACTTAATTATTCTGGATATCCACGACTTCGATATAATCCTAGGGATGGATTGGCTATCGGAGCATGGGTCGCTCATCGATTGCTGTAGCAAGCAAGTGATTCTGCGGAGCCCGGGTTTGCCGGAGGTTATCTTTCAGGGGGAACGTGACGGTTCGCCTCCTGAAGTGATATCTTCACTTACTGCTACCAAACTTCTACGGAAGGGATGCTAGGGTTATCTGGCGCATGTCGTGTCGGAACGGGTCGATATTCCGGTTATCGACGAAATACCGGTGGTCTGTGAGTTTCCGGACGTATTCCCGGAAGACTTACCTGGATTGCCACCATCGCGGGAGATCGAATTTACAATTGAACTACTCCCGGGTACCCGACCTATATCCCAGACACCATACCGGATGGCGCCGGCCGAGTTACGAGAACTCAAGACTCAATTGCAGGAGCTGGTGGATTTGGGATATGTTCGACCGAGTACTTCACCGTGGGGAGCACCGGTGTTGTTCGTGAAAAAGAAGGAAGGAAGTCTCCGTTTGTGCATTGACTATCGACAACTCAACAAGGTGACACTGAGGAACCAGTATCCTCTACCCAGGATCGATGACCTTTTTGACCAGTTGCGGGGAGCTCAGTGCTTCTCGAAAATTGATTTGCGGTCTGGGTATCACCAACTGAGGATTTCGGAGGAGGATATTCCGAAAACTGCTTTTCGAACCCGCTACGGGCACTACGAGTTCCTTGTTATGCCATTTGGTTTGACGAATGCTCCGGCAGCATTCATGGATCTGATGAACCGGGTCTTCCGACCCTACCTGGATAAGTTCGTGATTGTGTTCATCGATGATATTTTGGTATACTCGAGGAGTGCCCGTGCACATGAGGAACATCTCCGGTTGGTCTTGGAGAGACTGAGACAAGAACAATTGTATGCCAAGCTGAGCAAGTGTCAGTTTTGGCTGAGCAGTATTGGTTTTCTGGGACACGTGATATCGACGGATGGGATTTGCGTGGATCCCCAGAAAACAGAAGCGGTGACCAACTGGGCTAGACCGACAACAGTGACCGAGGTGCGGAGTTTCGTCGGATTAGCAGGCTACTACCGGAGATTCGTGGAGGGTTTCTCCAAAATTGCTGCACCATTGACTCGTCTGACTCGGAAAGGAGTAAAGTTTATCTGGGACGAGCAGTGCGATCGGAGCTTTCAAGAGTTGAAGGATCGATTGACCACTGCACCTGTCCTTGCATTGCCGGACGACAGTGGAGAGTTTGTAGTTTTCAGTGATGCTTCACTGCAAGGGTTGGGCTGCGTGTTGATGCAAACTGGCAAGGTTATCGCCTATGCATCCCGGCAGCTGAAGACTCATGAGTTGAACTACCCTACCCATGATTTGGAGTTGGCGGCGGTGGTTCATGCTCTCAAAATCTGGAGACATTATCTATTCGGCGCAACGTGTCGGATTTACACCGACCACCAGAGTCTTAAGTACTTATTCACTCAGAAGGAGCTCAACATGAGACAACGGAGATGGTTGGAGCTGCTGAAGGACTATGACTGTACGATCGAGTACCATCCGGGTAAGGCCAATGTGGTAGCGGATGCACTCAGCAGAAAATCAGCGGGATCAGTTGCACACCTGGGGATGGTGTATCTTCCCTTGCTGGTGGAACTCCGGAAGGCGGGAGTTATTTTGGGTACTGACGAGCATGGAGCTTTGTTGGCCAGCTTCCATGTACGACCAGTACTGATTGATCGGATCATTGAGGCACAACTGCAGGATCCGATACTCTGTATTTACAGAATTGAAGTCGATGCGGATGGCAGACAGGATTTTACCATCCGGGACGATGGAGCACTTGTGAAGTTGGGCCGTTTGTGTGTACCTGCAGTGGCAGAGTTGCGGGCCGAGATTCTTGAGGAGGCCCATAGTTCGGCTTATGCTATGCATCCGGGAGGTACAAAGATGTACCGTACCCTCCGGAACCATTATTGGTGGCCAGGAATGAAGAAGGATATTGCTGAGTTCGTGAGCAAATGCTTAACCTGTCAGCAGGTTAAGGCGGAACGGCAGAGACCGTATGGGGCTATGCAGCCACTTCCGATTCCTGAGTGGAAGTGGGATCACATCACCATGGACTTCGTCTTTAAGTTACCGAGGACTCAGAGTGGAGTGGACGGAGTATGGGTGATCGTGGATCGGTTAACCAAATCAGCCCATTTTCTGCCAGTTCAGGAAACCTATAAACCTAACCGACTGTCTCAGTTGTTTGTGAAGGAAATCATACGATTGCATGGTACGCCGGAATCGATCGTGTCCGATCGTGATCCGCGTTTCACTTCCAGGTTCTGGCGGAGTTTGCAAGCTACTTTGGGAACAACCCTACGTTTCAGTACTGCGTTCCATCCACAGACCGATGGACAGTCTGAAAGAACTATTCAAACCCTGGAGGACATGATGAGGTCATGTGTACTACAGTTTCAAGACTCTTGGGATACTCATTTGCCATTGATGGAATTCGCTTACAACAACAGCTATCAGGCAAGCATCGGAATGGCACCGTATGAGGCACTGTATGGCCGACAGTGCAGGACACCTATCTGCTGGACGGAGGTAGGAGAGCGAGCGGCTGTAGGGCCGGAGATGATGGACTTAACCATGGAAACTGTTCGCGTGATCAAGGAAAGATTGAAGGTGGCACAGGATCGCCAGAAGAGTTATGCCGACCGACGGATTCGAGACTTGGAGTTTGAAGTGGGAGATTTTGTCTTCCTAAAGTTGTCTCCGTGGAAAGGGATTATCCGTTTTGGCCGACGGGGGAAACTGAGTCCGCGTTTTATCGGACCATACGAGATCGTGGAGAGAATTGGCAGGGTTGCTTACAGATTGGCGCTACCTCCAGAACTTTCTAGAGTTCACGATGTTTTCCACATATCGATGCTGCGGAAGTACGTACATGATGCTTCGCATGTACTTGGGGAACAACCTGTCGAACTACGGGAGGATTTGAGCTTCGAAGAACAACCAGTACAGATCTTGGATCGGAAGGACAAGGTACTACGACGGAAGACGATCCCTCTCGTGAAGATTCTCTGGAGAAACCAGAATGTGGAAGAAGCCACATGGGAGCCTGAGGCTCAGATGCGAGGACAATTTCCTTACTTGTTTCTTTGAAATTTCGGGACAAAATTTCTTAAGGGGGGAAGGTTGTAACACCCCGGAAATTCGAGGATTTTAATATTGTAAATTAATGTTTGAATTGACGCTTTTACCCTTTCGTTGGGTATGGCCAATTGTTGACTTTTTGATTTATAAATTAAATGGACTTTAACCTATGACCGTGACGTAGTTCGGGACGTCACGAGTTCATAGACAGGTGGCACGTCCATTTCGGACGATCAGGGAAAAAGTTATGACTATCGGAAGTTCAGGGGCATTACCGTAATTTGGACATTTGGGGGTGAAAATGTTGACTTTTCCCTTGGAAACTATTTTTCGGTTGACTCAAGGACCGTTGGGTAGGTCTCGACGTCCTGAGTCCGTAGACAGGCGGCACGCCGAAATCGGACTTCGTATGGGGAAGTTATGGTCACGGAAGTATTTCGCATTTAACCGAACCAACCGAGAACCGGATTAAAATATTATTTTATTTATGGAATCTGGTTACTTTAATCAAATCATTCTGGACCCTTGGATGAGTGACAAGTGTCACTCATCCCCACACTCCCTAAAACATGGATCTCTGTTGGCCATTGGATTAAACAATTAATTTCCTCTCCTCAAATCCTCACCATTGATCCTATGCTGAGATTTAATCTCAGCCCTTCAAACCATCCAGCCAACCTGTTTATTAATTCCCAGAATTTTCACTCTTCATTCTTCCACACCGTGTGCACGGCTAACCATTCGAACAAACACACCAGCCCCTCACCTTGCAACCTCACCCTCACGGCAACACCAGGCGACCAGCAGCCACACCCCAGACGCCGGCCACCACCCCACGGCCACCTGCACGGCCGGAATTCCTCCCAGACCCGAGAAGGAGACCCGAACAGCCCAAGTCACCAAACCGTCCAAACCTTCACTCTGAGGCTCGAACCAGCGTACGGTTGGGATCACTGTGACGGCAGGACGACCCTCTGCTGGACTGGACGACATGCGGCGGTGACACGGCGGCGGTAGGTTGAAAAACCCGTATGACCCGATTACCTTCCCTTCTTCGAAACGATCGTTTTTGACGTTGATTTTGTTTGATTGCTTCTAAGACACACTTAAGGGACCCAGACGACCATTTTAAACCAAGGTTCACGGCTGGAAGCTGGACGACTCGCCGGAGAAGACGAACCAGTGCCGGCAGCCGGATTTCTGTCGATTTTCAGGTAGTTCTTTGAACCTAGAAACTAGTTTTGAGTCCGTAGAACCATAGAACACCTTGTGACGAGTCCATAGGAACAAATCCCATCAGAAATGGTGGACGGGTTGGAGAGAACTGATCGGGTCGAACCGTGGGTCTGCGGTGACCCGGTTCTCAGACCCGGTTACTGTAGCGGATGACGTCATCATGCTGACGTCAGCAGTGACGTCATGATGACGTCATCATGTCAGAATTCAGTCAGCCCAGGGACCAATGGACTGCTGACACGTGTCCTCTGACACTGTCAGTGATGACGTCATGCTGACGTCAGCAGTGACGTCATGCTGACGTCAGCAGTACTGTAGCACCGTTGACCAGAGGGTTGACCAGGCGCGTGGGGGCGCGTGTGAACAGTAATTTTGGTGGGACCACCACCATTCTTTAGGTTTCGACGATCCGGATCCAATGGCGGTGGTTTCGGGTCGATCGGAGATCATTAAGTTGGTCAAAATGAGAGTTTTTGCCTTGGAAAGCGTGTTCGGGCAGCTTTTCCGGACCGGTTTCGGTCTAGGGTTTCTTGGTTGAATGTTAGGGGTTTGTATTTACCCTTACGTATACTTTGGATGTGACAGGAATTTTGTAATTGTACCAGATCGAGGGTAAACGCTCGGTTTTCAGCAGGACTGTACTGTGAGTGGGCCATTTTCTTAAACCCTTGCGTGCATAAACGTTTTCTGGTTTTATTATACTTATTCATATGCTAAACCAATGATGTTTTTGATGATATGGAAAATATGGTTATGACACGTTTCACGGTATTTGGGCTTGAGACCCGTTTGGTGAAACTTAATGATTGATTCAGATTTTATCTAGGTATATATATACCTTGCATGTGGATATCGATAAAATGTATTTGGTACTGCACTGTATAGATCCTTCCATGTTTATTGTCTCCTCCGGATGAGGTACCCCGGAGAGGTCACGGACGTCTAGAACGTCCAGCGTCTATGACGCTAAGCATCGGGGATGCTGTACCCGAACGGGGTTCGGGGATTGAACTCGGAAATTGAGACCCGAGTGGCACGCGTAGCCTTGTGATTGTGATCTTATTGACGTCAGGGACGTCAGACATCAGGGATGTCGGGATTGGAGTGTATAGTGCAGCAACTAAAATTATACTTATGTTTTTATTACATGCCTTATGGTTTATATTATATGGTTTATGATTTTAAATAATGATGCATGCATGTTTGGAAAACAGAGGGGTAAATTATATGTGTTACTTATCAAATGATTTTATAAACTTGAGTTTCGGTCCACTCACCCTTACTGTTTTGATAACCCCTCCAGGTCGGGAAACTGAGGTAGAGGAGGAACCAGAGGCTGAGGCATAGATCCACTTTCTGCGTACCTGAACCCCTGTTGGGTGGTGTACCCGCAGGTTTTTAATAGAGTCGTGCTCGCAACTTGTATTTCGGATTTTCATCCCTTGTCTGACATTCGTTTAATTCGGAATTGATGTATAACGTTTATTTGGTTATTTATGCTTTTAAATGTTTGGAGGTTAAAATTGGTATGAATTATTGGGTGTCAGACGGGAGCAGGGCACGTCCCCTTGTGGTCCCTGTGGGATCGGGGCGGGTCCTGTCATTAATTACGTTTAAAAATCCCGAAAAATTGGGGGAAATAGGGTAAGCTTAAATGAAGTGTTTGTGACCCGAAATGGTAACTTTTGACAGGTCGGGATATTCCTGAGACAGCCGAGGAGCGTACGGGACGCGATTGACGCGTTCAGACCTAGTGAGTGGACTTTTTGTTTTCTAACCGAGCATGCATAACTGTTTTTACTTATTTATTTATGTTTCGATATATGATTTTATGTTTTCGATATATGATTTTATGCTTATGATTTCTATATTCTTGCTTTACTTGATTGCACATTTTTTTAATATGAGTTATCGGAATTGCACGTACTTCGAGATTTGGACCTGAAATTCGGGTGAAAGTCCCATTTCGATCAAATGTGATTTCGGTTTTCAAAGATTTCCAGTTTGGTTTTGGTTTTGGTTTTTGGATTTCGATGCATTTTTCTTATACTTGAAAAATGGTTTTGGGTTTAAAAACCCGGAAAAAGAAAAAAATCCGATGGATCTAGTTTTGAGATAAAGACTCGGTTGATTGATGACGGGGGGATGGCCCTAGATTGATACGTTTTGAGTTTAAAGACTCGGTATATGTTTTGAGTTTAAAGACTCGGTTATTGTGATACCCCCCCGAGGCCTGTTGATTGTGTTTTGAGTTTAAAGACTCGTTGCTATCCTGGGAAGGCCTGATTATTTGCGCATGGTTTTGAGTTTAAAGACTCGGGCGTACTTGAGATCCAACAAACTTGTATGATCAATATTTTTCACTGGTTTTCAAATGTTTTGGGTTGTGGCCCGAATAACATAGATCTTATGGATTTAGGGCCGAGTGCCCAAACTTTGATTTTGATTTCTGTGGATTTCCATACTTATTTTCACCTCGTATAGATGATTGTTTTCAGATACTTGGTTATGCATGCATGTTTTAAAAACGGAGGTGAATTCCTAGTTTGTTTATAAAAACTGCTTTTGAAAATCTTATTTATTTTTAGTCCACTCACGCTTTTAATGTTTTTAACACCCTCCAGGTCGTGGTGCTAGCGCCGGGGCTAACGTTGGGGCAGAGGCGGAGGCATAGAGTTTTCCCGTTGCGCGTGTAGTCAGCTTTTAGTAGGATTTTGTCTCTTCTTGAACTATTACTATGTTCTGTGCTACTGTTGACTAGCTGTATTATAACTTCTCCCTGGTTTGGAAATGTATATTTCGTGGTTTTTTGTTGTTATTTTGGTCCTTTAAGTTGGGTTGTCAGATGGGAGCAGGGTTCGTCCTGGTTATCGAGGTGATAATCGGGGTAGGTCCTATCATTTAACTACATCGCCTTCACAATTTTGTTGTTGCACATTTTGCCTCGAATCTAATTGAAGGGTTTGCTCAATCGCATCTCCCTTAATCTCAAGATTCGCTCAATTGCATCTCAATCTCTCCGTCTCTGCTCGTTCTTATCGTTTCTCCATCTCCATCGCTCAAACTTGGGAAACACTGATCTCAAAATGAACCGATCGGTTTGTTCAATTTTGTGTCATAATTGGGAAAGTGGTTGGTACCGAACCGACACTGATATCCATCACCACATCAGTTCGATTTCGATTTTGAAAAAATTACCAAACCGAATTACCAATTAGCAGCCTATTGGCAATTGCCAAAGTCTAATATATGTTCATTCCACATGAGGCCAACTCTGTGGCTCACCGCTTGGCCAAGGTATTTATGAGGCCCTTTAGATTTTGTACTACCAAGGCATTGTACAATTTACCAATATAATGCAGCATTATATTTCTTTTAAAAAAATATCGATCATAATTAGAGCTGTTAAATTCTTGAATCATATCATTTCAAGATCACTATACAAAAACTCAATCAAATTAGAGATCATTTAGCCGTTCATATTTGTAAGCTAACTGATGGATCACCATGAGGATCTTTATTATTATTATTATTATTATTAATGTTGATATGCTTGATACAAATGAGTGACTGAATGGCTTCAAGTGTTGTTCATTTTTTGCGGAGATAATCTTGAAATGATTATTTAGGAGTTGAACCGTTCTGATTATGATGATACGCACATGTATATATAAGGATTATTAAATGAATGGAAATATGGCACGAGGAGGTACCCCCGAGTAGATTGTAAGTATTATCTTACAAATAAATATCTACGGATTCTCGATGATGAAATCCGGGATTAGATGACCATATCGGAAAATAAACTAGTCGGGGACTGGAAAAAGTTCTCTCCGTCTAACAAGAAATCTGCCTAGTACAAAGCTGTTGTATTTATGTACAATTATTGTTTCCTACATCAAATAGTGAATCACCAATAAACAAGGCTGTATGTTTCCCAGAATGGCCATGGTTGCGGCTGATTGGATTAAGAAGGCTTGTAAAAAAAGCTTGGATATATATTTGCAACTTGAAAGTTGCCATTCTAGTTCTGGGTCTTTGAACATTAATGTCTTATTGATTTTAATACTTGTGAAAGTAGATGTGAGCGTAGCTTTATTGTCTAGTATATATATTAATAGGAATTATAAAAACAATTTTGAATGAATAAAATTGGACCAATAGTTTTCTCCTCTAGCATTGCCATAACCTTTGAATTGAGAGGGAATTCGTTTTTAAGAGAATCCAATGGTCATTAACTTGTAATAAACAAATAACAACTCTCGAAGATTTGTAGCCCAATATCCAAATGAAATGGTGTTTTGAAGAGAATTTCACCACTATGAAAGGCAACTAGACCTCTCATATAAATGTTTGAGGTCATTTTTACAATTATTGGTACCTTTAGAAGATTCTCAAAACTTACTCCACTTGTCCATCTGGCAAGAACTCTTCTACATGTGCCAAGGTTTTTTTATTTTATTAATCAAGTATTTTTTTTTGACATAAAAATACCAACCATTTATTATTTAGCACTATTACATGGAATGAACGTCTTCGACTTTTTAAGAAATCTTTTGTGTATAACAATGACACAAGCACGTAATGTTACCATAAACCAATCGCTTTATGAAACTAGGAGATAAAAACTTTTTACTAATCTTGAAACAGTGCTTTCAGATCATTTGTCCACCATAACTTAGACACTTGCTCATAGACCTTTTCAGTTGGATGGAAAGAGTCGAAAAAGACATACTCAGTAACATTGTTACATAACTGATACTTAGCCACACCTCTCTTCCCTCCACAGCTGTAAATTCCTCCATATGGACCAGAGCCACAGCACGCAGTCTTTCCTTCCTTGAAACCTTCACAAAATAGTAAAAGATAAAAAAAATTAGTGACATACAGTTTTTAGGGAGAAACAATAGAAACTAAAACTAAAAGAAGGTACCATATTTTGTTGGATGATTCACTCTTTGGTTAAAGAAAGTGTAGAGATCAAGGGTCGAGTATTTGAATCCTAGGAGCCTCTTCTTCAGATTTCTGAGGACCGTAGTAAGAACTTTATTGTGCAGTTTCGCTAGAGCTGTAACTTCTTCGGCCGAGGGGCCTGGGTCTGTTGATTTATGTATTCTCATGTTTGGTACACCAGCAAGAGGCGGCACACTGTTGAATCCAAATCTCCGTCCTCCTTTCTTGTAAATTTCCTGTCAAAATTTACCAAATTAACATGCATTTCATAATCGTAACAAGAAAGATATGAAACAAGTATGATGTGTTCATGTGTTGTTACTTGGATCCAAATTGTGAGGTTGCCAATAACCAAGCCAACATATTCTTCATGGTTTGAATTGACTGCTAAAGGGCTGAAATAGTCATTGCCTCCAATGCTGACTATGTAGACAGATTTTGACAGCAATTTGTAGGTTTCTGCATCACCTAGTGTCTGCCTCAACTTTTTCTCCACTTTCTTGAATTGGCTTCTTTGAGTTTTGAGGTCTACAACCTGAAATTGAACGAGGAAATTTTCGTAGAATCATCGAATCATGTCGAAAATAGAATTGAGTTGCTGTAATTATTTGTAGATGACATACAAATCCCTGATGACTTTCAACAAGAGCACCAGCTCCACCAGAAGCAAAGTTGACTCCATTAGTATAGTCACTCAACCCGGGTTGTAAATATGCCGGTATAATTGGTAACTTGGCATACTCAGCTGCACATTCATGGAAATTCAATTGCTGCGAATTTAGCAGAAAAGTATAATCACTCCATAAGTATACCTGCACCCATCCTATATATTCTTCTCGTCGTAACTACGTACGTACCACTTCATTTTAGATTTTAGACAAGCATATTCTCCTCTTTATACCTAGCTACCACATCAAGATACTTAACCAAAAACTACATTTCGACTTTAAGTAGCCATACACACCCCCACCCCCTCCCCCTCAATTATAGCGCTTTAACAAATCTATCTTAAAGGTTAGGTTAATAATTGTTTAGAAAAATGCTCCTCTCTTCAATTATAATGTAGAAATCGAAGTTACAACTTCAAAATTAAATGGAATAGTGAGAGTGGTCAGTGACGTAGTCAGGATTTAACGTCAGATGAGTCGTATTTATTTCTTTTATAAAATATTTCTTAATGAGTGATATTTCTATATTGGTTATTCTAAATTTGCAATCATATATGGTTATACAAAATTTCACATTTTAATAATTTTTGAGGGCCTTTTTGGTGGTTTCTCAAAAAAGAAAAACGGTTTCATGACTTTTTTTTTGTTCTATTTATTTATATGAATACTATGAATCATATATTCATAGTTTTAAGTCTAATAAAAAATTAACTTAAGAAATTTTGTAAGTTCCATTATATTTATAAATGAAACAAAATAAATAGGAAAATAAAAATTAAAAATTGAACCATTTGGAAATATGGAATAAATACATTTTAGGACTATTTGTAGAGTTAAGAAAGAAAATAACAAAATTAAAAAAATAGGCCAATAGGATAAAAAAAGTTAAGAATTTAGGTATTTTAAATGAAAATATGGTAAATTAGAATAATATTATATATTTAAATAATTATACATACAAAATTACAAAAGAAAATTAAAAAAAAAACTATTCATAATAGATAAAAAAAATCTAAAAATATTTATTATTCTATAATAAATATCTAAAATAAAATTTAATTATTATATAATATAAAACATAAATAAAATATTAAAAAAAAACTGATGTGAATGAGTAACGTGTTGTACATATGATAATTAAGCCTTACACGTGTGACAACTTGCTCTTATATGACCAAGTAGAGATTGAGGTTTCTCCCCAAAACCAATCAACAAGGGGGAGTAGTCCAACCTATTTAAGACACAAATTTAAGTTATGTTGAACATTGCCTCACCCTCTAACATATAACACTACAAAAAAACTATCTTAAAGGTTAGTAATTGTTTAAGAAAATGTTCCATTTGATATACATTGGCTCCACGAAAGCAAACTAGAAGTTATTCTCCCAGCTAGCCACCGCACGCCTCCTCTCACCGCACATTCCTCCACGGTCAAGTCAATAATGAATTAATGATAGTACTAGTTAGGCCAGTACTTAAATACGGGCAATACAATCTTAGACAGTAAGTTAAAATTCGGAGGATAAATTAATAAATTAAAGTTGGGCGCAAAATGAATAACAATATATGATGGAGTAGTAAGAGAGGGTGCATGATTCTTACCAACGAAATCCGGGATTAAACGGCCGTTAGAAAATCTACCAGTTGGATACTTGAAGAAGGTTTCACCATATGGGATCCAATTTGCCTGGAAATCAGTTGTTGTATTTATGTAGTTATTGTTTCCAGGATCATATAGGGAATCTCCAAAGACGAAGAGGGCTGCATGATCTTTCGGAATCGCCGAATGGCCATGGGAGCTGCCTTGAAGAAGAAGGCATGCCCAGAAAACAAAGATACGAACTTCAAGCTTGAAAGCTCCCATTGATGATTGATGCATATGGCTGAAGCTTTGGGGTCAATTTACTAGATGGCTGAAGCTTCAAGCCACAAATTGGGTTTAGTTAGAAAAAGGCCTGATGCATTTCTTTTTCTAAGAGTAGAAGAAAGATTGGAATGAGACAGATTGATAGATTAATTAATAGAAATTATTTTTGGATTCATTATCTAATGGATAAGGGCATAAGGGCGCTTTTCCAGATCGTTTCATTTGACTTTGAATGGCAATATAGTCAGTCATACATAGAGCATTATCAACGCAGCCTCCAATGCATAGAGGCTTATATCTTGAATAACATGCAGCCAATGCTTCTAGAAGTCCAAGTCAAACTAATTGAGCCAACTCAACCAGATTAATGTAATTGTATGTTGAGTTAGCGTTTTGCAAAATAATTTTCTATTTTTCAGATACAAAAATAATTATAAAATGTATTGCGTAATTTACTTTTGAAGAATAAATTTATAAATCAAAACACAAGATACAATAATTTATTTATGTTTTATATAACAACAAATTATTATTTTTTGAACTTTATGATATAACTAAAAAAAATAAAGAAACAAGCTAGATACATATAATATTACATAAAAAAAAAACATCTTATCACCACTACCACCCCCACCACCACCGGCCACCACCTACAGCCACAACCACCCACCTTATCGCTGCCACCACCACTACTATCACCACTACCCACCACCGCCAACACCATCAAGAGAGTACATATATTCTAGCAACATTATTATCAGCCATTTTCATCTCATTTAAAGTGAGATAAAATATTTAAGGGTCATTTAATAATTATTCTATTTTTAGTTTTTAGTTTTCGTTTTCTATTCATAAAATATGAGAAAGCTGGAAGAAGGATGTGGAAAGCAGGCACGGGAACGAGAAGGTTTTGGGGTGGGTTCCAGCTCACCTCAAATGTGAAAAAGTATGAAAAAATCAAAGAATTTTTTTACTAATTTTTTAGTAAATGCTATTTTATTAAGTTAATTGGCTATAAATCAATTCTTTTCTATTCTTAATTATGAACTTGAATTCGTGCCTGGTGGAAAGTATATGAAAATTATGGAAAAAAAAGAAATGCACAAGGGAGCACAGTGAAAACTAAAAACCGATCATCACACCTACCTTTTTCTTTTTTGGGTGGGTTCCACGTTTTTTTTTTCTTTTCTTTTCATTTATTTCTCTCCATACCACCTATCTTGATCATTCTTTTACTTTTCTCATACTTTTTATGTCTCGTATTAAAAAAATATATATATCAAATAATACCTAAACAAAGAAGAAGCATCATGAACACACAGCCTCCAAAAAGCCTTATGTCTTCGAATAACATCCAATGTTTCCAGAGAAAAATTCTATTTTTGAAATCGGAAAGAGAAAAATTCTAAATAGTATATTCAAAGATGATGTACCAAAATACAGAAATTAAGCATAAATTGTGCGTGTGCGGATCGCTTATGAAACAAGGAAACACATTTTTATTTTCATTTCTAAACATCAAATAGCTCTTTTAGATTGCTGTTCTTCCCAGTCACACTAGTAGATCCATGCCACCATAGCTTGGATAGTTGCTGGTAAACCCTTTCAGTTGGATGAGCAGAATCAAAAAAGACATACTCAGTGACATTGTCACAAATCTGAAATTCTGTCGAACCTCTCTTCCCGCCGCAACTCTCAATCCCTCTGTATGGGCCTGAGCCACAACATGCCATCTTTCCTTCCTTGAAACCTTAATTTCCCGTAAAATATTATGGACACGTTAAAAAATGGTTGTCGTGAACTTGTGCTTCATTAACACTAAAAAAAATTAAGAGAACCAAATCTAAGTAAAAAGGTGAAGGTTACCATATTTTGAGGGATTATCAATTGTATCAGTTGCACGAATGTAGAAATTTGCATCGGAGTATTTGAATCCTTGGAGTTCAATATTCAGCTTTTGAAGCTCTTTACTAAGTTGTTGACTGTGTAGTTTCACTAGAGCTGTAACTTGTTCGTCGCATAGACCATTGTTTTTGGGTTTAAGTATCCTCATGCTAGGTACACAACCGAGAGGGAACCCGGTTGCAAACCCAAATTTCCTTCCTCCTTTCTCGTATATTTCCTAGCATATTGAAAAATTTATGAATTTCAATCATCGTATCATAAAAGAAGAATACTCAAAATGAACGCTCATATATAATAGCTAAGATATAATGATATTATTTTGTAGAATGGAACCAAACAACGCACTATAAAATCAAATTTTCAGCGCTTGAGTTTTCCTGGCGTTATATATTATATATAGACGGGGAGAGTACGTTTACCTTGATGACGTTTGTGAGGTTTCCAATTACCATACCGACATATTCTTCATATTCTCGGTGTGAGTGAGACCGGAACAAGCTGGAGTTTCCTTCAAAAGGGACAAAATAGTCATTGCTCCCAATGCTAATTATGTAAACAGCTTGAGAGAGCAATCCATAGGCTGCCGCGTCACCTAGTTTGTGCCTCAAATGCTTCTCAGCTTTCTTAAAATAACTTAGTTGAGTTCTGAGGTCTATCACCTGATCAACACAAGAAATAATAGACACAAGTTAAACACATAAATGAGGCCTCGTGAATGTAAGATCGGATAAATTAGATAATTTGTAATTTTAGTTATTTTGGATGTATAAGTGAACGAATTTTTATTGTGAAGAAAAGACATGAAGGAAGTTGCTTATCTAAAAGTCAAATGCCTTCATGTTCAATCCCCTCTCAAATTATATTATTTAGTATTTGATTTTCTTTGATATTGTTCCATAGTTACAAGATATATAGATTAATTTAAATCAATAACTAAGTCAAATGTAAATATTTCTAATAAAATTATATTATATTTATATTTTTTTATTAAAATTATATTAATGAGTGGGGGGGCAGAACCCCACCGAGCCTCCCTTGGTTCCGCCCAGGCGCCCATGCCTCTAATCCCCAAAATGAAAAACCATTCAATTTTATTTTCAAACTACTTTGAATTTACAAGTCATCTATCCAACGAACCAGTCATAACCAACAAACAAGCCTGAATATTCATTATAGCAGACACATTAAGTTTTAAGAAAGAATATGTATGAGGATCATGTTATGCACATTAATATTCTACAAGTCTAGCTACTGGTTTTTTGTATTTAATTATGTATATATATTGTTATGGATAATGCAAATGACATACAAATCCTTGATGAGTTTGAGCAAGAGCACCAGCCCCAGCAGATGCGAAGTTCGCCCCATAAGTATAGTTGTTGAACCCGGGTTGTAAATATGGTGGTATAAATGGCAAATTTGCAAACTCAGCTGCAAAGCATCAATTAATATATAGTGGAAATTGTTAATGCAAAATTCCAGTGTACTTGAAGATTATTACAGCATCTTACCAATAAAATCGGGAATTAGACGGCCATTGGAAGTTCTTCCGGTGGGGTGGTGGAAGAAAGTTTCTCCATAAGGCCACTTATTTGCCCGAGAGTTGCTGGAAGTGTTGATGTAGTTATTATTCCCAACATCAAATACTGAGTCACCGAAGATGAACAAAGCTGATTGCTTTTTCAAAAGCCCGAACTTGCCATGGCTGCAGCTGCTTCGAATAAGAAGACTTGCACAAAAAGCAAGGATGCATACTTGAAGACTTGACAATGAAGTTGCCATTTGGAATTCTCGCTTCCTTTCTAATTATATATTTTGTTCTTGTTCATGTCGTATATATAGGTAGGTGTGTATGTGTTTTCTTGCGAAAAAAGAAAAAGAAAAAGAAAAAGACCACTTTCACCTTCATTAAAAAAAAAAAGAAAACGTGTCACGTTTTGGAAAGTAAATATCAAATCCTTCGTGTAAAATGAAAATGACATAAATATTCATCCAACTTTCATCATTAACAAATTGAAATTGTTCTACTTGTCCCACAACAATATTTTTTTTTCTTCCTGAAATCCCACAACAATTAACAAAAAAAAATCAAGTATTTGTATTTTATTAGGTTATTAATATAATTTGGAAACTCCCTATGCTACCTTTTTTTTTTCCCAGATCCACTAAATTTGGTGAGGCTTCTGCCTTCTTCGCTTTCTTTATGGCTTTTTATTTTCAAGAATACTTAATCGGGCTCTTCTCCTACACATATAGGACAAAACATGCTGAGTCAAATCTTCGTCATGTAAAACTCTTAAATTTATGTGATTAATCTACATGGTAATTTGTTTATTTATATTTTTTCCTATTTACTAACTATAAGAGTAGAATACGATTACATGATGAGATCTGCAAATTAAAAAATATAAATAATTCCAAAAAAAAAAGCCAACTTTATTCGTTCTATTATTAAATCGAATTAATAATACAAATATGTTGTAGTTATAGAAGTGATATTATTATTTTAAAATAATTCAAAATAGTAATATGAGTTAATAATAATAACGAAGAGAACACATTCATCCACCGATATGAGAAGCTCACGTTCCCGTCAAATAACATGTTTTTTTTTTCACATGTTTAAAACGTCCCTAAATATTTAGAGGGAAAAGCGAGTATATATGAAAATGCATTGAGGGTGGTGACAATTTCCCCCCTCGGATTCGATTGGTTTGACGAACCGCACCAAAGACATGTGGCGTCGCTGTCAAAACGAAATAAAAATAAGGTGGCGGATATGAAGCTTCTCTTCGCATGGTGCCAAGCCTGATTTTAGCTTGACCCTACAATTATTTTCCTTTGGAGGCAATAGATAATTGACCCCAAAAAAAAAATGAAGATAAGGATTGTAGTGACCCTACAATTATTTTCCTTCTTCAACTCGATATATCGTCAACTAGTCATTTCTTATATTTGATATTTACATACATTACCATTTATTCATTTTCATAATTTTAATATTTATATGTATTATAATAATATTAAATAATTATCTATAAACATATTAGAGTTCAAAAAAATAACAATAAAAATTATTTGTCTTACGAATAAAAAGTATTTTTCATCAACTAAACTATTTTTATGACCTAACTAATAAAAAGAAAAGATTAAAATTATACTATACACAACCAAAAAAAATAAAGATAAAATAGTCAAATTGCTAGTAATAAATAGTGAATTTTGAACTTAATTTTATTGCGTAATCAGTTAGGAAAAGAAATTAACTATAGGTATTGCATGTTGGTCCAATCATTTATCTTCGGTCTCCCAGATAAAGCAACACCATATATATATATATATATATATATATATATATATACCGTATAATTGCTCAGTAATGAATAAAGTGTGACCTCATAAAAATCTTGCAGGGGCTATCAAGCCGGTTAAAAAAAAGTACCATAAACACACCATAATTCTTACACAATTAAAGAGTCTTCTACTAAGATATCTACAATAACGCCAGGGGTTCCTCAAACCAAGTTACACTTGGGTCTAAACCCATACGCACACTAGCAAGTCGATGGGCCACCCTATTAGTATTCCTTGGAGTGAATTGGAATTTGATCCTGTACCAAACCGATTAAAATTACTTGTATAGTTTCGGTATCATTTACATACTGAACCATACCAAATCATGCCCCGTACTAGACCAAACTGCCACCCCTAGGAATTACTTGCTATAAGAGGGACTCGACCATGGGTGCTCAATGAGCTGGGTCAAACTGCCACCCCTAGTAGTTATCCGTTCTAAAAGGGGCTTGACTATGGGTGCTGGACCAAACTGCCACCTATAGTAGTTATCCGCTCTAAAAGGGGCCCCTAATAGTTATCCGCTTTAAAAGGGGCTTGACTATGGGTGTTGGGCCAAACTGCCACCCCTAGTAGTTATCTGCTCTAAAAGGAGCTTGATCATGGGTGCTAGGCCAAACTGCCACCCCTAGTAGTTATCCGTTCTAAAAGGGGCTTGACCATGGGTGCTGGACTCCAACGGCCCAAAAAAAATAGGGAAAAAAAAATTGACCATCGAGCTACCTCCTATTCCTACTCCTTCACCTTTCATCTCCATTTAAAAAAAAATCACGAACTAGAAATTCTATTGACAAGTGAATTCTGTATATTTCTAAAGATATAGGGAACATGATTTCATCCATTACGGTGAAGTCCGCATTAACTCGCGAAATTAATTTTTATGAAGTCTTCGATTTTAAGTAGAAAATAGGATTTGTTTTGGGCCTCTCCGGCGCATTTAAGTGGCGTAATCTCAAAATTTTATGCAAATTCAACCTAAAATTACCTATTAAACACCCAAGTGCAAAATTACGTTTACTTTGCAATGTGCATAAGGCCACTTTTGCAGAGAAATGGGCTGAAATTTAGAAGGCCACACAAAAATATCAGAACCAGAAGCGTCGTAAGGCCGACGTAACAGACACTTTCTTTATTCTATAATGAAGGCTATCAAATGAAAAAATTGTTAGGAATTCACAGCACCACGTTGGTAGAATCAGGGACATTTCTATCTAGCTAGCTCATTACACTATTACAGAGTCAAACAATTGAAACCCAAAAAAAAACTCTAGCACAATACAATATTGTTAGGAATTTCCCAAAAATAAATAATAGAGGGTTTACTTATTAATTAATGAATCGCAACTTAATTAATTATTTTGAAATAGTGCTTTGAGATTGTAGGGTGCAGCGGAATTGGTAGTTCCACCCCAGAATTGCATGGCAAACTGCTCAAAGACCCTCTCAGTTGGATGACCAGAGTCAAAGAAGACATATTCACTTACATTATCACACAACTCATACTCTTTCACCACTCTCTTCCCTCCACAGCTATATATTCCTCCATATGGGCCACTTCCGCAGCATGCCGCTTTCCCTTCCTCAAAACCTTTCATTTGCCAATAATTAATATATATCAACAACAAAAGCATCAGTTTTTATTATATGCATATATGTTATGTTGTCAAACTGTAAAAATTTAATCGTGTATATATCGTCCATTATATATGCTGATTGTTTTTTATAAAACTAACGTGAGATTAAAATTCATAATTTGGTTAAACGATCTGACAAAGATATATACGTACCATATTTAGAGGGGTGACTTATTCTTTCTTTCAAGAACTCATAAAATCTGGAAAGTGAGTATCTGAATCCCTTGAGTTCAGTCTCTAGGGTTTGCAGGAGTTTGGGAAATGCTTTGTTGTGTAGTTCTACATAGGGTTTAAATCCTTCAAAGCAGCCACCTTTTCCTCTTTTGACAATTGCTCTTCCATATGGTAAACAACCAAGTGGATCAAGGCTAAGAAATCCAAACTTCCTTCCTCCTTCCCGATATATTTCCTGCCATAATCAAATAATATACATATTAGATACAAATGGGAAATTATTAATTGAAAGGTTGATGGCAGTAGGAAGTGTAAAAGAGGTAGAAGAGATCGCTGATGAAGAACTGTGGTATAGAGAGAAAAAAAAAATAAAAAAGGAAGAATAAGCTAGAGAACAAAACCCAAAAGTGAAACCCACAAAGGTTTGGGCTTTCGGTTTTTTGTCTCTTCAACATTTTTACTCTATCGGTCTTTTTTACCATATCTTTATTTCTTTATATTTTGTGCCTAAAAAATGAAAACTAAAAACTCAATGTTCTGAAACGGGCCAAAAAATTTTGTTTTTTAATCAATACGCAAAATATGCAAGTGGGGATGTGTATTTGGAAGCTAATTACTTTGATGACTGCTGTGATGTTGCCTAATACAAGGCCTACGAACTCCTGGTGAGTGTAGGATCGGAGCACGCTGGAGTTTGTCTGGAACGGGAAAACGTAATCGTTGCCTCCGACACTGAACAAGTAAAGGGCTCTTGATAGAAAATTCTTGGCTTCATCATCCCCAAGTTTCTTCTTCAATGACTTGCTAACACTCTTGAAATATGAAAGTTGAGCCTGAAGATCGATTACCTGAAACAAGATTCGAAAGTGTACATTGGTCCTAATGTTTGGCGTTTATATGAAACATAAATAATAGTTTCAAATGGGTATGAAGAGATATATAGTTTTGAAGTTGGGTTCAGACTTTTTGGCCCAAGACATTTAGTGCCCACATTTCTTTCCTAAATTTTATGAAACGTTTATAAATCTCATTTACTCGACTTGATTTACAGATTATTTTACTAATTCTCTTTAATATATATAAATTTCACATACTTGGGAAGAATTCATCTGTATTTAAAAAATGATCCCTAAATGATAGGCTCTTAAATTCTAGATTCATGCATTCATTAATCAATCATTGTGGGAGAATCTTATTCAATGTATATCGGCAAGTCTTAAAGAAGTTTTGACTTGTAGATGGGAACATTTCTTATATATACCACGCTGGTTGGCACCCGGAAAATGGTGGTCCATTGAACACAACTATAATTAATGTGATGTGAATCATGGGTGACCTATATATATGCATGAACTTTCTTGTAAAGTAAGCGCATTATAGATCGAGTGGTTAACCAAAGTCATGCGTATAAATGATATACGTGACATACCAAACCTTGGCTAGTTTCAACCAAAGCACCAGCTCCTGCAGATGCAAAGTTTGCGCCGTACTTAAATTGACGGTCACCGGCCGGTTGTAGATACGGTGGAATGAGTGGCAACTCCGCATACTCAGCTGAAACATTAACAAATAAACTCTTAATTAATTCACATGCATTTTTGTGACAAAATATTAATATAGCTATAAGAGTGTAAAAGCATCTTACCAATAAAATCTGAAATGAGCCGTCCGTTCGAAAATCTACCGGTTGGGCGCTTGAAGAAGGTTTGGCCATAGGGCCAGTAATTTGCTCTCAGTGTTGTGTTTATGTGGTTATTATTTCCGGGATCAAAGTATGAATCCCCAAAGAAGAAGAGGGGCACTTGTTTGTCCAAGGCTTGATGGCCGTGGCTGTGAGTTGCGACGAGAAGGAGGCTAAAGCATGTACAAAAGGCAAAGAAAAACACTTGGAAGCTAATATCTGCTGCCATAGTTGTTTTCTTCTAGATTCAATCGACCTTCAACGTACATTAGTTTGAATAGGTATTTATAGCGACAATTGGAGGGAGCAAAAGCTCACGATGTGTATAAAAAAAATAAAAAATTTGTTTTGGTCAGAACAAACGGTGACCTTTTTTTGGTATAAAACTATAAATACATACGTACGTAGGACCCAGTCTCTTGAAAAATCAAACAATCATCACCCAAATATAAAATGTCCAACTCAATCCAAACAATCCAGAAGGAAGATAGCAAACAGATATATCTATCTATATATAGACATTTTATATAAATAATAAATTTATAATAATTTACGGTATCATGTTGATCTCAAATTTTAAATATCTTTCTTTTTTAGTTTATATATATCTTGCCATAAGTTTTCAATAAGAACTGATTTTGCAAATCATTATGAAATTTCGATACAATATATCATTTAGAGATTATTCCTAATAATAATACTGAGGCTCAAGGAAAAATCGTTCCTTCTATGGTTGTTAAGTTGGGACATATTCACAGCTAATAATTACCTTCTATGGTACGTGGTTACCTTTGGAGATCAAGAGCTAATTATGAAATTCCATATTTAAGTTGATCGAGGATAATATCCATAGCTAATTTCGAATATATATATATATATATATATAATTTATGGATTTCACTCCACAAATACCAAAGCCTTTTGATAAAATACGTACATAACTTCTATAATGGTTAAGTTGAGCACATCCATAGCGAATTCTTATAACCAAAAGTTATAGTAAAGAGAATAAAACCGTTGCTCCCCCTCCCAATATCTCTACAACATATAATACTTGGATTCAATATTTTGGACTTTTGGATCAAGAAGTCTTATATGGTTTGAGCTAGTAACCTCCTCATATCATTACGGATTTATTATTGGACGAGATCCGAAATTTGTAATTTTCGTGTGCATGATACTTTTTTTTTTATTCAAGTTGAAAGTCCCAGAAGAACTTTAATGATGACACGCTTATGCACTCATTTAGCTAATGCATTTTCATACCTTCCCAAAAAAAAAAATTGGCCTTTTGGATTAGACTAATGTAAATATTTTGGCCTTTTGGGTAAAACTATTGTACCTTATATGTTGGTTAGGCTCGTGATAATACCTAGGGCTAATTATTAATGTTCATATAATATAGGTTAAGTTGGGACAATATTGTGAATTAATTATGAAATTTTCATTTGGGATATAATTAATCGATTCATTCCCATTAACGCCGAAGTTTTTTTTTTGGGTAAACTCGGTACGCCCTATATGATAGTTAAGTTGGGACAATATCCATAGGGAATCATGAAATGTCCATATATTATATAATCTACGTACATATCCCTTTTTTTGGTAAAAATCAAGGTATCTTTGGCACATAGGCGAGAATTAATCTTCTAGCCGTGTAGGACCCCAATACATGGGGAGCTATCCTGATATTGGTTACTCTATTCACAAAACTCGAATTTGAAACCTTACTTAAGGGAGTGCATATCCCTTCAAATAATAGTCTTTCGAGTAAAACCTGCACTTGCTATGGCAGGTTAAGTCAGAACTATCCACAGCTACTTATCTATTATGGTGTTTAAGATTACAACAATATCCAAAACTAATTATGAAATATCCATACAATGGATATAATTAATAACCTTTTTAAGTAAAACTGATACCTTCTTAGTGATTATATTAGAGACAATATTGAGGCTGATTCATTGGTGAAACCGGATCAATTAGATTAATTTGGACAATTCTAGGTAAGGAGATTATATTTGTAAGCCCTACCTATTAACACAAGTTAGGACCTGCCGGTATTTTTTTTTTTTTGGTCGAATGAGAACATCAATCATTTTAATGACTTCGAATTTCTTAATTACAAGTCAACGCTATTAGACACACTTGGCATATTTAATTACTCGTCTTAAGATGGTCATATTTGAAACTCTCAATTTGCATATTAATTATAAACTGTTTTTTTTTAAGTAAATTATTATTACACCTTTAATAATTTTTACTTTTATTAAAAACTTTTAATATTTGTATATTAAATAAAATAAGACATTATCTCAAACTTTTTTTATTCAAAAATCCATAAACAGAATTTGTAAGTAATAAATTCCACATCTACCCTTTTATATCTCAATAAAGAAGATAAGTGAGTTATTGAGAATTTTTTTAATCAATTAAAAATAACATTGTCTTTTTTGTTCTTTTTGCCACATGTGCCCCTTAGTGTTTGATTTATTTGGCCTCTTGGGCCCTTTAGTATATTATGCATATAATAAATATTATATATAGTTACTATATATAGTATGTAGTTACAATTGATTTTTTTCTATTAAATAAAATAATAAAATCAATTTTTAAATTTAAAGTTTAAAAGTATTTTTGAAGAATTATTGGCTTTTAATTATCTTACTTTAAGTTAGATTAGATACTCATATTAATTTTAAAATGAGCAAGTGAAAAAAATATATATAAATAGGAGTAATGTTTTCATAATTCTCAATATAATCGATCTTATAATAAAAAAAAAGTAATGTTGAAATCATAATAGATTTTGAAAAATACTTTTTAGATTGTTATTTGACTAATTTACAATTGTATGACATTAGTTGTAATTTATATCAAAACTATGGTCTATTTTAAATTGTATAGTCTTTTAACTAGTCAAACGACCTACGATTTTAATTTTTTTACATGCAAGTTTTGGAATAAATTTATATGTTAATAAAGACCTATAAATTAATTACCTTTTCTTTTTCTTTATCAACGAAAACTAATTAACTAATTCGAACTTGAAATTTCAATAAATATTAATTTCAATAAATATTACGTACCCATTTTACATTTCTGAACATAGTTGTTCCAGAAGCAATGACTTGTTTGGCTGGCCTGCGGTGCTCAACCGAAGTACCAAAAGATTGCTGGTCTAATCTTCAATTACTGGTAACAAAAGGAATCATAAACAAATTTATAGGCGCAGCAACTAACTTGCTACATTAATATTCATCTAATTATTTAACCAAAAATTATTGAAAGATTCAAAATCACGTGTGACAATTCGATTATATTGAACCTCTTACATCAAGGAGTAATGCTTGAAAATGACTTGTAAATATTTTCTAATGAATTGGTAATGTACATTAATTTGATTAAATAAAATAAAAAATCACGAGTTAGAGAAGAGACTAACATTCTAATCCGCGTGATGTTGTGGGTTTCATACGACATAGAAGAATGACTTTGTTACTATAGATACACCAAAAACGCGTCAACGTGTCTCAAAATGCACTAGGAACGAGAATTCGTTCCACTTTGCACTAGAAACGCATGCAACGTTAAGTCCGCTGCACCATTTAACTGATTCCGTCTTTGACATCGTTAACTATACTATTTCTTTCCTTAAATGCCCCTTAAACATTGTTCATCTGCTTCCCCTCTCCATTCTCACACTGTTTCTCTCTTGCTATTCAAACAAGTGATTAGCAATCACTTTATATAATATGGGTTTAGAGAGAGGAAAAAGGAATGCCTTTAAGGAAACTCCATGTCTGAAACCTTTGCAAACCTCCGCGATTATTAAATTCTTCTATTTTATTACTTACTACACCTATAATAAAGGGAACAAATTTAAAATAAAGAGGAAATTTGAAGGTACGGAGCCGAAGCTCGGGCCGCAGCTCTGCAATTGTAGTGAACAACGATCACTAACCATCACCATCATCATCATTCGTTAACGGGTTTTGTATTGGTTTATTCTACGATAAAGTAGAGGAGGAATTGGTGGATTAAATCAAGCAATTGGGGTAGTTGCTACTTGCTTGTTATTGCTACTAGGTCATTTGATTTGGTATTGGGTTTGATGGGTTTAAAACCATGGTTGTACCCGGCTCCGACTTATTGTACTCTTGAGACTACTGGGATTGAGATGATGACGCTCCTGGCCCGCATTGTGGCCACACGATCACCACTGTTGACGTCGTTAAAACCCATTGCCCCCACTTCATCTTATTTAGTGGTGCCACTCTAATTGAAGAAGGCACCGCCTCCTCAGCCTCTAGCATCAGTAGCATTCTCTCCCTCTCTCTCTCAATAATTCTTTTTTTTTTCGATTTTAATTCCTACGATTTTCTCATCAGGAAATGAACGAGGTATTTGCTCATTGTGAACTCTGTCTAAATTTCTTGTTGGAATTGAATTTTGATCTTAATAATGGTGCCTTTGGGGGTGTTCCAATTATGCAAAATGAGGCATGTAGGTGAACAACCTTCTTCGAGGGCACCACATGTCTTCCAAGTGAGCCAAATTATAAATTTGAGGAATGGTTGGAAATTAGAAGCTTTTTGTTACTGTGTTTTGGATATGCCTATAGGCTTTATTATACTGGGTTTTGGGAACTTTGAAAGTTGTTATGTTCACTTTTCTTAATGGTTGAAAAATTGAATGAGTGTTAGCTTGATATGTGTCTCTTCATGCTCTATGTCTCGAGTGGCATTGTGTGAGGACCCGTTCCTTAGAGGGCATGGTTAGCAATCCCACATCACCCTGGGGATCTGGGGGATGCGTCTTATATGTGTGAGCGCGCATCTATCCAACAGAAGACCTTTTGGGAGCTCACTGGCTTTGGATTCCTAGGTAACTCCAAAGTTAAGCGAGTAGGGGTTGGTGCAATCTCAGGATGGGTGACTAATAAGCCATGAATTAAGCATAATTTTATACCTTTTATACTTATCTTTTAATATTAAATACCAAAAAATGGTATAAAATAATACATTTTGTGAAAAATGTGCAGAATTGGATAGAGTATAGAAATACGAGAATTTAGGTGAAAGAATCACCTGAATCAGAGTTATAACGAAGAAGTTATGATCGAATGAAAGGAGACCACCAAAAACCATTGAGGGATTCGGTAGGAGGCTACCAAACCAATCCCAACAGCCCAAGAACCGATTCGGTAGCCGCCTACTGAATGGACCATGCCCTGTTCAAAGCGCGTGTACTGACGCCGTCCCCTTATTCCTCAGCGCACGGTCACCGAACCTCCTTACCTCTTTTTAGCAAGCGCCTACCGAATTGGTCCCCAGCTTCCTCGCGCCTTTGACCAGCCTTTTGACCGCTGAAACTCCTTCCAATTTTCAGTGGGTGTCCACCGAAACGAGTCCCTGTTCAATTCCAACAAGCATTTCCTTCCCTTTTAATGAAAATTTTCCTTTTTAATTAGAATTTGTTTCCACTTTTTAAATTAGGAGTTTTTATTACCTTTTTAATTAAGTTTTGTATTTATTCTTTCATTAGGATTTATAATACGTTTTACCTTTAGGACTTTAATTTAATTAGTTTAATTCTTTTCCTTTTAGAATTAAATTGTGAACTCCTATTTATTTGGGGATTAATTTTCTCCTATAAATAGAGAGGATTAGGTTATTTGTAGGAGGTTGCTCATTATTTACACCAAAACTTTGCTTAACCAAATTTCTCTTTAAACCAAGATTTCTCTTACAAAAGTAAACTACACCATCCTCCATAACTCACCATCTTCCAGTGACATATAAGGCGTATTCATGAGTGTCTCACCAAGAATGTTGAACCACCTAGCATCCATAGGGCGTATTCCCGAGGATTCAAAGTGTAACTCAACCTCTTAACCCCGTAGTTTTCTCTTTGTACTTGAATAGCGTGTTTATTGGATTGATCATTAATTTTATTATGGTTCTATATTTTGTATTGATTTCAATAATCTTCCATGTTATG